>JAZHRO010000063.1:36047500-36647500 GCA_037157565.1 Thalassia testudinum | reverse complement strand
ACATTTCACACAACAAGTAGGAGAACGACTTCATGAGGCATGGGATTGCTTTCTGGATCTCATGCGAAAGTGCCCCCACCACGGAGTTTCTAAATGGGAACAAGTCCAGTCTTTTTACCAGAGACTCCATGAGGATATTTGATTATTCGTCAATGTGACCTGCAGAGGAAACATCATGGGTCAACACAAAGACACTGTGTGGGAGATTCTTGAGAATATGTGCGAGAACTCCATCAATAATGAATCCATGGGCATGTTCGATAGGACGAATGCCCGTGCATTGACGAATCCAAAGGGAGCACATGAGACGCAAATCCTGTCCTCTTCCATCGACTTGGAACTAATGGCTAGTCATCTGGACAAGGTCTCTATTATTGAGAAGAAGGTGGATGAGCTAACTTAACAATTGCAGCGAGCCACCTCTGTGCAAAACACATTCACGCAACCAACCTCTGGCAGGGAGGCTGTACACAACATCTATCATCGACCTTCTCAGGGGATGGACCCATATCCACCCCCGTCTGATTCTGGTTTCGGAGGAAACTCTGGACCCACCTACTCTAGTTGGGGGAACTTTAAACCCTCGTATTCTGACTTTCCCGAGGTTCCTTAGACCTGCGAGGACCTTAACGCCATTCAGAATGATCCATTCTCCGACACTTACAACCCTAGATGGTGTAATCATCCCAATTTCACGTGGTCTGGCAATAATCAAAATCAGAGACCTCAATTTCAGCCCGACCACAAGCTCCTCATCCATATCAGCCACCTCATCCTCAACCTAACCCAACTTATCAATCTGAGTTGACTCATACAGATCAAATGACTCTTATCCTACAGACTCTGGCTGACATTTAGAAGACGAATGCGGCTATACAAAAATAGCATAGAGACGAGATCACAAAGGTTCGCAATCAACTTGCCCAGATGGCAAATCCTCACCAACCTAGTGCACTTCCTTCACAACCTCTGCATAATCTGAATAACGTGCCGAACCAGAGCACGTTATGAACCCAAATCCAAGCCAAGCTCACTTTGTTTATCAAGCCCCTTCTACTCCATCACTCGACGGGATGGAGGCTTCGACATCATATACGAGTTACCAATAGCAAGCACCTCTTTTACCCACACCAAACTGGAACAAGGCAGGATTGAATTCTGTTACTACCCACACTGGCAAAACAACATAGGACCCACCTTATCCAAGCCACTCCCAGCCTGGTAATACAAACCCTAACCCTAGGATAGTCATCCAGGACACCTCTATCCCAGATCAAGAACTTGGACCCATTATAGAGGAACCATCTAAGGTTCCATTTCCTGAGGCCTTGACCAAAGGAAAAAGGACAACCAAAACCGTGGCACCTGAGAAGGGCCTGGTTAAGCTTTTTGAGCAGGTCCATATAAACATCCCCTTGATGGATGTGATACGTCACGTACCGACTTACGCATGATTTCTAAAAGACGTATGTACACCTAAGCGTAAGCTGCGAACTAAAGACGGGAATCCGATCGTACTGTCCGAGTAGGCCAGCTCTGTCATTTTGAGCAAACTCCTTCCTAAGGCAAAAGACCCAGGCACCCCTCTAATCTCCTGTAAAATCGATGATATACGATTTGATCGAGCTTTATTAGACTTAGGAGCCTCCATAAATTTGATACCTACATCCCTACTAGACTACTTCGAGGAATCTGAGCTTAAACTGACTGAAATGACTTTACAGCTAGCTGACTGAGCAATTAAGTCACCAAAAGGAATTCTTGAGGATGTCATAGTTAGGGTACATGATTTCTATTTTCCAGTGGATTTTATTGTCTTAGACATGGATGCTCCTGAGAATGTGAAGAATACACTGATCATACTAGGGAGACCCTTTCTGGACACTGCAAGGGCCAATATCAATTGTGAGGAGGGCCAAATTGAATTAAAGTTTGGGAGCAAGACACTAAAGATCAACATCTTTAAGGCCCAACAAGGAATTAATTATGGAGTCATAGAATAGATTTGCAATATCGAAGCTGTGGTTGACGACTTTATCGAGGAAAAACCAAGTATTTTTGATCTACCACAGGAGAATTAAAACCTACAATTAGAGGAGCTTGAACTCAACCTAGACACACCCATAGCTCCTTCCTTTGCTCTTGACACCCACCCTGAACCACCCGTTGCTGCTAACAACCCGATTTTAGAATTAAGGCCCCTTTCCGATCATCTCAAGTATGTCTTTTTGGGTTCCAATTAGATGTTTCTTGTGATTATTGATGAGAACCTCATCATGAGCCATAACTAGCTCATTTTGACCCAATACAAAGGATAAAAGCTCCTACATATCTCAAGGAAAGGCTTAACTCAGAGAATTCTGAGTTTGAGAAGAAAACCAGTCATAAGGGGTAAAAGTGCAATTTTACCAGTATAATCTGCATACAGGGTAATTCAGGGCCCAAACACAGGTCAAAACAGCTTAATAAGAATAAAAGTGGGATGAGATGATCTAGCAAGGGCTACAGCACTTCCAAGAAACCAAATGATAATCTGTAACCCTAAAACAACCCACTTCAATTCACAAGGTTCGAGGCAAAGTAAAAATAGAATAAATCCTCTAAAATTCATAGAAAAATAATCTCTAGGGTTTAGAACCTTCAATTTGGCCTTTAGAACCCATTTTGACCTACATTGAGAACCATGCCCAATTAATAACTTAATTTGGGTCTTTACGCAAATTGACCAGTCAAACAAGGTTTAATATGAAAATGAAATTTACCATCAGATTCCTTAGGTTCTAATTAGTCATGTATAAAAACTTGAGCCTAAGAAGAAACCTCCTTGACCGACTTTGCACTTTGGTCCTCATATATTTACTCTTTGGCCCTCAACTTTTGAACCCTCGCATTTAGGCCCCTAACTCTCCTTCGTTCTTTGCAAACAGGTCCCTCCTGCAAAACCCTGCCAGCACCATGCTCCGGCGACCTTGCGCGGAGCATGGCGCCGCGCAGGGTGAGGTGGAGGACCTGGCATGTGTACCGGGGGTGCCCTGCGTCGTCAGCCGTCGCAGGAGCACCCCCATGGTCATTGTAGCCCCCCATACCGGCCGTGCGAACGCACGGACGGTATGGGTTCGTATTCCGACCATTCTCCGGCGAGGGAGACACGTCGTCTCCCTCCGCCTTCCTCCCTGCTTCAACCCTATAAATACCCCCCGCCGCTCCACCGACCAAAGCAGCCTGGATCTGACGGAGAAAACCCCCAATTTTCCTCTCTTCTCACTCCGGCAGACGCCCACCAGCTCCGGCGGTTCTTCCTCCTCCTCCTCTTCGCTCTGCCGCAATACCAGCAGCAGAGATTTCTTCCCCTGCTCTTTCCGCGTCGCGCAATACCGGCGCGCGCTGCCTCTGCCCCGTCGTCACCGCCGTCCTCCCCCCACTGGGCATCGTCTTCTCCGGCGACAGTCGATACGACTGTCGCCCTGTTCCTCCCCCCTTCGTCCCTGCAGTTAAGTTAGACTTACTCCCCTTCTCCTCCTCTTTCTTTCCCCGCTTTCGATTTAGTCAATTAAGCCCTCTACCGACCCTGTTCACCCTCATCCTCTCCGCCTCCGACCACCCTCCGGCGAGCCGCTCCCATCACCTCAGCGACCCACACGGCTCGCCGACCACCGCAGAACCTCCGCCTCCTCACCCTGATCCTCTTCCGCCCCTCCACTTCCCACCAAACACCCTCTGCAGATCCACCGAACACACCCACTCCCTCGCTCACAGTTTGACCTAGGACGACCTATTAGCTCCATCTCGCCCCCTGCAAACCCCCTGACCACCTTCGCCGTGCCACGGCGAAGGTCCCCCGCCTGTCTGATTTGGCCGAGAGGCCGTTCTATTGATTTCAGGTTCCAGGCCTTGACCGCCATTGGCGAGGAAGCTCGAAGCTTGCTCGAGGTTGCTCCAAGCCTAGATATCCCAGGTTGAAGAGCCACGGCCAGCGCGAAAGAGTCTTGCGCACACACCCTGGCCCTCAATTGGAGTTGCGCGCCTCAACAGCTGTTGCAATTGGAAGCACCATCCCTGCTGCAGGCGTGAGAGAAGCGGGGTGCGCGGATAGTCCCACCTCGGGAGTTTCTGGAGCCACACACTCACATAAATTGCAAAACTGCCACCATCTGTTTGCCTCAGTTACCACGGGGTGAGGTCCCTCTCACCCGACCCGACCCGACTCGGCCTCGTCCGTGACCACGCTCCGCGGACCTGGCCCGACCCGATTAGACTGACCTGCACTCCTCGCCCACCACGCACGCCGGTGGGCCTGGACCCGGGCCTGACCCGAACCCGATTACCCGGTAGCGCTCTGGGAGAGCTTCCGAAGAGTGATTTCAGAGAGAGAGATACGCGGGGGAGGGGGGTAGAGTAGGTTTTTGCCTCTTGACGAATAAACTCTGAAGTGTGCAGGCCAAAGAAGAAGAAGCAGACCCGCTGAAGAAGAAGGAGCTGCTGCACTGTAGCGAAGGCATTGTTAAGTCGTCTCAGCACCGGGGCAGACGACGGAAGGTCAGCAGCCAAAGAAGAAGAAGACCCGCTGAAGAAGAAGGAAGAGCAACGGCCATCGCGAAAGAAGAAAAAGAGAAGTCAAGGCAGGTGAAGACAAAGAAGAAGAAGGAATGAAGAGAAGCAAGAAGCAAGAAAAGAAGAAGACGATCTGACGAAAAAGAAAGAAAGGAAACAAGGAAGAACAGAAGAAGAAGAGCACGAGGGGAAAATCTGAAGAAAGCAGAAGAAGAAGAAGAAGAAGAACAGGAAGAACCAAAGACAAAGAGGAAGAAAGAAGAAAAGAAGAAGAAGCCAAATTTTCATCTCTCTCTCTCTCTCTTTATTTTTGTAATAGAACTTGTATATCTCTAGAATACAACTTGCTCCCTGAGTTCGACCTCGGGAACTCTTTCAGTTTTCCGAGTAATAAAAATTTTTATATGAAACGTTGGTAACAACCGGCTTTACTACAACGATATGACAGAATCCGACGTTTTCATTTTGGCGCCGTTGCCGGGGAGCAACGGTTATTCTAGAGGTAAACATTCCTGTTTCTTTTAAGTTCTGACAATCTCCTCTCTTTTGTGCAGCTACAGGAACTCAAGAAGACAAGCAACCACACCAAAGACAGGTAAATTTTTCCTCTCACTATTAACCCCTAAGCTCTAAAGAGGAAGAAAAGAAAAGAACAAGCAATATAGGGCTAACCTGTCTTCCATATTTAGTAACCATAAAAGTTGCATGTTTTCAACTCATTATTTCTGCACACTATTAAGGGTATTTAAGGGCTAACACATTCTTGCTTGAGCCCTAATTACCCAACAAAGAATTAACTGGACCAAGTAGAGCCAACCTAGGATCCAACACTAGGGATTTAGAGACACACTACTTAACTCAAGAATTGAGAAAACCAAATGAAGTGTGCCCAAGCCCTTGTCTGAAAATACCTATTCAAAGAAAATCTAAAACAATTGGCTCTCTAAACACTTGAACCCTAAAAGACAGGACCAAAAAGCTCTCAAAGAAAACAAGAGGTAAAGTTGACCCCTTTGGGTTAACCAACCTTAAATTAGGTCACTCTTTGCACTTAAAAGACTAAAGTTCAAGTGAAAACCTTAAGCACCCTGATCTTAAAATTGGTAGACTTAAGAGGTCAAGATCCCCATTCTGGTCTACCTGGAACCGCAGTGACAAGAGAGGTCGGGTGGGGGAAACCCTGTAACCCATGGGGACGCTCTACCGTGTAGGGGTCTTCGCGGGACTCTCCCTCTCTGGCTGCCCAGGTAATTCTCAGGTGGACGATCTTTCTGATCAAGGGGTCCATCTGCCCCGAACCTCTACAGTCACCCAACAATTTTTGGGTGTCTTGATTGGGTCCAGCACCTGCTTATCTCATCCAGCCCTTCAGTACTTTTCAGGAGGTCCTTGAAACCTCCTATAGAAATTCACTCTTCCCGAGGCTAAGCCTCGGCTCCTTTGTTTTTGCAGAAATCATTCACATAGCCCCTCTTTCCGCTGATTCTGAACAAAATCCCCTTCTTCCATCTTAATTCAAACTTTGATTCCACCACCTGATCCAATTATGCAGCCTAATTACCTAGCAAGACTACCATTCAAGAAACCTGAATATCGGAGATCTATGAAAGATAGAATGATCGAGGATGCCATAAGATTCTATGAAAAAGAAGAAAAAACCTCAACACCAATAGGAGATATTCAGGTTGATGTCCCAACAACCACATCCTTCATCATAAACTGTGCCCAAATTCTATTGACTGGAATTTCAAAAGGATCAACCCGAGATATGCTCATGACAGGATACATTGAGATGGAAAAATTACACCAATCTGAATACCTTCAATGCTTGACAAATCCTGTACTTTGGGAACAACACCAAGATGCCCTTATAAAACGGGTAGAAATGATGAAATCAGTAGAACAAATTATCAACCGGAAATACCCGTATATACCAGAAACAGAGGATGAACCATCTTGGAACAGTATCAAGGAACCATTCAGTTTCCCAGATCCCGGGATTGAGGCACAAAGTGGTTGTAAAATCCCAACCCAGGTAGAAGATAGCATTAAAATAGGTTGGGAAGTTGCAGGAGAAAACAATGCTGAGCCAACCCTAGGCCATAAATCACCAAGCTTAGAACTCCAAGACTCCTGCAATAACAAGATTAGAATTGAACCTCTGGAGGGTATAAATTCCACCCCTTGTTTTGATAAGGTGACCCTCGAAGGTTATTCGGACTTAGGTTCTAATAATTCTACCCACATCCTAAGCCTAGAACCTAGATCTGAAACTTATTGGGAAGATTATGAGGCCCTTTATGAGGAAGATCAAATTTTTACAGGATATGATTCCGGGCCTCTATTTAATGAGTATCCCTCTCCAACATCCTCAGGAAATCTGATCGATTTCTCAGAAAACATGCCAATTTATGATACAGAAACTGAGGAGTTGGATGAGCAAGATTTTAATGGGGTCTATCCTACCAGCTTAGAGCTTGAACAGAACATCTTTTTGAACCCAGAATTGACATATAGGCTAGAACCCAATCAGGCTGCTGATTCCACATCTGATGATTTCTGCTGTGGTGGAATTCATGATCATTTTCGCCAACTCTCCGACAATTTCAGATCTGACTATAATTGCGGAGAGATTCCCCTTCCTGAACACGCCAGGCCTATCTACGACCTCAGTTCACATGATTCTGACTCTGACTCTGACTCTGAGGTCCTGATTCCCGAGATCACTGATAACACAGAATCATTCCTTTTCGATCCTCAGGAACCAAAAACAGAAAATGCCAAGAGTAATTGTAACCCAGAATCCAAATTTTTTCTCGAATCCGATTTCTTTCATCCTACAGACACTCTTCCGGCATTTGATAGTTACCCAGAGGACTCTCTACAGGAAACCACCTATCATCCGTCTCTAGAAGAGCCCTCGTACACAATGGCCACCTCATCCGCACACACAGAACGGATCAAAACCTCTTCCAAACCCCGACCCGCAACCGGACTCAATTTCTATGCTGATTCACCTCTCACCGAGCCGATTGCATTTCCACATCGGGTTTCGAACATTGATCAGACTACATACCATGCTCTATCATTCTCTGATCACCCCTGTAGGGTTCCTGCATCAACCACTGATTATCCTACGGGTCCCTACTCTGACCAGGCTGATTCGGCACAGCCAAACCCTGCGTTTACACTTCCACATCCATCTGAGCTTCATAATTTCTGGTGGGCTCCACACCTTTTTATCCACATCTATCAACCCACCAGATTGATTGGGTTTGGGCTGCATCATCAGCCTGTTGATCTGAACAAGCACCTGGTTGGACCAACCAGGCTCTTAATCAAGGTGCTTGTCTTACAAAACTCTGCTGAGTTGACCATCCCCTCTCCATCGCATTTCCCGCTTGGCTGAAGGCATCAAATTTAGCGCTCAACGGGAGGCAGCCCGTCATTCTCTTTGAAAACCTGAAACTTGTTCTGACAGCTTTTTGCACTTGAAGTTCACACTTTAGGACAGCCGACTCCACCTCAGGTGCTTGCATCTGAGATTAGAAATCGTCCGCAACAGTCACCCCGACCCATTCACTCATCAAAACAGCTATCCTAATGTATGAACTTAGTTGAATAAAAACCCCTAGGTTACAATGAGGACATTGCAAATCTTAGGCATGGGGGGGTATGAAAGTGCAAAAACTCGTAAGAAAAGGTTTCAAACAAAAAATTCACATATGCCAAAAATACCATAAAAATTAAAAAAAAATTTTTGAAAAAGAATAAGAGGAAAAGAGGAGAATTTTGTGAAGGAGAGAAGAAACAAAATGAAAAAGGAGCACAAAATTATAAGAAAAGTTGATAGTCATTAGTAAGGAACTAAGGAATTAACCTAAGTTCTAGACCTCATTCAAGAAAATAACTGAAAAGTGCACAATAAGATTAGTAAGAATGCAAACCTTAGGCATTCTTGAATAGACTCTTAGTACCCATTAAGATCTGGACACTCCTCAAGAGGTTGAGGAAAATGAAAAGCTGAAGTATTAGGTCTAAGGCTTAGGGAGTATTCGGCCTCGTTAACTAATTTTTGGTTTACGGGACTCAGTAACCTAAGCACCCTAATCTCACACATAGCCTGGTTCAGTAAGCGTAAAAATCAGAATCACGCAGAAGCGTCGCAAAAATCTGAAAAGAACACCTAGAATAGGAATGGCCGATCAACACAAGTTGATTTGGACGAGTTCCCAGCGCGGAGAGGCGGGAAATCCCCTCGAAGATGCGTAACAAAATATCATCTCCTCGGTGCTTGTCTCTTAGGATATTTACATATCCTACGGGGGGCATGTAAGCACTCTGCTGGTTCAGATTCCATGGATGGCATTATCTCGAAGTGTCAATTGCCAGGGTCTGGATTCGGCCACGGAATACCATGGATGGGATTATCTCGAAATCTCAATAGCCAGGGTTCCGGGGGTTGCCATGGGCGGTGCTATCTCGAAGCATCGATCGCCAGGAACCCTTGAGGATTGATGATGGGAGCAAGGAATCTGATACAGACCGTGTTGAAAAGCTAATCCTAGGCTAGAACTAAAAAGAAAAAGAGAGAGAAAACTCTCCAAACAGAAAAAAAAAAAACTTTCTATCTCTCTCTTACAAAACGCACTGCGAACTGGGCCAGGGCTAAAATCATTTCAAGCACGGGTGCTTTAACCACGAAGACCAATAAACCTTAGGTTAGTTCTTGCGGGCCTTAAAAACCTTTGCTAAAAGACTGAGGCTAAGGCTAGACAGATTTGGATCTTGATTGGTACTAGAGTATCTTTTAGGCCTATGGTCAGCATTCTAACCTAATCTATGCTCAAATAAAAAGGCACTTATCTAAAACCATTGAAAACTTCATGGTCTAGAACAAGGGTTGAAACCTTAAGTTTTTTGCTAAGGGACTAGCAAAAGCTAGGCATGGGGGTATGATGAGAACCTCATCATGAGCCATAACTAGCTCATTTTGACCCAATACAAAGGATAAAAGCTCCTACATATCTCAAGGAAAGGCTTAACTCAGAGAATTCTGAGTTTGAGAAGAAAACCAGTCATAAGGGGTAAAAGTGCAATTTTACCAGTATAATCTGCATACAGGGTAATTCAGGGCCCAAACACAGGTCAAAACAGCTTAATAAGAATAAAAGTGGGATGAGATGATCTAGCAAGGGCTACAGCACTTCCAAGAAACCAAATGATAATCTGTAACCCTAAAACAACCCACTTCAATTCACAAGGTTCGAGGCAAAGTAAAAATAGAATAAACCCTCTAAAATTCATAGAAAAATAATCTCTAGGGTTTAGAACCTTCAATTTGGCCTTTAGAACCCATTTTGACCTACATTGAGAACCATGCCCAATTAATAACTTAATTTGGGTCTTTACGCAAATTGACCGGTCAAACAAGGTTTAATATGAAAATGAAATTTACCATCAGATTCCTTAGGTTCTAATTAGTCATGTATAAAAACTTGAGCCTAAGAAGAAACCTCCTTGACCGACTTTGCACTTTGGTCCTCATATATTTACTCTTTGGCCCTCAACTTTTGAACCCTCGCATTTAGGCCCCTAACTCTCCTTCGTTCTTTGCAAACAGGTCCCTCCTGCAAAACCCTGCCAGCACCATGCTCCGGCGACCTTGCGCGGAGCATGGCGCCGCGCAGGGTGAGGTGGAGGACCTGGCATGTGTACCGGGGGTGCCCTGCGTCGTCAGCCGTCGCAGGAGCACCCCCATGGTCATTGTAGCCCCCCATACCGGCCGTGCGAACGCACGGACGGTATGGGTTCGTATTCCGACCATTCTCCGGCGAGGGAGACACGTCGTCTCCCTCCGCCTTCCTCCCTGCTTCAACCCTATAAATACCCCCCGCCGCTCCACCGACCAAAGCAGCCTGGATCTGACGGAGAAAACCCCCAATTTTCCTCTCTTCTCACTCCGGCAGACGCCCACCAGCTCCGGCGGTTCTTCCTCCTCCTCCTCTTCGCTCTGCCGCAATACCAGCAGCAGAGATTTCTTCCCCTGCTCTTTCCGCGTCGCGCAATACCGGCGCGCGCTGCCTCTGCCCCGTCGTCACCGCCGTCCTCCCCCCACTGGGCATCGTCTTCTCCGGCGACAGTCGATACGACTGTCGCCCTGTTCCTCCCCCCTTCGTCCCTGCAGTTAAGTTAGACTTACTCCCCTTCTCCTCCTCTTTCTTTCCCCGCTTTCGATTTAGTCAATTAAGCCCTCTACCGACCCTGTTCACCCTCATCCTCTCCGCCTCCGACCACCCTCCAGCGAGCCGCTCCCATCACCTCAGCGACCCACACGGCTCGCCGACCACCGCAGAACCTCCGCCTCCTCACCCTGATCCTCTTCCGCCCCTCCACTTCCCACCAAACACCCTCTGCAGATCCACCGAACACACCCACTCCCTCGCTCACAGTTTGACCTAGGATGACCTATTAGCTCCATCTCGCCCCCTGCAAACCCCCTGACCACCTTCGCCGTGCCACGGCGAAGGTCCCCCGCCTGTCTGATTTGGCCGAGAGGCCGTTCTATTGATTTCAGGTTCCAGGCCTTGACCGCCATTGGCGAGGAAGCTCGAAGCTTGCTCGAGGTTGCTCCAAGCCTAGATATCCCAGGTTGAAGAGCCACGGCCAGCGCGAAAGAGTCTTGCGCACACACCCTGGCCCTCAATTGGAGTTGCGCGCCTCAACAGCTGTTGCAATTGGAAGCACCATCCCTGCTGCAGGCGTGAGAGAAGCGGGGTGCGCGGATAGTCCCACCTCGGGAGTTTCTGGAGCCACACACTCACATAAATTGCAAAACTGCCACCATCTGTTTGCCTCAGTTACCACGGGGTGAGGTCCCTCTCACCCGACCCGACCCGACTCGGCCTCGTCCGTGACCACGCTCCGCGGACCTGGCCCGACCCGATTAGACTGACCTGCACTCCTCGCCCACCACGCACGCCGGTGGGCCTGGACCCGGGCCTGACCCGAACCCGATTACCCGGTAGCGCTCTGGGAGAGCTTCCGAAGAGTGATTTCAGAGAGAGAGATACGCGGGGGAGGGGGGTAGAGTAGGTTTTTGCCTCTTGACGAATAAACTCTGAAGTGTGCAGGCCAAAGAAGAAGAAGCAGACCCGCTGAAGAAGAAGGAGCTGCTGCACTGTAGCGAAGGCATTGTTAAGTCGTCTCAGCACCGGGGCAGACGACGGAAGGTCAGCAGCCAAAGAAGAAGAAGACCCGCTGAAGAAGAAGGAAGAGCAACGGCCATCGCGAAAGAAGAAAAAGAGAAGTCAAGGCAGGTGAAGACAAAGAAGAAGAAGGAATGAAGAGAAGCAAGAAGCAAGAAAAGAAGAAGACGATCTGACGAAAAAGAAAGAAAGGAAACAAGGAAGAACAGAAGAAGAAGAGCACGAGGGGAAAATCTGAAGAAAGCAGAAGAAGAAGAAGAAGAAGAACAGGAAGAACCAAAGACAAAGAGGAAGAAAGAAGAAAAGAAGAAGAAGCCAAATTTTCATCTCTCTCTCTCTCTCTTTATTTTTGTAATAGAACTTGTATATCTCTAGAATACAACTTGCTCCCTGAGTTCGACCTCGGGAACTCTTTCAGTTTTCCGAGTAATAAAAATTTTTATATGAAACGTTGGTAACAACCGGCTTTACTACAACGATATGACAGAATCCGACGTTTTCAATTATCAACTCCCGACTCACACCTGATCAGGAAACACGCCTGATTTCTATTCTCCAGCAACATCGAAGAGCCATTGGATGGACTCTCGACAATCTGACTAGTATCAACCCTTCATACTTCACACATCACATCTACACTGAAGAGGGTTCACGACCATCCTGTGAAATGCTGAGATGCTTGAATCCAAATCTGCAGGATGTCGTGAAAAAGGAGATCATCAAGTGGTTAGATGCAGGGATCATCTACCCAATCTCCGATAGTCGGTGGGTGAGCCTAATCCAAGTTGTGCCTAAGAAGGCAGGGCTCACTGCCATCATGACTGAAATTGGAGAAATCATACCGACCTGTATAGCAAACTCATGGAGAGCCTGCATTGATTACAGAAGACTCAATTCCTTCACGAAGAAGGATCATTTCCCACTACCGTTCATTGATCAGATTCTCAAGAAACTAGCAGGAAATCGATTCTTATGCTTTTTGGATAGGTACTTCGGTTACAATCAGGTCGCAATTCACCTCGAGGACCAAGAGAAGACCACCTTCACCTACCCCTTCGGAACATACGCATTCTGAAGGGTGCCGTTTGGTCTCTGCAAAGCACCCGCTACTTTTCAACGGTGCATGCTTGCCATATTCTTAGATATGGTAGGTGAGTACCTTGAAGTCTTCATGGATGACTTCTCGGTATTTGGTGAATCATTTGACGATTGCCTCCCGCACTTGGTCCAGATCCTCAGGCGATGCATCAATGTGAACTTGGTTCTTCCCTGGGAAAAGAGCTACTTCATGGTACCTGAGGGAATTGTCCTGGGACATCTCATCTCTGAAAAAGGCATCCAGGTTGACCAAGCCAAGGTGAATTTAATTTCCAATCTCCTTATGCCTAGCTCAGTCAAAGACATCTGATCCTTCCTAGGGCATGTCGATTTTTACCGTCGATTCATTCCTGATTTCTCGAAAATCGTGCACCCCCTCACTAATCTTATATCTAAGGATGTCCCCTTTGAAATCTCCAAGGAGTACACTTAGGTGTTTGAAATCCCGCGTGATCGAGTTACCCAAGCACCTATCCTGTAGTCCCCTGATTGGTCTCAACCCTTTGAGATCATGTGCGATGCATCTGATTATGCTGTAGGGGTGGTATTGGGCAAAACATAAATGGGAAACCCATGATCATCTATACGCTAGCAAGACACTTGATGAGGCTCAACGTAACTATACAGTTACTAAGAAAGGGCTACTAGCTGTAGTATTTACCCTGGAAAACTTCAGATCATATCTCTTGGGTTCCCATGTTATCATATACTCAGATCACATTGCAGTGAGGCATCTCCTTGCGAAGAAGGATGCGAAACCTCGACTAATCCGCTAGATCTTACTGTTGCAAGAGTTCGATCTCGAGATTCGCGACAAAGCAGGAAAACAGAACGTGGTAGCTGATCACTTGTCCCATCTTCCTTCTTCCGTCATCAACCCATCTGGTCCAATAACCAAGCATTTTCTGGATGAGCACCTGCTAGCCATTCACAATCTCCCTTAGTTTACTGATATTGTGAACTACTTGGTTATGGGGAAAGTTCCGCTAGACTGGCCGAGTTCCAAGCGGGACAAATTGATTGCCGGGGCCATACCTTTTCCACATCGACAATGATCAGGTGATCCAGGGATGCATTCCTGACGACAAGGTCAATGACGTAATGTCATTCTGTCATGACCAGGCATGCGGTGGCCATTTCTTTGGGCGTAAAATCACAGCAAAAATTCTCCAGTGTGGGTTCTTTTGGCCCACTTTGTTCAAAGATGCACAAACGTATTGTAGGGCATGTGCTCGTTATTGGACCCTCGGCAACATGGGCCCGCGGGATATGATGCCCTTAAACCCGATTATTGTGTGCGAAATCTTTGACATATGGGGAATTGATTTCATGGGACCCTTTTCCAGATCTAACGGTTTTGAATACATTCTACTCGCTGTTGATTGTCTTTAAATGGGTCGAAGCCGTCCCCATGAGAACGAGTGATCATAAAGTTGTCCTCCGATTTATCCAAGAGAACATCTTTACCAGATTTGGGGTTCTTAAAGCCATCATTAGCGATGGCGGGTCTCATTTTACCAATGTGGGTGTCCCATCGTATCTCGACTCCTTACCACCCTCAGACTAATGGACTGGCAGAACTGTCAAATCGAGAGATCAAGAAGATCCTTTAGGTCACTATTCGGCCTGATCGAATAGATTGGTCTACTCTCTTTCTGGAAGCCTTGTGGGCCTATAGGACCCCCCACAAGACCTAGTTAGGCATGTCTCCCTTTAGATTAGTATATGGTAAGGCATGTCACCTTTCCGTCGATATGGAGCACAAGGCTTATTGGGCAGTGCGGAAGTACAATCTGGATCTAGTGAAGGTTGGAATACACTACCAGTTGCAATTGAGCGAGATCGAGGAACTACACAATGATGCGTATGAGAACTCACGTATCTACAAAGAGTGGGTTAAAGCCTTCCACGACTGACACATTGTACGAAAATCTTTCCACCCAGGTCAGAAAGTTCTACTCTTTGATGCCAAACTCAAATCATTTCCCAGAAAACTCAGATCAAAATGAATTGGACCATTCTTGGTAAGATGAATCTTTGGAAATGGAGCCGTTGAAATCAGCCAACCTAGCCTTGATTCAGAACCCTTTGTTGTGAATGGTCAACGACTCAAGTAGTTCATTGAACTCACTGATGTGAACAGGGCTGAGGTATCTTTTGATCTCCATTCTCCCTGAGCTTATTAGCTCGGCTGATGGTGTTAAACTCAGTGCTTTAAAGGAGGCAACCCATCATCTTTTTGAAAAACCCGAAACCCTTCTTGACACATCTTATATTGAACTCATATTGCACTTTAGGGTTCATCCATCAGAACAGCCGACTCTACCTCTCGCACCCATACCCGAGCATGAAATCATCTGCAACAGTCACCCCGACCCATCCACCCACCCAACACCTGTTCTAATGAATGATCTAAGTTGAACTAAAACCCACCTAATTTACAATGAGGGCATTGCAAATCGTAGGCATCGGAGGGTATTAAAGTGCAAAACGTCGTGAAAATCACTTCACAAGAAAGGGTTTCATCAAAAAAATCACATATTCCCAAAAACCAAAAAATTAAAAAATTTTTGGAAAAGAACAAAAATGGGAGAGGGAAGGAAATTTTGAATTGATATCATTTGTTGAGGAGAAAAGGGGAGGAGATAAAAATGCTAAAAAGGAGCACAATTTGAAAAGAAAAAGAGATAGTCATTAATAAAAGATTAAGGAATTGACTTAGTTTTAGACCAAATCAAAAGAAATAAAATGGAAGACAAAAAGTGCTAAAGAAACAGAAAGAGATTAGTAGGAACACTGATCTTAGGCCTCTTAGGCTACGATCCTAGGCTTAAAAATTCAAGTATCTACTAAGATCTGGATAGTTCTTAAGAAGTTGGGGAAAATGCAAAGCTTAAGTATTAGGTCTAAGACTAAGGGATTATTCGACCTTGTTAATTGACCTCTGGTTTGCGAGGCTCAATAATTTAAGCACTCCAATCCACACACAGTCTGGTTCAGTGTGCCTAAGTATCAAAATCACACAAATGCGATAAATCTATTTTGAAAAAATTACCTAGATTAGGAGTGGCTAATCAACATAAGTTGATTTGGATGAGTTCCCGGTGCGGAGAGGTGGGAAATTTCCCTCGAAGATGCGCAATAACATATCGTCTCCTCGATGCTTGTCTCCTAGGATGTCTAAATATCCTACCAGGAGCATGTAAGCACCTTGTGCTGGTTCAGATGCCATGGCTGGCATTATCACGAAATATCGATTGCTAGGGTCTGGATTTAGCTACAGAATGCCATGGGCGGGATTATCTCAAAATCTTGAAAGCTAGGGTTCTGGGGGTTGCCATGGGCGGTGCTATCTCAAAGCATCGATTGCCAGGGACCCTGCGAGGATTGATGGTGGGAACTAGAAATCCGATACAGACTGTGTTGTAAAGCTAATCCGAGGCTAGAAATAAAAAGAAAAGAAAGAGAAAACACTCTAAAAATAAAGAAAAGTTCCTCTGTCTCTCTCCTACAAAAATGCATTGCAAATTGAACCTAACCTAAAACATGTTACAAGCACGGGTGCTTTAACCGCAGAGTTCAACGAACCTTAGGTTAGTTCCTATGGGCATTAGAAACCTTCACGGCGGACTGAGTCTAGAGCTAGTCAGGTCCGGATCTTGGTTGGTACTTGAGTACCTCTAGGCCTACTATCGGCATTCTGACCTAATCTACAAAAGAAAGCACACATCAGAATTTTGAGTATAGAAAGGCATATGGCCTAGAATTAAAGTTAATACCTTGAGATTTTGCTAAGGTACTAGCAAAAGCTAGGCATGGGGGTATGATGGGAACACCATCATAAGCCATAACTAGCTCATTTTGATCCAATTTAGTCAATAAATGCTCCAAAATAACTGCCAGAGAGTCATAAGTCACTGCATAACCATTCAATGGGAAATACAAGAAACCAGGGTTAAAACTATAATTTTACCATTATAACTTAAATATAGTACAACCATAGCTTTTCTCAGGGGTTGAATGAGGGTCAAATGATCTTAAAAGGATAACAAGTGGGTTAGACAGAAAAGGGTTTGCACGTATTTTGAGAATTAAATAACATTTGAAACCCTAAAAAAAAACTCACTTAATTAACTAAGCTTCTAGTCAGGGTAAAATTCACCTAAACCCTCTAAAATTCATAGAAAAATATTCTCTACAGTTTGCAACTTTTAAATTGAGCATTAGAATCTGTTTTGGCCTAAAATAAAGTCTCAGACAAACATTTACCATAAATTAGGTTTTTACGTAAATTACCCAGTCAAATGTGGTCAAAACCAAAATTCAACTTCACCATTGGATTCCTTAGGTCCAAATTAGGTTTGTACCAGAATTTGGACCTAAGATGAAATTTTCTTGACCTAGTTTGCGAATTGGTCCTATCTGATTACATTTATGCCCTTAACTTTTAAAATATTTACAAATAGACCCCCAACTTTGTTATCATCTTCACAACTAGATCCATACCGCCATTACTCCTATTCCTACAAGCACCAGCGACCTTGAAATGGAAAAAACTCCTTGATTCCTTCACGAATCCCTTTCAAATTTGAAAGGGGAGTTCGTCAAGGAATTTCCTTCCTTTTGAACCACATCTTGGGCCCCAATTCTCACCCAAATCCTAATGGGAACTCGTGGAACAAATGGGTTTCCTTCTCTGACGACATTTACAATCTTGGAAGCTTGGCTTCCAAGCTTAAGATCCTTCCTGAGCCTTATAAAAGAAACCCTAGGGCATGGTCATGCTCTTCAGCTAGTTTTGAGGCCAAAAACCCTCTCCCTAACCCAACCTCCGACCTCCTCCGACCTAGCTCCAGTGAGCTCCTTCACTGTCGTCCTACGGCCTCCCCACTACCAAATTGGAAGCATCTTCTTTCTCCCTGACTTCCTCTGCCTCTCAACTGCTAACTCAGAGGCGCCTTAGCCCCTTCATCCTCGCCGTCTCCCTCGTCGGAGAACCTTTCATCCATGGCGTTGGCCAACCATAGCTAACGCCGCCTTACCCTTTTCATCCTGAGATTAGGTCCCAATGTTCCCTCATCTCCCCTACTCTTTTTCCCCTTATTTATCCTTCGACTTTGATCCCTCGACATGCTGTTCACCTCCATCGTCCTCACCTCTGGCCACTCCTCCAGTGAGCCCATCTCACCACCACAGACCACCAATCAACTCGGCGACAAGCCCACAACCTTCACCTCTCCACCCTCTTCAAAACCCCTCTTCCCATTCACTACTTCTCTCACCTTAACTCGCCCCCGAATACACCCACTCTCACGCCCACAGTCTGACTCCGCCTCGCACGCACGGACCTCGCCATGCCACACAACCACCACCGTCGCATTCGCTGTGGTCCGACAATCCTTCCTGAACCTTCTAACAAGGTCAAGAGGCCGTTTGCTTGATTTCAGTTGTACCCCCTAGCTGCCATTGACGAAGAGCTTCAAAGAAGTTTCGAGCTCGCTCTAGGCCTCGTCTGCCCCAGGTAGAAGTCCCAGGTCGTGTGGACTTGCGTCAGGTACTGCCCCAGGAGGTCAATTAGATGTTGGGATCTCATGAGCCACGGCAATCAAAGAAAGGGCCTCTACTCCAGACGTGCGAAGAAGGAAGGGCAGATAGTCCCACCTCGGAAATCACTGAGTGCCCCGTGGTGCATAAATTGCAAAAGTACTATAGCCTTATCACCTCTGACACTGGGGGTGAGGTCCTCTCTCACTCGCTTACGTGCCTTGTCTGCGACCTCTCCCTCGCGGACCTGGTACACCCAACCTGCCTAAGCCTACTCCTCGGCTGCGACCACGTCGGTAGCCCTGGACTCAGGTATGCGCCTACCTGATTACCCGACTATACCCTGAGTGGCCCTGGGAGGGTAGAGCCTAAGAGGAGAGAAAGAGAGAGAGCACAGGGTAGCGGAGGGTTTTGCCCCATGCAACACTTAGCCAAAACTTGTGATGGTTGCCCTCTGTGTGTGAAGAAAGAAAGAAGAAAAGAGAAGGCCTGACTGGCAAAGAAAGAGAAGGAAAAGAAGAGGAGAAGAAGAAGAAGCAGAGAAAGAAAGAAGAGCGGAAGGCTTGAGCAGAAGAAGATAAAGAGAAGGAGCCGCACAGGAAGAGGAAAAGAAGAGAATAAGAACATAAGAAGAAGAGGAGAAGCTCAGAGAAAGAAGGAAGGAAGTTGCACAGGAAGAGGAAGAGACCCTTGGGCATAGAGCTATTTAAGATGTCTGATACATTTGATTAACATCTATTTGAGGCTTTGATTTAAGTGTTACTTATGAGGAGTAATTGGTGATTTAAATTACCATTTTACTCCATTCTTTTTGCATATTGTTCCTGACATTATTCTTATTGCAATCTTTATTCTTGATTTAAATTGTGATCTTGAGTTTTGAACTCCATATTACTCCCTGTGTTCGACCTCGGACTTGAAATTCCAGTAATAAATTTATTTGTTTGAGTGCTATTTTGGCTATATTACAATGAAGATATTTTAAAATACCGATTTATCACTCAAACAACCATATCTAGTTTTATAAATTTTAATAGTTGATCGATTTTACGCATTTCAATGACAAAAACCCGCATTTATAAAATCGCGTAAAATTCATATTAGGTTGGATTGGTAATACTTATCACTCCTTCTGTGTGATAGATGTCCGATTTAGTGCACAACATGGCATACTGATGATAACATCATCATCAGTTATAACTAGCTTTAATTAGTCAGAATCAATTGACAACTGCTTCTACATAATTGTTGGGGAGTCGTAATTCATTGCATATCCTTTCTGAGAAGAGTGCATTAAATTAGGGTCAAATCTACAGTTTTAACCGAAGATCATAAATACAAAGTAATCATGGGATTTCCTAAGGGCTAAATGAAGGTCAAATGAACATTAATGACTAACAAGAGGGTTCATGTAGATAGAAAAAGGTTTTCATGCATTTCAAGAATTAACGGGCACCCGAAACCCTAATTTCAGACCTGCTTAAATAACAAAGGCTCTGGTTAGGATAAAATTCACCTAAGCCTTCTAAAATTCATAGAAGAATATTCCATAAGGTTTGGTATCCTTGATTGACCATTGGAACCCATTTTAACCTAAAACAGAGTCTCAAATAGTAAGTTACCCTAATTTAGGTTTCTGTGTAAATTACCAAGTCAAACTTGGTCAAAACCAAAATATGACTTCACCATCAGATTCCTTGGGTCTAAATTAGGTTTGTACCAAAATTTGAGCCCAATTAGAGATTATCTTAACCTAGTTTGCATTTCAGTCCAATCAAACTCTTTCTCTCTTACATAAACCCCTAGCTTTTGAAATCCTTGCCAATAGCCCCCTAACTTTGCCATCTTCTTCGCGTTTAGGTCTCTGCTGCCATGGTCGTGTGAATGCACTTGCAGCCGACCTTCAATCAGGAAGATCTCCCTGATTTCATGCCTAAACCCTTCCAAAATTGGAAGGGGAACTCCTGAGACGATCCTCTACCATCTGAGCCGCATCTTGGGCTCTAAGTCTTGCCCAAAACCTAATGTGAACTATTGGAAATCACCAAATCCTAATCCCTGATTTTTGAACTTTCAAGCTTGTTTCCAAGCTTGGAAGCTCATTTAATGCCCTATAAAAAGACCCTGATTGCAAACCTCACCTCCTTAAATTGGTTTTGGACTAGATTCCACCTTCTTCTCCTCCCTCCGACCGAACTCTCCACAAGATACGGCGAGTTTCTCCATCCACCCTCTTCGTCGGCCGCCACAGACCATAGTCGACCAATTCTCCTTAAGTTCATTGATAGATGGGTACAACCGGGTTTTATTGTTATAGCATTGTAGTATAGCCAGTTATTGCCATCATTTCAAATATATAATTTTTTTACTCGGAAAATAAAAGAGTTCCCGAGGTCGAACTCAGGGAGCAAGTTGTATTCTAGGGGTACAAGTTTCTTTTACAAAAATAAAGAAAGAGAGAGAAAGAAATTGTTGTCTTTTCTTCTTTTCTCTTTGCTTCTCCTTGTCTCAGATCTTCTGTTATCTTCTTCTTCTTTATCTGCAGTAGTGATGTTCTTCTTCTTTCTTTCAGCTGTTCCTGCTCTTCCCTTTTCTTCTGCAGAGCGGGTCCTGTTCTTCTTCTTTTCCTTTCTTTCTTCTTTTCCTTTCTTCAGATCTTCTTCTCGTGCTATTCTTCTTTCAGTTCTTCCCTTGTTCTTTTGTGTTCTCCTCTGCCTCACCTTCTTCTGTTGTTCTTCAGATCTCCTTCTTTCTTCTTTTCTTTTTCCTGTCAGGACGTCGTCTCTCCTTCTTTCTTCTTTTCCCTTCAGGACGTCGTCTGATTTTCCAATCAGACGACTTAAACCGCTTGTTGCTACAGTGTCTCCCTCAGCTTCCTTCTTCTTCTGCGGTCCTTCTTCTTCACCTGTGCCTGCACACTTCAGAGTTTACGTCAGAGGACAAAACCTACTCTACCCTCCCCCCCCCCTGCGTCTCTCTCTCTCAGAAGCCACTCTTGGGAAAGCTCTCCCAGAGTTGCCGGGTAGTCGGGTACGGGTCGCGCCCGGGTCCAGGCCCACCGGCGTGTGTGGTGGGCGAGGAGTGCAGGTCAGTCTAAGTCGGGTCGGGCCAGGTCCGCGGGCGTGAGCGCGGACGAGACCGGGTAACCGGGCGGGTGAAGGGGACCTCACCCCGTGTGCTGAGGCAGTAAGCCTCCAGCACTTTTGCGCCTTATACCGCTGCGCCTCTTCAGACTTTTCCGAGGTGGGACTAAATGTCCCACCCTAATTGAGTGCCCGCAGCGGAGAAGGCAGCGGGCGATCGCGGCTTCACGCGAGGCCTTCGCCCCAGCTGCGAGCCTGATGCTTTGTCGAAAATGCCTCGCAAGGCCTGGGAGTCGAATCTGGGCGTGGCGCGCCTGCAGCTGCAGGCGGAAGCAGCTCCTTCTGCGCGGCAATGGCGGCGGAGGTCGGGTGGCCTGTTCACAGCAAAACGGCCTCTCGGCCTAATCAGAAGGTGCCGGGAGCTTCGCCAGAGTGCGACGAAGCTCGTGTGGGTGGTGGCGAGGCGTGGGGCGGCGTGCAGGGGCTGCCCTAGGTCGGACTGTGGGTCGGAAGATGGGTTTGTTCGGTGGGGTTGCAGAGGGTGATGTGGGGGAGGTGGAAGGGCGGGGGTTGATCAGGATGAGGAGGTGGAGATTCTGCGGTGGTCGGCGAGCCGTGTGGGTTGCTGGGGTGATGGGGAGGTCTCGCCGGAGTTTAGCCGGAGACGAAGGGGGTGACGGTGGACAGGAGCGGTCGAGGGTTTAATCAAATAAAAGACAGTGAGGAAAAGAAAGAGGGGGAGATGGGGAGGAGTTCTGACCTAGCTACGGAGACGAAAGGGGAAGCAGCAGGGCGACAGTCGTATCGACTGTCGTCGGAGAAGAAGATGCCCAGGGGAAGGGGCGGCGGCGAGCAGAGAGCCGGAGAGGCGCCAGCTGGGTGCGGCGTGGCGCGGGAAGAGCAGGGGAAGAAGTCTCTGCTGCTGGTATTGCGGCAGAGCGAAGAGGAGGAGGAGGAGGAACCGCCGGAGCTGGTGGGCGTCTGCCGGAGTGAGAGGAGAGGAAAGTTGGGGGTTTTCTCCGTCAGATCCGAGCTGGGAAGAACGGTGGAGCGACGGGGGTATTTATAGGGACCGAATCAGGGAGGAAGGCGGAGGGAGACGACGTGTCTCCCTCGTCGGAGGACGCCGGAGATGGAAACCCATACCGTCCGTGCGTTCGCACGGCCGGTATGGTGGGTTACAGCGACCAGGGGGTGTCCCTGCGACGGCTGACGACGCAGGGCACCCCCGGTTGTCTCGCCAGACCCTCCCCCTTACCCTGCGCGGCGCCATGCTCCGCGCAAGGTCGCCGGAGCATGGTGCTGGTCAGGTTTTGGCAGGAGGGACCTGGATGCAAAGAACGAAGGAGAGTTAGGGCAGAAATGTGAGGGTTCAAAAGTTGAGGGCCAAAAAGTAAATGAATGAGGACCAAAGTGTAAAGTTGGTTAAGAAGGTTTCCTCTTAGGCTCAAGTTTTTATACATGACTAATTGGGACCTAAGGATTACGATGGTGAATTTTATTTCCAGATTAAACCTTGTTTGACCGATCAATTTATGCAAAAACCCAAATTAAGTTATTAATTGGGCATGGTTCTCAATGTAGGTCAAAATGGGTTCTGAAGGCCAAATTGAAGGTTCTAAACCCTAGAGATTATTTTTCTATGAATTTTAGAGGGTTTATTCTATTTTTACTTTGCCTCAAACCTCGTGAATTGAAGTGGGTTTGTTTTAAGGTTACAGATTATCATTTAGTTCCTTGGAATTGCTGTAGCCCTTGTCAGATCATCCCACTTTCCTTCTTATTTGGTTTGTTTGACCTATGTTTGGACCCTGAATTACCCTGTATGCAGATTATACTGGTAAAATTGCATTTTTACCCCTTATGACTTGTTTTCTCCTTAAACTCAGAATTCTCTGAGTTAAGCCTTTCCTTGAGTTATGTAGGAGCTTTTATCCTTTGTATTAGGTCAAAATGAGCTAGTTATGGCTCATGATGAGGTTCTCATCATACCCCCATGCCTAGCTTTTACTAGTCCCTTAGCAAAAACTTAAGGTTTCAACCCTTGTTCTAGACCATGAAGTTTTTAATAGTTTTAGATAAGTGCCTTTTTTATTTGAGCATAGATTAGGTTAGAATGCTGACCATAGGCCTAAAAGGTACTCTAGTACCAATCAAGATCCAAATCTGTCTAGCCTTAGCCTCAGTCTTTAGTAAAGGTTTTTAAGGTCCACAAGAACTAACCTAAGGTTTATTGGACTTTGTGGTTAAAGCACCCGTGCTTAAAATGATTTTATCCCTGGCTCAGTTCGCAGTGCGTTTTGTAAGAGAGAGATAGAAAGTTTTTCTGTTTGGAGAGTTTCCTCTCTCTTTTTCTTTTTAGTTCTAGCCTAGGATTGGCTTTTCAACACGGTCTGTATCAGATTCCTTGCTCCCATCATCAATCCTCAAGGGTTCCTGGCGATCGATGCTTCGGGATAGCACTGCCCATGGCAACCCCCGGAACCCTGGCTATTGAGATTTCGAGATAATCCCATCCATGGTGTTCCGTGGCTGAATTCAGACCCTGGCAATTGACACTTCGAGATAATGCCATCCATGGAATCTGAATCAGCAGAGTGCTTACATGCCCCCAGTAGGATATGTAAATATCCTAAGAGACAAGCACCGATGAGATGATATTTTGTTACGCATCTTCGAGGGGATTTCCCGCTTCTACGCGCTGGGAACTCGTCCAAATCAACTTGTGTTGATCGGCCGCTCCTATTCTAGGTGTTCTTTTCAGAATTTTGCGACGCTTCTGCGTGATTCTGATTTTTACGCTTACTGAACCAGGCTGTGTGTGAGGTTAGGGTGCTTAGGTTACTGAGTCCCGTAAACCAAAAATTAGTTAACGAGGCCAAATACTTCCTAAGCCTTAGACCTAATACTTCAGCTTTTCATTTTCCTCAACCTCTTGAGGAGTGTCCAGATCTTAATGGGTACTAAGAGTCTATTCAAGAATGCCTAAGGTTTGCATTCTTACTAATCTCATTGTGCACTTTTCAGTTATTTTCTTGAATGAGGTCTAGAACTTAGGTTAATTCCTTAGTTCCTTACTAATGACTATCACTTTTTCTCATAATTTTGTGCTCCTTTTTCATTTTGTTTCTTTTCTCCTTCTCCTTCACAAAATTTCCTTCTCCTCTTTTCCTCTTATTCTTTTTCGAAAAAATTTTTTAATTTTTATGGTATTTTTGGCATATGTGAATTTTTTGTTTGAAACCTTTTCTTACAAGTTTTTGCACTTTCATACCCCCCATGCCTAAGATTTGCAATGTCCTCATTGTAACCTAGGGGTTTTTATTCAACTAAGTTCATACATTAGGATAGCTGTTTTGATGAGTGAATGGGTCGGGGTGACTGTTGCGGACGATTTCTAATCTCAGATGCAAGCACCTGAGGTGGAGTCGGCTGTCCTAAAGTGTGAACTTCAAGTGCAAAAAGCTGTTAGAACAAGTTTCATGTTTTCAAAGAGAATGACGGGCTGCCTCCCGTTGAGCGCTAAATTTGATGCCTTCAGCCAAGCGGGAAATGCGATGGAGAGGGGATGGTCAAATCAGCGGAATTTTGTAAGACAAGAACCTTGATTAAGAGCCTGGTTGGTCCAACCAGGTGCTTGTTCAGATCAACAGGCTGATGATGCAGCCCAAACCCAATCAATCTGGTGGGTTGATAGATGTGGATAAAAAGGTGTGGAGCCCACCATAAACTATGAAGCTCAGATGGATGTGGAAGTGTAAACGCAGGGTTTGGCTGAGTCGAATCAGCCTGGTCAGAGTAGGAACCCGTAGAATAATCAATGAATGACGCGGAAACCCTACAGGGGTGATCAGAGAATGATAGAGCATGGTATGTAGTCTGATCAATGTTCGAAACCCGATGTGGAAATGCAATCGGCTCGGTGAGAGGTGAATCTGAATAGAAATTGAGTCCGGTTGTGGGTCGGGGTTGGGAAGAGGTTTTGATTAGTTCTGTGTGTGCAGACGAGGTGGCAACTGTGTGTGAGGGCTCTTCTAGAAAGGAATGACAAGTGATTTTCTGTAAAGAGTCCTCTAGGTAACTATCAAATGCCTGAAGAGTGTCTGTAGGATGAAAGAAATCTAATTTGAGCAAAGATTTGAATTCTGGGTTGCAATCACTCTTGGCATTTTCTATTTTTGGTTCCTAAGGATCGAAAAGGAATGATTCTGTGTTATCAGTGATCTCGGGAATCAGGACCTCAGAGTCAGAGTCAGAGTCATGTGAACTGAGGTCGTAGGTGGGCCTGGCGTGTTCAGGAAGGAAAGTCTCTCTGCAATTATAGTCAGATCTGAAATTGTCGGAGAGTTGGCGAAATTGAGATTCATGATCATGAATTCCACCACAGCAAAAATCATCAGCAGCAGCCTGACTGGGTTCTAGCCTATATGTCAATTCTGGGTTTAAAAAAATGTTCTGGCTAGGCTCAAATTCCAAACTGGTAGGAGAGACCCAATTGAAACCCCACTCATCCAACTCCTCGGTTTCTGTATCGTAAATTGGTATATCTTCTGAAAAATCAATCAGATTTCCTGAGGATGTTGGAGAAGGACATTCATCAAATAGAGGCTCGGAATCATATTCTGTAAAATTTTGATCTTTCTCATAAGGGGCCTCATAATCTTCCCAATAAGTTTCAGATCTAGGTTCTAGGCTTAGGATGTGGGTAGAATTATTAGAACCTAAGTCCGAATAACCTTCGAGGGCCACCTTATCAAAATAAGGGGCCGGATTTATACCCTCAGAAGGTTCAGTTCCGATCTCATTATTGCAGGAGTTTTGAAATTCTAGGCTTGGTGATTTATGGCCTAGGGTTGGCTCAGCATTGTGTTCTCCTGCAACTTCCCAACCTATTTTAATGCTATCTTCTATTTGGGTTGGGAGTCGACAACCACCTTGTGCCTCAGTCCCGAGGTCTGGGAAACTGGATTGATTCTTAGTACTGTTCCAAGATGACTCATCCTCTGTTTCTGGTGTATACGGGTATTTTTGGTTGATAGTTTTTTCTAAAAGTCTCATCATCTCTACCCATTTTTCAAGAGCATCTTGGTTTTGTTCCCAAAGTACAGGATTTGTCAAGCATTGAAGGTATTCAGATTTGTGTAATTTTTCTATCTCAATGTATCCTGTTAGGAGAACTTCTCAGGTTGATCCTTTTATGGCTCCTGTCAATAGAGTTTGGGCACAGTTTATGATGAAGGCTGTGGTTGTTGGGACATCAACCTGAATATCTCCTATTGGTGTTGAGGTTTTTTCTTCTTTTTCATAGAATTTTATGGCATCCTTGATCATTTTATCTTTCATAGATCTCCGATATTCAGGTTTCTTGAATGGTAGTCTTAGGTGGTTTGGCTGCATAAACAAGGGAACTGAGGCCTAACCTCAGGGCAAGTGAATTCCTAAAGGAGGTTTCAAGGACCTCCTTCCAAGCATATACTGAAGGATGTGATGAGATTAAAAGGTGCTGGACCCAATCAAGGCACCCAAAATGTTGGGTGACTATAGAGGTGCGGGGCAGATGGACCCCTTGATCAGAAAGATCGTCCACCTGAGAATTACCTGGGCAGCCAGAGAGGGAGAGTCCCGCGAAGACCCCTACACGGTAGAGCGTCCCCACGGGTTACAGGGTTTCCCCCACCCAACCTCTCTTGTCACTGCAGTTCCAGGTAGACCAGATGGGGATCTTGACCTCTTAAGTCTACCAATTTTAAGATCAGGGTGCTTAAGGTTTTCACTTGAACTTTAGTCTTTTAAGTGCAAAGAGTGACCTAATTTAAGGTTGGTTGACCCAAGGGGTCAACTTTACCTCTTGTTTTCTTTGAGAGCTTTTAGGTCTTGTCTTTTAGGGTTCAAGTGTTTAGAGAGCCAATTGTTTTAGGTTTTCCTTTGAATAGGTATTTTCAATCAATGGTTTAGGCACACTTCTTTTGGATTTTCTCCATTCTTGATTTAAGTAGTGTGTCTCTAAAACCCTAATGTTGAATCTTATGTTGGCTCTACTTGGTCCAGTTAGTTCTTTGTTGGGTAATTAGGGCTCAAGCAAGAATGTGTTAGCCCTTAAATACCCTTAATAGTGTGCAGGACTAATGAGTTGAAAACATGCAACTCTTTATGGTTACTAAGTATAGAAGACAGGTTAGCCCTATATTGCTTGTTCTTTTCTTTTCTTCCTCTTTAGAGTTTAGGGGTTAATAGCGAGAGGAAAAATTTACCTGTCCTCGGAGTGGTTGTCGTGCGGTTGCTTGTCTTCTTGATTTCCTGTAGTTTTCTTCACAAAAGAGAGGAGATTATCAGAAATTAAAAAGAAACAGGAATGTTTACCTCTAGAATAGCCATTGCTCCCCGGCAACGGCGCAAAGAAAATGATAGATGGGTACAACCGGGTTTTATTGTTATAGCATTGTAGTATAGCCAGTTATTGCCATCATTTCAAATATATAATTTTTTTACTCGGAAAATAAAAGAGTTCCCGAGGTCGAACTCAGGGAGCAAGTTGTATTCTAGGGGTACAAGTTTCTTTTACAAAAATAAAGAAAGAGAGAGAAAGAAATTGTTGTCTTTTCTTCTTTTCTCTTTGCTTCTCCTTGTCTCAGATCTTCTGTTATCTTCTTCTTCTTTATCTGCAGTAGTGATGTTCTTCTTCTTTCTTTCAGTTGTTCCTGCTCTTCCCTTTTCTTCTGCAGAGCGGGTCCTGTTCTTCTTCTTTTCCTTTCTTTCTTCTTTTCCTTTCTTCAGATCTTCTTCTCGTGCTATTCTTCTTTCAGTTCTTCCCTTGTTCTTTTGTGTTCTCCTCTGCCTCGCCTTCTTCTGTTGTTCTTCAGATCTCCTTCTTTCTTCTTTTCTTTTTCCTGTCAGGACGTCGTCTCTCCTTCTTTCTTCTTTTCCCTTCAGGACGTCGTCTGATTTTCCAATCAGACGACTTAAACCGCTTGTTGCTACAGTGTCTCCCTCAGCTTCCTTCTTCCTCTGCGGTCCTTCTTCTTCACCTGTGCCTGCACACTTCAGAGTTTACGTCAGAGGACAAAACCTACTCTACCCTCCCCCCCCCTGCGTCTCTCTCTCTCAGAAGCCACTCTTGGGAAAGCTCTCCCAGAGTTGCCGGGTAGTCGGGTACGGGTCGCGCCCGGGTCCAGGCCCACCGGCGTGTGTGGTGGGCGAGGAGTGCAGGTCAGTCTAAGTCGGGTCGGGCCAGGTCCGCGGGACGTGAGCGCGGACGAGACCGGGTAACCGGGCGGGTGAAGGGGACCTCACCCCGTGTGCTGAGGCAGTAAGCCTCCAGCACTTTTGCGCCTTATACCGCTGCGCCTCTTCAGACTTTTCCGAGGTGGGACTAAATGTCCCACCCTAATTGAGCGCCCGCAGCGGAGAAGGTAGCGGGCGATCGCGGCTTCACGCGAGGCCTTCGCCCCAGCTGCGAGCCTGATGCTTTGTCGAAAATGCCTCGCAAGGCCTGGGAGTCGAATCTGGGCGTGGCGCGCCTGCAGCTGCAGGCGGAAGCAGCTCCTTCTGCACGGCAATGGCGGCGGAGGTCGGGTGGCCTGTTCACAGCAAAACGGCCTCTCGGCCTAATCAGAAGGTGCCGGGAGCTTCGCCAGAGTGCGGCGAAGCTCGTGTGGGTGGTGGCGAGGCGTGGGGCGGCGTGCAGGGGCTGCCCTAGGTCGGACTGTGGGTCGGAAGATGGGTTTGTTCGGTGGGGTTGCAGAGGGTGATGTGGGGGAGGTGGAAGGGTGGGGGTTGATCAGGATGAGGAGGCGGAGATTCTGCGGTGGTCGGCGAGCCGTGTGGGTTGCTGGGGTGATGGGGAGGTCTCGCCGGAGTTTGGCCGGAGACGAAGGGGGTGACGGTGGACAGGAGCGGTCGAGGGTTTAATCAAATAAAAGACAGTGAGGAAAAGAAAGAGGGGGAGATGGGGAGGAGTTCTGACCTAGCTACGGAGACGAAAGGGGAAGCAGCAGGGCGACAGTCGTATCGACTGTCGCCGTAGAAGAAGATGCCCAGGGGAAGGGGCGGCGGCGAGCAGAGAGCCGGAGAGGCGCCAGCTGGGTGCGGCGTGGCGCGGGAAGAGCAGGGGAAGAAGTCTCTGCTGCTGGTATTGCGGCAGAGCGAAGAGGAGGAGGAGGAACCGCCGGAGCTGGTGGGCGTCTGCCGGAGTGAGAGGAGAGGAAAGTTGGGGGTTTTCTCCGTCAGATCCGAGCTGGGAAGAACGGTGGAGCGACGGGGGTATTTATAGGGACCGAATCAGGGAGGAAGGCGGAGGGAGACGACGTGTCTCCCTCGCCGGAGGACGCCGGAGTTGGAAACCCATACCGTCCGTGCGTTCGCACGGCCGGTATGGTGGGTTACAGCGACCAGGGGGGTGTCCCTGCGACGGCTGACGACGCAGGGCACCCCCGGTTGTCTCGCCAGACCCTCCCCCTTACCCTGCGCGGCGCCATGCTCCGCACAAGGTCGCCGGAGCATGGTGCTGGTCAGGTTTTGGCAGGAGGGACCTGGATGCAAAGAACGAAGGAGAGTTAGGGGCAGAAATGTGAGGGTTCAAAAGTTGAGGGCCAAAAAGTAAATGAATGAGGACCAAAGTGTAAAGTTGGTCAAGAAGGTTTCCTCTTAGGCTCAAGTTTTTATACATGACTAATTGGGACCTAAGGATTACGATGGTGAATTTTATTTTCAGATTAAACCTTGTTTGACCGATCAATTTATGCAAAAACCCAAATTAAGTTATTAATTGGGCATGGTTCTCAATGTAGGTTAAAATGGGTTCTGAAGGCCAAATTGAAGGTTCTAAACCCTAGAGATTATTTTTCTATGAATTTTAGAGGGTTTATTCTATTTTTACTTTGCCTCAAACCTCGTGAATTGAAGTGGGTTTGTTTTAAGGTTACAGATTATCATTTAATTCCTTGGAATTGCTGTAGCCCTTGTCAGATCATCCCACTTTCCTTCTTATTTGGTTTGTTTGACCTATGTTTGGACCCTGAATTACCCTGTATGCAGATTATACTGGTAAAATTGCATTTTTACCCCTTATGACTTGTTTTCTCCTTAAACTCAGAATTCTCTGAGTTAAGCCTTTCCTTGAGTTATGTAGGAGCTTTTATCCTTTGTATTAGGTCAAAATGAGCTAGTTATGGCTCATGATGAGGTTCTCATCATTCATCTACATCTTGTAATATCAGTAGGTGCAGTCTTCCTCCCTCTTCCTCGCCGTTCTCCCCCATCGGAGGCTTCATCTTCTCTGAGTCTAGTGTACCTCCGGCAAGGACACTCCCTCCCCTTTTGACCGTTAGTTTAGGTTCCTTCCTCCCTCTATTATCTTTTCCCTCTCTTTATCCCTCAATTCAACCCACGTCGCCACCGTTCACCCGTCATCTTCCTCATCTCTGGCCACACCTTCGGCGAGGCCTTCGTACCCCCACAATTCGCCAAATTGCTCGCCAACACCTTCATAACCTTTGCCTCATCCACCCGCACCAAACCCCTCAAGAAATTGAGGGGATTATCCATTCACACGACCCCCCGAACACACCCATCACCACACTCCGTTCTTGACCTCGTCTGACCACCACACACATGCTCACGCCACACAACTGCCACCACCACCTTCACCAACACTTGGCGATTCTCCTGAGGTGTTTTAATGTGGTCGTGAGGCTGTATTTTGAGTTTTATGTGTTCGCTGTCGTCCTCCGTCGCTGCCATCGTCTCCGGCTTTGTTCTTCAAGTTGCGGCCGTGTTCTTCCCCAGGACTTGCTCCAGGTGACGTGGATTTATCCCAGAAAGACCTCCAGGTCCTCAATTGAGGATCCCAGCAGCAGCAACATCCCCAATTAGATGAAGCTTCACCTCAGCTGCACGCAAGCAAAGATGCAGTGCGATTAGTCCCACATCGGCAGATGAGAGGCGCACGACTGTGCATAAATTATTTTTGTGAAGTAGCCTCTTTGCCTAGTAACATGAGGGGTAGGGTCCCTCCTACCCCACTCACCCGAATACTCGTTTACTCACTCCTCGGTCACCACACACACCAGTGACCTTGGACATTATGCACGACCCGATAACCCGAGTATGGATTCGATTATATTTGGGGTCTGAGAGAGAAGGAAGGAAGGAAATTATGAAAGCAGGGGAGGGTTTTGCTCTCTGAGTTGTCTGCCCTTGTGTTTTGAAGAGGAGAGGCCAACACTTAGCCTCTCCATGAAGGAGGGAAGGCTCTGAAGAAGAAGAGGCTTAGAAGAGAAGGAGAAGGCTCGAGAAGAGAGAAGGAAAGAAGAGAAGCTGAAGAGAAGAAGGAAAGAAGAAGAAGAGAAGAAATAAAGAGAAAGGCTTTGAGAGCCTTGTGCACTTTAAGTCGTCTGATTAACCAATCTGTTGTCTGATTAAGCATTATTTGAGTTACTGTTGAATAATTTAAGTACTATAGTTTACAATTTAAACTCTGATTGAATAATTGCATGCATGCTTAATTAAGAGGATTAGTGGTGATCTAAATCAAAATGTTAACGTGCTGAATCGGTGTTTTAAATGTAATGTGCTGTAGTATAGCCAAATCGTGTAGAACACTTAAATTTATAGCTCGAAAGAAATTCCAAGTTCGAACGCAAGAAGTAATATAACAATTTATCTCAAGATCATAATTTTAAGCAAGAATATAGCAATGTAATAGCAATTTCAAGAAAAAGTGATATAGATATAAATTCAAGAGTCAATGTGGCAAAAAGATTAGGGTAAAAATGGTGATTTGAATCACCAAATTATCCTATTACAGTTCTACTTAAATAATGCAATAGTATCAATCAACCAAATGCCACGTCAACTTGAGTGCTACAGTGTCTCAGAACCAACAACAGAGGCAAAGGCCTCTCTCTTCAAGCCTCAAGGAGAGGCACAGCACAGCACAACACCAACATAGGTGATGACCTCTTTTTTCGCTAAATGTAGAGAGCAGCAGAGGGAAAACCCCCCTCTCTCTCTTTTTCTTCTCTTCTTTCTCAGAATCGGGCCAACTAGACTAGACCAGGGTAATTAGGCAATCTGATCAGAACCCAAACCCACATGGCGTGAGCGCAGGCGAGGGCACATGCGTGGAGCATGCGTGCGGGACCTCACCTCGGTGCTCTCGGAGGTGAAGTGCTCTCTTCACAAATTCAATTTAACCCACGTGGAGACTTCTGAAGTTTTCGATGTGGGTCCCACACCCTTCTTCGTGCAGCTATGGATGAGGAAGTTCCTGAATTGAGGATGAAAGGGTGGCTAGCTTCTCCAATTGAGGACCTGAGCGTACACCTGGAGCGAAGCTGCTTCACCTGGGCGTGGAAACAAAGAAGAACATAGCACGAGCAAGACGATCACGGTTGGAGAAGAAGGTTGTGGCGGCGAACATCCAACAAACACCTGAAAAAGAAAGCATGGCCTCTCGACCTTGTTAGATAATCTCAAAAGGGTCATCGTGTGAGGGCAAGTGCATTGGTGGTGGTTGTGTGGTGAATGAGTGAGTATGGAGGGTTGACGGAGTCGGAGAAGGTGTGCGAAGAAGGTGGAGTTCGGTGGAGCGATTCAGTGGGTGGATCAGCAAAATAGGAGAGGGGTTTTGGTTGTGGTGGAACGGCAGAGCTTTTGGGAGTTGTGGTGAGGCGGATGGTGGCCTGTGGAGTGTGGGCCAACTCGCCAGAGTTCTGCCGAAGGCAGAGAAGGTGGAGGGGGAGATAAGTGAGTGGTGGTCGTGCGTGTGTTTTGAGTGTGGGAAAGAGAAGCAGAGGGAAAGAGAAAGATGTAGAGGGTCTTAGGAGAGGAGGAGATAGGCGGAGGGCTCCGGTTGTGGTTGATTGGAGCCGGAGAAGATGGAGGCGACGATGAAGTGGTGACGGCGATTGAGATAGAGGAACGACCTCACTTTGACTGGAGAGGTGCGCGAAGAAAGGAAGATGTTGGCACCTCCAATTTGATGGTTGGAGGTGCGGAGGAGTAGGTCGAAGAAAGGTCGCCGGAGCAAACTACGGAGGTGGCCGGAGAGGGAAAAGAGAGGGTTTTCTCAGACAAAAATTTGCTAAGGAGAAAGGGTTCTTGCCCCTGATCCTTTTATAGGCCAAAAAAGAGGAGCTCCAAGCTTGGAAACAAGCTTGCCAAGATCGAAAAGTTTGTGCAAACTTGATTCCCACATCTTCGAATCAGGATTCATGGCTGGGTTTAATTGGAAGGGAATTCCTCAAGGAATCTCCCTTTCAATTTTGGGAGAGTTTGATTGAGAATCGAGAGAGAAATCCTCGCTCTAATCTCGACGGAGCTTGGTGTGTTCACACCAATGGCAGAAAGGACCTAAATGTGAAGACAATGAAAATGTTAGGGACTTTTTTGTAAATAATTCAAAAAGTTAAGGGCCATTGTGTGATAAGAAGAGTTTGTCTAGACTAGAATGCAAACTAGGTCAAGGTGATCTCTGATTGGGCCCAAATTTTGGTGCAAACTTAATTTAGACCCAAGGAATTTGATGGTGAAGTCAAATTCAAGTTTTGACCAAGTTTGATTGGGTAAATTACACAGAAATCTAAATTAGTGTAACTGTCTACCTGAGATTGTTTTAAGACAAAATGGGTTCAGATGGTCAAATTAAGGATACCAAACCATGGAGAATATTTTTATATGATTTTTAGAGGGTTTACATAAATGTCATCCTGACCATAATCTTAGTTAATTAAGTGGGTATGTTTTTAGGTTTTTATATGTCCATTAATTCTTGAAATGCGTGAAAACCCATTTATGTCTGCATGGACCCACTTATTAGACTTAAAAGCATATTTGACCTTTAGTAACCCCTAAAAAATCATGTGGTTATTCTATATTTGTGATAAGATGGTAAAATTGTAGAAATAACCTTGTTTTCATCTTTTCTTCTCAAAACAACTCAACCTACCCAAGAGACCTTTTAACTAATATGTAGGAGCTTTTATTGACTTTATCAGACCAAATTAATCTAGTTATGGCTCATGATGGTGTTCCCATTAATTCTCTTTTCTTTTTGTTCCATGCAATCTCTAGATACATTGGATTTCATTGAATAAATAATGTGATAGGTTATTATTCATTGAATATCTACTTGAATACTCAATTAATTGTGCATATTTATTCTGAATATGATTAATGTTGTGAATTCCATATTTGCTCCTTGTGTTCGACCTTGGACTCTTCTTTAGATTCTGAGTAATAAATTTATCTATTTGAGAGCTATTTGTCGACTGTACTACAATGCAGTTTTCTTAAACTCGACGAAAAGCTTAACAACACATACATCAGATTGCCCACCATAGAAGCATATGGAAAACTTCTCCTAGATTTCTGTTAGATTTGGTATGCCCTAAGTGAAACATCCGAATAATGTAATGAGTTACATTTCATCTGAATAAAAGAATTAGATTATTTTCCAATACACGATTGGGTCCCTTAATTTCAATAGAGCAACATACTTAGCTAGGTTAAATAAACTCGATGTGTGTTGACTTAAAGATCTAAACAATTTAGAGGATCCGATAGTACATCAAGAAACCATTCGATTCAATTATTTATTTCTGGTCTGAGTTGGGATGATAACTTTCTCAAGAGGTCATCGCTAGACTGATGTTCTTGAATAGAGATTCATAATTGTCACATGAGTCAGGTTACGGAGTTAACTTGATAATATAAGAGATTGTCAAAGTTCATCTCCAATGTTGTCATGGAGAAGGTGTATCCTCTAACTTAAGACAGATATGCATATCTATTCACGAACACATACATTTGGCAGACCAATAGTAGATGCATCCACCTTGGTGCTTATATTGGAAAGTTGATGTTATGACTTGAAATCCAGACCTAAGCCAAAATCTAGATTAAGCATGCTGAGATGAACCCTTTGACACTTGTTCAACGTGAATCGGGTCGATGTAACCTAAAAATGAAGAAACGTAGGTCTTGGTCAAACCTGGTCAACCCTTAGGTAAAATTTGGTTGAAAGGTGTCATGTGTGGTAACTTTGGATTCTTCTTGTCTCAAGCTTTCCACTGGCACTTGTTTTGTGCTAATCCAATGTGAGTAGGTCAAGCTACACTAATGAAGATGAATATGATTAAGTTGTGACTAAACCAATATCCTAGGGGCATGTTTGCCATCACGAAAAGAAGAAAGAGAGAAGAGAAAAGAGGAGAAAGAGAAGAAGAGAAGAGCAGAGAGAGAGCATGTGTGGGTGCATAGCAGTCATGTGCGTGGTGCGTAGGTGATGTGTGTGCGAGAGAAATGTGTAGGCTTGACAACGTGGAGTGCAAGCGGTGTGTACACAATAGAGACACGCAGGCATGGAAGCATGAAGCGAGGGCAAAACGTGTGTGTGTGCACGCGAAGGAAGGGAGAGGCATTTGCGGACATGCGTTATCACACACGTGTGCGTAATCCAGCCATTGAGGGCAAGCAACAATGATCTACGACAGTGGTGCTCAATGAATCCATGTGTGACACATGTCCTCGGCGCATGGCGGCATTTAGTTTGCTTGAACCAGTGGTTTAGTGTTTGCGTAGCGAAATTGAGGTTTAAAAATTGCTTCATTGTAATATAGTCGAAATTGCTTTGAAAACAAATAAATTTATTACTCGAATTTTAAGTCTGAGGTCGAACACTGGGAGCAATATGGAATTCAAAACTCAAGATCACAATTAACTCAAGAATAGAGATTGCAATAACAATAATGTCAAGATCAATATGCAAAAAGAATGGAGTAAAATGGTGATTTAAATCACCAATTACTCCTCACAAATAACACTTAAATCAAAGCCTCAAATAGATGTTAATCAAATGTATCAGATGTCTTAAATATGCACTACAGTGCTAGAGACTCAAGGGTCTCTTTCTCTTCCTGTGCAACTTCCTTCTTTTTATCTTTTGCTCAAACCTTCCTCTCTTCTTTCTTTCTCTGTTTCTTCTTCTCCTCTTCTTCTTTCTTTCTTTACGCTCAGAGGGCAGCCATCACAAGTTTTGGCTAAGTGTTGCACGGGGCAAAACCCTCCCCTGCCCCATGATCTCTTTCTCTCCTCTTAGGCTCTGCCCTCTCAGGGCCACTCAGGGTATAGTCGGGTAATTGGGTAGGCATGCACCCGGGTCCAGGGCTGCGGGCGTGGTCGCAGCCGAGGAGTGAAGGCTTAGGAGGGTCAGGTGCACCAAGTCCGTGGGATATGTGTCGCAGGCGAGGCACGTGAGCGTGTGAGCAGGGACCTCACCCCCAGTGTCTGAGGCAAATAGCCTAAAACACAAAAATAATTTAAGCACTGTGGGGCGCTCTTCAACTGATGATGTGGGACTATCTACGTCCCTCTCCTTCGCGCGTCTGCAGCAGCAAGTCTTCCTTCAATTGCCTCAGCTAGCATGGTCAATGCGTCCAATTGCCTACCTAGACGTGTTCGAGAGTTGTTTCCGCACAACCTGGGGATAGAGCCTGGAGCTCGCACCGTAAGAACACGGCTCCAAGCTTGCTTGGAGCTCCTTCATTAATGGCAGTAAGGGATGAAACCTAAAATCAAGCAAAATGGCCTCTCGGCCCTATCAGACGGCTCAGGAAGGATCGCCATGGAGTGGCGAGTGCGACGGTGGTGGTTACGAGGCGTGGCGAGGTCCGTGCGTGTGTGCCAGAGTCAGACTGTGTGCGTGAGAGTGGGTGTGTCCGTGGCACTGAGGAGAGGCTAATAGCCTCAATTACCAGAGGGATTTTGCTCTCTAAGACATGGTGGAGGTGTAGGGATGAACGACAGCCAGGTTGGTGGAGTGTAGCAGCCATGCAAACTCGCCGAAGGTACACCGGTGAGGTGGAAGACGGAGGGCGTTAGGGCGAGTCGGCGGTTGAAACGGAGTTGCGACTATTTAGGAATGATGAGCAGAAGATGAGGCATCGATAGAGGTCACTAGCGAATGAAGTAGGGCAAAGTGGTGCCGGTTATGGTGTGGTCGACGTTGGAGACGAAGGTGCTCCAGAGAGGGAAGGTCGGCGACGATGGAGATCGAAGCGTCCGCCGGTATGGTGTGACGTGGAAGAAGGTGAGGAAGGGGGATTTACTATTGGTATTGCGGTCAGACAACGAAGAGAGACAAGGAGGGTCGCTGGAGCTCAAGGAGCTTTTCGGCCGGGTTGAGAGAGCAGAATTCAGAGGAGATCTCGGTCGAAATTGAGCTTGGGGGGTTCGGCCTGACTTAGGCTATCTTTTATAAGGTTCAAGAGGGAATCCTAAGCTTGGAAGCCAAGCTTCCAAGCTTGGAATTATCGTCGAAGTAGAAAACCCAAATCTCTCATGCATTCGCATGAGAGATTTGGTAGGTTATGGGGCATGGGATTTGGCTTACAAGGAAGAGAATTCCTTGATGAACTTCTCTTTCAAATTTGAAAGGGATTCGCTAGGGAATCAGGTAGTTCTTGCCATTTTAGGTCGCTGGTGCTTGTAGGAATAGGAGTAATGGTGGTAGGGACCTAATTATGAAGATGATGACAAAGTTAGGGTCTTATTTGTAAATATTTTGAAAGTTAAGGGCATAAATATAATTAGATAGGACTAATTTGCAAACTAGGTCAAGACAATTTTAGCTTGGGTCCAAATTTTGGTACAAACCTTATTTGGACCTAAGAAATCCAATGGTGGAGTTGGATTTTGGTTTTGACTGCGTTTGACTGGTTAATTTATGTAAAAACCCAAATTAGGGTAAATATTTGTCTAAGACTTTATTTTGGGCCAAAATGGGTTCTGATGATCAAATTGAAGGTTCCAAACCCTAGAGAATATTTTTATATGAATTTTAGAGGGTTTAGGTGAATTTTTTCCTAACCAGAACCTCAGTTAATTAAGCGGATCTATTTTTAGGGTTTCACAAGTCAATTCTCAAAGCACGTGCAAACCTTTTCTATCTGTTTTAACCAACTTGTTATCCTTTTAAGACCATTTGACCCTCATTCAACCCCTAAGAAAATCCATGATTGTACTGCATTCATGATATGATGATAAAACTGTAGTTTTAACCCTATTTTCCCGTCTTTCTTTTAGAATGATTTGCAGTGACTTATGCCTCTCTGGCAGTTATGTAGGAGCATTTACTGACTTAATTGGATCAAAATGAGATAGTTATGGCTCATGATGGTCCTCCCATCATACCCCCATGCCTAGCTTTTGCTAGCCTCTTAGCTAAAATATCAAGGTATTAACTTTGATTCTAGACCATATGCCTTTCTATGCTTAAAACTCTGATGTGTGGTTTCTTTTGTAGATCAGGTTAGAATGCCGATAGTAGTCCTAGAGGTACTCAAGTACCAACTAAGATTTGGACCTGACCAGCTCTAGCCTTAGTTCACCGCGAAGGCTTCTAAGGCCAACAGGAACTATCCTAAGGTTCGTTGAACTCTGTGGTTAAAGCACCCATGCTTGTAACATGTTTTAGCCCAGGTTCAATTTGCAGTGCGTTTTTGTAAGAGAGAGACAGAAGAATGTTTCTTTATTTTTGGAGAGTTTTCTCTCTCTTTTCTTTTTATTTCTAGCCTCGGATTAGCTTTACAACACGGTCTGTATCGGAGTCCTAGTTCCCACCATCAATCCTTATAGGGTCCCTGGCAATCGATGCTTTGTGATAGCACCGCCCATGGCAACCCCCAGAACCCTGGCTTTCGAGATTTTGAGATAATCCCACTCGTGGCATTCTGTAGCTAAATTCAGACCTTGGCAATCGACATTTCGAGATAATACTGCCCATGGCATCTGAACCAGCACAAGGTGCTTACATGCCCCCGATAGGATATTTAGATATCCTAGGAGACATAAATTGAGGAGACGATATGTTATTGCACATCTTCGAGGGGAATTTCCCGCCTCTCTGTGCTCGGAACTTGTTCAAATCAACTTGTGTTGATCAGCCACTCCTAATCTAGGTAACTTTTTCAGAATAGATTTAACGTATTTGTGTGATTTTGATACTTAAGCACACTGAACCAGATTATGTGTGGATTGGGGTGCTTAGGTTACCGAGTCCTGTAAACTAGAGGTCAGATAACGAGGCTGAATAATCCCTAAGCCTTAGACCTAATACTTAAGCTTCGCATTTTCTCCAACCTCTTGAGGACTATTTAGATCTTAGTGGATACTAAAATTTTTAAGCCTATGATTGCAACCCAAGAGGCCTAAGATCAGCATTCTTACTAATCTCTTTTTGTTTCTTTAGCACTTTTTGTCTTTCATTTTCTTTCTTTTGATTTGGTCTATAACTAAGTCAATTCCTTAATCATTTACTAATGACTATCGCTTTTTCTTTTCAAATTGTGCTCCTTTTTAACATTTTTATCTCCTCCCCTTTTCTCCTCAACAAATGATATAAATTCAAAATTTCCTTCCATCTCCCATTTTTGTTCTTTTTCAAAATTTTTTTATTTTTTTTGGTTTTTTGGAATATGTGATTTTTTTGTTGAAACCCTTTCTTGTGAAGTGATTTTCATGGCATTTTGCACTTTAATATCCCCCCATGCCTATGATTTGCAATGCCCTCATTGTAAATTAGGTGGGTTTGAGTTCAGCTTTGATCATTCATTAGAATAGGTGTTGGGTGAGTGGATGGGTCAGGGTGACTGTTGCGGACGATTTCAAGCTCGAGTACAGGTATCAGAGGTGGAGTCGACTATTCTAATGGATGAACCCTGAAGTCTAATATCAGTTCAGCATAAGATGTGTCAAGAAAGGTTTCGGGTTTTTTAAAAAGATGACGGGTTGCCTCCTGTTAAGCACTGAGTTTAATGCCATCAGCCAGGCGCAATAAGCTCAGGGAGAATGGAGATCAAAAGATACCTCAGCCCTGTTCGCATTAGTGAATTCAATGAACGACTTAAGTCTCTGATCGTTCACGACAAAGGGTTCTGAATCAAGGCTAGGTTGGCTGATTTCTGCGGCTCCATTTCCAAAGATTCGTTTGATAAGATATGGCCCGATCCATTTTGATCTGAGTTTTCCTAGGAACAATTTGAGTTTGGCATCAAAGAGTAGGACTTTCTAACCAGGGTGAAAGATCTTTCTAGATATGTGCTTGTCATGAAAGGCCTTAACCCACTCTTTGTAAATTTGCGAGTTCTCATACGCATCATTGCGTAATTCATCGATCTCACTTATTTAAAGCTTTCTGTGGGTTTCTTCCATAGAAAGATCTAGATTACACTTCCATATGGCTCAATAGGCTTTTTGTTCCAACTCGACAGCGAGGTGACATGTCTTCCCGTACACTAATTTGAAAGAAGACATGCCTAATTGGATTTTCTGGGTGGTCTTATAGGCCCACAAGGCCTCTGGAAGTTGGGACGACCAATCCTTTCTGTCAGGTTAGACAGTGACTTGAAGGATTTTCTTGATCTCCCAATTCAATAGCTCAGCTAGATTGTTGGTTTGGGGGTGATAAGGAGTAGAGATTTTGTGCGACACCCCATATTTGGTCATCAGTGATCTGAATTGAGCATTTGTGAAATGGGTCCTTCCATCAGAGATAATAGCACGTGGAATTCCAAACTGAGAAATGATGTTATGATGAATAAATTTGATTACCACCTTATGATCATTGGTTCAGGTTGGAATGACTTTGATCCATTTGGACACATAGTCAATAGCAAGAAGAATGCATTTGAAGTCGTCCGAAATAGGGAAGGGTCCCATGAAATCAATCCCCCAAATATCGAAGATTTCGCATACGAGAATCAGTTGTAAAGGCATCATATTGCGGTTGCTCATGTTGCCCAAGGTCTGGCAATGATTGCATGCCTTACAGTGATTGTAGGTGTCTTTGAAAATCATGGGCCAATAAAAGCAGCACTGAGGACTTTCATTGTGATTTTATGTCCAGAAAAGTGTTCGCCGTAGGCCTGGTCTTGGCAGAAGGACAAAATGTCCTGGATTTTCGTTTCCGGGATGCATCGTCTAATGATCTGATCAGCACCAATGCGGAAGAGGTACAGATCTTCCCACATGTAGTACTTGGCATCGGAAAGCAATTTATCTTTCTTAGCATTTGGCCAATCGGATGGGATCTAATGTAATGCCAAGTAGTTTACTAAATCAGCAAACCAAGGAAGTTCTGTACTAATAGTTAGGAGGTGCTCATTGGGAAAATGTTCTGTGATAGGTCCGGAAGGGTTGATACTGTCAGAAGGAAGGCAGGATAAGTGGTCAGCTACCACATTCTGCTTTCCCACTTTATCGTGGATCTCGAGATCTAACTCTTGCAACATCAAGATCCAGTGGATTAGTCGAGGTTTCACGTCCTTTTTCGCAAGGAGGTTCCTCATTGTAGTGTGACCTAAGTATATGATAACACGAGAACCCAAAAGATATGATCTAAATTTTTCCAAGGCAAATACGACAGCTAGCAGCTCTTTCTCAATAGCTGTATAGTTACATTGAGCCTTGTCAAGTGTCTTGCTAGTGTAGTAGATGACCGCAGGTTTCCTGTCTATTTTCTGCCCAAGTATCGCCCCTACAGAATAATCAGATGCATCGCACATGATCTCAAAGGGTTGAGACCAATCAGGGGACTGCAGGATAGGTGCTTGGGTAACTAAATCATGCAGGATTTCAAATTCCTGAGTGCACTCCTTGGAGATTTCAAAGGGGACATCCTCAGATAGAAGATTAGTGAGGGGGCGCATGATTTTCGAGAAATCGAAAATGAATCGATGGTAAAAATCGGCGTGCCCCAGGAAGGATCAGATGCCTTTGACCGAGCTAGGCATAGGGAGTTTGGAAATCAAATTTACCTTGGCTCGATCAACCTGGATGCCTTTTATAGAGACGAGATGTCCCAAGATAATTCCCTCAGGTACCATGAAGTGGCTCTTTGCCCAAGAAAGAACCAAGTTCACATCGATGCATCGCTTGAGGATCTAGACCAAATGCAGGAGGTGATCGTCAAATGATTCACCAAATACTGAGAAGTCATCCATGAAGACTTCAAGGTATTCACCTACCATATCTGAGAATATGGCAAGCATACACCGCTAAAAAGTAGCGGGTGCATTGCAGAGATCAAATGGCATCCTTTGGAATGCGTATGTTCCGAAGGGGCAGGTGAAGGTGGTCTTCTCTTGGTCCTCGGGATGGATTGCAACCTGATTGTAACTGGAGTACCCATCCAAAAAGCAGAAGAATCGATTTTCCACTAGTTTCTCGAGAATCTGATCAATGAACAGTAGTGGGAAATGATCCTTCTTCATGGAGGAATTGAGTCTTCTGTAATCAATGCAGACCCTCCATGAGTTTGCTATACGGGTCGGTATGGTTTCTTCGGTTTCAGTCATAATGATGGTGAGCCTTGCCTTCTTAGGCACAACTTGGATTGGGCTCACCCACTGACTATCGGAGATTAGGTAGATGATCCCTGCATCTAAGCACTTGATGATCTCCTTTTTCACGACATCCTGCAGATTTGGATTCAGGCACTCTGCATTTCACGGGATGGTCGTGAGCCCTCTTCAGTGTAGATGTGATGTGTGTAGTATGAAGGGTTGATACCAATCAGATCATCGAGAGTCCATCTAATGGCTCTTTGATGTTGCTGGAGAACAAAATTAGGCATGTTTCTTAATTAGATGTGAGTTGGGAGTTGATAATCACAAGAAACGTCTGATTGGAACCTAAAAAGACATACTTGAGATGATAGGGAAGAGGCTTTAATTCCAAAACCGGGTTGTCAGCAGCAGCAGGTGGTTCAGGGTGGGTGTCAAGAGCAAAGGAAGGATTTATGGATGTGTCTAAGGTGAATTCGGGCTCCTCTAATTGTGGGTTTTGATCCTCTTGTGGTTGATTAGAAATAGTTGGGTTTTCCTTGATAAAGTCGTCAACCACAACTTCGATATTGCAAATCTGTTCTATGACTTTGCAATTAATTCCTTGTTGGGCCTTAAAGATGTTGATCTTTACTGTCTTGCTCCCACATTTTAATTCAATTTGGCCCTCCTTACAATTGATATTGGCCTTAGCTATGGCCAGAAAAGGTCTCCCTAGTATGATCTGTGTATTCTTCACATTCTCAGGAGCATCCATGTCTAAGACGATAAAATCCACTGGGAAATAGAAATCACGTACCCTAACTATGACATCCTCGAGAATTCCTTTTGGTGACCTAATTGATCGGTCGGCTAGCTGTAAAGTCATTTCAATCAGTTTAAGATCAGATTCCTTGAAGTAGTCTAGTAGGGATGTAGGTATCAAATTTATGGAGGCTCCAAAGTCTAATAAAGCATGGTCAAATCATATATCACCAATTTTGCAGGAGATTAGAGGGATGCCTGGGTCATTTGCCTTAGGCAGGAGTTTGCTCAAAATGACAAAGCTAGCTTGCTCTGACAGTATGATCAGATTCTCGTCTTTGGTTCGCAGCTTACGCTTAGGTGTACATATGTCTTTTAGAAATCGTACGTAAGCCGGTACGTGGTGTATCGCATTCATCAAGGGGATACTTATATGGACCTGCTGAAAGAGCTTAACCAGGCCCTCCTCAGGTGCCATTGTTTTGGTTATCCTTTTTCCCTTGGTCAAGGCCTCGGGAAATGGAACCTTAAATGGTTCCTCTAGAATGGGTCCAGGTTCTTGATCTGGGATAGAGGTGTCCTGGATGACTATCCTAGGGTTATGGTTTGTATTACCAGGCTGGGAGTGGCTTGGATAAGGTGGATCCTATGTTGTTTTGCAAGTGCGGGTAGTAACAGAATTCAATCCTACCTGGTTTTGGTTTGGTGTGGGTAAAAGAGGTGCTTGCTGCTGGTAACCCATATGTGATGTCAAAGCCTCCATCCTATCGGGTGATGGAGTAGAAGGGGTCTGATAAATAAAGTGAGCTTGGCCTAGATTTGGGTTCATAACATGCCTCTGGTTCGGCACGTTATTCGGATTAGGCAGACATTTTGAAGGAAGTGCACCAGGTTGGCAAGGATTTGCCATTTGGGCAAGTTGATTACGAACCTCTGTGATCTCATCTCTATGCTGTTTTTGCATAGCCTCATACATCTTCTGAATGTCAGCCAGAGCCTATAGGATAAGAGTCATTTGATCTGTATGAGTCAGCCCAAATTGATAAGTTGGGTTAGGTCGAGGCCGAGGCGGCTGATATGAACGAGGAGCTTATGGTCGGGGCTGATATTGAGGTCTCTGATTTTGATTATTGCCTACCCACGTGAAATTGGGATGATTACTCCATCCAGGGTTGTAAGTGTTTGAGAATGGATCATTCTGAATGGCGTTGAGGTCCTCGCAGGTCTGAGGAACCTCGGAAAAGTCAAAATATGAGGGTTCAGAGTTACCCCAACTAGAGTAGGTCAGTCTAGAGTTTCCTCCGAAACTAGAATCAGACGTGGGTGGATACGGGTCCATCCCCTGAGAAGGTCGGTGATAGATGTTGTGCATAGCCTCCCTGCCAGAGGGTGGTTGCGTGAATGTGTTTTGCCCAAAGGTGGCTCGCTGCAAGTGTCGAGTTAGCTCATCCACCTTCTTCTCAATAATAGTGACCTTGTCCAGATGACTGGCCATCAGTTTCAAGTCAACGAAAGAGGACAAGTCTTGCGTCTCATGTGCTCCCTTTGGATTTGTCAATGCACAGGCATTTATCCGGTCGAACATGCCCATGGATTCATTATTGATAGAGTTCTCACACATATTCTCAAGAATCTCCCACACGGTGTCTTCGTGTTGACCCATGATGTTTCCTTTGCAGGTCGTATTGACGAATAATTGAATATCCTCACGGAGTCCCTGGTAAAAAAATTGGACTTGTTCCCATTTAGGAACTCCGTGGTAGGGGCACTTTCGAATGAGATCCAGAAAACGATCCCATGCCTCGTGAAGTGGTTCTCTTGCTTGTGTGAAATGTGTGATTTGGTGCCGTAAAGCATTTGTTCGACTGATTGCACCGCAAAAATACACCTGCAATTGTGCCGTCTTATGCTATTTCCTAGCATTACCAATGCATATTAGGTTTCCATAGTCGCATTGTAAAAATACACGCATGCATGCATTTAATTGAGAGGGGAGGAGAATAAAATAAGTGGCCTTGCATTTAACATTTTTCCTCAAGTGCATCTTTGCAAAATTCACCATCTTTTTATTTTTTATTTCACTTGATTTTGAAATCTTCCCCGCGGCTGCATTGAGCATCCTCTTCCTCCTCGCGCCATTCCCTACTCAGGCCCTTTCCCTGCGCCAGCCTCTCCCTGCCATGAGCCATGCATGAGCATGCACAGCCAGGGCATGGCTGTGCATGCTCTCCTCTTCCTCTATAAAAAAGCCACGGCTCCTCCTTTGCAAAAGTGAGCCTGGTCCCCATCTAATAAAACCCAACGCAGCTCATTTCCAGGCCACCATCTCCTCCCTCTCCCTCCATACGCAGGACCTCCTCCTCAGATGAGACACTCTGCGGGCAGGAGTCCTCACTGTGGTGCACACCCACCACAGTGAGACCACCACCGCCCAGCTCTTCAAAGAGCCGGTGGGCGTGGTGGCCTTCTTTTCGCTGTTTGAACGACCACACCACTTTAGCCATTGGAGCGGGAGCTTCAAGCTTGAAGCTCAAAGCTCTAGCAGCGGCGGCAAGGCAGCAACACGTAGAAGGCAGCAGCAGCCTCCCCAGCCCTTTCCGCGCACGCTTGTAGGCCGCCCTAGCCCTTCTAGCATGCGCCTGCAGGCACCATCGCCTCCTGCTTCTTCGCCCTGTCGCGCTCTCTCTTCCACCCACAACCGGCCACTACGTGCCTCTGCAGCGGCCGGCCAAGCTTCCCGCGCACCCCAGCCAACACCCGCAGGCCACCGCGCACCCTGTCGCGCCCCTTCGCCCGCAACCCAGCCCTCACCGCGCACTCTGTCGTGACCTTCTACTCGTAAGCCATCGGCCGGTGCAACCCTTCCACGCGCGCGCCAGCCCACGCGTTCCAGTCGCAAGCCGCTCGCACTCACAGCTCCTGTAGCAAGCGGTTGTGCGGCTCGCCCAGCCACTGTAGCCACTTTTCATGCGTTTATGCGGAACACTGTGGCTATAGTGGGGTAACCGGTGAGTTTCTCACTTAACCGGTCACTCGGCGCGTCGCAACCGGCCGCAGTCCGCGCGTGCGTCTCGGCCCGCGTCGCCCACACCCGCTCGAGTATGTCTGCGTGCGCCCGCCTCTCCCAGCGCCTACCTTCGCCCTCTCCACTCTCCTGCATGCACCCGTGTCACCCGCTTCCTTCTCCACGCAGCGCTGTGCGCTGCGGCCCCTCCTCTCCTCGCCACTCCCTCCAGCGCACGTCCTCTGCCCGCATATGCGCCCACGCGCGTGTGGAAACCTTCTGACGACGCTCCACAGCCTCAGACGGCTTAAACGCCCTTTCCTTCCTTTGCGCGTTGAAACCTTCTGACGGCTCTCTCTCTCTCTCTCATAACACGCCTCCCTCTCTCTCTGCAAATACACATACACACACACTCTCACTCTCGCACACACACACCTATACACCATTATATACTTATATATATATATACATATATATACATATATATATATATACTTATATCTATACATATAATAGTATCTATATACTTAAGTATTAGTATACATACATATATATATATCTATATACTTATATAAATATATATATATATACATATATATCTACATATATACATATACTTATATACGTATACATATATATATACATATATATACACATATACTTATATATATATATCTATATATACCTATCTATACATATACTTGTATATATATATATACCTATATATATATACATATACATATATTCATATATATATATATATATAACTACATATAGACCTATATATTTATAACCATATATACATATAGATATATTTACATATATACATATATATTTATTTTCACATTATTTACCATACGTGGTATCGCGAGAATATCTGCACCAGTTGCTGATATTCCCTGATACACGCGTACAAAAAAAGCGTGTTCGCATTCATCTTCCACCAATCCACCTTACACGCGGCACCTCGTCCTATTGGTTGCGTCTTTCTAGACGGCGACCGACTCCACACCGTACTACACTCCATCTCCGCCTCCACCCCCACCCCTTTATACATATATAGTATATACATATATAGGTATAAATATACTATAGTTACTTTATTTCTATTTCGCTTTCCTTCTAGTAAAAAGATAAAAAAATATATAAAAGAGAAAAGATAATCTTTGACTTATAGGTACTCCGTCTTGCGAATAGCAAGACCTGTTTTGGAACCCTGATTTGGCTCAAAGCCAAGAACCTAATTTTGAGGGTGTGCCTCAAGGACCAAGATTATCAGAAAAAAATCTAAATAGAAAAACACCAAAAACACAATAAACGAATGGAAGAGATTCTTTGTAGGAAAGGCATAGAAACTTACTTGTAATCCCACTTCCCTGAGTTCGACCTTGGGCCTAAAAGTGACCAAGATAAAATCAAGTAGGCCAGGTTAAAAATTTTGTAAAGAGATGGTTAGGTCCGATTTAGGTTAACCGCTATACACACTTCAACGATAAAATCATCATATTAACAACCTAGCCGGGTCCGACACCACCGACCAACAGGGAAGAACTTTCTCAAAAACTCGGATTGAAGTTCCACCCAGGTGTTGATTGGACACATTTGGGTTTGGTACTAGTGAGCAGGTTTATCCATGAGAGAGAAGGAGAACATTTTCATGAGTAGAATATCTTGATTTTGAGCTTCTGACCCAAAGGTCTGGGCCAGATGCTTGAGTTGCTTGATATGCTAGAAAGGATCTTCGGAATTACGCCCATGGAATTTGGGAATGGCATGAATCATGTTGGGCTTGAGTTCAGTGTCAGGCCCTCCAGCGGGGATGTATACTCGAGGTTCAATTGCCACCGCAGCGGGATTGTAGTGATCTAACTTCATTGGACGCTGCGATGGGTTTACAAAGGCTTGGAATAGATGATTGAGGCGTTGAAGTTGATTTTCAAGATTATTTTCTTCTGCTGGTTGTGCCATGATGTTGGATGAAGGAGAATCAGGTTTAGATGAATCAGAAGAAATATCGATTGGGTTAGGTTGTTGCACAAACAAGGAAGTCGAGGCTTGGCCTCGACGTGAATGAGTAGCTAAAGGAGGCCTCAAGGATAGTCTTAGAGATCTCCTACCGAACATGCACCGATGGAGTACATGAGAGGTAGAATGTGATGGACCCAATCAAGACATCCAAAAATTTTGGATGACTATAGAGGTTCGGGGCGGATGATACCCCTTAGTCAGAAAGCCGTCCACCTGAGAATTACCTGGGCAGCTAGAGAGGGAGAGTCCTACAAAGACCCCTACATGGTAGAGCGCCCCCACGAGTTACAGGCTTTACCCCACTCGACCTCTCTTGTCACTGATGTTCCAGGTAGACCAGAATGGGGACTTGACCTCTTATGTCTACCAGTTTTAATTAAGAGCAAGGGTGTTTATGATTTCACTTGAACTTTTAAAATGTTTTTGTGAAAAAGTGTCCTAATTTAAAGATTGGTTAACCCAACAATGTGGGTCAACTTGACCTGTATTGTCCTCTTGAGAATTTTAGGTCCCTCTTTTAGTGTTCAAATGAATTAAAGAGCCTGATTTTTAGGGTTTTGCTTGAATAGATCAGTTCAATCAAGGTCTATGCACACATTATTTTGGAGAGATAATTTCTTGATTAAGCAAGTGTGTTTCAAAATCCTAAGCTAGAATCCTTAATTGGCTCTACTTGGTCCAATTTAGTTTGTCAAAATGTGATACCTAGGGCTCAAGCAAGAATGTGATAGCCCTAGATACCTTAGTTTCAAATGGGTCACAGATTAGGGTTTGGATGTTTGTAGAATGTATCCAAATCAGGCAACTTGATGATTAATCTATGAATATAATGAAAGTACCCTAATTGATTTCTTCCTTTTTTAGTTCTTTCAGATTCAGGGGTTGAGAAGAAGGTAGATGGATTTTTACCTATCCTTGGAGTGATTGATGTGCAACTAATCTTCTTTGATGAATCCCTGAAATAGATCTCAGTCAAAAGCGATAGAGTAAGTTACACTCGGATATTATAATCAAGAAATCTTGAATTGCGCGTTGCTCCCTGGCAATGACGCCAAAATGTTTGCACAGCGAAATTGAGGTTTAAAAATTGCTTCGTTGTAATATAGCTGAAATTGCTCTGAAAACAAATAAATTTATTACTCGAATTTTAAGTCCAAGGTCAAACACAGGGAGCAATATGGAATTAAAAACTCAAGATCACAATTTAACTCAAGAATAGAGATTTCAATAAGAATAATGTCAGGATCAATATGCAAAAAAAATGGTGTAAAATGGTGATTTAAATCACCAATTACTCCTCACAAATAACACTTAAATCAAAGCCTCAAATAGATGTTAATCAAATGTATCAGACGTCTTAAATATGTGCTATAGTGATAGAGACTCAAGGGTCTCTTTCTCTTCTTATGCAGCTTCCTTCTTTTTATCTTCTTATGCTCAAGCCTTCCTCTCTTCTTCTTTCTTTCTCTATTTCTTCTTCTTCTCCTCTTCTTTCTTTCTTCACGCTCAGAGGGCAACCATCACAAGTTTTGGCTAAGTGTTGCATGGGGCAAAACCCTCCCCTGCCCTATGCTCGCTTTCTCTCCTCTTAGGCTCCGCCCTCCCATGGCCACTCAGGGTATAGTTGGGTAATCGGGTAGGCGCGCACCCAGGTCTAGGGTTGCGAGTGTGGTCGCAGCCGAGGAGTGAAGGCTTAGGTGGGTCGGGCGCACCAGGTTCGCGGACGATGTGTCGCAGACGAGGCACGTGAGCGGGTGAGCGGGGACCTCACCCCCAATGTCTAAGGCAAATAGCCTAAAATACAAAAATAATTCAAGCGCTGTGGGGCGCTCTTCAGTTGATGATGTGGGACTATTTGCGTCCCTCTCCTTCGCACGTCTGCATCCGCAAGTCTTCCCTCAATTGCCTCAGCTGGCGTGGTCAATGCGTACAATTGCCTACTTAGACATGTTCGCGAGTTGTTTCTGCACAACCTGGGGATAGAGCCTGGAGCTCGCACAGTAAAAACACGGCTCTAAGCTTGCTTGGAGCTCCTTCGTTAATGGCGACGAGGGATGAAACTTGAAATCAAGCAAAATGGCCTCTCGACCCTATTAGAAGGCTTAGGAAGGATTGCCGTGGAGTGGCGAGTGCGACGATGGTGGTTGTGAGGCGTGGCGAGGTTCGTGCGTGCGTGCCGGAGTTAGATTGTGTGCGTAAGAGTGGGTGTGTTCGGTGGCACTGAGGAGAGGCTAAAAGCCTCAATTACAAGAGGGCTTTTCCTCTCTAAGAGACAGCAGAGGTGTAGGGATGAATAGTGGCTAGGTTGGTGGAGCGAAGTGGTTGTGCGAACTCACCAGAGGTATGCCGACGAGGTGGAAGATGGAGGGTGTTAGGGTGAGTCGGCGGTTGAAACGAAGTTGCGATTGTCTGGGAATGATGAGCGAAAGATGAGGCATCGATGGAGGTCGCTAGCGGATGAAGTAGGGCAAAGGCGGCGCCGGTTATGGTGTGATTGGCATTGGATATGAAGGTGTTCCAATGAGGGAAGGTCGGCGACGATGGAGATAGAAGCCCCTGCTGGTATGGTGCGACGCGGAAGAAGGCGAGAAGGGGGATCTACCGTTGGTATTGCGGTTAGACAACGAAGAGAGATGAGGAGGGTCACTGGAGCTTAAGGAGCTTTTCAGCCGGGTCGAGAGAGAGGAATTCAGGGGAGATTCTAATCGGAATTGAGCTTGGGGGTTTGGCTTGACCTGGGCTCTCTTTTATAAGGTTCAAGAGGGAATCCTAAGCTTGGAAGCCAAGCTTCCAAGCTTGGAATTGTCACCGGAGTAGGAAACCCAAATCTCTCATGCGTTTGCATGAGAGATTGGATATGTTATGGGGCATGGGATTTGACTCACAAGGAAGGGAATTCCTTGATGAACTTCCCTTTCAAATTTGAAAGGGATTCGTCAAGGAATCAGGTAGTTCTTGCCATTTTTTGGTCGTTGGTGCTTGTAGGAATAGGAGTAATGGCAGCATGGACCTAATTGTGAAGACAATGATGAAGTTATGGGCCTATTTGTAAATATTTTGAAAGTTAAGGGCATAAATGTAATCAGACAGGACCAATTTGCAAACTAGGTTAAGACAATTTCAGCTTGGGTCCAAATTTTGGTACAAACCTAATTTGGACCTAAAGAATCCAATGGTGAAGTTGGATTTTGGTTTTGACCATGTTTGACTAGGTAATTTTTGCAAAAACCTAAATTAGGGTAAATGTCTGTCTAAGACTTTGTTTTGGGTCAAAATGAGTTCTGATGGTCAGATTGAAGGTTCCAAACCCTAGAGAATATTTTTATATGAATTTTAGAGGGTTTAGGTGAATTTTATCTTGACCAGAACCTCAATTAATTATGCAGGCCTATTTTTAGGGTTCAAAAGTCATTTAATTCTCAAAACACGTGCAAACCCTTTTCTGTCTGTTTTAACCTACTTGTTATCCTTTTAAGACCATTTGACCCTCATTCAACCTCTGAGAAAACCCGTGATTGTACTGCATTCATGATATGATGGTAAAACTGCAGTTTTAACCTTATTTTCTTATCTTCCTCATAGAATGGATTTGAAGTGACTTATGGCTCTATGGTAGTTATGTAGGAGCATTTACTGACTTAATTGGATCAAAATAGGCTAGTTATGGCTCATGATGGTGTTCCCATCATTTAGGGTTGGTTCAAGGACTTCTAGGCCTTCTTTTGAGCAGTTCGAGGCCTTCTAAGGATGCGCTTGCATCCTTAGAAGTATATTTTGACCATGGTGCTGATGTATAAAATTCATAATGATATCTTATGGCATTATTAACCCTTTTCCCTTCATGTTTAAGCTAGACTTGACATCCTAGATAGGTACCAAAATTGAGGAGGCACAAATGCTGACAAAAGACTCCGACCAATACCTTTGATGTCACCATGACCCTTGAGTAACCCTAGGTAGAGTAGCCTTCATTATGTGGTGACTTATGATGAATGATTCAGTTGGAATTAGGTTAGTCATCATGCTTGATTTTGTTAGTATTTCTCTTGCTGAGTTTTGGGTTCAATGATTAATACACTGTCCATTCCGGGTTCTCGAACAATAAATTTGATGCATGTAATTAATTATTAATTATTATAGTTTGACAATTGACAAATTGTGATGAGCATAAATTGATTGATAAAACATGAATTTGATTTGGGAATAAGTAACCCATGAATACTTGGATTATTAATTAGATAGAGTGAACCAAAGATAATAAGATGGTATGCTTTACAATACTTAACTCATGTGAAAACATTAAATGATGAACCGAGTTGTATTACTGAAATGATTGATGGGATATTAAACGATGGGGCTATCTGCCCTTGGAAACTTGTGAAGTCTAGTTAGATGGCTAATCTCATGTCAGTTATCAACGACATAGTTGACTATATCTATTTAGTGGCATAGATCGAATTAGGGAGTGAGCTAGCCTCCCTTCGATTTGTTTGTTCGGCTATTAGCCAATTGGGTAACCAGGTGAGAGTGGGTACATATTACCATTGTGAGGAGCTTGGTGTTGTTACTTCTGTACCCTGTAGTGAAGATGACTAGCCGTGTGCCAGTGCAGGGTAGCTCCTTGCATACGTATCACATGAATCGTAGTTACTACTTCACTTAGACTAGGACCCTGAGGCGGATAACTAAGTAGAAGAGAAGGTACATGCCACCCTCTCAACCAAGAGGGTGTTATATATCCACTCTGCTATTTGGAATACCATAACGATATCTCCTCAAGCCTTTTGAGGGAAATGATTTGGGTGCTTAATGACCAATAGTGGGAAGGCATAGATATGTGTAATTAATAAATGGAAAATGAAAATAATTGAGAACAATACCCATTTTTCTTACTTTCTGTAATTTATTCTAGTTCCTTATTTTTCTTTTTTGTAGTTTTCTGCTACTCTACTTAGCTGCTATTGATGTTTTTCCCATTGGACTCTGTACTAAGGTGTTGGTGAGCCACAGTCAGCTCTACTTACAGGAGTTGATGATGCATTCATCAGTAGGACCACTCAGTAGTTGTAAGAGGTTTACCTTTTGATATTTTCTTTCGAAGCCATTTTATTCTAGTTCTCTTCAATAGTACTTTATACTATTTTCTTCAGCTCTAAACTGATGGATTATGATGGCTATGGATGATATTTTTTCCTACTATGTTAGTTTAGTTACTCTTCTTATATTTGATATATATATGTGTGTGTGTGTGTGTGTGTGTGTGTGATGTGATACGCTGTGCAAGTGAATGTTGTTTTATGTTTATATGTTGGATGGTTAGATCTTGAGAGTTTAGGAAATTGACTCGCACTCTACTAGGGTGGGGGCTTAGGTTGTAATAATTGGTGTATGTGGGAAGGGACAAGAGGTACATGATCTCTCGAAGGGATCACACAACTCTGTCCTATAGGTTTATGTAACATATTGGAGGAAAGACTTTGGGTATGTTGGGAAAGACAATTTCACATGTGGTCACAAAGTCTTCATCAAAATCAAGAAAGAAAGAGAAGACAGTCCTTTGAGAAAGGAGTTGGACTTGTAAATCCCTATGGGAGGGGTTGAGATTTGCGTGATAAAATATAAAATGCAGAAACAAAATAAGCAATCTCACAAAGAAAGCAATCACATAAAATGCACAAGTAATTTTTAGGTGGAAACCCAGACTGGGTGAAAACCACCACCTAACGCTCTCATGTTAGGATTTTCCAATCGACCAAGTCGATCAAAATCCACTAACGTATTACTTAAAATGAGGGTAGTACAACCTCTATACAACCATGCTACTTGAACCCGAGGGTAGCATATCTCAAACCCCTTCTCTTCACGAGAAGGTTTTTGTCTCATGAAGGAGACGGGAATTTGCAAAGTGAATACTCAATCAATTAATAAAGATAAAATATAACAATCCTATAGAGCCAACAAAGTAAGTATTTAAATCTAGCTACTATAGGTAAAGGATCTTCCCTTTGGTGGAAGTGCGTTGGTTTGATGATGTGGGTGCGTGATCCATGCAAAGGCACAGGCGACGCTATCGAATGTGAGGACGGGAGAGTGGGTGTACAGCGAAGATGAAGCTCTCAAGATGTGGATGATGGCTTGGAGAGCTAGAGCTTCTTCTAAAGTGTTTTGGACACAAATAGATGTGAAAATGGTATTGCTTGGTGTGTGCAAACAAGGGAGGGCTACTCCTCTATTTATAGGTGGCCTGAGAAGGCTTTGGAAGGCCTTAGAAGCTTTAGGTAGCTGTTGGGGTTCATCCCAAGGCAAGGCAAGTTGCAATCAGAATCGTTAATGATTTTGACAGGGTCATCAGATGTCTGGAAGTCACTCTTAAGATGTCTGGAAACTAAGTCAGACGTCTAATTCTAGGTGGGTTTCCTTTTTGACTTGGTTCATACCTAAACAGGGTTCTAGTGTAAAACCATCAGATGACATACAGGATGTCTGGAACTAGGTATGGATGTCTGGAAACCTAATTAAGTGTAGGAATGGATTCCCAAGAGCCTAAATGGCTATAATTCTCAAGACAAGTGATTTCAACCCAATCGAGGCTCAACGGTCACATATCAGACATCTGGTGTCTTCTACGAACGTCTAATAGAAGCGTAAAGGTCATATTCCTCAACGTTTACTTTGTTAGCCAATGTTTCACTAATTGGACGTTTGGCACAACCATCAGACGTCTTCTGAGATGTCTAGACTAAGGTCTGGATGTCTGATTTTAACAGACAGAACCTACTAAGTCTAGCCTAAGTTATTGGACATCTGAGTCAATAGTCAGACATCCTAAAATTCAAGATTAGATGTCTGATTTCCAGATTGGATGTTTGATCAGGCTGTCTGATGCCTATCTTGGATTTCTACATTCTCTATGGAAAGCCTAAGTATCCTAGGATTGTGCAAGTGTACCTAGGACTACTGTAATGTTACTTTGGGCTCTTTAACAAGTAATCTAAGAAATAAAAGAACAAATAACAAAGAGATACAAAGTACAAGATAGAAAAGACATCTATCCTATTCTTCTGACTTCACGCTTTCACTTCTCTCGAAGCTCTTTCTTCTCCGTCAAGCTCCTCCAATCCGCTATGGATGCGAGCTCGAACTTTGTCTCTACACTTGTCTCCATTTACAATTTGACCTGAAAACTAGGACTCAAAAGCAAATGTTAAATAATAAGTATTTTGTTATCATCAAAATAAACGATTGTAGTAGTCTAGCACCATTAGGACTTTGTTCTTGTCTCAATGATATGATGAGATGTCAAAAATAATATTGTCCAAGGATGAATGACAACAGTTTAATGGGATTAGACCTTAGAGATAATATTATTCATGCGATGAATTCATATCCAATTAGATAATTTATGCTTAACTTATGTTGGTTTGAGGGCATTTTAGGCATAATTCCATTAGGTTAGTACATTATAAGTATCAATGCATCGTAATGTAGATAATGCATTTTTAGGTCAATTATTGTATTTGGTAGTTTAGTTTTATTTTATGTATAAATGTGCATTTGTCTATCCTTGCAAGAACCAGTTCCAAGTATTAGATGGAGCTCTGCATTAGAATTAATTTTATTGAGCTTAATCAGATTTCCATCTTCAATCAAGTTCACCTAACCCAAGTCAAGCTAACATTAATTCCTAACCTAAATACCCTAGCCCTCCACACAAGCTTAAGGCCACATCATCAATCCAAAGCCTACCTCTACATCTAATTATCTTGTGCCACATCACCTTCATCACATCATAATTTCCACCTAAGCTAACCCTACAACAACCCAATGGCTAGCCCTTTATCCTCTAAATAAAATCTAATGGCCAGCCAACCTATCACCAATCCCCACCATCCACTCTCCATCCAAGGGACATAGAAATCCATCCCACATCCAACCTAACAAAACACTATAGCTGACCCTTAATCCCTACCAAAACAACCCCATAGTTGGCCACCTATATCCCATCTCTACCCTCCATTCTACCTCCATTCAATCTCAACCATCCATCATCTTGACCTTAACCAACCTAACCCTATCTAAATCTCATGCCACTTAACCCTTCAATCTTGGTTGTCCCCTCCTTCAAAACTTCATCCTAGCCATCCAAATTCCTTGATCCATGGCCCTCCTCATCCACCAATCATATGCATCCACTTCTATATTTACAACCCTTGGACGACCACCTAGAGATCATCTCCCTCTCCATTAATTCTTCAGCTCTCTATGCTACTAACCACCTTGATCCCAAAACCCTAATCACCATGCCAACTCCATCTCCTTCTCTGTCTTTGTAGGATCTTCACCTCTCCTCACTTTTGCATCTCTCTACTTCTTACGGGCAAGAAGACTGGGTGGAAATCTTGATCTCCACTCTAGGGCTTCTGCACTCGCTTCTCTACATTCTAGCAAGTCCTTCCTTTAGAATCTCTATCTCTCTTCTCTGTTCTAGTTGTTTTATGTTCTAATACTTTTTGTTCTAGTAGTTTACTCTCCTAGCTGTAAGCATTCCTCTCTTTTTTTGTTTTTCATTTTCATTGGTGTAATCACAATTCTTAAATCGATAACAGTTCATTTTTATTTCATTTATCTTGTTCCTATGTCTTTATTTGCTTTCAATTGCTTGCCTTAGTTTTTATTCGCATTCATAGTTAGAGTTAGTAATTAGTCTCCATATATCTCCCATTTTGTTTTCCATTCAAAAAGCCGAAACAAAATCACAAAACAAAAAATATCAAAAATATAATAATTGAGCATTTTCAAAGCAAGAAAACTCCTATTGCCTCCTTGAGATGACTTGAACTCATTGTTTTATTCGCAAACATCTTTCGAGTTCTGCTTTATAAATATTTAAACATTCTCAAATTTCACGCTATGATGACAACCTTTTATCTATTTTGATTTCTATGTATCAGTTTTTAGTGCTGTTGTCGAGGAGGCATAGCTCAATTTTATTATTTTCTTAGCATTCACTTGATCCGGCACTAACTTGCATGTTTTGGTTAGTCCTTGGTGTGTAGGAACCTGAAGAAGAAGACACGTGAAGAAATTGCATCAAGACCAAGTGCGATTGAAGACTTAGGTTAGTACTTGGATCTCTCTCCTTCTAAAGAAAACATAAAGAAATCTTGCATTAAAAAGTCGTGGTTTATTGTGCATGAAATCAAAAACTTGAAAACCTCTCATTTCTACGAGTTTGCCCTACTGTTGGATGGAATTGAAAAATATGTTCCTAACTTTTTAAATGTCCAAAAATTTCAAGATTCTTTTCTACTGATAAATATTTAAATTAGAAACATGCCCACCAAATTTTAGAGTGAAATTTCCTTTAGAATTTTTTAAAAAATTCGTGGACTTAACTCGGGTCAGTACTGAAATAAAACTCAAAAATTTTGGGTTTCTTGAAATTTTTGAGAACTATATACTAATCCAACTTAAACAAAATTTGTGGGGTTGTTTTCTCTGACAAATCAAAATTAGAAGGAAAAATTTTGAAAAATTATGGACATCTAAAAGTCTTCTGATTTGGTGTTCCAAATAGATAGGATCATTTTTGTAGACTCAACGTTGTCATAAAATTAAATCTCTAAAAGAAATATTGAAATACCATTAAAAATTCTAATTTTTTTTCTGATCTTGCACTTCTATGATGTGACAACCCACCCTTTGCCTGATTTGAGTGCTTATTGTCACACCACATCTTAATAAAAATAACATTCATTGCGTTAAAATCAACGCTTGATTAGAAGAGGCATACCCTAGGGTAATCATCTTAGGAGTCTATCATTTTCCTTTAGTGGGTTTGATTTTTATGGAAAAAAATCACCCTAAAATAAATTGCACCCGTTGCATATTTTCTTTGGACCTTAAAGTTAAAGGAAGAAATCTTCACTCACTTAAAAGTGGACAAAAGCATGGTTGCTTGAACTTGAAACTTGTTTTGATCTTAAAAGACTCAAGAGCAACCCATAAAATTCACTAAATAAGGTCAAACCCTAAAATACCCTTATCTCTAAAATCAAGGTCTTGTTTGTGTTGTTTGCCACTACACTTACACATTCTAAATTTATTTTAAGGGCAATCTCCCCCCTAATGCCCATCACATTCCATCGCACTCAATCCTAAGCCTTTAAACTCGAGTAGATGTGCCTTAGGCAGGACTAAGCTAAGGCTTAAGGGTTTGAAAAGGCTTGTTAAATAGTTTGCCTTAATTCCTTGAACTAATTTTGGTGTCTAGGCTGCAGGTCCCAAGTCAAACGACTTAAGTGCACTAGAGGATACTCAATTAGCACCTTGTGAGAGCCTTGGAAATGCTCCATCTACCCCCACCCATATTCAACCTGGCCGGATTGGTACAAGGAAGAGAGGTGGAATTATTTGCCAGTTGATTCATTCTTTTAAGATTTTTAGGTCCTTTTAGGGTTAACACTTTAGGGCTAGATCGGTTGCATTAATTTGGGGGTGTATTTCTCTCATCTATTCCCTTCGCATCTCCTCAAATTCTTCTAGTGTATGCAAGGTAGGAGATCACAAATCCACAACTAGAGAGACCCTTGGACTTTACATCTAGAAAGAATCTTGATTCTGAGCTAGACACTTGATCAAATGGCTGACAAAAACAATAATCTGTATCCTTAAACAACTGACCTAGATGTAGGAAATGCAGGAATGGATTGTAACCCAAATGACTAAACTAGACGTGGAAGAACCCACGTGTCTGAGAGATTTTTATGATCCATCCAATCACGTAGTTGGATCAAGTGTTAGAATTTTGGATGGTGATTATGAGATTAAACAACAAATCCTAGCTCTTATCCAACACTTTCATGGACTCAGTAATGAAGACCCATTCCAACACTTGGAAGATCTCACCATCCTAGCTCAAACCACTAAGGCTCGAAAATACTGATGATGATTTAATGATGATGAAGTTATTCTCTCATGCTCTTAAGGATAGTGCTGTACATTGGTACATGACCATAGGAAAGACCATTAATCCTGGAAAGAACTAAAAAGTGCTTTCCTTAAGGAATTCTTTCCCATAGGATGTACCAATGCCCTTAGGAGAGCCATCACCACCTTCACACAAAAACTTGGGGAACAACTTCATGAGGCTTGGGAGAGCTTCATGGACCTAACTGAAAAGTGTCCACACCATGAGATGTCCAAATGGCAACTTGTGCAAATTTTTTATCATGGGCTCAATGACCAAAATCGAAACTATGTGGACACTTCCTGTGGAGGCAATTTCCTCAACAACGATGCATATAGCGCTTACCGGTAATTTGAGGAAATTAGACAAAATTATGTAAACCATGCCTCCGTAGACACATTTGATAGATCTATGAAACCTAAACCTAGGATATATGAAATTAAGGATCAATCTAGTATTGTTGACATGGATATCCTCTGCCAAAGAATGGATAAGGTAGTCTTAAAGAAGTTTGATGAATTGATTGCTCAAAACCAGAATCCTACTTGGTCCACTTTGAAGGTTCCTACTTGGAGGGGGTGAGATTAGCGTAACGTAAAAGAATGAGGAATTGAAATATAAAGCAATCTCACAAAATCAATCGCACAAGTACACAAGTAATTTTTAGGTGGAAACCCAAACCGGGTGAAAACCACCACCTAACCCTCTCGAGTTAGGATTTTCCGATCAACCTAGTTGATCAAATCCACTAACCGAATCACTTTAAAACGAGGGTGATTCAACCTCAGTACAACCACGCTACAAGTACGAGGGTAGCGTTCCTCAACCCCTTCTCTCCACGAGAAGGATTTTGTCCCACGAAGGAGACGGGAATTCGCAAAGTGAATACCCAACAAAATAACAAAGATAAAGAAACAACAAGTCCTATAGAGCCAACAAAGTAATTATAAACCTAGCTTCTATAGGAATAAGGAAACTCCCCTTTGCAAGGAGTGCGTCGACGATGACGCGGGTGCGTGAGCCACGCAACGGCGCAACTTCGCTCTCGTAGACAACGGCGGGAGAGCGGGTGCGCAACGGTTTGATGCTCTCAAGATGTAGAACTTGAGCTTAGAGAGCAAGAGCTTCTTGGACACAAGAGTGTGAGAGTGTATTACAAGGTGTCTCTTGGTGTGTATCTTGTGTCTCTAAGTGTTTTTCTTGTGTGTCTAGGTGTGAAAAGGCTCCCCTCTATTTATAGAGGCCTTAGGAAGGCTTTGGAAGGCTTAGAAAAGCTTCCATAGCCGTTGGGAACAAAGTCCAAGAGAATCAGGCCGAAATCAGGACAATGATTACATTTGACAGGGTTATCAGACGTCTGGAAGGCCACTTTAAGACGTCTGATTCCAAGGTCAGACGTCTGATTCTGTGCGGGTTTCCTCCTGACTTGAATCAGATCTAAACAGGGTTTTTGTGCAAGTCCATCAGACGACATACAGGACGTCTGGCACTAAGTCTGGACGTCTGGAAACCTACTTTTACTGTGGGAATTGATTTCCAAACGTTGCAACGGCTAGAAAATCTCTGAGAAGAGATTTTGGGTCAGCCGAGGCAAAACGGTCATTTATCAGACGTCTGGAGAGGCCTAAGGACATCTGATAAGGCTCTAACGGTCATATTCTTGACTGTTTGCTAAGCCAGCCAACGGTCCACTAATTGGACGTCTGGCAAAGTCATCAGACGTCTTCTAAGACGTCTGGACTAAGTTATGGACGTCTGATTTCATCAGACAGAAAACTAACTCCAGCCTAACAGTTATCAGACGTCTAAAACAACAGTCAGACGTCTTAAAATGCTTTATCAGACGTCTGATTTGGGAATTAGACGTCTGGAAGTGCTGTTTGAACCCTATATTGATTTTCTAAGTATTCTACAGAAAACCTAAGTATCCTAGGGTTGTGCCGGTGTTCCTAGGACTACTGTTAGGGTTCTTTGAGGCTCTTTAACATGAAATATCTAAGGAAATAAAGAGCAACAAAGGAAACGAAAAAATACAACAAGTACAAAAGAAGGAAATCTATCCTATTCTTCATTTCCTTCCATCTTCAATCTTTCGCTCCACGCAAACCTCCTCTGTTTTCCATCAAGCTCCTCCAATCCGTCCTGGATGCGAGCTCGAACTCCGTCTAAACACGTCCACATTTGCAATTGACCTGAAATCTAGGACTCAAATTGCAAATGTTAAATAACACGTGTTTTGTTATCATCAAAACAAATGATCGTGGTGCTTTAGCACCAACACACTTGTGATTACGTGCAGATCTTAATGGACATTAGAGGAGAGGGGTGAATAGTATCACTTTTAAAAAATTAAAATAATAGTAGCGAAGACAATTCAAACCATAGAAAATCAAGTACAGAAGACACCTGGATTTATAGTGGAAACCCTTCTCAGGTGAAAACCACTACCTAAGCCTCTTAGCTCAGAATTTTTCTGACTAGTCAAGACTTGTCAATCCATTAATGACCACTTGCAACGAGGGTAGCACAACCTCTTACAATAGTCCCTTCTCTTTACAACTTGAAGAGAAGCACAACAACAACAACGAGTCTTTCCCAACAACTTGGGATTGTAATCAAAGCAAATAAAGATAATAACAATATAAGCCTATGGAACCTCAAGAAAAGATCAAATTGATTTTTTTTTTTGCAGAGGTTTGGATCAACGTGCTTTGAAAAGAGTTGAAGTAGAAGTGCAGAAGCACTTGAGAGCTCTTTTTCTAAGAGGATTTCTTCTTGGAATGTGTGTTGAAAAAGGGCTACCTTGGACCTCTATTTATACTAGAGAATTCAACATGAAAAGGAATTTATTCGAATTCAATTGGTTGATCAATTAAGGTAGTTTGGTTGATAAAATGTAATTTGATCCGTCAAACTAGTTACTTGATTGATAAGTGTTTGGTCGATTAATTAAGCTAAATGGTTAATCAATTGATTAATTAAGCTAGTTGGTTGATCAACAAAATTGGTCGATCAATTTTATTATTTAGTCAATCAATTAACCTAAAAACTTGTTTGCTACGTTTAAGTGGAAAAATTCGTTTGAAGTTAATTTGAGGTTCCTTACAAAATATTCTAGACTCAAAAATAGAATGACACAGAAAGAAAAATAGGAATCTTTTTTCTTTAGTCCATGAATCTAGAGAGAGTCCTGAAAGATTAGTCTAGTAGATAGCACAATTTTGTTGCATCAAAATAGAGGTACTTACATTCTCCTTTTTGATGACAACAAAATTATACTTATATAGAGAGATAAGAAATTTAAAGATTTATGCATAATATCTCCCCCTTTTTATTTTAGCAAAAAGTAAACATATAGCTATCAATTTTTATCCATCTCCCTCTTAAACAAGTAATTGAAGCAGATAATCTTTAACATGCAGCTCAAAATTTTCAACTCAAAGAAACATGTAGCTGACATATAAGGAAAGATATCCATGCATCTTATATATATATATATATATATATATATATAAAGCATGATAAACGAGTCCACATAATATAAAAGTACTACAAACAAATTGGTCGATCAAATAACAAAGTTGGTCGATTAAACTTCAAATTTTTGGAGGGAAATTCTCGCTAAAGATTTGGTTGATCAATTTTGGAATATTGATTGATAAAACAGTTTGGTAAATCAATTTGAAATTTTTAATCAATCAAAGTTTGTAAATATGTTAATCAGAAATATCTAATTAGCTCTTTTAACCTAGATAGTCCTAGTGCATGGCAGATAAGGTTAAATTTATCTTTTGGAAGAGGACCTATGAAGATATCTGCTAACTGATTTTCAATTTTAACAAACTCTAAGTTAATCTCACACTTTAGGACATAGTCCCTTAGGAAGTGATGCCTAAAATCAACGTGTTTAGTCCTAGAATGTTGTATAGAGTTTTTAGATAGATTGATGGCACTAGTGTTGTCACAAAGTATTTTGTCATTTTTATAGGATAGGACAAAATCTTCTAGTGTTTGTTTCATCCACAATAGTTGTGAACATGCTAAAGATGTAGTTCTATATTTGGCTTTTATTGTAGATAGTGAAACAGTATGTTGTTTTTTAGAAAACTAAGAGACTAGGGAATTTCCGAGAAATTGACACGTTCCACTAGTACTCTTTCAGTCAATGAAACTACCTACATAATCAGCATCACAAAAGGAATAAAGATCCAATGTGGTTGACTTTGGATAGAATAGTCCTAGGTCTGGTGTGTGGATTAGGTATTTAAGTATCCTTTTAACTGTATTTAGGTGTAATTCTTTAGGGTCAACTTGAAAATGAGAACATAAGCAGCTGCTAAATAGAATATTAGGTCTACTAGCTGTTAAATACAATAAAGAACCTATCATGCTTCTATACAATTTTTTATCTACAGACTTACTTGTCTCATCATTTTTGAGTTGAGTAGAGGCTACCATAGGTGTTTCCTTTCCTTTCACCTTGTCCATGGAGAATTTCTTCAAAATCTTCGTGGTGTACTTTGTTTGTGATATGAATATCCTTGAGGGTATTTGGTCAATTTGAAGACCAAGAAAGAATCAAAGTTCTCCCATCATACTCATTTCAAACTGATCTTGCATAACCTTGGCAAACTCTTGGCATACAAGATCTTTAGTAGCATTGAAAATGATGTCATCAACATAAATTTGTATTAATAAGAGATCATTTTCTTTCCTTTTTGTAAATAAAGTTGGATCTACTATGCCAATTTTAAAATCATTTTCAATTAGGTATGTCATTAATCTGTCATAACAAACTCGTGGAGCTTGCTTCAGACCATATAAGGCTTTGTTTAGTTTATACACATATTCTAGATGGTTTGCATCTTCAAAACCTAGGGGTTGTTTAACATAGACTTCTTCCTTGATAAATGCATTTAGAAAGGTGCTTTTGACGTCCATTTGAAAGAGTTTAAACTCCATGTAGGCGACAAAGGCTAACAACATTCTTATCGATTCCAGGCGAGTGACGTGCCTTCGTGCGTGTGTGTTAAGAGGTGTCGTTATAGTTGCACTTGATACGTCGGTTTTAAAAGAAGTAAACGGAGGTGAGTCCGAGTGTCGATCTCAGGGAGGCGTGGAAATCGGATTTTGTTTACCACTTGTTGTCACGAAAAAGGCGGAGTTTTGCTTGCGAAAGAAACGATTTTGAAAAGCGAGAGATAGAGAGAGTTTAGGGTTAGAAAGCTCTTGGTTTTGATCATGCACTTTAAACAGAAATTAAAAAGGCAACTAAATGAAAAATAATTTCATTAAACATGCATTCATAGTTCATGGTTTACAATATTAAATACATGCTTCAACAAAAGTAAATGAAAGCTTAAAAGAGAGAGAGAGAGGTAGAGAGAGAGTGGAGAGCGACGAGGCAGCCACGGCAGTGGAGGAGGCTCCGTCGGCGGCTCGTCGTCTCCGGCGATTACAAGAGTGCCTAAGACTAGCTAGGAGAGGAGTGGAGTAGTTGCAAGTGGGAGAGGATGCCTTGAATGGTGGTAGAAGGGGGTTTAAATAGAGTTAAGGGCTTCCTAAAAGAAGAATGTGCTTTAGCGACATCCAGAACGTCGCTAAAACCGCTTCCAGATACGTCGGTGAAGGCCTTCTGCCGCCGGTCAGCCGCCCGCCCCTCTCTCTCTTCAGGCGCGATCCGTGGATGTCGAACGAGAGCCGTCCGATTGATGATCGGACGGCTGAGATCCTCTGACGTCTGCGCTAGGATCGCGCTTCGGGCCCGCGTGCGCGCGTGCGTTTCCGCCCGGCGTGCGCGCGCGCGTGGGAAGTGGGGCGCTGTCGTCGCACCGCGTGGCGCAATCCTAGCCGCTCGCTTCTGATCGCGCAGCTCAATTTTGCTGCGCCCTTCGCCCGCAAGTGATTTCCGCTCCGCGCGATTCGAACGCGCGTCACCGCGACGCGGACGTGCGCGCTAACCGTTGCGCCACGCCCGCGCTTTGTCGCGGCGACCGCGGGTGAGCGCGCGGATCTCGGTCGTTCGATCGAAGATCAACGGCCGAGATGCGTCCTTGGATGGCTTGGGGGCGTGCGAGCGGCGGGGGTGGGGCGACGTGGCGCATTCTATGCCGTTGATCTCCAGATCAACGGTCAGGATTTCTTGGGCCCATTGTGGGAGCTCCGGATGTCGGATTTGGCTGATCTTGAGTCCGTTAGACTCCGTTCGTCGTCCTGAATCCATCCGTGTGGTCCGATTGCTCATCTGAGGCCTACTTTGACAAATGCTTTACACAAATGGCCATTAATACAGTTTATAAGCAATCTTGGTACTTGATGCATGCAATGCTCCTATTCTACTTTATGTTGTGCCTTTTATTCTAAAGATGGGCCATATTCAACCTAATTACTACCCCCTTGCGTGGTGTTATCATACCCCCATGCTTACTCCTTGCTAGTCCCTAGCAAGGTTTATTCTAGCCTTTATTTCTTTGGCGAATTCAAGAAGTAATTGCTTAGGCACTTCGTTACTTATCAATAAGAGGAACTATACGAAGATCTTAATCTACAAAGACTAAGCAGCGCCCGGGTGTCTGCCAAAATACGAATTGCCCGAATCCTTGCTTTGTATATATAACTATACTTATGTATACGTATATATCTATATATGTCTTTTTAGAATTTTTAGAATTCAGTGTGGGTTGGTAACTTTTTACGGCTACCCAACCCACCCAAAACTCGGTCAAAACCCTAAGTGCTAAGCATCTTGGTGTGAATGTTGTGATAGACTTACTTAACGGTAATTGAGACAGACTTCGAGTTTCTACGCCTCTAGGTGACTGGAAAAGAAAATAAATTTTTGCCTGAAGGTGTATTTGTTCGATTGGTAGCTTTCTCCCTACGTTCATTTTACTTGGGGTCAACACAAGGATTTTCCAGTGTATATCTCCTCGGCTTGTACTACTTCCCCGCTTCTTCCTTAGGTGTTTTTGGTCTTCTTTTTTTGTGCAATTATTGAGCTGGGTTCTGGACAACCGACCAATGGGCTGTTACCCACGATCACTTGCTAGCCATACTTGTGCGGTGAAGTGTGGTTTATTTTCTTTTCTTCTTTTTCCCTTTTTTTTTTAATTATTATTATTATTTTTTTTATTTTTTTACGTAGGTGGCTTCCCTAATCTCAAATGTACCTAGAGGCAGCGAAAAAGAAATGGCCTGTGGCTGGGTTCTGGACAACCTGCCAATGGGCAGTTACCCACGACAACTTGCCAGCCATACCATTCTAGAGAGTTCATTAGCTACCCAATTTCTGTCAAAATCTCCGAGAAGTGAGTCTGTGCAGAAATGTGTGCAGATGCTTAGACTCAAAGTTTTCCTGAGTTAGAGGATGAGTTGATAAGTTGTATACTTATCACCTTATTTAGTAGGTGGATTAGAATAGCTTAAAGTTGCCAGGACTCACCGCTAAATCTATATTTTAACGGACACCAGGGCTGATTAAGCCTGAAGGCCTGAAAAGTCTAAGTGTTTAAGTTCTTTTTGTATTATTTCCCACTATTGACAAGTTTCTAATACCTAAGTTTTTCTTCCTAAATTCAAATTTTTTTTTTTTTTTATTCATTCAGACTGATTAATTAAGCTCAGGATTATGCAATTTACCATCCCCCCCATGCTTAAGCTGGACAATGTCCTCATTGGCAGATTCATGGATGCAGAAGGGTTTAAAAAGATAGTACCTGAGTGACGTAGACTACCAGATCAGTCTGAATCCGCTGGGTTGCCTCCCAGGAAGCGCTGAGTTTAACGCCTCCAGCTGGGCGGTGCACAAACAGGAATGACTTGGGTCAAGAAGATATGTTCAAAATTAACCAAACCCAAAATCAGAAGTCCACAGATGCGAATAAGGTTGTGGTGGAGTCCCGTTCCTAAGGGGCGGGAATTCTGTAACAAATATATCATGCATGCCCGTGTCAGATCCTCTCTTAGTTTGTGGGCATGCAAACAAGTTGTTGTGGACGAACGCACCCCAAATATGACGTACCAAACACTAAAGATGTAGGTCTTATATTCAGCTTGTGTCCCCATAAAATTGTAATCCATCGAAAGTGTATCAATTCTAGTGCATTCGGGTTGCGGGATCTTTATTCTGGTAGGGCAAGTAACAAAGTCCAGAGTTTCATACTGAGCCCTACAACCAAGCATGAGTCTTCTCTTCAAAGACGAATCCATCTCTTCCACAACTATGGTTTCATTGCTCATTCCCTCCAAGACCTTGATCTCAAGAATATTTTCTTCAACCTCCTTTGTATCAGATTCACTGTTTGGGGTTGCATTAGAGGTAGGGTCAATTTCATTCTCTAGATCATATTCTTTCTCTCGGCCCTCCTCCAAATTTGTGATGGGGATTCTAACCGATTCATAATCAATTTCTTTGAAATTGTAACTCCATTCTCCATCTCCGACGTTGGCTGCTACTCCCACCGGATTACTTGTCTTGAGCCGATTAGATTCAGATTCCAAGGTCTCTCCCCTCACCTTCTCAGTTTCCTCCTGATGTTTGTTCTCAATGCTCCCCAAATTGTGCTCCAAGGAATCCTTACTTTCCTTATCCACTGAGCTATCCAACTCCTGAGGGGTATCAATGGTGGACTGAACCAAATCAGGATGACTAGGTGTAGTCCAATTGATCATGGTAGGTCCTTGCTTTATGAATTCCATGAATGGCGTTGTATGCAATAGCTTTCTTTGGCCTTCTTCCCCCAATTGTTGGAACAACTCCAACATGGCATGTTGCCCTTTAACCAATTCTTGATTCTGTCTGTGTAGTTCTAACTGGAGGTTATCAAGAATTGACATGGTGTCATTTGGTGTCCTTTGGATTTCCTCCTTGAAATCCAGGTTAAGAGAGTATGGTTGAGGTTGTGGATCAGAATCCATATTGGTGTTTAAGTTCTTGGGTGGGTCCTCTATTCTATCATGTTCAGGGTCCAGTTCTTCAAGAGGAACCATTCTCTGTTTGGTCCTACTCCAGAATAGTTGAGGTTCTAAGTCCTCCTCCCAGTCAGATTCTTCATCAGGGGACCAAATCAGAGGTTGATGATCCTGGGCTTGCCTAGATTTCTGAGCATTTTCTGATTTCCATTTGTCTAGAACTCCTTCTAATCCAAAGGTCAAGTAGGCAAGGTTGTTGAATTCAGATGACCTTTCTTGGTTATTATCCTGAGATGGGTAGGGTTCTTGGTGTTCTCCTAAAGTGTAGGTCCTATCACAGTAGAGCGGGTCAGACCTAAATGAGGAGGCATCGTGAGGACAATCGAGATATGGAGCCCCACAATTTGAATCGTACCCTTGGGTGGCTATGTTAGGTGTATTCCCATAAGAGGTTGGTGCGGTTTGGTCATAGTTGGGCCGAGAGGGATATTCCAGGTTGCATCCCCAACTTGGTGGTTGGTTAGCCCAAGTCGGCTGTGGGTATGGTCTACTTGGGTTAGCATACAAATCCTGTTGGGGGTAATTCGGGTAAGATGGATAGGCATTGAAATCCATGGAGGGATGCGGGAAGAACAGATGAGAGAGAGTTGTGCACTCAATCAAACAAACAAGCCTAATCCTTATGGTGTATTCCTTAGGAGACCTAGAAATCTCACAAAGGTTGATTAAGTCCGTAAACACTGGACTCCCCTTCCCAAGGCTAATCTGGCCAGGTTGATTACGAGGGGATTGCAGGGAAGGTTCTTCCTTTGGCTTGCGCCTCCGGTTCCATAGACCCCACAACCGCGGTCGTTTGACACTGCCCCGCAGCCTAGCCACCAGATTCTACCAAGGGAATGAAAGCCAAGTGCCTAGCGAACAAAACCTCACCTTTTGAGACTTAACTCAGTCCTGCCTAGGGCACGTCTACTCAGTTTTAACGGGTTAGGATAGTGCTTGTGCTTAGGGTAATGTGATGAGGCGTTGATTGGGGTGGTGCCTCTTAATTTTCCACTTTTCAAGGTGTGTGCTTCTATAAAACAGGGTTTTCAAGCAAAAATTTTTAGGGTGTGGTGTCTTTTAATGTTTCATCCTTACTTTAGTGTTTTTTAGGGTTGACGTGTCTTAATGCTTTCAGACAAGTTTCAATGGGCACGTCAAGTTCTGCACACAATTTGATGAAAGTAGATTTCCTTTTTCTTCTGTAGGGGCTCTAAAAACCCTAGTGTACTCATCCTAAAGATCGTGCAGCTTCTATTAGATGAGTTAGTTTTTAGGGTTGAGTGGTGCGGCCCAAGTCAACTCACGGTGGCTTCGCAAACACCACTCAAGAGAGAAAGAAAAGAACACTCCAAGAATTTGTCCAGTATATTAGAGTGTACATTTTTTGTAGGGTGGTGTGTTAAGAATGTGGGTCAAGCAATCATTCACCACGCCAATTTTTTTAGTTTTTATGATTTTCTTTTAGATTTTTCACGCAAGCAAACAATGAGAGAGAGAGTACTTACTATCGGTCCTCGAGGCGCCTACTTCCTTGCTACCATAGTGGAATGCGTCGCTTCGCCGTCCATGCGCCGAATTCCTGCAACCGTCAAGTAAAAAGGAAAATAGGGCATTAGAAGATATGAGAATGAAGGTGGAATGGAGGTGATAAAACAAATCCGTTGCCTCCCCGGCAACGGCGCCAAAAACTGACATGCCTTCGTGCGCGTGTGTTAAGAGGTGTCGTTATAGTTGCACTTGATACGTCGGTTTTAAAAGAAGTAAACGGAGGTGAGTCCGAGTGTCGATCTCAGGGAGGCGTGGAAATCGGATTTTGTTTACCACTTGTTGTCACGAAAAAGGCGGAGTTTTGCTTGCGAAAGAAACGGTTTTGAAAAGCGAGAGATAGAGAGAGTTTAGGGTTAGAAAGCTCTTGGTTTTGATCATGCACTTTAAATAGAAATTAAAAAGGCAACTAAATGAAAAATAATTTCATTAAACATGCATTCATAGTTCATGGTTTACAATATTAAATACATGCTTCAACAAAAGTAAATGAAAGCTTAAAAGAGAGAGAGAGAGGTAGAGAGAGAGTGGAGAGCGACGAGGCAGCCACGGCGGTGGAGGAGGCTCCGTCGGCGGCTCGTCGTCTCCGGCGATTACAAGAGTGCCTAAGACTAGCTAGGAGAGGAGTGGAGTAGTTGCAAGTGGGAGAGGATGCCTTGAATGGTGGTAGAAGGGGGTTTAAATAGAGTTAAGGGCTTCCTAAAAGAAGAATGTGCTTTAGCGACATCCAGAACGTCGCTAAAACCGCTTCCAGATACGTCGGTGAAGGCCTTCTGCCGCCGGTCAGCCGCCCGCCCCTCTCTCTCTTCAGGCGCGATCCGTGGATGTCGAACGAGAGCCGTACGATTGATGATCGGACGGCTGAGATCCTCTGACGTCTGCGCTAGGATCGCGCTTCGGGCGCGCGTGCGCGCGCGCGTTTCCGCCCGGCGTGCGCGCGCGCGTGGGAAGTGGGGCGCTGTCGTCGCGCCGCGTGGCGCAATCCTAGTCGCTCGCTTCTGATCGCTTCGAACGCGCGTCGCCGCGACGCGGACGTGCGTGCTAACCGTTGTGCCACGCCCGCACTTTGTCGCGGCGACCGCGGGCGAGCGCGCGGATCTCGGCCGTTCGATCGAAGATCAACGGTTGAGATGCGTCCTTGGCTGGCTTGGGGGCGTGCGAGCGACGGGGGCGGGGCGACGTGGCGCGTTCTAGGCCGTTGATCTCCAGATCAACGGTCAGGATTTCTTGGGCCCATTGTGGGAGCTCCGGATGTCGGATTTGGCCGATCTTGAGTCCGTTAGACTCCGTTCGTCGTCCTGAATCCATCCGTGTGGTCCGATTGCTCATCTGAGGCCTACTTTGACAAATGCTTTACACAAATGGCCATTAATACAGTTTATAAGCAATCTTGGTACTTGATGCATGCAATGCTCCTATTCTACTTTATGTTGTGCCTTTTATTCTAAAGATGGGCCATATTCAACCTAATTACTACCCCCTTGCGTGGTGTTATCAGCGAGCTATAGGTGCATATGTTTCATCAAAATCAATTCCTTCTTGTTTATACCCTTGGGCCACAAGTCTAGCTTTGTTCCTAACTACTTCTCCTGATTCATTTAGCTTATTCCTGAAAACCCATTTGGTTCCTATGATAGTTTGAGAGTCAGGTTTTGGAACAAATTCCCATATTTGATTTCTTTCAAATTGATTTAATTCATCTTCCATTGCAATAATCCAACAATCATCAGAAAATGCATACTTAACATTTTTTAGGTCCTAGTTGAGAAACAAAAGCCGTAAAAACTAAGGTGTTGGCTGAATATTTGGTCTGAACTCCTTTCGATAGTTCGCCTATTACCAATTCTTTTGGATGATCCTTCATATAAGATACATCTTTTGGTAATTCATCCGATATGTTTTCTTCTAGTATGTTTGAAGGATCTCCTATGTGGTCATCATCATCATCATTTAGAGAGGATTGTGGTTGCACTAGAGTCTCATTGAAAGATACATGCATAGTTTCCTCAACAACAACATTCTTCTTATTAAAAACTCTATAGGCTTTACTTCTAGTTGAGTAACCTAAGAAGATTCCTTCCGAGCTCTTAGCATCAAACTTGTCAAGGTTATCCTTTGTGTTTCGTATAAAGCATTTACCACCAAATATCTTAAAATAGGAAATTGTAGGTGTTCTTCCATGATAGAGTTCAAAGGGCATTTTATTTAGGATAGGTCTAATCAGGGATCTATTTTGGATATAGCAAGCAATGTCTACAGCCTCAGCCTAAAAATATCAAGGTAGCTTTGAATCGCACAGCATTATGCGGGCACACTCTTGCAAAGCCTATTTTTCCTTTCAACAACACCATTTTGAGGTGCGACTCTAGGAAAAGAAAGTTCATGTGTTATCCCATATTGATCACAGAAGTCAGAAAAAGATTGATTCTCAAATTCTCCACCGTGATCACTTCTAGTCCTAGTGACTTCAAATCCTTTCTCTTGTTGTAATCTCCTTACTAATTTACAAAAAACATCAATAGTTAGATCGCTACTTTTCAAGAAGGATACCCAGGTAAATCTTGAAAAATCATTGATTATGACTAGATAGTATCTACACCCACTTAAGCTTTCAGAATTGGTTGGTCCGAATAAGTTTAAGGAAAGTAATTCCAGGGGTCGAGAGGTGCTAACCATCCTTTTAGGTTTAAAGGAATTTTTGGTTGTTTATCAATTTGACAAGAATCGCAGACTTGAGGTTTTGAGAATGGAGAGGATAGGGGTTTCTAGGGTTAGGGAAGGAGACGACGGGTGGAGGGTCTGGCGGTCTCAGCGACGATGACAAAGAGGGAGGATGGAAGGAGGAGGGGCTGAGCAGCATGCGACACTAGGAGTGGGTGGGTTCTAGAGAAGGAGAGGGGGGAATGCGGACATCATGTGCTATCGATGTAGAAGAAGAGGACACATGGTGGCGGTGTGTAGATCGCCGACCCTGTGCTTGGCTTGCGGCGGCTGGGGGCGTAAGAAGGCAGAGTGCAAAAAGAAGGGAAGTGCGACGTAGCGGAATGGCAGACAAGCTAGGGCCCAGGCAGTAGGCGGTGGTGTACCACCGCCTCCCCCGATAGATCTCGATCAGATGTATGACGTGGAAGTCCCACAATCAGAGGAGATTAAGGTTGTAGAGATGGCAGTTCGAGGGGCTCTCATCGGGGAGATCATGGTGGGAAGATATGAACATGAGCGGGTCCTATCTCTGGTAAGATCTCTGTCTCTATCCTCTCAAGGGTGGAAGGTGGCTCACTTGGGGGGGCAAGGTTTATGCCATTTGATTTGGGTATCCTGGATGTGGAAGGGCTCCGATTTCGCACTAGTATCTCAAAGGGACTTACGGTGATGTGGAGATTGGTCTCTCCTTTTGATGGAGCTCTCCAAGATTGGCCTCCTCAAAAGAGCTAAGGTTAGAAGGGGAATGTTGGAGATATGGGGACTGCCTTCGCATCTAAGGTCGAATGGGGTGGTGGCAGGTGTGGTGGCTAACTTTGCATCACTAGCTGAGAATGCTAACGTGGGTCTCTGTGAAGGGGATGGGAGATCCATTAGAGTTGAGGTGAAGGTGACAAGGGGAGGACCAATTCCTGACAAAATCATCCTCAGGTGTGGCGGGAGTTCCTGGCTTCTCAGAATGAAACTCGATCTCCTTAATGGGAAGGAACAGTAGGTGAAACCTCCTATAGGGTGGGAAAAGGGGAAGACCCAGTAGGACGATGCCCAGGAAGGTGTTCTGAAGGGTACTGAAAGACAAGAGGCGAAGAAGAGGAAAGAATTTCACTATTCAGTGATCCAGGATGTCTAAATGAATGGGATGGCTCAACCCTAGGTGGAGGAGGTGATGATACAAGATGATGTTGGGAATAGAGAACTCATGATTGTTTCTATTGATCCAATGAGACAACTAGAGGAGCGTGAGCACACGTTGGAAAATCCAGATAAATTCTCCTTTACGGTGCCTGGAGTTCTGAAGTATGGAGTGGGGTCTTCATCTGAGGGGAAAGCCGTGCGTTCTCCCTATAAACTGAGGGAAAGAAGAGGTGGTGGTGACCAGAGATCCACTGAAGAGAGAGTGGCAGCCATTCTGAATGTTGAGAGGAGGTCTTGGGAACCTCAGAGGACCCCTGTGTCCAAGGAATGAAGGTGCTCACATGGAACGTGCGTGGGTTGCGCGATCGATTGCAGAGAGCATCACTGGCTAGATATCTCCGTGAATGGCAGGTAGATTATGCTCTAATTCAAGAGACACACCTGGAAGATGGGGGGACACTGCATGGCAGACTCTTCTTTAAGGGGGCCAAGCAGATTTCAGAGCAGTGGATGCACGGGGAAGGGTAGGAGGAATAGCGGTGTGGTGGAAGACATCCAGGCTATTTCTACGAGAGGAGTGGAGGGGCTGCTTCATGCTCTCATGCAGATTCAGATGTCAAGGAGACAATCTAGAGTTGATCCTATCTTGTGTATACGACCCCTGTGCTGATAGTCTGAGGAGTGAGTTGTGGCAGGAACTATGTGAGATGGCGAGAAATACCAACGGAGTGCCATGGCTTGTTGGTGTTGACTTTAACAATAACACATCAGTGAACGACTGAAGAAATGGGACGGTAGACACGTCATCACTTGGCTTCCAGCTAGTTGTTTTAGAAATTGGCCTGAATGAATATCCGGCAACAGGGGCGGAATTCACTTAGAGGGGAGGGAATGGACTGGTCTCAAAGCTAGACAGGTTTTTTGGGAGTGTGGAGATGCTGGAAAGATTCCAACTCTCATTAGTCATGGGTCTCGCTTGCCCCTTTTCTGATCATACGCCCTTGCTATGGGACAATGGGGAGGATTCCTTTGTTGGCACATATTTTAAATTCAAGAAATCATGGCTGCAGGAAGTGGGATTTAAGGAGATGGTTAGTCGATGGTGGGAGCACCAACAGGTGGACAGTTCAGCCACTTGTCATCTGGCTAGAAAATTGAAAGAGCTGAGAGTTATGTTGAAGGAATATAAACGCATAGTGGAAATGGTGAGGAGGCAGCAGCATTCTGAAGCTCTCTCCATGGTGCAAATGCTGGATGAGAAAGAGAATGGAGGTAATTTGACTAAGGGGGAGACAGCACAATGGAAACATTGATAAGGAGTGGTTCAAATGGAGGATTTGGCAAGGGAAATGGACCGGTACGAAAAGTCGAGGTAACTTTGGTTGAAAGAGGGTGATGCAAACACGAAATTTTTCCACATGGCTGCGAGCTCCAGAAGGAGAGTGAATTTCATATCCTCTTTAAAGATAGGAGACTCGATCTTGACCTCACCTGATGAGATTAGAAAGGAGACGGATAAACACTTCAGAGAAGTCTCAAGATCGAATGGGAATGGTGTGTGGAGGATGACAACATCCAATCTCTCTTGGGTGGACACTGCAGCAACTGCTAAAATGACTGATTCTATCTCAGAGCAGGAAGTTTTGGATGCTATGGCAGGGCTGAATGCAGAGGGCTCTCCAGGACCATATGGATTTCAGGTACTATTTTATAAGGAGTTTTGGAGTGTGGTCAAAGGAGAGGTCATGGAGGTGCTTGCAAAATTCCAAAGGGGTAATTCTGGATTGGAGAGAATTAACAAGTCCTATTTATTTCTGCTGCCAAAATGTAGTGGGGCAGAGACCTTGCATGATTTCAGGCCCATTGCACTTACAAATTTGATTTACCTAATCATTAGCAAGGTGTTGGCTAATCGGCTAAAGGGTGTTCTTACTGACTTAATTAGCTCGGTGCAATCGACGTTCCTCCCCAATAGATCACTGCAAAAATCTTTCATTGTGGCACAAGAGGTGGTTGCGGGGTGGAGCAGGAGAAAAAGCAAAGCTTTCATGTGGAAGGTAGACTTTAGTAGAGCCTATGACTCGATTGAATGGTCTTACCTTTGGGAGATCATGAAGAGGAGAGGTTTTCCTCCCATATGGATACAATGGATGAAGAGGTGCATTGTCACCTCCTCTTTCTCCCCTCTCATCAATGGGAGGCTGTGTGGGGTGTGGATTCAACCTCAACGAGGGGTGAGACAAGGATGCCTCCTGGCTCCTCTTATTTCTAACTTGGCAGTGCACATCTTGGCTCACTTTACATGCAGCCTGGCAGAAGTTGGAATGATTAAGTGGTATTTGCTGTCAAGTTCAAGAGTCTTGGCGCCTATACTCCAATATGTAGACGATACGGTGTTTTTTGTTGAAGGTGGATAGCAGGAAGCTAAAATCTTGTTCTCTTTGGTCAATATTTTTGGCAAGATTACTGGCTTGAGGCTGAATGTGGCAAAGTCATCTTTAGTATGTTTCGGTATGTCTGCACAGGATAGGGAGATATTGGCTGCCATAATGCACTCGCCTATCACAACCCTCCCCATGAGATATCTAGGATTACCATTAACAGATAAGAAACTCAAGAAGAGTGATTGGGCTTCCTTGTTTGAGAGAGTGAGCACTAAGCTGGAATCCTGGAGTAGCAGATTTCTTTCTAAGGGTGGAAGATTGATTTTGCTCAATTCAGTTATAACTTCAATTCCGGTCTTCTTTTCAGTTTTCAGATCACCGAAAGTTGTATGGAAAAGGATGGATGTGCTGAGGAAGAGGTTCTTTTGGAAAGGGCGAAGGCCGAGGGCAGATTCCTACATCCAGTGAAGTGGGGGCAGATCTACAGACCTTGCTCGAAGGGAGGGCTGGGCATTAGATCCCTGAAACATTTCAATGACTCGTTGTTGCTGAAATGGGCAATTAAACTAACCACAGATGAGGGAAAGATGTGGGCTCAACTTGTTACAGAAACTTACAGTCCTAATTTAGTGTAGATATGGACGAAGCAGCCAAGAAAGCCATCTCCATTCTAGATGTCGGTCAGGAAAGCGATCCAAGACCATCAGTCGAACTTTGTTCCAAAGTTGGGAAATGGCAGACAGTTCAGATTCTGGTCGGACGAATGGTCTGAACTGGGAGTGCTATCCGTGAATTATCTAAGAGTCTTTGGTGCAGCTTTAGACAATAATGCATCTATTTAGGACTGCTGAGAAGCTGAGAGTAGGAGCTGGTGTGTTCCTGCAGCAGGCTTACACTAGGGAGGACTCACACAACAAGAACTTGACAGGCTGATTGCAAATCTGAACGCTTTTCAACCGGTCGGGGGTATGGACAGATTCAGGTGGAAACATGGCCTATTTACCTCGTCTAAGGCATATAAGGTTCTGATAGATGCTGATGAGCCGGGCTGCACTTCTGAAAGTTAGATCTGCAGCAAAATCTGGAAACTGAAAGTTCCTCTTAAAATCAAGATCTTTTTATGGCTATGTAGAAGAGACGGACTCATTATAGGGGAAGCGAGGAACAAAAGACTGGGTGCCCAGTTACAGGATTGCCCACTTTGCAACCTTCCTACTGATAACAGGGGGCATCTATTTGCATCATGTTTGGTGATCGACCAAATTTGGAGGGGAGTTTGTGGGGAACCCCTGCCCAAGTGGGAGGAGCTCTGGAGGAACTTATGGACGCAAAGAAATATGCAGGTGAAGAAGGTCGTGGTTATGTGGAATGTGTGGTGTGCTCGTAATGAGCGTTTGTTTAGAGGGGTTTCAGTCAATGTGGGAAGTATTGTAAGGAATTGTTGGGGGCATGTGAGAGATTGGGAGAACTTCATGTAATACTCTGGCTTTTAAATAAATAAAAGATTTCCGATTTGCTATCGTCTCTCAGTAGCATTCCTCATCCTTTTCAAAAGAAAGAATCGCAGACTTTGCTTTTGTTGAAATTGATCTTTGACAGGACGAGCTCATGTTTCACAAGTCTACTGATATTCTTCATGTGAATATGACCTAGCCATTTGTGCCAAAGTATTGCCTCATTGTTAAATGCGACAAGACATTCAAAACTGTCGCATTTGTCAAAGTTGACAATGTAAATGTCTTTATGTGTGTTTCCTTTAAGAAGAATTTGTTTGGTTTCTTTATCTGTTATTTTAAAACCAATTGAACTGAAAGTAATTTTATAACCTTTATCACAAATTTGACTTGCACTAAATAGGTTATGTTTTAGTCCTTTATCTAAATGTACATTATCAAAAGAGGCAGAAGAGTTACCAATTTGACCAGTACCAATAATACGACCCTTGTGGTTGTTCCTAAATGTGACTATACCACCTTCCTAGCGGTTGAGTTACAGGAACAGATCTTACTCTCCTGTCATGTGCTTAGAACATCCACTATTCATGATCTATCTTCTTTCTTCTCGATCCTGTCATTTGTTTGCTTTTGTGAGGTCTTGGATCATTGGATCGATAAATTGGCTTCAGATTTCCATTTGATTCACGATATGTCCACCTTTTATAATCTACTTGACCTACAAAATAAGATTTTAGGAGTGCCTTTGGTACCCATTTTCGCTTGGGTCCACGTTTGTTAGATTGTGCTGCCTATTTAGGCAAGCTACCTTTCTCCTTTTGACTTGAAGTAGAAGCTTCATGATTATTTTTAGGTACATATCCTAACCTAAATTATTTTGTGGTTTGGGTTTGTGTTCCTAGTAATTTATGCAGATTATGACTACCTTTTGTGAACTTAGCTAAGTCATTTATAAGACTAGTAGAATTTTCTTTTAGTTTATCTATATCTATCTTCAGGTAACTTATCTGTGATCTTAGTCATGTGATTTCAATAGATAGTTCCTTATTTCGTGATTCAAGTAATTCCTTTTGTGTTCTTTCTTTTTCTAGGGTTTTTGCTAAGTGTCTATTTTCTAGCTTAAGTGATTTAGCTACATCATGCATTTCAAGGAAAGCTTCTAATAGTTCATCAAGAGAAAAAGATGTTACCTCATCTTTTAAAGCCATAAGACCTAAAAGAGAGTCTTCGTCCGAGGTTTCTTCTCAATGGAAACACCATCATAAGCCATAACTAACTCATTTCGACCCAATTAAGTTAATAAATGCTCCTACATAATCGCAAGAGAGTCACAAGTCATTGCATATTCATTTGAAAGAAAAAATAAGAATCTAGGGCTAAAACTGTAATTTTACCAGCTCATCATGAATGCAGTACAACCAAGGGTTTTCATAGAGGGTGAATGAAGGTCAATTGGTCTTAAAGAGATAACAAGTGGGGTAAGACAGACAGAAAAGGGTTTGCACGTGTTCTGAGAATTAAATGACTTTTGAAACCCTAAAAACAGATTCGCTTAATTAACTGAGGTTATAATTAGGATAAAATTCACCTAAATCCTCTAAAATTCATATAAAAATATTCTATAGGGTTTAGAACTTTCAATTTGACCATCAGAACCTGTTTTGACCCAAAACAAAATCACAGACAGACATTTACCCTAATTTGGGTTTTTGCATAAATTACCTAGTCAAACATGGTCAATACCAAAATCCAACTTCACCATTGGATTCCTTAAGTCAAAATTAGGTTTGTGTCAAAATTTGGACCCAAGATGAATTTGTCTTGACCAAGTTTGCAAATTGGTCTTATCTAATTACATTTTTGCCCTTAAGTTTCAAAATCCTTTCAAACAGGCCCCTAACTTTGTCATCGTTCATACAAAAAGGTTCCTGCTGCCATTAATCCTAATCCTACTTGCTCCGATGACCTTAAAATGGAAAGACCACCCTGATTTCTTGACGAATCCCTTTCAAAATTGAAAGGGAAGTTCGTCAAGAAATTCCCTTCCTATTGAACCCAATCCTAAGCCCTAGAACTTACCCAATCTCTCATGCGAACGCATGAGAGATTTGGGCCTCAATAAGTTTCCAAGATCGGCATGGCTTTCCAAGCTTGGAAAGCTTGTTTCTCAAGCTCAAACCGCCTCTAGATCCTTATATAAGAGAGCCCAGATCCTCCTAAACTTCTTACGCTCGAAATCGACTGAGATTCCCCACAATTCCTCTCTCTCTTTCATGGCCGAAGGTTCCTTGACATCTGGCAATCCCCTCTGCCTTTCCTCGTCGTCCCTTTGCAATACCAGTGGCGAATCTATCTTCCTCACCTGCTTCTGCGTCTCGCCGTACCAGCAAATGCCTCCTCCTCCGTCATCCTCGCCGTTTCTTCCCCACCGGAGCCACCTTTGTCTCCGATGTCGGCCGCACCTCAACCAACGCTATCTCTGCCTCGTTTCGTCCACTACCAGCCTAGCTAAGTCCCCTATTCCCTTTACTTTATTTCCGCATTCACCCCACCTCGTTTCAACCACTGACGACCCTCCACAACTTCATCTTCTCCATCTCCGGCAACTCCTCCAGCGAGCCCATCTCACCACCACAGACCACCAAACTCCTCGCCGACTACCTCAAAACCTCCGCATCACCTCTCCGCTCATTTCCTCTCTCCTTATTCACCACTCACACAAACCCATGAACACACTCACTTTCACGCACACAGACCAACCTCGACACGCACGCACGGACCACGAGACGCCACGCAAAACCCCCCGTCGCACTCGCCGTAGTCCGGTGATCCTCCCTGAGCATTCTGACAGGGTCGAGAGGCCATTTTTGTGTTTTCAAATGTCGAGCTCCTTCTCACCATTAACAGCGAGTTCGAGCAAGCTTTGAAGCTACTCCAAGTGCCTTCGCTCCAGAATTTCATCTCCAAGCGACACGGAAAGCCTCCAAGACTTCGTCCGAGCTGACAATTGGAGGAGTCTACCTCCTCATTGCGTGAATTGAACGGAGATACCTTGTTGTTGTTTGCACAAAGAAGAGGGACATGTTTAGTCCCACATCGGTTGTGGAAGAGAGCCTGCTAGCACATAAAGTGAAAAAGTGTTAGAGGCTATTCGCCTCATAACACGGGGTGAGGTCCCACTCACCCACTCACACCTGTGCCTCATCTGCGACTTTGTCCCTCGCGGATCTGGCCAACCCATTTACCCTCCTAGACTGACCTTCACTCCTCGCTCACTACCACATGCCGGTGAGCTGGGACCCGGGTGCGTATGATCCGATAACCCGATTACCCGTGGCTCTGGGAGAGTGGATTCTAAAGAGAGAGAAGGAAAGGATAGCTGCACGGGTAGGGGGAGGGTTTTGCTATTGAATGCTTTGGCTAACACTTAGCCAATTTGAGAAGTTCCCCTCCCCTACAAGAAGTAAGAGGAAGTAGAAGGAAGAAGAAGGCTTGAGAAGCCAAAGCAAAAAGAGAAGAAGAAAAGGAGCTGCATGAGAAGAAGAGGAAGAGAAGAAGAAAAATAGAAGTTTAAGTCGTCTGATTTCATAATCAGACAATGGTTTGGTTTGATTGCATACATATACATTGAGTTTCTTAGTTGATATTGTAGGAGTATATGGTGATCTAAATCACCATTTTACTCCCATCTTTTTGCACATTGATCTTGTTATTATTGCAAATTCTTTTACTTTAAATTGTGATCTTGAGCTTTAAATTCCCATATTTCTCCCTATGTTCGACCTCGAAACTCATTCGAGTAATAAAAAGTCTATTTGTCTTCAAAGTGATTTCAACTATATTAGAACACTTTATTTTAAAGCTCGATTTCGCCGTGTTAACATTTTGGCGTCGTTGCCGCGGAGCAACGGGCAATTTAGAACTCTTGATTGCAATTCCTGATTTGGTACTAACTTGCTTTATCTCTATGTTGTTTTAGGGAGGGATTCATTGAAGAAAGTTCAGCCACACATCAAACACACCAGGGGTAGGTAAGCTCTATCTCTTCTCTCTTAAGCCCCTATTTCTCAAAAGGTTAAAAGGAAAAAAATCAATTAGGGCTACTTGCATTTTATTCTTAGATTAATTATCAAGTTGCCTGATTTGATACATTCTATTTAGAAAACAACAAACTCTGATTTGTGCACCCACTTAAAGTTTAAGGTATCTAAAGCTACCACATTATTGTTTGAGCCCTAGGTATCACATTTTGACAAATTAAATTGGACCAAATCAGAGCCAATTAAGGATTCCAGTTTAGGGTTTTAGAAAAACACTTGCTTAATCAAGAATTGATCTTTCCAAACAAAGTGTCCCTAAGCCTTGATTGAACTGACCTATTCAAACAAAACCCTAAAATCAGGCTCTTAAATTCATTTGAACACTAAAAGAGGGACCTAAATTTCTCAAAGGACAAATAGGTGAAGTTGACCCACCTTGTTGGGTCAACCAATCTTCAAATTAGGTTACTCTTGCACTCAATACATCTTAAAAGTTCAAGTGAAATCCTAAGCACCCTCGCTCTTAATAAAACTGGTAGACTTAAGAGGTCAAGTCTCCGTTCTGGTCTACTTGGACCATCAGTGACAAGAGAGGTCAGGTGGGGGAAACCCTATAACCCGTGGGGATGCTCTACCGTGTAGGGGTCTTCACGGGACTCTCCCTCTCTTGCTGCCCAGGTAATACTCAGGTGGATGGCTTTTTGACTAAGAGGTATCTTCCGCCCCAAACCTCTATAGTCATCCAAAATTTTTGGGTGTCTCGATTGGGTCCATCACATTCTACCTCTCATCTACTCCATCGGTGCATATTCGGGAGGAACTCCTTAAGACCACCCTTGAGGCCTCCATTAGTTATTCACTCCCGTCGAGGCCAGGCCTCAACTTCCGTGTTTGTGCAGCAACCCCATCACATAGACATTTCTTCTGATTCATCTGAGCCTAACTCTCCTTCCATCATCATGGAACAACCAGCAGAAGAGAACAACCTCGAGAATCAGCTTCAGCACATTAATGATCTATTCCAAGCCTTTGTGAATCCACCACGGCATCCTATGATGCGAGATCATTACAATCCCACCGCGGTGGTGGTTAAACCTTGAGTCCAAATTCTGGCTGGAGGTCTTGATACTGAACTCAAGCCCAACATGATTTATGCTATTCCAAAATTTTATGGGCTCAATTCCGAGGATCCTTTCCAGCCCATTAAACAGCTCAAGAATCTGGCCCAGACCTTCAGGTCAGATGTTCAGAATAAGGATATTCTTCTCATGAAAATGTTCTCCTCTCTCATGGACAAAACAACTCACTAGTATCAGACTCAAACGCATCCAATCAACACATGGGTTGAACTACAATCCGAGCTTTTGAAAAAGTTCTTCCCAGTTGGACGGATGAATGCTTTACAACACCAGATCACGCACTTCACACAACAGTCTGGAGAGCTACTTCACGAAGCATGGGATTGTTTCCTGGATCTCATGCAAAAGTATCCCCATCACGGAGTTCCTAAATGGGAACAAGTCCAATCTTTTTACCAGGGACTCCGTGAAGATATCTGATTATTCGTCAATGCAACTTGCGAAGGAAATATCATGGGTCAACACGAAGACACTGTGTCTGAGATTCTTAAGAATATGTGTGAAAACTCCATCAATAATGACTCCATGGGCATATTCGATCGGACGAATGCCCATGCATTGACGAATCCAAGGGGAACACATAAGATGCATGGCCTATCCTCTTTTGTCTACTTGGAGCTGATGGCTAGTCATTTGGATAAGGTCTCTATTATTGATAATAAGGTGGATGAGATAACTCGACATTTGCAGTTAGCCACCTCTGCGCAAAACCTGTTTGCACAGCCGTCCTCTGGGAGGGAAGCTGTGCATAACATCTACCATCGATCTTCTCAGGGGTTGGACCCGTATCCACCCCCGTCTGACTCTAGGTCTGGAGGACACTCCGGACCTGCTATTCTAGTTGGGGGAACACTGAACCCTCGTATTCTGACTTTTCTGAGGTTCCTCAAACCTGTGAGGACCTCAATGCCAACCAGAATGACCCATTCTCTAATACCTATAACCCTGGATGGTGAAATCATCCTAATTTCATGTGGGCGAGAAATAATTAGAATCAGAGACCACCATATCAGCCCCGACCACAAGCTCCTCATCCATATCATCCGCCTCAGCCTCAATCCAACCCCACCTATCAATCTAGGCCAACTCAAGGAGATCAAATGACTCTTATCCTTCATACTCTGGCTGACATCCAAAAGACAAATGCGGCTATGAAAAAATAGCATAGAGACGAGATCATAGAGGTTCGCAATCAACTCGCCCAGATGGCAAATTCCCTCCAACCTGGTACACTCCCTTTGCAACCTCTACCTAATCCCAATAACATCCTGAATCAGAGGCGCGTTATGAACCCAAATCCGTGCCAAGCTCACATGGTTTATTAGGCTCCTTCTGCTCCATCACCCGACAGGATGGAAGCTTCGACATCATACTCGGAATTTCAGTAGCAGCCACCTATTTTACCTACACCAAACCAGAACTAGGCAGCACTAAATTTAGTTACGACCCATAGTGGCAAAGCAACATAGGACCCACCTTACCCAAGCCACTTTCAGCCTGGTAATACTAACCCAAACCCTTAGATAGTTATCCAGGATACCCCTGTCCCAGATCAAGAACTTGGATCTATTCCAGAGGAACCATCTAAGGTTCCATTTCCCGAGGCCTTGACCAAGGGAAAGAGGACAACCAAACCCGTGGCACCTGAAGAGGACCTGGTCAAGCTCTTTAAATAGGTCCATATAAACATCCCCTTGATGGATGCAATTTGCCACGTACTGGCTTATGCACGATTTCTAAAAGACATGTGTACACCTAAGCGTAAGTCACGAACCAAAAGTGGGAGCCCAATCATATTGTCGGAACAAGCCAGCTCCATCATTTTGAGTAGGCTCCTACCTAAGGTAAAAGACCCAGGTACTCCCTTGATTTCCTGTACAATTTGTGATATCCAATTTGATAGAGCATTATTGGATCTAGGAGCATCAATAAACCTAGTACCTACATCCCTACTTGACCATCTTGAGGAATCTGAGCTCAAACCAACCGAGGTGACATTACAATTGGCAAATCGATCTATTAAGTCACCTAAAGGAGTTCTTGAGGATGTCATTGTTAGGGTTCAGGATTTCTATTTCCGGTGGATTTCATAGTCTTGGATATTGATGCTCCAGAGAATCCAAAAAACACACCGATAATACTAGGGAGACCCTTCCTAGCCACTGCTAGAGCCAACATTAATCGCGAGGAGGGCCAAATCGAACTAAAATTTGGGAACCAGACACTAAAGATTGACATCTTTAAGGCCCAACAAGGGATTAATTACGGGGTTATAGAACCTGACTACTTCTGATCAACCACAAGAGGATCAAAACCCACAATTAGAGGAGTCCAAATTCAACCTAAACACACCCATAGCTCCTTCCCTTTCTCCCGACACCCACCCTGAACCACCACCTGCTGCTGATAACCCTATTTTAGAACTAAAGCCTCTTCCCGATCATCTAAAGTACGTCTTTTTGGATTCCAATCAGACATTTCCTATGATTATCAACTTCAGACTCACACCGAATCCCATCTGATTTCTATTCTCCAGCAACATCGAAGAGCCATTGGATGGGCTCTCGATGATTTGACTGGTATTAGCCCCTCTTATTGTACACATCACATCTATACTGAAGAGGGCGCACGACCTTCCCGTGAAATGCAGAGACGTCTGAATCCTAATCTGCAGGAGGTCGTGAAAAAGGAGATCATTAAGTGGTTAGATGCTGGGATCATCTACCTGATCTCCGATAGTCGGTGGGTGAGTCCAATCCAGGTTGTGCCTAAAAAGGCAAGACTCACCATGATCACGATTGAGATCGGAGAAATCATACCGACCCGTGTAGCAAATTTGTGGAGAATCTGCATTGATTACAGAAGAATCAATACCTCCACGAAGAAGGATCATTTCCCACTACTGTTTATTGATTATATCCTCGAAAAACTAGTGGGAAATAAATTCTTCTACTTCTTTGACGGTACTCCAGCTATAACCAGGTGGAAATCCATCCTGAAGACCAAGAGAAGATCACTTTCACCTGCCCCTTCGGGACATACGCATTCTGAAGGATGCCTTTCGGTCTCTGCAATGCACCCGCTACTTTTCAGCGGTGCATGCTTGCCATATTCTTAGATATGGTAGGTGAATATCTGGAAGTCTTCATGGATGACTTCTCATTTTTTGGCGAATCATTTGACGATTTCCTCCTGCACTTAGTCAAAATCCTCAGGCGGTGCATTGACGTGAATCTGGTTCTTTTCTGGGAAAAGAGCCACTTCATGGTGCCTGAAGGAATAGTCCTGGGACATTTTATCTTTGAAAAAGACATCCAGGTTGATCGAGCCAAGGTAAATCTAATTTCCAAACTCCCTATGCCTAGCTCAGTCAAAGACATCCGATCCTTCCTAGGGCACGTTGCTTTTTACCATCGATTCATTCTCGATTTCTTGAAAATCATGTACCCCCTAACTAATCTTCTATCTAAGGATGTCCCTTTTGAAATCACCAAGGAATGCACTCAAGCATTTGAGATCCTGTGTGATTGAGTTACCCAAGCACCTATCCTGTAGCCCCCTGAGTGGTCTCAACCCTTTGAGATCATGTGCGATGCATCTGATTACACTGTAGGTGCGGTACTTGGGCAGAAAATAGATGGGAAACCCGTGGTCATTTACTACGCTAGCAAGACACTTGACGAGGCTCAACATAACTACACAGTTACTAAGAAAGAGCTGCTAGCCATAGTATTTGCCCTGGAAAAATTCAGATCATATCTTTTGGGTTCCCGTATTATCATTTACTCATATCACACTGCAGTGAGGCATCTCCTTGCAAAGAAGGATGCGAAACCTCGACTAATCCGCTGGATCTTGCTGTTGCAAGAGTTTGACCTCGAGATTCGCGACAAGGCGGGAAAATAGAGCATGGTAGCTGATCACTTGTCCTGCCTTCCTTCTGATATTATCAACCCTTCCGAACCCATTACTGAACATTTTCTCAATGAGCTTCTCTTGACTATCAGTACAGGACTTCCATGGTTTGCTGATTTAGTAAACTACTTAGCATCACATCAGATACCGTCTGATTGGCCAAAAGCCAAGAAGGACAAATTTCTTTCTGATGCCAAGTGCTACTTTTGGGAAGACCCGTATCTCTCCCACATTGGTGCTGACCAAATCATTCGATGATGTTTTCCGGAAGCGAAAATTCAGGACATTTTGTCCCTCTGCCATGACCAGGCCTGCGGTGGACACTTCTCTGGACACAAAACCATAGCAAAAATCCTTCAATGTGGCTTTTACTATCCCACGATTTTCAAAGACACATACAATCACTGTAAGGCATGCACTCGTTGCCAGACCTTGGGCAACATGAGCCATCGAGATATGATGCCTCTATAGCCAATTCTCCTATTTGAAATCTTCGATGTCTAGGGGATTGATTTCATGGGACCCTTTCCTGTTTCAGACGGCTTCGAGTACATTCTACTCGCTGTTGACTACATGTCCAAATGGATCAATGCCATACCGACCCAAACCAACGATCATAAGGTGGTTATCAAATTATTCATCAGAACATCTTTTCTCGGTTCGGGATTCCACGTGCCATAATCTCTGATGGAGGGACCCATTTCACGAATGCTCAGTTCAGATCACTGATGACCAAATACGGGGTGTCACACCGAATCTCTACTCCTTATCACCCCCAAACCAATGGTCTAATTGAGCTATCGAATCGGGAGATCAAGAAAATCCTCCAGGTCACTGTTCGACCTGACAGGAAAGACTGGTCATCCTAACTTTCGAAGGATTTGTGGGCTTATAGGATCGCCCACAAAACCCAATTAGGCATGTCTCCCTTCAAATTAGTGTACAGGAAGGCATGTCACCTCTCCGTCGAACTGGAGCACAAAGCCTATTGGGTAGTATGGAACTGCAATTTCGATCTTTCTAAGGCAGGAACCCACAGAAAGGTTCAAATGAGTGAGATCGATGAATTACGCCACAATGCATATGAGAACTTGTGAATTTACAAAGAACGGGTTAAGGCCTTTCACGACAAGCACATATCCAGAAAGATGTTTTTCCCTGGTCAGAAAGTCCTACTCTTTGACGCCAAACTCAAATTGTTCCTAGGAAATCTCAGATCAATATGGATTGGATCATACCTTGTCTGACGAATCTTTGGAAATGGAGTCGTCGAAATCAGTCAACTCAGCCACGATTTAGAACCTTTTGCCATGAACGGTCAGAGACTCAAACTGTTCATTGAACTCACCGATACAAATTTGGCTAAAATATCTTTTACTCTCCATCTTCCCTGAGCTCATTGCACCCGGCTGATGGTGTTAAACTCAACACTTAATGGGAGGCAACTCGTCATTTTGAAAAAAACCCGAAACCCTTCATGACACATCCTATGCTGAACTCATATTGCACTTTAGGGTTCATCCACTAGAACAACTGACTCCACCTCTGGTACCTGTACCCGAGCTTGAAATCGTCTGCAATAGTCATCCTGACCCATTCACCCACCCATCACCTGTTCTAATGAATGACCTAAGCTGAACTTGAACCCACCTAATTTATAATGAGGACATTGCAAATCGTAGGCATGGGGGGGTATTAAAATGTAAAACGTCATGAAAATCACTTCACAAGAAAGGGTTTCATCAAAAAAATCACATATTCCAAAAATACCAAAAAATAAAAAATTCTTGAAAAATAACAAAAATATGAGAGAAGAAATTTTGATGGCATATCAGATTTTGAGGAGAAAAAGGGGAGGAGATAAAAATGTCAAAAAGGAGCATAATTTGAAAAGAAAAGAAAAAGAGGTAGTCATTAGTAAAAGATTAAGGAATTGACTTAGTTCTAGACTATATCAAAAGAAAGAAAATGAAAGGCAAAAAGTACTAATAAAATAAAGAGATTAGTAGGAACGCTGATTTTAAGCCTCTTGGGCTGGAATCCTAGGCTTAAAAATTCAAGCACCTGTTAAGATCTGGATAGTCCTCAAGAGGTTGGGGAAAATGCGAAGCTTAAGTATCAGGTCTAAGGTTTAGGGATTATTCGGCCTCGTTAACTGACCTCTGAGGACTATCCAGATCTGGGACTCGGTAACCTAAGCACCCCAGTCGACCCACAGTCAGGTTCAATGCGCTTAAGTATCAAAATCATGTAAATGTGTTTAACTTGTTCTGAAAAAGTCACCTAGATTAGGAGCGGCTGATCAACACAAGTTGATTTGGACGAGTTCTCGATGAGAAGAGGCGGGAAATTCCCCTCGAAGATGCACAATAACATATCGTCTCTTCGGTGCTTCTCTCATAGGATATCTACATATCCTACCGGGGGCATGTAAGCACCTTGTGCTAGTTTAGATGCCATGGGCGGCATTATCCCAAAATGTCAATTGCCAGGGTCTAGATTTAGCTACAGAATGCCATGGGTGGGATTATCTCGAAATCTTGAAAGCCATGGTTCTGGGGGTTGCCATGGGCGATGCTATCTCGAAGCATCAATTGCCAGGGACCCTGCGAGGATTGATGATGGGGACTAGGAATTCGATAAAGACCGTCTTGTAAAGCCAATCCGAAGCTAGGAATAAAAAGAAAAAGAGAGAGAAAACTCCCCAAAACCAAAGAAAAATTCCTCTGTCTCTCTCTAACAAAAACGCACTGTAAACTGAATCGAGGCTAAAACATGTTACAAGAACAGATGCTTTAACCGCAGAGTTCAACGAACCTTAGGTAGTTCCTATGGGCCTTAGAAACCTTCACGGCAGACTAAGGCTAGAGCTGGTCAGGTCTGAATTTTGGTTGGTACTTGAGTACCTCTAGGCCTACTATCGGCATTCTAACCTAATCTACAAAAGGAAGCACACAACAAAGTTTTTAAGCATCAAACGATTTTATGGTCTAGAATCAAAGTTAATACCTTAAAATTTTGCTAAGGGACTAGCAAAAGCTAGGCATGGGGGTATGATGGGAACACCATCATAAGCCATAACTAGCTCATTTTGACCCAATTAAGTCAATAAATGCTCCTACATAACCTCCATAGAGTCACAAGTCATTGCATATTCATTTTGAAAGAAAAAATAAGAAACTAAGGCTAAAACTGTAATTTTACGAGCTTATCATGAATGCAATACAACCAAGGGTTTTCTTAGAGGGTGAGTGAAGGTTAATTGGTCTTAAAGAGATAACAAGTGGGGTAAGACAAACAGAAAAGGGTTTGCACGTGTTCTGAGAACTAAATGACTTTTGAAACCCTAAAAATAGACTCGCTTAATTAACTGAGGTTTTGATCATAATAAAATTCACCTAAACCCTCTAAAATTCATATAAAAGTATTCTATAGGGTTTAGAACTTTCAATTTGACCATCAGAACCCGTTTTGACCCAAAACAGAATCACAAATAGACATTTGCCTTAATTTGGGTTTTTGCATAAATTACCTAGTCAAACATGATCAAAACCAAAATCTAACTTAACCATTGGATTCCTTAGGTCAAAATTAGGTTTGTATCAAAATTTGGACCCAAGATGAATTTGTCTTGACCTAGTTTGCAAATTGATCCTGTCTAATTTCATTTTTGCCCTTAACTTTCAAAATCCTTACAAACAGGGCCCTAACTTTGTTGTCATTCTAACAAAAAGGCCCCTGCCACCATTAATTCTAATCCTACTTACTTCGACGACCTTAAAATGGAAAGAACACCCTGATTTCTTAACGAATCCCTTTCAAAATTGGAAGGGAGGTTCGTCAAGAAATTTCCTTCCTATTGAGCCCAATCCTAAGCCCTAGAACTTACCCATCTCTCATGAGAACACATGAGAGATTTGGGTCTCAAGAAATTTCCAAGACAGGAGAGGCTTTCCAAGCTTGGAAAGCTTATTTCCCAAGCTCAAACCACCTCTAGATCTATATATAAAAGAACCTAGATCCTCCCAAACTTCTTGTGCTCAAAATCGATCGAGATTCCCCACAATTCTTCTCTCTTTCACGGCCGAAGGTTCCTCGACGTCCGATGATCCCCTCTGCCTTTCCTCGTCATCTATCCACAATACCAGTAGCGGATCTTTCTCACCTCCTTCTGCGTCTCGCCGTACCAGCAGACGCCTCCTCCTCCATCATCCTTGCCATTTCTTCCCCACCGGAGCCACCTTCATCTCCGACGTTGGCCGCACCTCAATCGACACTATCTCTGCCTCATTTCATCGACTTCCAGCCTAGCTAATTCCCCTATTCCCTTTACTTTATTTTTGCATTCACCCCACCTCATTTCGACCACCGACAACCCTCCGCGACTTCATCTTCTCCATCTCCGGCAACTCCTCCGGCGAGCCCATCTCACCACCACAGACCACCAAACTCCTCGCCGACTACCTCAAAACCTTTGCCTCACCTCTCCGCTCATTTCCCCTCTCCTTATTCACCACTCATGCGAACCCCCGAACACACCCACTTTCACGCACACAGACTGACCTTGACACGCACGCATGGACCACGAGATGCCACGCAAAACCCTCGGTTGCACTCGCCGTAGTCTGGTGATCCTCCCTGAGCATTCTGATAGGGTCGAGAGGCCATTTTTGTGTTTTCAGGTGTCGAGCTCCTTCTCACCATTAACAGCGAGTTCGAGCAAGCTTTGAAGCTGCTCCAGGTGCCTTCACTCTAGAATTTCATCTCCAGGCAACGCAGAAAGCCTCCAGGACTTCGTCCGAGCTGACAATTGGAGGAGTCTACCTCCTCATTGCATGAATTGAACGAAGATACCTTGCTGCTGGTTGCGAAAATAAGAGGGACGTGTTTAGTCCCACATCGGTTATGGAAGAGATCCTGCTAGCGCATACAGTGAAAAAGTGTTAGAGGCTATTCGCCTCATAACACGGGGTGAGGTCCCACTCACCCACGCACACTTGCGCCTCGTCCGTGACTCTGTCCCCCACGGATTTGGATGACCCGTTTACCCGCCTAGACTGACCTGCACTCCTCGCTCACTACCGCACGCTGGTGAACCTGGACTCGGGTGCGTACGATCTGATAACCCGATTACCCGTGGCTCTGGGAGAGCAAATTCTAAAGAGAGAGAAGGAAAGGATAGCTGCATGGGTAGGGGGAGGGTTTTGCTACTGAAGGCTTTGGCTGACACTTAACCAATTTGAGAAGTTCCCCTCCCCTGAAAGAAGAAAGAGGAAGCAGAAGGAAGAAGAAGAAGGCTTGAGAAGCCAAAGCAAAAAGAGAAGAAGAGGAAGAGAAGAAGAAAAATAGAAGTTTAAGTCGTCTGATTTCATAATCAGATGACGGCTTTGTTTGATTGCATCATATACATTGAGTTCCTTAGTTGATATTGTAGGAGTATATGGTGATCTAAATCACCATTTTACTCCCATCTTTCTGCACATTGATCTTGTTATTATTGCAAATTCTTTTACTTTAAATTGTGATCTTGAGCTTTAAATTCCCATATTTCTCCCTATGTTCGACCTCGAAACTTATTCGAGTAATAAAAAATCTATTTGTTTTCAAAGCGATTTTGACTATATTACAACGCTTTATTTTAAAACTCGATTTCGCCGCGTTAACACTTCTTCTGAACTTGAGTCAAATTCATCCCACGTTGCTTGGAAAGCTTTCTTCTTTCCATCCTTTTCTGGAATTTCTTCTTTTTTGATTCCTTTTGAGGAAGTGGACAACCTTTTCCAATATGTCTCTTTCTTTTGCAGTTGTAGTAGATGATGGTATCATCTTTGGATTCTTCTTTCTTCTTTCTCCAATTTCTTTTATACTTGAGAAACTTCCCGAATTTCCTTGAGAGAAGAGCTATATCATGTTCATCTTCACTTGTGGTCTCTTCCGATTGCACATTAGCTTCAAGTGCTACTATCTTCTTTTTGACTCCATTCTTATGCTCCTTCATGTGTTGAAGCTGAACCTCATATGCCATTAGACTACCAACATGATCACCCAGTTTTAAAGTAGACATATCCTTTGATTCTTGGATGGCTGTGGTCTTCACCTTCTAGTTGCTAGTGAGTGACTGGAGGATCTTCTTTACAAAGGCTTCATTTTTTATGTCTTCATCCAGATTCTGTAGAGAGTTTATAATATCCGTAAATCTTGTAAACATCTCCTTGATGGATTCACTTTTCTTCATTTTGAAAAGCTCATATTTTTTAGTAAATTTATGTGAGTTTCTTTTACCTTAGATGTTCCCTCGTGGATGACTTCTAAGATGCTCCAGATTTCACAAGTTGTCTTGCATGCTGATACACAGTTGAATTCTTCCTTAGAGAGTCCACAGAAGATCGCGTTCATGGCTTTTGTGTTATGTGTTGCCAGCTTCTTTTGATCTGGAGTCGCTGCTACTCCTTCCTTGATTTCCGATCGTGCATATCTGGAGGAGATGACGTCCCACACCTTGTAGTCCATGGATTCCAAAAATATTTGCATCCGATTCTTCCAATAGCCATAGTTCGTTCCATCAAAAAGTGGAGGTCGAATGTTGACTGCCCCTCAGCGTATGTGTCAACAGATGACTTTGACATCTTCTGGACAACACAAGCTCTGATACCAAATGTGATTGCCTATAGATCTTAATGGATACTAGAGGGGAGGGGTGAATAGTATCGCTTTTAAAAAATTAAATATAATAGTAGCGAAGACAATTCAAACCACAAAAAATCAAGCATAGAAGACACGTGGATTTATAGTGGAAACCCTTCTTGAGAGAAAACCACTACCTAAGACTCTCAGCTTAAGATTTTTTCGACTAGTCAAGAGTAGTCAATCCACTAACGCACCACTTAAAACGAGGGTGGTACAACCTCTTACAATAGTCCCTTCTCTTTATAACCTGAAGGGAATCATAACAACAACAATGAATCTTTCTCAACAACTTGGGATTCGTAATCAAAGTAAATAAAGATAATAACAATATAATCCTATGGAACCTCAAGGAAAGATCAGGCCGAAGTTTTTTTCACAAAGGTTTGGATTGATGTGCTTTGAAAAGCATTGAAGTAGAAGCGCAGAAGCACTTGAGAGCACTTTTTCTAAGAGGATTTCTTCTTGGAATGTGTGTTGAAAAAGGGCTACCTTGGACCTCTATTCATACTAGAGAATTTGACCTGAAAAGGAATTTATTCGAATTCAATTGGTCAATCAATTAAGGTAGTTTGGTCGATCAAAATATAATTTGGTCGGTCAAACTAGTTACTTGATCGATAAGTGTTTGGTCGATTAATTAAGCTAAATGATCGATCAAAGGTGTGTTAATCAACTTCCTAAAATGGGATGATTTGATTGATTAATTAAGTTGGTTGGTCGATCAACAAAATTGGTCGATCAATTTTATTATTTGGTCGACCAATTAACCTAAAAACTTGTTTGTTATGTTTAAGTGCAAAAATTCGTTTGAAGTTAATTTGAGGTTCCTTACAAAATATTCTAGACTTAAAAATAAAATGACTCAGAAAGAAAAATAGGAATCTTTTTTCTTTAGTCCATGAATCCAAAGAGAGAATCCTGAAAGATTAGTCTAGCAGATAACAAATTTTGGTGCATCAAAATAGAGGTACTTACACCACTATCTAGGGAACAACATCTAATTATCCTTCCTCTTTAAAAGTTTCCTCTAGGAGGGAACTTGTGAACAGTCTGGAAGTGGCTCAACCTGTGAGCCTAACTGGGACCTTTGACCCCATGTAATCTTATTCTTTTACTCTGTCCTTAACCTATGAAGATGTCCAAGTTGTCCAGGACAACTCTAGAAATAATCCATACTCCAACATGTATAACCCGAGTTGAAGGAACCATCCCAAGTTTTCTTGGAAGCTTGAAGGGCAAGAGAACACTCAAGTGACTCAACTTAGGCCCTATTATGAGTACCAAAACCAGTAAAGAACAATTGGTTAGAGTTAAGTTTACCCAACCTTTCCCTCTAATAAATTCAAATAGCTTAATTAGAATAATTCATACCAAAATAGTCAGGCTGAGTTAAATCAAAAGATTGTTGAAATGTAGGAACAATGCAATAGATGATGCAACAAATGAAACAATCTATTGATACCTGTAAAATCAACCCAAGCATAATACCATCAGCTGACAGCCTGGTGCCCTTCCTTCCCAACCCATCTAGAATCCTAGAAACATTCCTAACCGGGGATGCAATCCTTAAGGGTTCAACCAGACTAGGGAGCCACAGCCTCAAGCCCATCCTGTTAACCAAGATTCCTTAACCCCTCCTAGTTTTAATCCAATTCCACACCAAATTGAACCTATCATTCCTAATAATCCTTAAGATCCAAACCTTAATGCCAATGCTAGTGCAATTACCTTGAGTACAACCCAAACCCAGGATCTTGCCTGGCCTATAGATAAGAACCCTAAGGGTCCTAGTCAGCTTGATCAAGTTGAAGAATCTAAATATTTTGAACCTGATGCCCAGGAACCTTCTATTCCAAGCTCCACACATATTCCCTTTCCAGAAACCTTGAATAAAAAGAAAACAAGGAAAAACTATTGTTTACGTGCTAAATCGGTGTTTAAGATTATTATGTTGTAGTATAGCCAAAATAATGCTTAAACAAATAAATTTTATTACTCAAAAAAGGTTCCAAGGTCGAACACAGGGAGCAGTATGGAGTTTAAAGCTCAAGATCACAATTTAAATCAAGAATAAATATTGCAATAAGAGTAATGTCAGAATCAATATGCAAAAAGAATGGAGTAAAATGGTGATTTGAATCACCAATTACTTCTCACAAATAACACTTAAATCAATGTCTCAAATATATGCAATCAAAGTATCAGACGTCTTAAGTAGCCCTGTGCTACAGTGTTAAGATTTTTCTTCTTTCTCTTCTCTTCTCTTTTTCTTCTGCTTCTTGTCTGTGGCTTCTTCTTTTTCTTTTTTGTTTCTTCTGCTGTAGCTCCCTTTTCTCTTCTTCTTTTCTTCTTCCTCTACTGCTGCGGGTCCTCTCCTTCTTCTTCTTCTTCTTCTGTTCAGCCTCTTCACATAGGGAGGGGGGCTTCTAGAATTGGCTGTGTCGCCAATGTTCTCTACAGCAAAACCCTCCCCCTTCCTCGCGCAAGCTCCCTCATCTCTTTCTCTACTTTGGTCATGCTCTCCCAGAGCCTCCAACAGTAGCGGGTATACAGGTAATCGGACCTATAGTGTACCTGGGACCAAGGCTGCGGGTGTGGGTCGCAACCGAGGAGTGCTTAGGTTTAGGCGGGTTATCGAGCGCACCAAGTCCGTGGGGTCAGAGTTGTGGACGAGGCGCATGAGGCGTGCGTGTGGGGACCTTTTTATGAGAATGATGACAAAGTTAAGGACCTATTTGAAAATTTTGTGAAAGTTAAGGGTAGAAATGTAATTAGACAGGACCAATTTGCAAACTAGGTCAAGACAAACTCATTTTGGGTCCAAATTTTAGTACAAACCTAATTTGGACCTAAGGAATTCAATGATGAAGTTGGATTTTGGTTTTGACCATGTTTAACTAGATAATTTATGTAAAAACCTAAATTAAGGCAAATGTTTGTTTGTGACTCTGTTCTAGGTCAAAACGGGTTCTGATGGTCAAATTGAAGGTTCCAAACCCTAGAGAATATTTTTCTATGAATTTTAGGGGGTTTAGGTGAATTTTATCCTAATAAAAACCTCAATTAATTAAGCGGGTCTATTTTTAGGATTTCAAAAGTCATTTAATTCTTAGAATACGCGCAAACCCTTTTCGTTTGTCTTAACCCACTTGTTATCTTTTAAGACCATTTGACCTTCATTAAACCCTTGAGAAAACCCGTGGTTGTACTGCATTCATGATAAGCTAGTAAAATTGCAATTTTAGCCCTAGTTTCTTTTTTTCCTTCATAATGATTATGTATTCACTTGTGACTCTCTGGTAGTTATATAGGAGCATTTACTGACTTAATTTGGTTAAAATGAGCTAGTTATGGCTCACGATGGTGTTCCCATCAACTGCGTTAGAAAGAGGAGCTCCTTGATTTATTCAAGCAAGTCCAAATTAATATCCCGCTCCTTGATGCTATAGAACAAACTCGACCTATGCTAAGTTCCTAAAAGAGATCTACACTCAGAAGTGTAAGGCCAAAACTCTTAAAAGGGTGGTGTTATTTACACAAGCCAGCTCGGTTATTCTCAAAAACCTCTCTCCTAAGATAAAGGATCATGGAGCCCTTTTATATCCTCTATCTTAGAGGACATGACCTTTCACAGGGCCCTACTTGATTTGGGTGCTTCAACAAACATGATTCCCACTGTTCTCTTTGAGAAATTTGGATCTGGTGATATGAAACCCACCAATGTTACCCTCCAACTTGCAGACCGATCCTTATCCACACCTAGGGGAATCATGGAAGTTGTCATTGTCAAGGTTCAAGATTTCTATTTCATGGTGGTTTTGTTGTCCTTGACATGGATTTTTTGGAAGAATTGAAGAACGTGCCAATTATCTTGGGAAGACCTTTCCTTTCTGCTGTCAAAGCCCATAGTGATTGTGAAAATGGTAGCATGGAAATTGCTTTCGGTAATAGAGAAACAAGATTGAATATTTTTCAAGCATCCAAGCAATATGAGAATTGTGGGATGATTTTTTATTTTGATGATATTGATGATATTATTAAGGAAATAATTAATGGCAATTAATTTGATTTTGGATCCTTTAGGTACCTGATTAATCCAACCCACAATTGAGTCTCAAGATCAATTTCAATCTAAGGAGGTTCCTGATGAAGATGCCTGTAGGATCTAAAAGTCTATACTAGAGGGGAGTGAATAGTGCATATGAATGATTACAACAAATATAAAAATTCAAACCACAATAAACATGACACGAGGGCACCTTGATTTATAATGGAAACTTCTACAAGTAAAAACCATTACCTAAGCCTCTTACTTAGGATTTTTTCGACTAGACTAAGCTACTCAATCCAGTAACTGCACGACCTGAATGAGGGTGGTGGGTACAACCTCTTACAACACCTCTTCTCTTTTATACCTTATAAGAGAAGACAAAAATAACACTTTGGAATCCCAACAACTTGGGTCCCAATTAAACCAAAAAAATAATACAAATATAATCCTATGGAACCTCAAAATAATTTAAATATTCAAACTAAATTTTTCCTAGTCGTAGAGCATTGTGCTTTGAAGGGCGTAGAAGAATGAGCGCGAAAGCATGAGAGAGTGCGTGGCATTTTTTCCTTCTAAAATGCTTTGAAAGGTGTGTCTTGAAACGATGGGTGTGGGGCCTTATTTATAGGTGAAAATTCAACACGTTTGGAAAGTCTTTTCAATTGGCATTGGTCGACCAAATATCATGACTGGATGATTAAAAGTCACTTTGGTCGATCAATAAATTATATTAGTCGATTAATCTATATTATTGGTCGATCATCAACGAGAAAATATGATTTGACTATTAGGCTAATTTGGTTGTTCATTACTTGTATTATTGGTTGATCAACTATTTTGGCTGATCAATTTTCTAAGTTGGTTGTTCAATATTGGCTAAAAAATAGAGATGCTGACCTAAATGATTTTCTATCGATTGGAAATCATTTTGGTAGATTAATTGAGGCTCCTTACAAATGTTTTAGGCTCAAGAAAGTAAAAAAAGAATTAGAACATTACACATTTTTTCTTGATGAATTCTTTTCTTGAATCCTATAAGTATCTAATCCTTTCAGCTTGTAGAGAGGGACCTTGAAATGGTCAGCTACACAATAAAACATAATTTTATTATATCAAAAAAATGGTATCAACATTGTCCCTCTTTTTAATGATAACAAAATTATAATTATATATGCATGTGAAATACTCCCCTTATTTATATGCATGTAAAATTTTTCTCCCCCTTTGTTATTAGTAAATAGCTAAAAGTAATCTTAGATTTGCACAAGTATTTTCCTATATATTCTCCCCTTTAAGAAATATAATATGCAATGAATGAGGCAATATGTGGGAGAAATAAAAGACTGAAATAAAGATTGTCAAATATGGAAATCTAAGGCAAATAAAAGTTATATAGACCAGACTATAAAGTAGTGTAGCAAACAATTGTTCTACATGATCAAAGTTTAGGCAAAATAATGTAGAAGATAATAGTTGTTTAGACCACAGAAATGTCTAGAAAAGACATTGTTTGGTGATAGAAGAGAAATACTTCATCGTAACTGTAGAAGTTCTGGAGAGAGTAGTATAAGTAGCTTGAGGAGGTGGTGCTATTGAAGCTGGAGCTACTTCTGGTGGTGGTGGTCTTGTGGTACTCTTGTGTGGTCGGGAGGGTCACTAGTCTCTATGACAAAGTGCATGAATAGACTTCCCAAGATGATCCAAGAACCGACCTTGTGCATTGATGTAGTCAGCTACTTGAGAGCCCTGCTCCATCATCATGGTAGTTGTCTCACGTTGTTTGTGCATCAGGAGAGAAATCCCAGTTGTAAATCTTGTATATCCACTAAATCACGTCTAGTAAACTACTTGCCAAGAAGACTCCATGATGTACCATCTGGATCACTAGTTAATTAGGGTTAATTAATCATGTTGTAGTATAGTGTCGCAATCCAGGTAGATGTCATTATTTATATACAATTTTTATTGATCTTATTCCAGGTCGTTCACTAGGAAGTAGTTATTAATATACATCACTCTCTATTATCCAAAAGTCATCTTTTATTCCAAAAATGTGAAGTTTGTTTACATCAGAATGAATCATGAATGAAAGAAGCAAAAAATTAACTAGTCTAAGTCAATTATGTACCACAATGAATGAATTAAAGTCAATAACAATACCTCAATAATATATACAGGTATAAAGGCATAAAAAACTAATATAAACTAATTTAGGTTAATCATGTACAACACTATCTAAGTAATGCTTTAAAACTATATATAATAAAGGCATAAAGAGAGTACATATACTACTAATGTACATTATACATATTTACAATACATAAGTACACTAACTAACCTATATATATACATATAACTATAATACTTACTATACTAACATATACTATATACACTAACATATATATATGTCACCATTTACATACATATATAAAAGCCTTAAAAAACTTATATACAAATAAGGCAAAAATAATATATATATATATAGTACATAATATATATACTCTATATATACGTATATACATATATCATACTATTATATATATACACCATCCTTACCACATTATATAACACACATGTACACAGAACTACTAACACAACACACACACACACACTATACACCGCTAACCACATCCACTTTTCGCAAAATCAACAACCCACATGGAGCCGGATCGACCACGACTAAGTTGGGCCCTAGTTTTGTTATAAGTGTATTTATTTTATATAGTTTCGATCCAATACAGGCCTACACGTGCTAGCACACGGCCCACTCTCTCTCTTTCTCTCTCTGTAATGGTTAGATAATGGTAAGTGGTATTTGACCCCATACAACACACATAGCCTCAAAATGCATTTGCTTTTATATCGCTTCGGGTAGTAATAACTTTCCGATGTGGCACAATTCTTAGGCGCCAAATTTATCCACCAGCATGATTTATTGATAGATTTAGACCCTAATTTAAGTACTAAATAATTATTTATTTTAACATTAAATTATATAGTTACATAGCCTATATATAGGACTTTCAATTGGTATAATTTATTTACATAAATTAAATATAAAATATATTTAAAAATTCCTTAAACTTAGTGAAAAATACATGTTTAAGTTAGGTTTAATTCTTAATTAAAGTATAAATTAATGAATTACTGATACAATTGACTTATAAATTAGTTGATTACATTATTACCTAATTAATACATGTTTTTAATTTATTTTTATTGATTTATTTCTATTTATACACATTTAAATACATGGTCATACATATATATACACATATATACAGTATAAATACTATTCTATAGTATAAATAAGTTATAAACATATTAAAAATACTTCAAACTATAATATACAACTATGCAAAATAATTTATTTCAGTAGTTTATTAATTTACTAATTTAAATTATATTAACATAATCATATGCCTAATTAACTTATAAATATAAATACGTATAATATTTAGGTAAATAAATAAATATAGGGGTATTTTACTATACAGTATAATTACATTAAGTTATATATATAGATATAAATATGACTCTAAGTATATGCATAGCTATTTGTATTTACATGTAGATTATGTACATATAATATAAATAAATAAATACATAATTATATTATTATAATATATACTATATAACTTAATATAAATATCTACCTAATTAAATGAAATGGTTATATAAGTTATTTATATAATTTATTACATATAAGTCACTATATACACTTAATTTACTATTATATACAAGTATAAATACTATGTACATAGGTATTTTTATGGAATTTTTGGAGTTTTTTATATTTTTCTTTTATTTTTATGCTTTATAGAGATAAGGAAGAAGAAGGAAAGATGAAAAGAAGAGAAGAATGACTCTTTTTGGTGTTTTCATGCTATTTTCTTTTATTTCAAACCCGAGAAGACCTAAACTTCTGCAGGTGTGTTCTCCTAGCTTGGAAGCTCAAAACCTAAATCTAACTCAACACGCACTTAAAACTAAACTTATTCTCACTCAAGACACCTTTCTTTCATTTATTTAAATTTATTTTTTATTTTTTCATGTATTTACAATTTGGCTAAGAATAGGGTTTAATGAATGTTTGAACATGAGCTCAAATCCCTAAAAATGATGCTAAGTGCTGGAACAAATGGATATAAACATGATAAAATTATAGAAATCATATAGATCAGGATCAAGTATGAAAACATGATTTACACATTAAATCCATGTCTAAAACATAGTTTGAACAGATTTCAGATTGAATTTTTGGTGACAAAGAATTACAACAGGAATTTCATGATATTTGATGCAATCCATAGTAAAACAAAAGTAAATGAATGCTTCTAAAGTTGATCCAACATCTAAATAACATGGTGATGATAACATCATCATCAGCCATATCTAGCTTTATTTAGTCTTAATCCATTGATAAATGCTCCTACATAACCTCTAAAGAGCCGTAATTCATTGCATATCCTTATTGAGAGAAATGCATTAAAATAAAGGTAAAAACTATAGTTTTAACATAATATCCTAATTGCAGAACAATCATGGGATTTCTCAGGGGTTAATTGAAGGTCAAATGGTCATAAATGTCTAATAAGTGGGTTCATACAGATAGAAACGGGTTTTCATGTGTTTCGAGAATTAAATGACATCTGAAATCCTAAAAATAGACCTGCTTAAATAATTGAGGTTTTGGTTAAGATAAAATTCATCTAAACCTTATAAAAATCATAGAAAAATATTCCCTAAGGTTTGGTATGCTTATTTTGACCATTGGAACCTAATTTGACCTAAAATAGAGTTTCAGATAGATAATTACCCTAATTTGGATTTTTTCATAATTTTCCCAGTCAAACTTGGTCTAAATCAAAATCTGACTTCACCATCAGATTCCTTGGGTCTAAATTAGGTTTTCACCAAAATTTAGGCCCAATCAGAGATCATTTTGACCTAGTTTGCAATTTAATCATGTTTTGAATCTTTCTCTTACAAAGAACCCCTCAGCTTTTGAATTCTTTGCAAATAACCCCCCATCTTTGTCATCTTCTTCACCAATAGGTCCCCGCCACCTTTCAGACTCTTAAATCCTACTTCAATGACCTTTGATTGGAGAGTTCTCCCTGATTGATTGACAAATCTCTCTTAAAATAGAAAGGGGAATTCCTAAGGAAGTTGCCTTCCATTTAAGCCAAGTACGAGGCTCTGAATCTTACTCTAAAGCTCGTGTGAACCTTTTGAAGGTTCGGGTCTCCTACTTGTGCGTAAGTCCTAAGCTTCCAAGATTGGTTTCCCAGATTGGGAGGCCTCCTTGAGCCCTATAAATAGACCCCTGATGCACGACCGAGTTCCTTAGCACGGTTTTGAGGCCAAATACCCCTTCTTCCTCCATCTCCAACCAAGCTCCACCTTAGCGCCGGCGGCCTCTGGCGACTTCTGTCGCTCGTATGCTGCGCTTCTTGCTCTTAATGATTAATTCGTTATAGTATATTACAAACAACGGTCACCAGTTTACAATTTATTACTTAGAATTAAAACTTTCCCAAGGTCGAACTTAGGGAGCACATGTCATTCTAGAAACATAATTTCACAATTCTGTTACAAAAAGAATAAAAGAGAGAAAGAGAGTGAGTGAGCAAAAGTTCTCCTTTTGACTTGTTCTTCTTCTCTCTTCTTCTCTTTCAGCTGGTTCTCTTCTTCAGTCTACCTTCTTCTTTCTTCTTCTTTTTCTTTGCTGTAGCTACCTCCTCTTTCTCTCTATCTTCAGCTGCTGCGTCTTTCTTCTTCTTCCTCTTTCTTCTTTTCTTCTCTGATTTTCTTCTTTCTCTTTTCTTCCTTGATCTGGATGTCTGATTCTTCGCGTCGGATGCCTTAACGGCGCTGTTGCTACAGTGCCCCTACTATCTTCTTTTCTTCTGTAGCTTCTTCTATGCGGTAGAGGCTCCCTCCTTCTCTTTTCCTTTCTTTCTCTCTGGCCCTTCCTTCTTCCTTAGCTCCTTCCTTCTTCCTTCTTCTTCCCTGTTGCTGCTTCTTTGCGGCTAAGTCCTTACCGCCCTTCTTCTTCTTTCCTACCTGTTCCCTACACACACACACAAAGAAAAACCTACCCCTACCCATCCCGCATGGCTCTCTCTGTCTTTGAATCTCTCTTGGGTATGCTCTCCCAGAGTCGGGTTATCGGGTCGGTCGTGCACCCGGGTCTAGGTGCACCGGCGTGGGTGTAGTGCGCGACGAGTGCACAAGAGTGAGGGCTAATCGGGTCGTGGGTCTGATCCACGTGGGCAGTGCCGCGGATGAGACCTCGTGGATAGGTGAGGAGGGACCTCACCCCAGTGTTTCGAGGCAAACTGCCTAGAACACTTTTTCAATTTATGTGTGGGCGTGCCCCCACACACTTCCGAGGTGGGACTAAAGTCCCACATGCTGCTGTGCGCGCCTGCAGGTAGGAAGCTTCGAGCAATTGGGGCAGCAGCCGAGGCTTACGACCCCAATTGAAGACCTGGGCACACTCGCGGAAGTCTTCTGCATCGCTTGGGGCTTACGCCTGGAGCTAGAGAGGCTTGGAGCAGCTTGCGAGCTTGCTCCAAGCTTGTCGTCAATGGCGGCGAGGGGGTGCGACCTGAAAACACTAAAATGGCCTTTTGATCATGTCAGAAAGCTCAGGAACTTCGCTAGAGCGCGGCGAAGGCGGTGCGATGGTCGGCATGGCATGGGGAGGCCGAAGTGTGCGTGCCTAGGGCACACTGTGTGCGTGAGAGTGGGTATGTTCGAGGGGTGTTCTAGGTGTGTGGAGTGGTGGTGTGAGTGGGGGAAATGCTTGAGTGGAGTGAGGGGAAGCTTATGGGCTTGTCAGCGAGGGGTGGGATGGCTTGTGGAGGTGGAGCGACCTCGCCGGAGTTGGTGGCCGGAGGTGGAACAGATGGAGGTGGTAGTGGCAGTCGAGGGGTTAAAAGTGACCATTGAAGAGGGGGAAATTAAGAGGAGAGTAAGAGGGAGAGTTTGACCTATTTAATTGACGAAGGGGGGGAGGAGGTGCTCGGCACGTGTCTACCAACGCCCGAGACGAAGGTGACCAGAGGGGAGTAACGTCGACAAGGAAGATGTCGGGAAGGTGCCAGCTGGTGCGGCCTGGCGCAGGAAGACGAGGCGAAGTGAGCTCTACTGCAGGTATGGCAGCAGAGCGATGAAAGGAGGAGGAAGGGCCATCGGAGCCTGCGGGCGTTTGACCGTGGGAGGAGGAGACGAAGTTTGGGGGGAATCCTCTGCCAAATCAGGCTTGCATCTAACGGCTGCCCCTGCCGCTTCTTATAAAGGTGTTGGCAAGGAGAGGATCTCGAGGGAGCGACGTGGGGAGCTCGCCGAAGAATGGCCAGAAATTAGACCCATGCCTTTCGTGCATTCGCACGAGAGGCATGGGCAGCTGCAGGTCAAAGGGGAGGGTCCCTGCGAAAGAGGACGACGCAGGGAACCCCCCATTCATTCCTGAGAGCGGCCCCTATACCCTGCGCGGCGCCATCCTCCGTGCAAGGTCGCCGGAGGTATGGGCGCTTGCGTGGGGTGGCAGAGGGGACGTTCTGCAAAGAACGAAAGAGAAGATGGGGGGCTAACTGCAAGGGTTCAAAAAGATAAGGGTCAAAAAGTAATTCAAGAGGACCAATTTGTAAAGTCGGTCAAAATGTTCTCCTAAACCCAAATTTTTGTAACAACCTAATTTGGGCCTAAGGAATCTAATGGTGAGGTTTGATTTTAGATTTGACAATGTTTGACTGGTCAATTTGCATAAAAACCCAAATTAGGTCAAAAATTGGGCATGGTTCTCAATCTAGGTCAAGATAAGTCTCAAAGGCCAAATTGAAGGTTCTAAACCCTAGAGAATATTTTTTATGAATTTTAGAGGGTTTAGTTGATTTTATTTTTCCTAGAACCTCGTGAATTAAAGCGGGTTTGTTTCAGGATTACTGAATGTCATTTAATTCCTAGACGTTGCTATAACCCTTTTCAGATCAGATCATCCCACTTCCTTCCTTATTAAGCTCATTTGACCTGTATTTAGATCCTTAGACACCCTGTTTGTGTACTGCATTGGTAAAATTACAATTTTACCCCTTATGACTTATTTTATTCTTCAATTTAGAATTCTCTGAGTTAGGCTTTTCTTTAGGTTTTGTAGGAGCATTTGCACACTTATTTAGATCAAATTGCGCTAGTTAGGGTTCATGATGAGGTTCTCATCAGCCTCCTTCCCCATCTTCCTACAGACGACCAACGACCAAATTGGCCCATCTAACCTCTTCTTCACATTCATCCTCACCTCACCTGCCATAGCAAGGTTGTCCCCCCCCTTCCTTGCCGCCATTCACCTCATCGAAGCAAGCTTCATTCTTGGCACTGGCCAACCATAGCCGACTCCACCCTGCCTCCTTCATCTACTAAATTAGGTCCTCTAGCTCCTTCCTCTCTACTTCAAATTCCCCTCCTTAGACTTTAATTTCGACCCAAGTTCACTCTCTCCCTCTCCGTCTTCTCGAAGTCTAGCAAGGGCTCCGGTGAGCCCGTGCCACCAGCACATGCCACCAAACATCACACCACCACCGCCAAAACCTCTGCAGTGGCCCCTAGACCAAAAGCCCTAACCTTTCCAGTCCTCTTGCCCACTCCATCTCCTCACCGAACAACCCATCATCTATCCACAATTATCAACTTCACATGCTCTCTACACGCACGTACACACCAAAATACTGCCACCACCACACTCCATGAACACTGGCGAAACTTATGAGCTATTCTAATTGGGTTAGAAGGCCGTGTTCTTGTTTTCAGGGTTCTCGTCGCCGTCCGTTGTCGCCATCATCTTCTCCAGTATCGTTATTCTTCATCTGACCCTCTCCAACATTGCCACCACATTTCCCAGGTGCGGGTTGGCACCGTGAAGGTTCCTGGGATCCCAATTGACCACAAAAGCAGCTACAGTGTCTTCGATTTCTTAGGATTTGGCAACTGCTATGCACGAGCAGAAGGACAGGGATTTAGTCCCAGATCGTAGGATACAAAGCACATGCAGCATATATAACATTTTTGTGCTAAGGCCTTATTGCCTCAAGCACATGGGGGGTGAGGTCCCCCATGCACATGCCTCCTCACACCACATGCCTCACCCATGCACGCGGGTCTGGCCAAAACAGATTATTAGGATTTGTATACTCGCTTATATACCCAGGTTTGAGAGAGGGAAGAAAGGAGAAATAGAGAAGGAATTGTGAGGAGAGAGAGTGGGGGTTTTGCTCTTCATACCAAGGGTTCAACACTTAGTCGTTGTGAGACTTGAGAAGCTTCTTGTGTGTGAGAAGAAAAGAGGCGAAGAGCTGAAGAGAAGAAGAGGAAGAAGAATGAAAGCTTGAGGGAAAGGCTTGTGCGTGCACTGTAGCAAGGTGACGTTTAAATCGTCCGATATTCATTACTGACGTCTAATGAGGCTGATTTAGCTTGATACATTTGCTTGCATGGAATTAAACTTAAGTGGCTCAAGCCACTGTTCATTTATTTCAGATATTGAGTAATTGATATATATGTATACATAGACTAATAATTAGTGATCTAAATCACCATTGTTTTGTCTTAGATATCTTTTTGCCTTGTTAAACTCATGATATACTTATGTTCTATCATTGAATATCAATTTTGCGTAGTGTTATTCATTGAGATATTATTCTTGGCTTATTTCCTATGCTTATTTAGATTTTAATCGAGATTAGTGTGTGAATTCCTATTTGCTCTCTGTGTTCGACCTTGGACTTCATTTATAGATTTTTGAGTTTATAAATATTATTTGTTGAGAGTTCTATTTAGGAGATTTTACTACAACGAGACATACTTTAACTCCTAACTAGATCCCTTCAACACATGGATAACTTAGCTAAGCTCTAAACAATAGCAGAGATTTATAAAGAACTCATTCCTCATATCTAACAGTTTTGAAGCAGGTATTACTATCTGACATCTTTAGATTGGTTTGGTATGTATTCCATGCACTCCAATGCTTCTTTCATCTTATAGTAATTAACTATAAGTAATCTCTATTGTAGAGAATTCATTTTAAGCTCAAGATCATTTAAAACTCATTAAAACTCCATGATTCAAGCTCATTTAATCCTGTTCAGTCAGAGCAACTGCGCTACTGTCAAGCACTAATTAAATCTAGCTGACGACTAATATATGTACTCCACACTCTTTGATACACATCAGAGATACAAGTACCATTTTAGTAACCTATTTCAAGCACAAGATTATTCAAAAACCCTTTAGAATCCATGTTCAAATCTCATGTAAATCCTTTTCAGAAAGCTTCTGCTAAAATTGTCATAAGTCTATTAGACCTGATTTAAAATCTCAAAACCTCAATAACATCTTCAAATATATTCTTTACTCATTGAAAACTACTTAAGATCCTCAATCAAACCTTTAGAACAAACATTGAGCATTTAGATCTCAATTTCAATCTCAAACCTGGGAGATGAAGCTATGCATCCAAGATTTGATTCAAAGCATTAAAACTCCATGCTGCATTGTTGCAAATGCTCTTTGATTTATATAGAATCTTTCAAAAATCTGATCAAGGTTCATTGAATCCTATAAACCCTAATTTGATCTCGTCCTTCTGCTATAGACAACATGGAGTAAAGTCAAATCAAGCTTTCTAATTGTGCTAAAACCAAACCTAGATGTTCATTAAAATCTAAAGAACCTCTCTCGATCTATGAATATTAGATTAAAATGAATGGGGATTGAAATCAACTGTTTCCCAGATGGCCTTTTGATTGGTGGTCGCCAAGGTGATATAATCACCTAGACTTCTTACACACCATTGATTGGTGTTCAGGAAGGTTAGGCAACACTCATTAATCCATTGGATAATAGGATGGGTCTTAAATCCGTGCATTGGATTTTCCTAGACCCTGCACTCTAGTAAAGAACACCAATAGTGTCAACCATAAAAATTAGGTGTAAAGCACTCACTCAGTGAAAGTCTAATTAAACAACTTGAAATCAATTGCAAAGAGCTCAATTGAACAAATGTAGATTCAATTTAATCGATTGAAACCAATTAAAACCAAATTGATCCCAAAATTTCACATTCAACAATGAAAATCAAATCAAACTCAATCGATTAAATCGTCTCAATTCAAAGCATGGGGAGGGCTATTATGAACATATGGAGCCGATGGGATAGCTCTCCAGTGAATTGGAGTGCACTGTGGATCTAGAAGCTAAAGAACTTTAGATCCATAGTAGCTCCGATGGAGTAAGATGATCAGTGATTAAAATCGCGAAGAAAGCATTGAGAAATTATCGTGAAGCATAGAGGGAGATTGATGAACTAAAATGGATGGATGAATTTTATCTCTCTGATTTGAATTGATCAGAGAGACTGATCAAGGACAACTAATGCTAACTTTGATCTACTCCTAAGCTAACCAATTAATCAGTGAATTTGTGATCTAAATATCTAATACTATTCCTATATAATCTAGAAAGCATTAAATCTAACTAATAAACGTTAAATCAACTCTACAGACGAAGGTGGTGTCCAAGGTCAACCTATCATTGGCCAATGGCGACGAAATGGATGAGACCTCCAGCAGAAGAAGGTGGTTCCTTGGGTTCCACCAGCTGTTGGCTGATGGCGAGGAATTGAGGAAGGAAGCTGAATTTGTCACCAATGGCGAAGAAGAGGAAAATGGAGCTAGAGGGGTGGAAGAAGGGACCACTCAAGGGGAAGGGAGTGGTAACCTTGCACAGGGGTCCTTGGAGGTGTTTAAATAGGGAGATTGAGCTGGAGTGATCATCAATCAGAGGTACAAGGTATAATGGCATCAACGGTCCTTAATAGATTTGAGGTGAGTAGGAAGATCTAGGATGAAAGAAGATCGATAGATGAGATCTAACGGATGGCACGAGGCTTGGGTCACTGGAAATGGCAGGTTGCTCAAGAATCCATCATCCATCTGGTGGAGAAGATGATGAATGGCTTAGAAGAGCCGTGTTCTTTGCGATGACTAGTCTCAGGTGAGGGGCATGTCAGGTTTGTTGGAGAAATTGTGAAGAAGCCCGAAGGGGCAAAACAGTAGGAAATTAGTAGCCAAGCCCATAAGTGGCCAAAAGTGTTATACACAAGTCCCTAAAAGCTTGCCCTAATGAATTTTATGAATAAAGAATGTAAAGGCTTGAAGGACTACATGTAAAACATTGATTCCAAGGTCCTAATGAACTTAAAATGCCATTCAATTTTTATTGCATGTTAATTGAACATATCAGAACATAATTCAACCTTTGATTTGTACTTTTATGCTTAAATTATGTTCAATTGATATTTATATCATAATTAATAGAAAATCTTCCAATAATGACCTAATTATGCATTTTTAGAACAAATTGATTATTTTAAGCGATGTGCATACTTCTGATTAACCTAAAATGTCTATTAATGCAAGTTCTTAGTGTCACATTAGCATCATACATTGTAAATAGTGCATAACATGCATAATACTACAATTAGATCAGGTTGTACAAATTGTATAGTAATTGCCTCCTTTTTATGGTCAGGGATAGGGCAACATTTTAATCGGGGCATCGGATCGAAGATCCAACCGTACGAATCTGATCAGGGTGACGATTGGAGTTCAACGACTCCAAGATCGCCCTAATCGAACATCCGTAGCACTAGATAGAGATCGAGAAACCCTAAAGAGCAAGGGCCAAGATGGTGTTAATATGCACCTTAGACGATAAATCCGACCACACAGATGGGTTCGGATCGACGATCGCAGCCTAACGGCATGAAAATCGATCCAATCCGACACCCGTGGCACCATCTACAACACTCAGAAGATTGACGGCCTAGATGGCGCCACGTGGTGCCATCATAATCGCCCAACACCGGCCGCAGCTCTTCTTCTACACCCGCTCGACAAATCTCAGTCGTTGTATCCCATCCAACGGTTGAGATTGCACCACGCCACCGCTCATCCAATGCTCTCCTATTTTGAAGGTGCATGCAACGCTTGATCTCGACTATCGGATGAAGATCCAACGCCGTGCGCTAAACTCTCTGCAAGACACAAACGCACGCTCAGCGCAGTGGTTGAGTGCACTACGCGAGCACGCGACACGAGTTCGAGCCTGCATTCACTGCGAGCAGGCGTGCAATTGGAGCTGCGTGATGAAGATCCAGCGGCAGAGATCGAGTGATAGCGCCCACGGGCGATCAGACATGCGGTGCTTACGCGTGATCGCACATGGGCGCGTGGTGCGGGCGTAGGTAGTTTAAGCCATCAGATCTCTTGATCAGACGACTGAGTGCACGCGAACGTACGCGAGCATTGAAGGGTGCGGAGGCGAGGGGGCACACGAGCGGCGCACACATCAGCCACGTCAGGCCTTTAGTGATGGATAAATCCATCACTAAAGGTCCTGAATTAATGTTTTTCAAGTTGTAATGTCCAAAATGCCCCAGCTCCTTGCAACTATAAAAGGAGACCCCTTCCATACGGATTTCCCATCCCTTCCTCCTCTTCTCTCCCTCTCCAAAGCTCAAGAGAAGCTTATCCCACACCCGGGATGCTCCTCAAGAGCTAAAACCAAGTTTTCGCCCCCGTTCAGGAAGCGGATCCCATGACGACAATGACGTGCTGCCTCGTTCCCGTTCCTCCTGCTTCGACCTCCTTCTTCCCGCTCCATTCCTTGTCTTCCAGGCGTTGTCTTGTCCGTCTTGTCCTCCAAGCGATTGTCGAGGAGGATAACTTCTCTCTCCCATTCTTTTTCCTACTTTCTAGAGTAGAATTTTCCTACTTTCTAGTTCTAATAATTTCTCACTTTCTAGTGTAATCTTTTCTCTCTTTCTTAGTTATAAAAATATTTTGCAATATCAAGTGAATGTTTTCTCTCTCTCTTCTTGTCTATACTGATTTCCTTGTGATTATTCTACCCTTTAAACAAAAATGCAAAAAAATATAATTGTGAATTTTGATCGACATAGCCTCCCTGAGTTCGTTGAACGGTTTAGTTTGGCCCGCACAAATTTTTTGGTACAAATTTTATTTGTTGAACGGATTTCTTCGCTACTTGAACTACAACGACAAGTTTTCAATATCAATTCCGATAGCGTAGTCGTTCGTCGTTCAACATTTTGGAACCGTTGCTGGGGAGGCAACGATTTTCCGATCTTCTTTTCGCATTTCACGCACTTTACTATTTTCTAACTTGCTTTCTCTCGTGTTTATTATTTTGTAGATACCTCTATTAGGGAATCATCAAGCGGTAGATCGGAGTAAAGTGCAGTTGAAGACGACTGTATGTGCTCCCCATTCTTCCCCCTCCATAGATTTCATTTCATCACTTTAATTCAAGTTCCAATTAACCTAGGTGTTTTCATAAATCTTAGGATTAGTTTGGTTGTTTGGATTTCCACTCACATTCATTTCACCCTCGCATATAAAACAAAACAAAAAGATATTTTTGTGGGGTAATTCAACATACACACAACATACACCCACATTCAAGGCACTTAACCTAATTGACTTTATTCTACTCAACCGGATTCTAATCTGTGGAACCGGTACACACAAATCAACACATAAAAGAGTAGAAATCAATCTAGGCTAATCATTTTTATGTGCCTAACTCAGTGGTGCAATTGTGGTCAATTGTTTGAGTTGTTTGGCCTGCACCACTCAACATAAAATCAACTCGCCAAGTAGCTTCCTCTTAGGGTTTCCAATCTAGGTTCATACCAAGCACTTCACTTTATTTTTGATTTTAAAAGGAAAGCAATCTTCACTCGTGCTTGAAAACCTGGTTTGCCTTAAACTTGATTGAATTCAACCTAATTCTAAATCCTAAAAGCTACTTAAGCAAGATTTGAACATTAAAATCTACTCATCGCAAATAATCTTGCTTGAAAACCCTGGTTGTGCACGTACTTACACATTTTTAATTGATCATTAAGGGAACAACCCATTTTAAGGGCTCACCACATTCTATAAGCACTACAATTCCAAGACTCAATAAAATCGAGTAGACGTTGGTCTTAAGGACTGATTCACTCTTTGGGGCATAGTCTGAGATTGTTTGCAATTAACCTGCTTATACTGATCAATCTGATGTCTAGCTAGGGGAGTAGTGTCAAACAACCATGGTTGGGGGGTACACTAGGAACCAGAGGTGCAAGCCGAAGGAAGAACCTTCTCCTCAGTCCCTCCTTCTAACTGGTTGGATTGAGTAGACACAAGTAGAGTAAATCATTTATAATCTTAAGGTGGGTTCTGAGAGTCTGTAGATCCTTAGGCTACCCAACTTAAGGATAGGCTTGTTTTGTTGTGCTGCAGGGTTCTTATCCCCAGTCCTTCCGACCTTTTCCTAGTTTATGCTGGGAAGGTCATTGAATCCTCGATTAGAAGGACCACTAGAGTATTCTAGGAGGCGTAGATTGGATTTTGGCCAAATTGATCCCATGGTCTATCAGCAGCCTCCTCTACCCCAGGATCCACAGGAGGTATTTCGAAGGCAGCTGGAACAAATGCAGAGAATGCAAGAATGGTTCTAGAGAATGCAGGGCGCTTAGCCCTTGAAGGATTTTTATGATCCTTCAAATTACGGGGACTGTCCTGGCGTCCAGATTCCTGTCGGAGATGTAGAAATCAAGCCCTAGGTGTTAAGCCTAATCAAACATTTCCATGGGCTTGGCTCTGAAGACCTGTTTCAGCACTTAGTGGACTTGACCACTTTGGTCCAGACCACCATGGTGTGAAACATGAATGAGGAGCAAATGATCATGAGGCTCTTCCCCCACTCTCTTAAGGATAAAGCCGCTCATTGGTACAGGACTGTAGGAAGACCAATTGCAACTTGGAATGAGTTGAAATCGGCCTTTCTGAAAAAAATTTTCCCTGTCAGATGTACAAATGCATTGAGACAGGCAATTACTACCATTACCCAACGGCTGGGGGAGTAGTTTCATGTTGCCTGGGAGCGATTCCAGGACCTATTGTAGAGGTGTCCACGACCGAGCAACTTAGAAATCACGTGGATGCTTCTTGCGGAGGCAATTTCCTCAACAAAGACGTAGATAGCGCACACGATTTGTTTGAGGAGATGAGTGAATTCAATCAATCATGCCTCCATGGATACTTTTAACCGGTCCCAGCAGCCCAGATTGAATGTTAATGAAGTCCACGACTCTCATTCATTCGATATGGAATTGATTTGTAATAAACTCGATAAGGTGGACTTGATTTCTAAGAGAATGGAGGAGTGGATGGCTGGAAACTCAATGAACAACTCTCGATCCACTCAATCCTAGAATTCGGGATTCCATTCATCATAAGCTCCTTTTGGACAGGAGTTCGTGAATCAACTTGATGCGGCTCAACCTACGAGTCAGCATTATTCGAAACCCCACGGGTTCCAAACTGGGGCCTTTGATCCCAGTTTCTCTGATCCTTCCCTTTCTTTCTCTCCATCCTCACCCTATGAGGATGTTTGTGCTATACAGGAGAATGTTAGATCCAACCCCTACTCTAATGCTTATAATCTAGGTTGGAGAAACCACCCTAATTTCTCCTGGAAAAGCCCAGGGCAGCAGACCCAATTCCAACCCAGCAACTATGCTCCACAACGATCAATGGGTCAGGGTCATGTTTATATTCAGTTGCCCTAGAGTCAGGTCAATCAGCCAGCTTGGAATGCCCGTCAACCTGTAGGGTAGGCTGATTTGAACCAACAAATAGTAGAGATGCAAGGATCTATGCTCCAGCTCATGCAGCAACTGAAAACCTCACTAGACAACTTGCAAACAGGGCTCATAACTAATTCTCATCAACCCGGATCTCTACCATCTCAACCCGTACCCGACCCGCGAAATATCCTGAATCCGGGCAATCAAGCCCATGGGTATGGGAATCAGAGGGATCCACATGCACATGCTCAGGAGGTTGAGCAGGGTCCTTCCTCTTCTTCTTCTTTCGCAAATCAATGGTTCTTGGCTAATGAAGCCCCTCCAATCTTTCCTAACCCTCCCCAAGACCCAAACTCGTATGCATCCACAAATTTTGTTACCTTGAGGAGTGGTAAACAAACTCAAGATCCACAACCACACTGTTCTGATTTACCGAATCCTAAAGAACTTGAGGAGAGAAAGGAGAACTCTGGAGAAGAAATCAAGGCTCAAGAAATTGATTCCAAAGATCCGACTCATGTTCCTTTTCCTGAGGCCTTGATCAGATCAAGGAAGAAGAAGTTTGTTGATAGTAATGAGGAGCTTCTGGATATTTTCAAAAATGTTGAGATCAATATCCCGCTCCTCGACGCTATCAAACATATACTGGCTTATGTGAAAATTTTAAAGGATTTATGTACATAGAAGCATAAGTCGAGAGAATCTATTCCGATGAAGGTGGTACTCTCCAAGCTGGCTAGTTCTGTTATCTTGCACCACCTCCCTCAGAAAAAGAGAAATCCAGGTGCTCCTTTGATTTCATGTGTCATCGGAGATTACACTTTTGATAGAGCACTACTGGATTTGGGTGCATCCATCAACCTAATTCCGACTTCTCTTTACGAGAAGTTTGGATTAGGTGAACTTCGACCGACTTCAGTAACGCTGCAGTTAGTGGACCGCTCGGTCACAAATCCGCGATGTGTTATTGAAGATGTTATTGTTAAGGTTAAGGATTTCTATTTTCCTGTAGATTTCCTTGTCCTTGACATGGATGTACCTGAAAATCTGAGGAACACGCCCATCATTCTGGGGCATCCGTTCCTGGTTACCGCTAAGGCCAACATTAACTGTGAAAGCGGTAGCATGAAAATCCCCTTTGGCGATCAAAGAATGAAATTGGATATTTTTAAGGCGATTAATAAATGTGAGGATTTTGGATTTATTGAGGAACTTGAGGACAATAATGTGAATATTGAAACTTGTATGATGGTTTTTGCATTTGAAAGTTCCTCCTCTGATGATGAATTGGACCCGCAACCCTCTGTGGTAGACCTGCCATCTTCTAAAGAGGTTATTGATTTTGTTCACTCTCAACCTCTCCCTCTTGATGAGTCTTCATCAGCATCTTCCTTACCTTCAATCATCAACCTGCCCCATCTTGAACTGAAACCATTACCTGAGAATCTGAAATATCAATTTTTAGGACCACATAAGACACTCCCCGTGATTATCAGTGCTAAATTGACAAAGGAGCAAGAGATTAAACTGATTAAAGTCTTGAAGGAACACAAGGAGGCAATTGGTTGTACCATTCATGACCTTAGGGGGATCGAGCCATCTTATTGCAATCACAGAATATTTTTGGAAGATGGATCCTGCCCTTCTCGCCAGATGTAGAGGAGATTAAATCCAAATATGCGAGAAGTGGTCAAGAAGGAGATTATTAAGTGGTTCAATGCAGGAATCATTTATCCGATCTCTGATAGTCCTTGGGTAAGTCCTCTGCAGATTGTTCCCAAGAAAGCCGGGATTACCATTGTGACTAATGAGAAAGGAGAATCTGTCACAACTTGTTCAGCTTCCTCTTGGAGGGTTTGTATCGATTACAGGAAGTTGAACATGGCCACGAAAAAGGATCATTTCCCTCTGCCTTTTGACGAGTCGATTCTTCGCTTTTAAAGTCATTTGTCACATAAAATGACGTGTCTTTTGTAGTTCTATGTGGTGGAAAAATCAACTAATCAACAATTAATATAACCACTCAATTAGGAGCGGGTCGTGTCCACAGGGAGGCAATGTCCTATTTAAACTCGCAAGGGTCAAAAATCGATGTTCACTATTAATTTAGTTAAGAAATCGACTCAAAATCTCTTTCAGATTAGGTAAACAATAAGTGTTAATGCTGAAATAATAATTTTGCACAACTAAAGGATATATTTTGCAATGCAACTTAATAAAATAATAATAAAAGTTCACAATGGCACTAAATGTAAATATTAATAGGGGCTTTACTGTAGCAAAATAAGGGAAATTCTTAGATGGTGAAGAGGAGGTCGCGATTGAAGGCGAGAAGCTCACCGGAGGTTGAGTGAGCTGAGGGCTATTCGATGGTGGTGGTCTCATGGCCAACGTTGGTCGGAGGCGACGGCGGCGAGGATAGGAGTGGCGACGATCGGCGGTGGTTGCAGCTCTCTGCTGCTGCTGGAGACGGAGAGGAGGCGTGTGTGCTGAAGGGCTTCACGCGGATGGAGGCGGTGGACGTGCAAGCCATGCGGGCGCTGCTGAGCTTGGTCGCAGTTGTTGCTGCTGCGCGCTGCAGGCCGCACACGGGGAGGGGGCAGCGGCGGTGGTTGTGGTTGCAGCTCTTGCGTGCGCTGTAGCTAGAGGGCGCATGGCGGGTGCTGCAGGCAACAGCGCGGTGAGGTGTAGGTGCACTCACGGAGGTGCGTGCAGGCTGGAAGTGAGCTCGCGTGCTTTCAGGTGCGCGGCAAGGGCTGAGGTGCATTGGCTGGATGTGCGGGCGGCGATTGAGGTGCGGGAGGAGAAGGTGCGCTGAGCTGCTATAGGAGGTGCGGCGCGTGGTTGGGCAGTGCTGCAGCTGGTGCGTGTGTGCATGGATGGCCGTGTGTGGTGTGCATGGAGTAGTGACTTGGACTATCATGCACGGTGTGGAGTTGGAGGTGGCTGCTACTGCGCATGGGGACAGAGGATGGGGGAAGAAAATGAAGGTGTTGCTGTTGGAGTTTCAGACGTCTGAGAACATTCCCAGACATCTTAACAGACGGGGGTGTGATGTTGCGGCGGCAGCGATGGTGGATGCTGGTGATGGCGGTGAGGGTGGTGTACGCTGAGGTGCTCACGGTAATGCAAACGAGCTCCAGATGGTGGTGTGGCCTATCATGCCATACACCCACAGTGGTGGAGGCTCGTTGCCACGATTGAGGCCGGTGGTGGTGGAGCGGATGAGAGGTCAACTCTCTACACAGTGGTGGGTTGGGGATGGTGGCCTCCACTCAACGGTAGCTCTCCCTTCTCCTTTTGTAGCCACGATCACATTGGTTTCAAATTCAAAATGTCGTAGCATGAATGTGATGCGCAGGAGGAGGAGGCGGAGCCAAAGCCTGAGGAGTTACCTGTGTAAAGGAGAAAAAGAATAAAAGAATAAAATATTATGATTATTTATGCATAAACCCTTAACTTCTATGCTAACTTAAAACAATGCATGCAATGCACATAATTGGTTAACTAATTAAATGAATGCAATTCTAAGTTAATTCTAAATACATTTAAATATGAATGTAATGCATGAATTATGTAATTAAATCAGAAATATGAATTAATCTATTTACATCCTAATTTATGCTAAATAAATGTTAGAATTAACTTAATGTCTAGGCACTTAAATACTTAAATAGCCCACAAATATGGGCTAATCACCTTTCATTGATCAAATCTTGGAAAGATTAGCTGGGTAGAAGTACTACTGTTTCCTTGATGGTTACTCAGGATACAACCAAGTTCCTATCCATCCCGAGGATCAAGAAAAATGACTTTCACCTGTCCCTACAGAACCTTTGCTTTCTGTAGGATGCCATTCGGCTTATGCAATGCACTTGCAACTTTTCAAAGGTGTATGCTATCTATATTCTCAGACATGGTGGGAAAGTTTATGGAAGTCTTCATGGACGATTTCTCTATTTTTGGAGAATCGTTTGACTCTTGTCTAGCTAATCTTGAAATGATTCTTAAACGATGCATCAAAACAAGACTGGTCCTTAGCTGGGAAAAGAGTCATTTCATGACACAAGAAGGCATCATCTTGGGTCATGTAATCTCTGAATGGGGAATTGAAGTGGATAAAGCTAAGGTTGATGCTATCGCCAAACTTCCTCCTCCTACATCTATTAAACAAATTCGATCATTTTTTGGTCATGTGGGATTCTACAGGAGATTCAATAAGGACTTTTCGAAGGTTGCTCATCCTCTGAGCAATCTTATTACCAAAGAAATGCTATTTGATTTCAACGAATCTTGCCATAAGGCATTTGATTTTCTTAAAATGGTAGTCACTTGTGCTCCGGTGTTGCAACCACCGGTTTGGACAGCCCCTTTTGAGATCATGACTGACGCTTTTGATTACGCGGTCGGGGCTGTTTTAGGTCAGAAAGTTGATAAGAAGCCCTCTGTTATCTACTATGCTAGTAAAACTCTGGATGAGGCCCAGAGGAATTATACTGTTACTCAAAAGGAATTACTAGCCGTAGTATTCGCTTTGGAGAAATTCAGGGCTTATCTCTTAGGGTCTCATGTCATTATATATACCGATCACTCAGCTTTGAGACATCTCTTGGCCAAAAAGGATGCCAAACCCTAGCTTATTCATTGGATTCTTCTGCTTCAAGAATTTGATCTTGAAATCAAGGATAAATCCGGGGTACAGAATGTGGTGGTGGATCATTTGTCGAGACTTTTGAGTGATTCTTCTCATCCGGACATTCCGATTGCTGATGCTTTTCCAGACGAAACCATCCTTACAGTTTCAGGTGTCCAAATCCCATGGTTTGCTGATATTGTTAATTATTTGGCCGTTGGTCAAATCCCCCAGGATTGGACCAAGCAACAACAGGATAGACTCAAATCTGAGGTCAAATATTACTTTTGGGAGGACCCTGAACTGTACCACATCGACTCTGATTAAATTATTCGCCGATGCGTTCCAGAGAATGAATTCAACAGTATACTCGAGTTCTGTCATGCATCTACATGTGGTGGACACTTCTCCGAGAAAAAGACGACTGCAAAAATTTTGCAATCTGGATTCTATTGGCCGTCTTTATTCAAGGATGCCCAGGAATTCTCGAGGTCGTGTTCCCGATGCCAGGCACTTGAGAGCATAACTAAGAGAGATATGATGCCCCTAAACCTGATTCTTCCTGTCGAAATCTTCTACGTTTGGGGCATCGACTTCATGGGACCCTTCCTCCCTTCATTTGGACATCAGTACATTCTCATGTTGTTGATTACGTGTCCAAATGGATCAAGGCGATTCCCACCCGAACCAATGACCACAAGTGGTCATCGATTTTGTCAAGAAGAACATCTTCAGCAGGTTTGGGATTCCGAGGGACATCATCAGTGATGGTGGCACTCATTTAATTAATGCCCAGTTCCTTAATTTGCTGGCAAAATATGGGGTTAATCACCGAATCTCCACACTTACCATCTTTAGACGAATGGACAGGCTGAGATCTCCAATCGGGAGATCATAAAAGTGAAGAACTAAGAGCTCCTCATTAGGGAGTATAGCTTGCTTTATAGTATCTCTTTTTCCTCCCTGGAGGTCGATCCTCCCATAGGTCAGGGGTTCATGGTTGGGGTTCTTCTTGCTTCAATTTTGGTCGATAGCTCTCCCCCACCTATGGTGAGTAGCAGAATTGACCTAGAATTAGGGTTTCTTCTATCCCATGGGCTGGGATACCTACCCGGCCCATGGGGGCTTTTCTTACTCCAGCTCGGCCCGGGAATAGAAAACAGTTAGCCTGATTGCAAAGACTAGGCTCAAAAGCTTGAGGACGCTCTTTGGACCTACCGTACGGTGTATAAAACACCCATTGACATGTCTCTATTTCATCTGGTGTATGGAAAGGCATGCCATTTACTCGTTGAAATTGAACATAGGGCATTCTGGGAAATCAAGCAGTGCAATCTAGATTTGAGTTTAGCTGGGAAGACCAGGAAACTCCAACTATCTGAATTGAAGGAGCTTAGAAATGATGCATATGAGAATGCCAAGATCTACAAGGCTCGAACCAAAGCTCTACATGACCAATTGATTTCCCGCAAGAGTTTTGAGCTGAACCAGAAGGTCTGGCAATTCGATTCTTGACTTAAGCTCTTTCCCGGCAAACTTAAGTCGAAATGGAATGGCCCATTCGTTATCGATCAGATATTTTCAAACGAAGCTGTTCAGATCTCTGACCCGAAGATGGGTAATTCATTCAAAGTCAACGGTCAACGTCTGAAGCCCGTTATTGACCACACTGTTCTCGAACTTGTTGCTCTAGCCATGTTGTGACTTTTTTGGCTGGACTTTGCCTAGTTGACGGCATTAAACTCAGCAGTTGTACAGTCTGACTCAAAGCTGACTCAAGCTTCAAATTTAGGTGATATCTTCCATACTCTACCCTTCCTTTCATGTCTTTTATTTTCAATGTGGACATTGCATCAGCTAGGCATAGGGGGGTGGATTCATTTCTGAATCATTTTGTCAATTCTATGAAATTATTGTAAATTCTATTTCTCTTCTTATATATGCATTAAAAAAAAATTGAATTAGGAAGGAATACTTGGTCATTAGGACCTTTCAATCTTAGGAAATATTACAATAGGATTTGAACACTAAGACCCTTCAGGTCTTTGGGCTTAATCAGCCCGGGTATCCACTAAAATGTGGATTTGTTTCTTGAGTCCTCGCCATCCTGAGTTCTATTTTAATTTTATTAAATAAGTTTGGGTGATAAGTACACAAATTATCAACCCACCCTCTGATTTGGGAGAACTTTAAGTCTAAGCAACTACTCACTATCTTGTCACTGACTCGTTCAGCGGTTCTAACGGAAATTGGGTAGCTAATAAACCTTTTAGGGTGATATGGCTGGCAAGTTATCGTGGGTAACAACCCATAGGTAGGTTGTCCAGAGCCCAGTCACGGGACCACTCTCTTCTTGCTGCCTTTAGGTAAATCTTAGACTAGGGAAGCCACCTACTTAAAAAGAAAAAGAAAGTCAAAAAGAAAAGAAAAAGAAAAATAAAATGGAGAAAAGAAAGAAAAAAAGAAAATAAAAGAAATAAGCCACACTTCGCCACACGAGTATGGCTAGCAAGTTGCCGGTGGTAACAGCTCATTAATCGGTTGTCCAAAACCCAACTCAAGAAATGCACTAAAATTTCCCAAAACACTTAGGAAGAAGCGGAGAAGTAGAATAAGCCGAGGAGATATACACTAGACTCACCCTTGTGTTGACCCCATAAAAATAAAAGTAGGGAGAAAGCGACTGGTCGTAAAGATACACCTTTAGGTAGAACTCTCGTTTTAAGGTCACCTAGAAGCGTAGAAACCTAAAGTCCATTCTAATTGCTAATCAACGAGTCTATCACATTCACAATAAGATGCTTAGAACTTAGGGTTCTCATCAAATCTTGGGTGGGTTGAGTGGCCGTAGAAAATCACTCTTTAACCCTAAACTCAAAAATCCAAAAAAATTAGAAAAGAAGAAAAAGAGAAAAAGATATTTTTCTTTGAATAAGGCGAGGGCTTGAGGCAATCTGCATTTTGGCAGATACCCAGATGCTGTTGTGTCTTTGAAAGTTCAGATCCTGAATAAAAATTTCTTAATGTTGAAAATGATTTTTACCTAAGTAATCCAACCTAATTCTTTTATAAATAGCATGTAGTTTTTGCTAGGGACTAGCAAAAGATATGCATGGGGGTGTGATGTGCATACATCTGATTAACCTAAAATATCTATTAATGCATGTTCTTAGTGTCACATTAGCGTCATACATTGTAAATAGTGTATAACATGCATAACCATGCATTTAGATCAACTTGTATAAATTGTATAGTAATTGTCTCCTTTTTATGGTCAGGGATAGGCGACTTTTTAATCGGGGCCTTGGATCGAAGATCCAACCGTACGGATCTGATCAGGGCGATGATTGGAGTTCAACGACTCCAAGATCGCCCTAATCGGACATCTGTAGCACCAGATAGAGATCGAGGAACCCTAAAGAGCAAGAGCCAAGATGGTGTTAATCTACACCTCAGATGACAAATCTGACCTCATGGATGGGTTTGGATCGACGATCGCAGCCTAACGGCACGAAAATTGGTCCAATCCGACACCTGTGGCACCATCTACAACACTCAAAAGATGGACGGCATAGATGGCACCACGTGGCGCCATCATAGCCGCCCAACACTAGCCGCAGCTCTTCTTCACCCGCTCGACAAATCTTAGCTGTTGGATGCCCATCCAATAGTCAAGATCGTGCCACGCCACTGCTCATCCAACACTCTCCTCTTCTGAAGGCGCATGCAACGCTTGTTCTCGACCGTTGGATGAAGATCCAACGGCCAAGATCGACCGTGCGCTAAACTCTCCGCGTGACACAAATGCACGCTCGGCGTAGCGGTCGAGCGCACTACGCGAGCATGTGACGCGCATTCGAGACTGCATTCGCTGCAAGCGGGCACGCGATTGGAGCTACGCAATGAAGATCCAGCGATGGAGAACGAGCGATAGCACCCAAGCGCGATCAGATGTGCAGTCTTACGAGTGATTGCACGTGGGTGCGCGACGAGGGTGTAGGCAGTTTATGCCGTCCGATCTCTTGATCGGACGACTGAGCGTGCGCGAACATGTGCGAGCATTGAAGGGCGTGGAGGCAAGGGGGCGTGCTAGTGGCACGCACGTCAGCTACATTCAGGCCTTTAGTGACGGAGAAATATTTGTCACTAAAGGTCCAGAATTAATGTTTTTCAAGTTGTAATGTCCAAAATGCCCCCACTCCTTGCAACTATAAAAGGAGACCCCTTCCATACGGATTTCTCATCCCTTCCTTCTCTTCTCTCTCTCTCCAAAGCTCAAGAGAAGCTTGTCCCACACCCGGGATGCTCCTCAAGAGCTAAAACCAAGTTTTCTCCCCCATTCTGGAAGCAGATCCCACGACGACGACGACATGCTGCCTCGTTCCCGTTCCTCCTGCTTCGACCTCCTTCTTCCCGCTCCGTTCCTCATCTTCTAGGCATTGTCTCATCCGGCTAGACCTCCAAGCGATCGTCGAGGGGGATAACTTCTCTCTCCCATTCTTTTTCCTGCTTTCTAGAGTAGAATTTTCCTACTTTCCAGTTGTAATAATTTCTCACTTTCTAGTGTAATCTTTTCTCACTTAGTTGTAAAACCATTTTGCAATATCAAGTGAATGTTTTTTTTCTCTCTCTCTCTCTCTCCTCTTGTCTATACTTATTTCCTTGTGATTATTCCGCCCTTTAAACAAAAACACAAAAAAATATAATTGCGAATTTTGATCGACATAGCCTCCCTGAGTTTGACTCGTGATTTCTTTACAGATTTTTCGGTACAAATTTTATTTGTTGAATGGATTTCTTCGCTACTCGAACTACAACGACAAGTTTTCAAAACCAATTCCAATAGCATAGTCATCCATTGTTCAATATTAGGTCTTTTTCCATAATTCTTACACCTAACCCATTTCCTATGCTAATTGATAGTGTTTTAACCATGTTTCTACCTTAACTTAGGCATTTTAGTTATGATGAGCCACACCTCATCACTCCACTCATGGTCATAGAATAAGGGAGTGGGTCTGGTCGAAGCTGGGCAAAAACTACTGAAGTGGTCATAAGAAGGGACTGCTAGTGGAACTGTAAAGAATGAATGTCTAGCTTGAGAGGATCCAGGTTGGGATAAGGATGATGAACCTATTGCCTGTGTAGAGGAGGAGGTTTAGGTAGAAGGGTCTGGTCTAGTTCCTCTCTCCTGCTCTACCTTAGAGTATGTGAGCTCATTGTACACTGAGACACGAATAATGAACTACTTGTGGTTTATATCCATTATCACATTAAAATGATGGAAAATATGGGAAAGTAGAGTGCCAAAGGGGAAAGAATTGGAAGGCTTCCTATCCATGTAGGTCAGGATAAGATGATTCCAGTTAAGCGAGTTGTTCTTAACCAAAATGTAATGCGCCATAAGCATAGGACCTGGACAATTTTCAAAAGATTTGGATTTAGACATGAAGTTTCATGGAAACATGTAGTTAAGGAACCACATAAGGGGTCAGAAATAGGTCAACTTGGTCAGTTTCCCCAGGTCAAAACTCTTGAGAGTAAGAAGAGACACCCGAATGACCTCAGATGGTGTTTGGTGGTGGAGCTCAATGTAAGAGGAACCAGCAGATGGACATCCCAAAATCTCTATAAGAACATTAGCATTGACCGGAACTTCTATGCTATAGACATTGGATGTACTCAATACCAAAACCTTTGCTAATGTTGTAGAGATTGGCATAGAATAAATTACATGCCATAGGATCTACCACCTTGATCCAACTGGCATGGGCACTTGCATAGAAATTGCATTCAAATAATCGAAGGATTTTATGATATGAAAATTTGTTTTAGAGACCAGGAAAGTCATGCTCAAAATAATCAAAATTGATGGGTCTACCAACATAGGGGGACAATTTGGCAAACAATGAGAAATTTCGATGCGTCATTAGTAGTAAAATATCTGTCAAGGCTATCATTGCAAGAGGTGGAAGAATCGAATTGATGATGACGCTTAGAAGCCATGAATTGCCTTCTATCACAATTTTGATCAACCAAAAATTTGTAATTGATCAATCAAAAGTGGATTTTGATCGATTAAAAAAAGCTGGTTGATTGATAAAAAACTGGGGGCTAATGCTACTGGACTGGATTATTTGATCTATCAAATGTAGATGTTGATAGATCAAAAATAGATTTTTACGAAAAAATAGAGGATGAACATGGATTCAAATGAGCTCACAAACCCAAGAAAGAGAATGATAAATTGATGGTAGCTAGATCTACCTATTACCATGTCAAGACAAGAAAATATTGCAAAAAATAAGCATAATATACTTATGATATTTCAAGATGAAATGAGAGAGAGTGGTAGAGGATTATACTAAAGATCAATCAACATGTGATCGATTAAAGAGTCTTGCAGCAAGGAGAGGAGAGGGGAGGTTCGTGCAATGTGATGGCGGTCAGAGGTCGACGCCGAAAGTGAAAGTGTTGCAACAAGGACATCGGAGATGGTGGTAGCTTCGAGAGAGGATGGAGGAGTTGATGGGGTGTTGGAGAGGTTGCGGCCATGCAAGGTAGGGTGGGTGGGTGGGTATGGTGGTCGATGGTAGTAGTTGAGAGGGAGAGGGAGTGTAGGGGGGTTGCGTGGGTGAGGGTTGGTCAATCAAGGGAGGGTGGTGGGGTAGGTTAGTTTGTGGTAAAAAAATGATTGTAAAAAAGATTGATTTTATAGTTTTTGAGTTTGTGGTAAAAAAATGATTGTAAAAAAGATTGATTTTATAGTTTTTGAGAAGGTAAAATAAGGTAGGAAAGAAATAGGTAGGTAAATATTGAGATTGAAGAGTAATTGATTTGGTAATCATCATAATGAGCAGGAGAATCACAAATCAAGCATGATTTGATTTCACCCAACTTTGGCTAATCAAAACATTCTTTTAATTGATCATAAATACATTTGATCAATCAGATGGTTTGGTTGATTGACCAATTCAAATTGGTTTTGGAGGGAATTTTTCCACCAAATATTGGTTGACCAAAAATTTGCTTTGATCGATTAGACCAATTTAATTTTGGAGGAAAATTTCCCACCTAATATTTGGTTGGTCAAACTTATTCTTTTGATCGATCAAAGATACTAACTGATCAATGTTCATATTTTGATCCATCAAAGTTATTGATTGGTCAATGTTTATTTATGATTGATTAAGGACTAAAAGCATGTAAATTTTCATTGTGTACTTTTATGTTTTTGTAGGCATACATTGTTGAATCATGATCGAAGGTCTTTTTACGATCATGATGTTAAAAATGTGAGCAAAAGCCTTTGGTCACGGTTTATAACAGTGGCCAAAGGCTCTTAAGCCTTGCTAGCAATGGGTCTTTGGTCACGATTCTAAGTGCAACCATGATTAAAGGCTTTTCGTCACGGTTCTGAATATGACCAAATCCCTTCTGCCATGCAACTTTTGGTCATGCTAATTGGTGACGATTTTTTAACTTTTGGTCACGGTTTTCAATTGTGACAAAAACCCTTTTTGTTGTAGTGTCACGAGGGATTGAAATAATTCATTCTTTAGCTAGAGGTTTGGTTAGCATGTCAAGCAATCACTTGGATGTTTTAACAAACTTTAGGGTTTACTTTTTAAGAACATAATCTCTTAGGAAATGGGGGAGTATGTCCATATGTTTTGTCCTAGAGTGGTATCGAATTTTTGGATAGATTTATTAGACTAGTGTTGTCACAAAGTATTCTATTATTTTCAAAGTGAAGTCCAAAATCCTTAAGTGTTTGCTTCATCCATGATATCTGTGAACACGCAAGAGATGCAGCAATGTATTTTGCTTCAGTTGTGGATAAAGACAGTTCTGTTTCTTAGAAACCCAAGGGACATGGAATTTCTGAGAAATTGACAAGTCCCACGGATGCTCTTACAATAAGTTTGACTTTTCACATAGTCAGCATCATAAAATGAGTATAGATCAAATGTGAGTGACTAAAGCAGACCTAGATTGACTGTGTTTTGTAGGTATCTAATGATTTAATTGACTACATTTAGGTGGGATTCCTTAGGGTTTACTTGAAACCTAGCACATAGATGAGTACTAAATAGTATATCTAGTCTACTTGCCATAAGGTATAAAAGAGAACCTACGATACTTCTATACAATTTTTGGTCAATAGACTTACCTGTATCATCTTCCTTGAGTTGTGTTGTTGTAGCCGTCAGTGTTTCCCCTCCTTTTGTATTGTCCATGGTAAATTTCTTTAGAATCTCCTTTATGTACTTGCTTTGTGAGATAAAGATCACATCATGACTTGATCAATTTGCAATTCTTGGAGGAACTTCAGTTCTCTCATCAAGCTCATCTCAAATTAGTCCTACATTACCTATGCGAACTCTCAGCACAAGAGATCATTAGTAGCACCAAATATTATATCATTAACATAAATTTGGATTAAAATGAGTTCATTATCTTTTCTTTTAGTAAATAGGGTTGGATCCACTTAGCCAATTTTAAATTCCTTATTTTAGAAGATAGTGTTTTAATCTTTCATACCAAGCTCAAGGGGCTTTTTTAAAACCACATAAAGCCTTGTTCATTTTAAATACATAGTTAGGGTTTTCAAAACGTGGAGATTGTTTCGCATATACTTCTCCTTTAATAAATCCATTGAGAAATGCACTTTTGTCATCCATTTAGAATAACTTGAATCCCATATGGGCAGTAAAGGCTACCATCATTCGAATGGATTCTAAGCAAGTCACGGGTGCATATGTCTCATCAAAAATGATACCTTCTTGATTATAACCTTGGGCCACTAGTCTAGCTTTGTTTCTAACTACTCTTCCAGATTTATCAAGTTTATTTCTAAAAACCCATTTGGTTCCAATTATAGATTGTGATTTAGGTCTAGGAACAAGTCATCAAACATTATTTCGTTCAAATCGATTGAGTTCTTTCATAGAAATGATCTAGCAATTATCAATAAAGGCATCCCCAATAGATTTTGGCTCTAGTTGGGAGACAAAGTCACTTAGAGCAAGATTATTTATTGAGGATCTACTTTGAACTCCTTTAGAGACTTCACCAATGACATGATCTTTAGGGTAGTCCCTTAAATAGGTTAGATCTTTGGGTAGAGCACAGGATATGTTCTCCACAGGAATGTTGGACGGATCTTCTATAGGTAGATCATCTTGATTGTTTGAAGATCGTGTTTCTGGGATGGTTTCATCAAAGGATACATGTAAGGTTTCCTCAACAGTAGAATTTTTCTTATTAAAAACTCTATGGGCTTTTCTTCTTGAGGAGTATCTTAGAAAAATTCCTTCATCACTTTTAGTATCAAACTTATCTAGATTTTCTTTTGTATTCAAAATGAAGCATTTGCAATCAAATAGTTTAAAATAAGCTATCTTGGGTGATCTATCATAGTAGAGCTCAAAAATGGTCTTATTCACAATAGGTCTAGCTGAATCTCTATTTTGAATATAGCAAGTACTACTTACTAGGGATGTACACAGGTCGGGTTAGGTCAAGCTGGGACTCAACCTAAACCCAACCCATGGTTTGCGGATTGGGATTTTTTCAACCCAACTCAACCCTTACACTACCAAACTTGAACCAAGACAACCCATAAAATCAGGTTAAGTTAGGTTGAGTTGAACGGGTTGTTGACTAGTCAAAACTTATTTTTATCTCCTACATGCTTCATATGTCTTTCATACTTAACAATAAAAAATTGTGAATCCATAAACAAGTTGTATCTTATAAAAAAGTGAATAAAATAGGTAAAAAAAATAACAACTTCAAACAAAAAAAAAATAAGATATGATAAAAAAGTAACGAGAAAAGATAAAGGTGTACTTGCTAATAAACTTGATAGGTGCATATAAAATCTTAGGTTTATACCAATAATCGACAACAAATATAGAAGGGGGTGCTTCAGTGGTGGTGGTGGGATCCTTGTAGGGAAGAAGAGAGGAGAGGTGGGTTCTCCAATAGTGGTGGGGGGATCTCTACGAGGAGGAGATGAGAGGTGCATCATCAGGGACTTAGATGGAGGTGGAGGGCTAAGGGAGGAGAGAAGGTTAAGGGTTAGCTGAAGAGCATGTGGTGTCATCACCATTGAGGAGAGGCAAGGAACTGGTTGGAGTGGAGCTTGAAGGTGAGGTAAGGGCAAAGGTTGTTGCCTGGAGCTAATGGAAGGAACTATGGGAGAGATGAGAGATTGGTGAGGGTTGAGAATTGCTAATTTGGGATGCTAGAGTGAGGAGATGTCGAAACTCAAGATGAGGTTTCAAATTTCTATTTGTAACTTAGCATCCCTTATAAATGATATACATATAATATATAGATGTATGTTTAAATTGGGTTATATCAAGTTGCAGGTTGGATGGGTTGGTTAAACCTCAAACCCAACTTGACCCATTTTTTATCAGGTTGGGAAAATCTCAACCCAACCCGCCCTATTATAACTCTCAACCTGACTCGTGTACACCCCTAGTGTTTATTACCTTAGCCCAAAAATATTGTGGTAGCTTTGACTCACACAACATTGTGCAGGCACATTCTTGCAAGGTTATATTTTTCCTTTGTACAACTCCATTTTGAGGTGCAGCCCTAGGAAAGGTAAATTATTGTTTAATCCCACATTTTGTTTTTAAAGATGTTTAATCCCATGTATTAAGACCCATGTCGTTAAAGCCCTTTAAGATGTCTGGGACTTGGGTCAGACGTCTAGTCAGGGTCTGGACACCTTCCCAGACATCTGGAAATCAAATTTTTCGTGTACGTCCCCACGTCTGCGCGCGTGTTGCGCGCAGACAGTACGCAGCCTCATTTTCTTCTCTCCTTCTCTCTCTTCTCGCCTACGCAACCCTAAACCCCGTGCCTACTTAAACCCCCCTCCTCTCCCTCATTCACCTCACCTTCAGCCACCCTTCTTCTTCCTCCAGCGAGAGCGGTAAGCGGCGAGTAGCGAGGAGAGGGTGTGAGTGGCGTGGGAGGAGAGGAGGAGAAGCGAGGGGAAGGGAGGAGAGGGAGGAGAGCACGGTCGCAAGGGAGCTCGCCGAAGAGCTCACGGTCGGTCGGGCGTGCGCAAGGCGGAGGGGTGTGTCAGGGAGGTCCTCCCCGACACTACTGCAGCGGAGCAGCAGGCAAGCGGGCACGCGCGATCGCGTGCGGTGCAAGAAGGCGAAGGCAGCTTCTGGTTCTGGGATTTTCCCAGAATCAGACGTCTAAATCGACATCCAGACGACGCAGACGACGTCTGGAGGAGGTTCCAGACGGTTGAGAGGTAAATCCCGCGACCTACTCTTTCCTTTGCGGATACGGCCATGCAGGCCGTTCTGCCAAGGCATTATTCCATGCCATATTGAGGAGATTTGTGCCGCTGCGTGCAAGATTTGCTTCGGGAAGGTGCGGGACATGCCCTCCCACGTAGTTCAGACATCTGGGAGAGGCACCAGACGATGGGAAGTGTTTCCAGACGTCCAGAGAGGTTGTCGGACATCTGGAACTAGGTCCAGACGATCCAGTAGAGTTCCTGGACGTTTGAGGAGTGGCGTAGGAGTTGAGGTATGGTTCTGGACTCTTTTAAGACGTCTGGAAGGTGCTCCAGACGTCTGATATGAATCAAAATTACTATTTTGACCCGTTTAGGGTACGTTTGAGGTCTGATTTCTGCAATTAAGATTCCATTGTTCTCCATATAAGTTCCTCTACTTGTTGGAATACTTTTATCCTACTCTGAGTGGTTTCTTTTGATTGATCCTTGTGATAGGACCTCGTTCCGTTGTGGATTTGGGGTTTGCTGAGGCACGTGGACCTGCCGATCAAGCCCCCATTACTCCTGGGTTTACTGGTAGAGTGGCTTCCCCTAGTTTAATTACAAACATGAATGCATATCTGGAATGAATGTTAGATCCTAAGGTATGGCATGAATCCTAGGACTAGAAACACTGGAATAGTTGTATGGAATGTATGAATTGCAGTCTTGGATGAGTAAATAGAATAATAACAATTGCCTGTAAATAGATAATAGCTGCATGTGAAATGTAAAGTACTGTTGTTAGCAACTGTTGCATGTAAATTCTTGTTGTTTACAATTAAATACGAGCTGCCTGTATATGAATTGGAAATGGAAGATTGAATGTTGGAAACACGAGCTACCTGCGAATAAACCTGGAATGTGAATAGTAAAGTTACATGCTACATGTGTAGAACCTGAGAAACGGAAATAGAAATGATGAAATCTAGTATGGCTTGTCCTGAGAAACATGGGCATGATCCCTACGGGGAAATTAAGAGTAGAGCTCCTGGATATAAATGGAATGGAACTGGAAATGTGAATGGGGAAGTGAGCTGGCCCTTGAGTACGGAGTACCAAGGAGAGCGACTGTCCCCCTGCTTAGTGCAGAGCGGAGCTAGCCACCCTAGGGTTGGGACACAGGGTTAAGATCAGCCACTTTGTACCGACTTTTTTGCCCTCGCGTACACAATACCGGGGAGAGATACTAGTGTAGGGAGAGAGCTAGCCACCCCACAGGGCCTGAGGTTCAGCTAGCTGCCTTACACGGACTTATTAGGCCCATTGGGCAAACCAGGGTAGTCAGGCGAGGGTGCACGGATTGTGGAGGGGTGAGACCCTTGTTTGGTTCTTAGGGGCTAGACCCCTGTTACTGAGAGGGCTATGCCCTATACTATTTCCGTGTTGTGCTTTAGGCGCACCCGTTAATGGAAACGACTGACCGCGTGCCAGTGCGGGGTAGCTACCCGTGCGTTTATCGTGCGTGCCGCAGTCACCGTTACGTCTGTCAGTGACCTTAGGGTGGTTGACTGAGTGTAGGACCACCACGGGGGACTCTCTCAGCCATGAGAGCACCACGTGCTACTTCTACTCTTCGGAAAAGACTACAATCAAGATCGTTCCCACGAGGAACATTCGAGATCAAGAAAAAGACCTGATAAATAAACCAAGTGATGAAAGAAAGAATAATTAGTTAAGAAAGAAAGAAATTGAAAACAACAGTTACCTATCCACCTTTATTATTTTAGTTAGCTGGTTGCCACTCTACTTAGCGTTCGCTGACATTTTGTACTCATAACCTTTTTTAGGTCTAGGTGTTAAGCAGCCAGAGCCTACGACTGCAGAGGGTGCTGGGCCCAATAGAGCCTAGTAGTTGTAGCTTTCTGTTGTACTCTGTTTCCTATTGTAGTGAGGAGTTGTTACACTTCTGTACTCTTTTATTGTGAACTTTATATTCCTGTACCTGTTTAATTTTCTACTATTATGGTGGTATGTACTGTAGTAGTTTACTTCTTTACTGCTTGATGAAAGCCTCATCACGAGCCCTAACTAGCTCCTGTTGACCCAAGAAAGAGAATAAACTCTCCTACATAACCTAGAGAAGGGCTTAATGGAAGGAATAAGTGTTTTGAGAGGAAAACATGAAATAAAGGTTAAAACTGTAATTTTACCATTGCAATACATAAACAGGATTTCTCATAGGCAGAAAATAGGTCAAATGGTCTGAATAAGATAAAAGTGGATTGGTTTAATCAGAAATGGGTTTATGTGCAAACTAGGAATTAAATGACATCTTCTAACCCTAAAACAGATCCACTTAATTCAACAAGGTTCCGATTAGGATAAAAATCAAGTAAACCCTCTAAAATTCATGGAAAAATATCCCCTAGGGTTTAGAACATTCAATTTGGCCTTTGGAACATAGTTTGACCTAGATTGGGGTCCTAGCTCATTAATTGACCTAATTTGGGCTTTTATGCAAAATGTCCAGTCAAACATGGTCAAACCTAAAATCCAACTTCACCATTGGATTCCTTAGGTCCAAATTAGGTTTATACCAAAATTTTGACCTAAGGAAAGGTCATCTTGACCTACTTTGCAAATTAGTACACCTAATTACATTTTGGCCCCTATCTTTTGAAAACCATTACACAAACCCCCATAGCTTCCTCGCCACTCTTAAAAATAGGTCCCTTCACCATTAATGGGGAGGAATCCTTCTCTGATGAGGAAGGGAGGGGGAATACTCCCTGATCCCTCAGAGATCTTCCAGATTTGGAAGGGAGATTCTCTGAGGAATCCCCTTCCATCTGAGCCCAATCACAATGTTTGATTTCTGTCCAATCTCTCGTGTGAACGCACGAGAGATTTGGTATCTGATGAGTGGCTACTCATCTTAGCTAAAAAGCTGAAGTTAAGCTAGACACTAAGTAAAACAACATCAAATTAACAGATAAAAAGGGTTAAGTGTGGGAATCAAAGAAAAAGACTTAAAACCTTTACTCTGTGTTAAAATTTCATAATTAGGTCACAAAACAAGATATTTTGAAAGCAAAGAACAAATGGTGATCCATGTTGTAATTGAACACATAAATAAGTTTAAAAGGCCAAATCAAAAGTACAATTAATTTCTTAAATGTTCAATTAAGCACATATAAAAATTTGAAGGCATTTGGACATCATTTAGGCTTTGTAATATGTAGTTTACACTTAGGTCCTTCATGCATCACATTCTTGTCTTTAAAAATCCTTTTTGGACCTACTTGTAACCCGCAAGGACCCCTTTGAAAGGCTACAGGGTCCATCCTGTTGCAACTCTCTTCACTTATGAGCCTGCATGCAACTTTTCTACCCCTTCATGAAGGGATCTTCCCTGCAATTTTCCCGACATTTCAAGATTAGCCTGCTGCTCTTCGCACTCACTGTAGCACGTGAAGAACACAACAGATCTCGGCCGTCCGTTGCTTCTCACGATTTCAATTTGCGGTTGGATTTGAATAGAAGGTTCACGCGAATTGGCACGTACGCTCACCCCTCTCCCCATATCCCATCTGACGGTCAGATTTTGAGTTGGCTTGCTGCGCACTCCTCTCCTCTCATCCCTGCTGCCAGTTGCCCCATCGGATATTCTCACCCCCCGCGGTGATCTGAGCCACTGAGTTTGCTACATAAGCACCTCAGTGGTCGCGCGTGCAAGAGATCGCTCCCTCCTACATCTCTTAGCGATCGTTCGTCCACTCCAGTTTCCCCTCCCCACCAATTCTCTGATTTCACAGCCACCAGCTGTGAAATCACCACCTTCTTCTCGACCTCCTTGTTCCTAAGGACCTTGTAGCACCTGAGGACGACCCTGGAGCCTCACTAGCAGACTCTTCCCTTCACTGGAGTCATCTTCCTCCCTTCTTCCTCCTTAGCCACCGGCTAAGGACCCATAGGTCCCATTCTTCCTGTTAGAGTAGATTTATCTTTCTGCAAATTAGCAGTAGCTGTAGTTAAGTAGGTTTAAGGTAGAATTCAAGTAATGAGTAGTGTTTAATTTTGCTGTTATGATAGTGTAGTTGTATTGTAGCAGTAGATTTAGACCCGATTCCCCCCCCTTCACCTCCTCTGATCATTCCAGATCAGAGGGGATAGTTTCACATAGTCCATAATTACGAATTTTCTCCCTCTCCATGTTTTCATAATCGCTTCTGATTTCCACGATTTGTTCCTCGCAAACTCACCCATTCATTCAAACCCAATTTCAGATCTGAATGGTTTTTAACCTCATATCTAAAATTGGCGTCAAAAAGCACATTAGGGGCTTCCCATTCACCTCATTTTTGTTCACAAAAGCCCCTGTTCTGTGCTTGAAAATGTCAGTTTGTTGGATTTTTCTTTGATTCAGATTTCAAGGATTTATACTTAATTGGATTTTGATTGTCTTAATCAGACAAACTGAGGAATTCTAATCTTCATTCATTGTGTGGCAAGGAATCTGAGATGACTCTGATGTCAGAATTCATCTCAGAAGAGCCATAATCTGATCTAATCAGACAACCTAAGGAGTTCTCAATACTCCTTATGGTGCCAGAATCTGGGATTTGTATTATGGATTTAAGTTGTCTGATTCAACTCTCTCTACATGCTGTCTATAGAATTAGGAAGAGTTAGATCAGTGTTTCTACCGATTGGATTCAATGAGAATTTTCTTGATAAGGATTTGTGCTTTGGAATTGAAATATTGAGTATTTTTTATAAGTGAAACCCTTGTCAGTAGGGGTTTAGGGAATTTATGAGTTTGAATTTCTAATTTTTATCCCAGATCCATAGTAAATTGCTGTACTTGCAGCTACATTCCCCTCCTCTCCTTAAGTCTGATTTCATTCTAGATGGACTTACTGCAGCTGCAGTAAGCCATCTGGAGTGAAATCTGATTTGCTGTAGGGTTGGTACTTAGTGTTCTTGCTGCTGCTACTGTCTGATGTCTTGATGTGCAGCATGAGTTTTTGATTTGAAAACCCTGTATAAGAAATTTTTGATCAAATAGCTGACATGTAGTTGTATTCCATTTCTTGTATACAAGCCTTCCTTTATAAGAAATTGAATTGCAATTCTGTGAATGCTTATCATTTCCTTCCAACTATTTGTCAGCCACTTCATTTTACTTAACTGTCCAAACACACTAACTAAATGAAACGAAAATTATTAATATGTTAAAATGGGTTGAATCTCTGTCAAATTTCACTCTGACTGTAAATAAGGTAGTCAATGCCTTTTTAGGTCTTTTAAGATTCATCCTAAGCCTTTAGAAACCCTTCAGAAACCTTTTGAAAGGCTTAGGATGGATGAGATTTGAAATTCAATAAAAATCAGAAAAAATTCTAAAAAATTAAAATAAAACTATCTGATCAAAGATCAAAAAGTTTTTTTACCACATACCAAGTTACATGGTATGCAAAATCCTCGACTTGGTAGAATTTGCCAGTCAATGGATTTGTATGCCATGGAACTTAATAAGAAAAGTTAGAGCTAACAAACATCAAAAGCACCTCTTTCTCCTCATCTACTTCTTCCCTTCTTATCTCCTATCTCTATAATGTGTATAAAAACCAAAAAAAGTGAAAACTCCAAAAATACCTAAAAAAGTACTTTGTTTATAAAGTATACTCTTGTAAATATAAGCCTTATATTAACTCATCTATGTAAATAAGTAGCATATGTATATAAACTGTACAAATAACTTACGTATATTTTGTACGCTGTAATTTAGGTATTTAAGTTAGATTATACTATATATTTATTAATTATATAACTATTTATTAATTAAACTAACTTATATGTACTATTAGACTAAATAAATAAATAGACAGTGTAAATAAAGTGTTAAGCTATAAAACTGTATATATATATGTATATGTAGATTATAAACCACTAAAACCCTGTACCTTAATTTAATTCTTTATACATAATAAATAATTAATTTATTAAGTTAATAGCTAAGTTATTAGATTAAATTAGATAAATTAGTAATTTAGAGTTAGAATTAAGTTAACTGAATCTGTATACTTAGACTAATGTACTTTAAGTAATTTAAGCTAATTGAAGTATGTTTATATTTTATTGTATTATTTAAACTTAATGGATAACTAAAATAGTCCAAATTTGCTATTTAAATGTAAACAGAATAGAAATTAAATCCGTAAAATTCAATAAAAATGTTTATAAAATACTTATACATGTATATTAACTCTGTGTAAGGTCAATTAGACCATATAGTAGCTAATTTATCAATAATTAAAGAATTAAACATCAAAATCAGTATGTAAAAATCGTATACTTTAGTTAATTTATTTATATAGTAAATATAAATAAAATTTCAAATCAAGTGTACAATCGTATAGTATTATATAAATACTTTATTTTCCTGTAATTTATTTTTATTTTAAAATAAATTATGGCCCTCGAATTGAGGGCCAAAATCCTCTCTGTCAAGCAGCCGCACGCATCTTCAGCGTAGATGCGGTGCTCGAATAGCACCACATCGTGCGCTGAAGAGCGTGCGTTGCTCTTTTTATTGTTTTTGTTCTCTTATGGCGCAGTTGTCACAGGCGCCGGGAGCCCGAAACAACCATGCCTTATACATACGAGCTTATACTTGAGAATTGATTCGAGCATTTGGGGGCTGGGGGCCCGGGTGTGTGTGCGTGAGCGGGCTGAGAAGGCCTCTGATCTGAGCTGATAATACATATTTAAGCGGCCTAATGACAATTAGGGCGTGCTTAGTATAGGTTTGGTCCCACCCTCTGGGTGCTGTGTATTCCTCGAAAAGCATGCCCGCAAATTAAACACATTTTTTATTACTTAAGAGTGTTAATGACAGCAGCTAATCGCTTGCGTGCTGCAGTGTTTCTGAAGACGTATAATGCAGGATAAGATGAAGAAGATGAACAATAATGTGGAATGAGAGAGAGAGAAGATGTAAATACATATAGTGAAATCAGAGAGTGAATATAGATACAAAGGGCTAATATATATATATATATACACACGCGTAGTATAGCCAATTACTTTTATGTAAATAAATTTGTACCTTTACTAACAAAATAAAATGTCGCTATAACCGTCGCCACAGACCCTGGTTTCCCTCTTTTAGTTTGTATATAGTTTTTTCTGGGGTCTAGCGACGCTTGCATCTGTCACTATAGCTATTATATGTGTTACTGTAAGTGTCAGCTTAGTAAGTTAAATTAGTATACTATGTAATCTTAGTTGGTAGTGTACTTTTATGAAAGTATTAGTAATATAACTTATAAAGAGATAGTTTAGAGTATAGTTTAGTGCTTGTTTATAGTTAGTTTTTGCAAGCATGTTGATTAATTCTTTGTAAGCAATCAATCCAAGTATTCATTCATTCATTCTTTATTAGACGTTAAACTTCTTTTTGGAATTAAAGGATAATATTGGAATTAGAGAGTGATGTAAATCAATAACTGCCTCCCAGTGAACGACCTGGAACAAAACCAGTAAAAATTAATTAAGTAAATAATAATGGTCGTAATGATGGTTGGTATTCCATACAATCCACTACAATGACACTAATGATATTTTTCATCAATCAATAATCACCATTATTACAACAAAAATCGACATTGATCATTATTAGTATCCCAACTACCTTCCTTCTCCAACGAGACGTCGGTGTCAGAAAGCTTGCCCTCCACGCACCAGAAGCTCGGCCAACACTTATAAAAGGACCCTCGACCCTCTGCAAATCTCTCAGACTTGTTTTGGTAGTAGAATCCTCCAAATTTCATCTCCCCTCTCTCCGGCCAAGTAGCCTGCAAGCTCCGACGATTCTTCCTCCTCCCTCTCGTCGCTCTGCTGCCATACCAGCAGCAGGGTTCACTCCGCCTCGTCTTCCCATGTCACGCCGCACCAAGTGCACGCCTTCCTGCCCTCCTCCTCATCGCCGTTATCTCCCTCAAGGCCATCTTCTCCGACAACGGCACAAATGAGCCGTCCGTCTCCCCTGCCCCCCTTCACTCCCAACAATCTAGATAAGCTCCCCGTCTTCCACTCTTTCATTTTCCTCAATCTATTTCACACAACACCCCTCAACCGTCACTGTCCACCGCCATCTTCCTCATCTTCGGCCACCCTCCAGCGAGACGCCTCCGTCACTCCGCAGCCCCACACGTCTCGCCAACCACCGCACAACCTCCACCACACTCCACTGAACATCCTCCACACGTCCACAGACTGCCTACACCACAACAACTGCCCCCCAACCAAACCCATCCATCCAACCATAGAGTGACCTAGGCATGCATGCCTAGTCCACCCCGCAGCCTACCACCTCACCTTCGCCGTGACACGGTGAAGGTCCTCATGTGGTCAAACAGAGCTCCAAGCGTCATTTGTGTTGAGCAGGGTTTGAGGTCCAGCCATCATTAGCGGTGACTCGAGGAAGTTGCAAGCACACTCCAGGCTGAAGGACTTCAGGAGTCTAGGTCTAGCAGATTCGGTGAGGTTTCGCAAAGTCAGTTGTTCCAGCAAGTGGTGCTGCGAGGCCAGCAGTTGCTGCAATTGGAGGAACGGTCTGCTGCAGGCGTGCGAGCAAAAGCAATGGAGAATTAGTCCCACCTTGGTAAGCAGTGACCTCTTTGAGTAGTTTAAAGTGATTTTGTGATATTGTTTGGTTGCCTCTAATACACTGGGGTGAGGTCCCTCCTCACCTATGCACACACCTCGTCTGTGACTTCATCCCGCGGACCTAGCGACCCAGCCCAATAACCCGGCTCTGGGAGAGCGTACCGAAGAGCGATTCAGAGAGCGAGAGATGCGCGGGAAGGGTAGGGGAGTAGGTTTTGTTGCGTGGTGCTTGTGTGCAGGAAAAGGACGCTAAAGAAGGAAGCAGGGACTTAGCCACTGTGAGCGAGGAAGAAGAAGAAGAAGAACACCCTGTAGCAGAGGTGCGGCAGACCAAGAGAAAGAAGAAGACAGAGATCAAGGGGTAGACAAAGAAGCAAGAAAGCAAAAGAAGAAGAGGAATAAAAAGAAGAAGGCAACTTAAGAAGAGGCAAAGCTAGGACTTAGCTACAAGAAGAGAAGGAAAATGAAGAAGAGCAGAAGCGGCTAAGGAAGAAAAAGAAAAGGAGACCAGCAAAAGAGAAGAATATGAGAAATAACTTTAAGACGTCTGATGCAATATCAGGCGTCCATTCTTTTTGAGCAATTTCTTTCCATATCATTATCATGTCACTTCTATTGAACTAGTCATTTCTTTTTATTTAAAAGTTGTGTTCTCAAGTTTTGGAATACTCAGATTGTTCCCTGTGTTCGATCTCGGATACTCTGATTTTCGAGTTATAAATTTTTATTTGTTTTCACGGAAAGTTCATCTATATTACAATGAGATATCTATTAAAACACGATCTAGCCATGTGAACATTTTGGCGCTGTTGCCGAGGAGCAACGGGCACTTCTAAAGCTTTTGATCAGAACTTCTAATCCAATACTGACTTAATTCCTCTCCTTTGTTGTGCTTGTCTCTGGGAAAGCAGAGAAAAGAAGAGCAGCTGCACAACAGCCACACCAAGGAACAGGTAACTTTCATTAGCCCGCTCTCTTAACCACCTCAAAATCTGAAAAGGAACAAAGAAAAATCAACCTAGGGCTACCTGTTTCATACTTAGTAATTCATCAAAGTTGCCTGATTTTCATTTCAACACATTTTGAACTGCACATCCAACTAAGGTAACTAGGGCTAAACCTTTCTTGATTGAGCCCTAGATACCAATTTTTGAGGCAACTAAATTGGACCAACTAGAGCCAACCTGAGGATTGCAAAGCTAGGGTTTTTAGAGACACATCTTCTCTTAAACAAAGAAAAAAGTTTTTCCAAAAAGAGGTGTGCCTAAACCTTGTTTGAAAAGATCTATACAAGAGAAACCCTAAGCAAATCAGGCTTTTAAATCCATTTAAACCCTAAAAGAAAGGACCCAAAAGCTCTCAAAGGAACAAGAGGTGAAGTTGATCCTTTGGGTCAACCAACCTTAAAATTAGGTCACTTTTTCACTCAAAAGACCTAAAAGTTCAAGTGGAACCTTAAGCACCTTGATCTTAAAATAAAAAAGGTAGACTTAAGAGGTCAAGGTCCCCATTCTGATCTACCTGGAATCTCAATGACAAGAGAGGTCGGGTGGGGGAAATCCTGTAACTCGTGGGGACGCTCTACCGTGTAGGGGTCTTTGCGGGACTCTCCCTCTTTGGCTGCCTAGGTACTTCTCAACTGGATGACCTTTCTGACTAAGGGGTATCATCCGCCCCGAACCTGTTTGGTCACCCAACAATTTTTGGGTGTCGTGATTAGGTTCAGCACCTTCTAATCCCATCACATCCTTCGGTGCATGTTCAGTAGGAGGTCCTTAAGACCTCCTTTAGAAATTCACTCCCGTCGAGGCCAAGCCTTGACACCCTTATTTGTGTAGCAACCTCACCACATAAATCTTTCATTCGATTCAGAACCAAGTTATCCTTCTTCCATCATGGCACAACCCATTGAAGAAGAAAACAACCTTGAGCACCAGCTTCAACGCCTGAATGATCTCTTTCAAAACTTTGTAAACCCACCACAGCGACCAATGATACGAGATCACTATAATCCCGCTGCGGTGGCGATAGAGCCTCGAGTCCGAATCCCGATTGGAGGTCTTGATTCTGAACTGAAGCCCAATATAATTCATGACATACCAAAGTTTCATGGGCTTAACTCTGAGGATCCATTCCAACACATTAAACAACTCAAGCATCTGTTCCAGACCTTCGGGTCAGATCCACAAAACTGGGATATCCTACTCATGAAAATGTTTTCTTTCTCCCTCCTGGACAAGGCCGCCCATTGGTATCAAACTCAGACCCATCCGATCAACACATGGGAGGAACTTCAGTCCAAATTTTTGAAAAAGTTCTTCCCCGTTGGCCGGACGAATGCCTTGCGCCACCAAATTACCCATTTCACTCAACAAACGGGAGAACCTCTTCACGAAGCATGGGACCGATTCTTAGATCTCATGCGAAACTGCCCCCATCACGGAGTTCCTAAATGGGAACAAGTCCAGTCTTTTTACCAGGGACTCCGTGAAGACATTTGATTATTCGTTAATGCAACGTGCGGAGGAAACATCATGGGTCAACATGAAGACACAGTGTAGGAGATTCTCGAAAACATGTGCGAGAACTCCATTAATAATGACTCCATGGGCTTATTCGACAGAACGAATGCCCGCGCATCGACGAATCTGAGAGGGGCACATGAGACGCAGGACTTGTCCACATCCGTCGACTTGGAATTGATGGCCACTCGGTTGGACAAGGTTTTTATCATAGAAAAGAAGGTGGACGAGCTAACCCGGCATCTGCAGTGAGCCACCTCTATGCAGAACTCTTTTGCACAACCACCTCTGGCGAGAGAAACTATGCAAAACATCTACCACCAATCTGCTAAGGGGATGGACCCGTATCCACCCCCGTCTGACTCTCGGACCGGAGTGACCTCCGATCCATTCTACTCGAGTTGGGGCAACTCTGAACCCTCGTATTCTGACTTTCTTGAGGTTCCTCAGACTTGCGAGGACCTCAACGCCATCCAGAATGACCCATTCTCCAATACCTACAACCCTGGATGGCGAAATCATCCCAACTTTCAGTGGATGGAAAATTCCCAGACTCAAAGACCACCATATCAGCCCCGTCCACAAGCCCCTCGTCCATATCAACCGCCTTAGCCTCGGCCCAATCCCACCTACCAATCCGGGCCAAACCAGGATCAAATGACTCTTATCCTTCAAGCACTGGCTGACATTCAAAAGACGAATGCGGCAATGCAAAAATAGCACAGGGATGAGATCACAGAGGTCGCAACCAACTGGCCTAGATGGCAAATTCCCACCAACCTGGCACCCTTCCTTCGCAACCTCTGCCAAACCCAAATAACGTGCCGACCCAGAGGCGCGTTATGAACCCAAATTCAGGCCACGCACATTTGATTTATCAGGCCCCTACTGCTCCATCACCAGATGGGATGGAAGCTTCGACATCTTATGCGGGATTTCAGTAGCAACCACCCCTCTTACCAAACCCAAACAAAAACCAGGTCGGATTAAACTCTGTAACGACACGTAGTGGCAAAACAACCCAAGACCCACATTATCTGAACCACCCTAAGCCTGGTAGTAGCCAACGCCCTAAGATAGTTATCCAGGATACCATTGTCCCAGATCAATAACTTGGACCTATTCTAGAGGAACAAACTAGGACTCCATTTCCTAAGGCCTTGACCAAAGGAAAAAGGATAACCAAATCCGTAGCCCCCGAGGAGGATATGGTCAAGCTCTTTGAATAGGTCTAGATAAACATCTCCTTGATGGATGCAATTCGTCACGTACCGGCTTACACAAGATTCCTGAAAGACGTATGTACACCTAAACGTAAGCCACAAACCAAGGATGGGAATCTGATCGTACGGTCAGAGCAAGCCAGCTCTGTCATCTTGAGTAAACTCCCACCCAAGGCTAAAGACCTAGGATCTCCCTTGATTTCTTGTAAAATTGGTGAAACCCAATTTGATAGAGCCTTACTTGATCTAGGTGCCTCCATAAATCTAATACCTACATCCCTCCTTGACCACCTTGAAGAATCCAAACTTAAACCGACTAAGGTGACATTGCAGTTAGCCGATCGATCCATCAAGTCACCTAAAGGAACACTCGAGGATGTCATTGTTAGGGTACGGAATTTCTACTTCCCAGTGGACTTCATAGTTCTGGACATGGACGCACCTGAGAACCCAAGGGACACACCAATCATATTAGGGAGACCCTTTTTGGCCACTGCTAGGGCCAACATAAACTGCGAAGAGGGCCAGATAGAATTAAAATTTGGGAATCAAACTCAGAAGATTGACATTTTTAAGGCCCAACAAGGGATTAATTGCGGGGTTATAGAGCAAATATGTGATATCAGAGCCGTGGTTGATGAATCGCATATAGAGGACAACCTGATTATCCCTAATCAACCACTAGAAGATCAAAACCCGCAAACAGAGGAGTGCAAACATGATCTAGACACACCCATAACTCCAACCCTTGTTCCTGATACAAACCTCGAACCATCCGCTACTGTTGACAATCCTGCCATGGAACTCAAGCCCCTTCCCGAGTATCTGAAGTACGTCTTTTTGGGTTCCAATCAGACGTTTCCTATGATTATCAACTCTCAACTCACACCTGACCAGGAATTGCATTTGATTACTATTCTCCAGCAACATCGTAGAGCCATTAGATGGACTCTTGATGACTTGACTGGGATAAGCCCTTCGTACTGCACACATCGAATCTACATAGAAGAGGGCGCACGACCTTCAAGAGAAATGCAGAGACGTTTAAACCCTAACCTACAAGAGGTCGTGAAAAAGGAGATCATAAAATGGTTAGATGCAGGGATCATCTACCCGATCTCCGATAGTCGTTGGGTGAGTCCAATACAGGTGGTGCCTAAAAAGGCTGGATTTACCATCATCATGACTGAAATCAGAAAGGTCATTCCTACCCAAATAGCTAACTCGTGGAGAGTCTGCATTGATTACAGAAGACTCAATTCCTCCATGAAGAAGGACCATTTCCCAATACCGTTTATTGATCAGATCCTTGAGAAACTAGCGGGAAATAGGTTCTTCTACTTTCTTGATGGGTACTCCGGTTACAACCAGGTGGCAATCCATCCAGAAGACCAAGAAAAGACCACATTCACTTGCCCCTTCGGGACGTATGCATTTCGAAGGATGCCTTTTGGTCTCTACAATGCACCCGCAACCTTTCAACGGTGCATGCTTGCCATATTCTCAGATATGGTAGGTGATTATCTGGAAGTCTTCATGGATGACTTTTCATTTTTTGGAGCATCATTCGACGATTGCCTCCAACACTTGGTCCAAATACTCAGGCGATGCATCGATGTGAATTTGGTTCTTTTCTAGGAAAAGAGCCATTTCATGGTGCCTGAGGGAATTGTCCTGGGACAAGCTAAGGTTAACCTGATTTCCAAGCTCCCTATGCCTAGATCGATTAAGGACATCCAATCTTTTTTGGGGCATGTCGGTTTTTACCATCAATTTATCCCTGATTTTTCAAAAGTCGCGCGCCCATTGACCACTCTTCTCTCCAAGGATGTGCCTTTCAAAATTTCCAAGGAATGCACTCAAGCATTTGAGATCCTTCCTGACCAAGTCACCCAAGCCACGATCCTACAGTACCCTGATTGGTCTCAACCCTTTGAGATCATGTGCGATGCATCTGACTTCGCTGTAGGAGCTGTTTTGGGGCAGAAAATTGATGGGAAACCTGTGGTCATTTAGTACACTAGCAAAACACTAGACAAGGCTCAGCGTAACTACACGGTTACTGAGAAAGAGCTGCTAGCTATAGTATTTGCCCTAGAAAAATTTAGATCAGACCTTCTGGGTTCCCATGTTATCATATACTCGGATCACACAACTATGAGGCATCTCCTTGCAAAGAAGGATGCGAAACCTCGATTAATCCGATGGATCTTGCTGTTGCAAGAATTTGACCTTGAGATTCGCGACAAAGCAGGAAAGCAAAATGTGGTAGATGATCACTTGTCCCGCCTTCCTTCTGAAATAATTGACCCTTCCGGACCCATCACAAAACACTTTCCTGATGAGCGCCTCCTGACTATCAATACAGGGTTCCATGGTTCGAAGATATAATGAATTACCTGGCATCACATCAGATCTCATCCGATTGGCCGAAGGCCAAGAAGGACAAATTACATTCCGATACCAAGTATTACCTATGGGAAGACCCATATCTATTCCGCATTGGTGCTGATCAGATAATTTGATGGTGTGTCACGGAAGTAGAATCAAAGATATACTCTCCTTTTGCCATGACCAGGCATGCGGTGGACATTTCTCAGGACACAAAACCGCATCAAAACTCCTCCAGTGTGGCTTTTACTGGCCCACAAATTTTCAAGGATGCATACGATCACTGTAAGACATGTACCCGTTGCCAAACCTTGGGCAACATGAGCCATCGAGACATGATGCCTCTACAGCCGATCTTGGTATGTGAAATTTTTGACATCTGGGGGATCGATTTCATGGGGCCCTTTCCTATCTCGGATGGCTTCGAATACATCTTACTCGCCATTGACTATGTGTCCAAGTGGATAGAAGCCATTCTGACCCGAACCAATAATCATAAGGTTGTTATCAAATTCATTCATCAAAACATCTTCTCAAGGTTCGGGATTCCACGAGCAATAATTTTCAATGGAGGGACCCATTTTACAAATGCTCGTTCAGGTCACTGATAACCAAATACGGGGTGTCGCATCGAATCTCTACTCCCTACCACCCCCAAACTAATGGTCTAGTTGAGCTATCAAATCGAGAGATCAAGAAAATCCTTCAGGTTACTGTTCGACTTGACAGAAAAGATTGGTCTTCTCGGCTTCCGGAAGCATTGTGGGCCTATAGCACCACCCACAAGACCCAATTAGAAATGTCTCCCTTCAAACTGGTGTACGGGGAAGGCATGTCACCTCCCCGTTGAATTGGAGCATAAAGCATATTAGGTAGTACAAAATTGCAATTTAGATCTTTCTAAGGCTGGAACCCATAGAAGGCTTCAAATAAGCGAGATCGATGAATTACGCCACGACGCGTATGAGAACTCGCGAATTTACAAAGAACGGGTTAAAGCTTTTCATGACAAACACATTTCTAGAAAGATCTTTCATCTTGGTCAAAAGGTTTTACTCTTTGATGCCCGACTCAAATTATTCCCAGGAAAGCTATGATCTAAGTGGGTCGGACCCTATCTAGTCCAACAAATATTTGGAAATGGAGCCATTGAAATCAGCCCACTCAGCCACGATTCTGAACCTTTTGTTGTGAACAGTCAGAGACTCAAACCGTTCATTGACATGACCGATACAAATTTGGCTGAGTCATCCTTTACCCTTCATTCTCCTTGAGCTCATTGCGCCCAGCCGATGGCATAAAACTCAACGCTTAATGGGAGGCAACCAGTCATTCTTTGAAAAATCTAAAACCTTTTCTGACATTTCTACGCGGAATTCCTATTGCACTTTAGGGTTCATCTATTAGAACAGTCGACTTCACCTCAGGTACCTCTACCCGAGATTAGAAATCGTTCGCAACAGTCACTTCGACCCGTTCGCTCACCCAACACCTGTCCTACTGCATGAACTAAGCTGAAATCGAACCCACCTAATTTACAATGGGGACATTGCAAATCTTAGGCATGGGGGGTATGAAAGTGCAAAATGTCAAGAAAATTCGTATCAAGAAAAGGTTTCAACTCAAAAAAAAAAATCTTGGAAAAGAAAAAAAAGAGGAGGGGGGAGAAACAATTCGAGCCATACAAAATGAAAGGAGGAAAAGAGCAAAATGCCACAAAAGGAGCACAAAATGAAAAAGAAAAAGAGATAGTCATTAGTAAAATATTAAGGGATTAAATGAAGTTTTAGACTAGATCAAGAAAAGAGAAAAATAAAAGAAAAGTGCTAAGGAGACATAATAAGAGATTACCAGGAATGCTGGTCTTAGGCCTCTTGGGCTAGATTCTTTAGCTTAATAATTCACGTATCCGCTAAAATCTGGATAATCCTCAAGAGGTTGGGGAAAATGTGAAGTTTAAGTATTAGGTCTAAGGCTTAAGAAGTATTCGGCCTCATTAACTGACCTTCGGTTTGCGGGATTTGGTAACCTAAGCACCCCAATTCACATACAGTCTGGTTCAATGCACATAAATATCAAAATCACACAAAAAGCGTTTCAATGTTTTGAAAAAGTCACCTAGATTAGGAGTGGCCGATCAACACAAGTTGATTTAGACGAGTTCCCGATGCGGAGAGGTGGGAAATTCCCCTCGAAGATGCGTAACATATCATCTCCTCGGTGCTTGTCTCTTAGGATATTTAAATATCCTACCGAGGGCATGTAAGCACTCTGCTGGTTCAAATATCATGGGCGGCATTATCATGAAATGTCAATTGCCAGGGTCTGAATTCGGCCACGGAACGCCATGGGCGGGATTATCTCGAAATCTCGAAAGCTAAGGTTCTGGGGGTTGCCATGGGCGGTGCTACCTCAAAGCATCGATAGCCAGGGACCCTTGAAAATTGATGATGGGGACGAGGAATCCGATACAGACAGTGTTGAGAAGCCAATCCAAAGCTAGAAATAAAAAGAAAAGAGAGAGAAAACTCTCCAAATAAATAAACATTCTGTCTCTCTCTTACAAAAACGCATTGCAAACTGAACCTAGGCTAAAAATGTCTCAAGCACAGGTGCTTTAACCACGGAGTCCAACAAACCCTAGGATAGTTTTTGCAATCCTTAAAAACCTTTGCGGAAGACTGAGGCTAAAGCAGGTCAGGTCCAGATTTTGGTTGGTACTTGAGTACCACTAGGCCTATTGTCGGCATTCTAACCTAATCACAAAAGAAAAAGAAAAGCACTTATCATAACTGATGACAGACACTCAGGGTCTAGAACAGAAGTTAAAACCTTGAAATTTTGCTAAGGGACTAGCAAAAGATAGGCATGGAGGTATGATGAGAGCCTCATCATGAGTCCTGACTAGCTCATTTTGACCCAAGAAAGAGAATAAAAGCTCCTACATAACCTAGAGAAGGGCTTAATGGAAGGAATAATTGTTCTGAGAGGAAAACATGAAATAAAGGTTTAAACTGCAATTTTACTATTGCAGTACATAAATGGGATTTCTTAGAGACATAACATAGGTCAAATGGTCTGAATAAGATAAAAAGTGGGTTGGTTTAATCAGAAATGGTTTATGTGCAAACTAGGAATTAAATGACATCTTGTAACCCTAAAACAGACTTGCTTAACTCAACAAGGTTTCGATCAGGATAAAAATCAAATAAACCCTCTAAAATTCATGGAAAAATATGCCCTAGGGTTTATAACATTCAATTTGGCCTTTGGAACCTAGTTTAACCTAGATTGGGGTCCTAGCTCATCAATTGACCTAATTTGGGTTTTTATGCAAAATATCTAGTCAAACGTCGTCAAACCTAAAATCCAACTTCACCATTGGATTCCTTAGGTCCAAATTAGGTTTGTACCAAAATTTGGACCTAAGATGAGGTCATCTTGACCTACTTTGCAAATTAGTACACCCAATTACATTTTGGCCCTATCTTTTGAAAATCATTACACAAACCCCCCTATCTTCCTCGCCACTCTTACAAATAGGTCCCTCCACCATTAATGGGGAGGAATCCTTCTCCAGTGAGGAAGGGACGGGGAATACTCCCCGATCCCTCAGAGATCTCCTCCCAGATTTGGAAGGGAGATTCTCTGAGGAATCCCCTTCCACCTGAGCCCAATCACAATGTTTGATTTCTATCCAATCTCTCGTGCGAACGCACGAGAGATTTAGAATCCCAACTACCTTCCTTCTCCAGCGAGGTGTCGATGGCAGAAAGCTTGCCCTCCACGCACCAAAAGCTCGACCAGCACTTATAAAAGGACCCTCGACCCTCTGCGAATCTCTCAGACTTGTTTTGGCCGTAGAATCCTCCAAATTTCATCTCCCCTCTCTCCGGCCAAGTAGCCTGCAAGCTCCGGCAATTCTTCCTCCTCCCTCTCGTCGCTCTACTGCCATACCAGCAGCAGGGTTCACTGCGCCTTGTCTTCCCGCATCGTGTCGCGCCAAGGGCACGCCTTCCTGCCCTCCTCCTCGTCGCCGTTATCTCCCTCAGGGTCGTCTTCTCCGACGACGGCACAAACAAGCCGTCCATCCCCGCTGCCCCCCTTCACTCCCAACAATCCAGATAAGCTCCCTGTCTTCCACTCTTTCATTTTCCTCATTCCATTTCACACAGCACCCCTCGACCGTCACTGTCCACCGCCATCTTCCTCATCTCCGGCCACCCTCTGGCGAGACGCCTCCGTCACTTTACAGCCCCACACATCTTGCCAACCACCGCACAACCTCTGCCACACCCCACTGAACATCCTCCACTCGTCCACAGACCGCCTACACCACCACAACTGCCCCCGATCTAATCCATCTGTCCAGCCACAGAGCGACCTAGGCACATACGCCTAGGCCTACCTGCGGCCTGTCACCTACCACCTCACCTTCACCATGACACGATAGAGCTCCAAGCGTCGTTTTGTGTTGAGTAGGGTTTGAGCTCCAGCCAACATTAGCGGTGACTCAAGGAAGTTGCAAGAACGCTCTAGGCTGAAGGACTTCAGGAGTCCAGGTCCAGCAGATTCAGTGAGGTTTCGCGAAGTCAGTTGTTCCAGCAAGTGGTGCTGTGAGGCCAACAGCTGCTGCAATTGGAGGAACGGTCTGCTGCGGGCGCGTGAGCAAAAGCAGTGGAGCATTAATCCCACCTCGGTAAGCAGTGACCTCTTTGAGTAGTTTAAAGTGATTTTGTGATATCGTCTAGTTGCCTCTAATACACTGGGGTGAGGTCCCTCCTCACCTATGCATGCACCTCGTCCATGACTTCATCCCGCGGACCTGGCGACCTGACCTAATAACCCGGCTCCGGGAGAGCGTACTGAAGAGAGATTCAGAGAGAGAGAGATGCGTGGGAAGGGTAGGGGAGTAGGTTTTGTTGTGTGGTGCTTGTGTGCAGGAAAAGATGCTAAAGAAGGAAGCAGGGACTTAGTCGCTGCGAACGAGGAAGAAGAAGAAGAGCACCCTATAGCAGAGGTGCAGCAGACCAAGAGAAAGAAGAAGACAGAGATTAAGGGGCAGATAAAGAAGCAAGAAAGCAAAGGAAGAAGAATAAAAAGAAGAAGGCAACTTAAGAAGAGGCAAAGCCAGGACTTAGCCGCAAGAAGAGAATCAAGAAGAGAAGGAAAAAGAAGAAGAGCAGAAGCGACTAAGGAAGAAAAAGAAAAGGAGACCAGCAGAAGAGAAGAATCTGAGAAATAACTTTAAGACGTTTGATGCAATATCAGACGTCCATTCTTTTTGAGCAATTTCTTTCCATATCATTATCATGTCACTTCTATTGAACTAGTCATTTCTTTTTATTTAAAAGTTGTGTTCTCAAGTTTTGGAATACTCAGATTGCTCCCTGTGTTCGACCTCGGATACTCTGATTTTCGAGTTATAAATTTTATTTATTTTTGTGGAAAGTTCATCTATATTACAACGAGATATCTGTTAAAACACGATCTAGCCGCGTGAACACTACTGTAGTTTTGTTACTGTTAGTTGCTTGCATGGTGAATGTGGTTTATTTTACTGCTTTTTGGTTACTTCCTTGTTAGACGACTGGGTCTTGGGATCAGTCGAGTTGGTCCAGTCTCGTGTCCTGTAGGGATTCGGGAACCGGGTCGTAACAAGATGGTATCAGAGCAACGTCGTCCTGAGAAGTGAACCAACTAGCTGGAAAATAACCAATTCACGTGCTTGTGACTAGAGTAACCACCACATCGTACCTTTTGACACCGTCCTGAGTGTCCTTTGTTGAATGTCTATGGAATTGACGTCTTTTCTATTCTGTGTTCGCGTCTCCTTGAAGGAGATGCCTCGACGTGGGGTCAGCGAGGCGGGCTGCGGACGCGGCCAAGGACGAGGTCGGAGGGGCAGGCACGTTGAGTCCGACGTCTCAGTGGACTAGCCACTACTCCCAGGCGTTCAGGCCCAGGACCTCGCCCAGCTGATACGGGAGATCGTACGAGAGGAGCTCCACCCGCCTCCACGGGTGCCTCTTCCTGGGGCTGCGGAGGGGGAGTCCTCTGTGGGACCGCGAGACAAGCACAGCACTGGACGTGGGGCGGGGTGGCCCTCCACCGCCCCCACCTTTCTCTGACACTTCCTAGCACGAGCCCTCCTTTCCTGGAGGCATACCAGTTTCCCCACTTTAGCGCCATTACGAGCTTTTCGGATAGTTCCGAAAGCTGAAGCCCCCCTCCTTCAAGGGGGATGAGGACCCGATCGAGGCAGAGGACTGGCTCGAGCATATTGAGAAGGTGTTTGACACCCTTCGCCCCCCTACGGAGTGCCGTGTGGCCTTTGCCACGTACCAGCTGGAGAGCGCGACACACAGGTGGTGGAGGGCAGTCAGGGGTTAGGAGAGGGCCGAGCCAACTTGGGACCAGTTGTCACCCTCTTCTACGAGTAGTACTTTCCCCAGACGTGGCAGGACCAGAGGAGGTGGGAGTTCCACACTCTCTGCAAGGGAACGATGATCGTGAGCGCGTATCGCACACGTTTCCTATAGCTGTCCCATTTCATCGCGATAGTTGTTGCTACCGTGGAGGAGTGCCTATGGAGGTTCATCGAGGGGCTCCGGCCTGCTAGTCGGGGGTATGCCAAACCCCTAAAGCTGCCTACGTTCTCGAGGGTGGTGGAGGCAGCTATGTCATATGAGGAGACCAACCCGTCCGCACATGACACTGACAGTGGACGGAAGAGGCCCTACCAGCCAGACTACTCACAGGGCCAGTGAGAAAGGAGGTGCGCGGCCCCCGCAGGAGAGCCATCATGCTTTGCGGGGCCGTCAGTAGCCTTTGGGGGCCCCCGACAGGGGCCAGCTGCCAGCACTGAACCCCCGCCCAGCCGTCAGCAGGGACCTACTGAGGGCGGGAGTCGGGTTCCCCTTTGCTACCAATGTGGCCAGCCGGGCCACATTAGGAGGGACTACCCGTCTAGGGCTGGAGGTCAGCAGATGCTCCCCGCACCAAGCACTAGAGGACGAGTAGGAGGCCGAGGTTCCTAGGTGCGTGGGGGAGGATAACAGTCGCGGGGAGGGTATCGGCTAGCGACTACCTGTCCGACACAGAGTGTGGTTGCTTCGTCCACACCTAGGGCTGAGGGGCGTATCAATGCCCTGACACAGAGATGCCAGAGCTTTAGGATCAGTGGTGGTAGGTATGGTTACAGTTTTCGGCAGACTAGTTTACACACGTTTTGATTCCGGCGCCACGCACTCGTTTGTCGCTGCTAGCTTTGCTGTCAGTTTGGGGCAGGACTATGTGTTGTTAGAGGATCCGTTTGTGATCAGAGGTCCGAGTGGTCAGCTGTTTGTAGCTGAGGAAGTTTACACAGGTTGTCAGGTCAGTGTTGGGGAACACAGCCTCCCCGCTGATCTGATTGTGATATCGATGGAGGACTTTGGCGTGATTCTGGGGATGGACTGGCTGTCCGCTTACCATGCCTTAGTGGACTGTTTTGAGAGGAAGATCATCTTCTCCATACCAAAGTTGCCTTCTTTCGAGTTTCACAGACAGCCCGTGGACAGAGGCTTCAGGTGCATTTCTGCACTTCGGGCGATGAGACTTTTGGGCCAAGGGTGTAAGGGCTTCCTAGCTTGTGTGGTGGTGGAGCCCAGCACTATGGCAGACTTTTAGAGTATCCCAGTGGTCAGAGAGTACCCTGACGTGTTCCCAGACGAGTTGCCAGGACTATCGCCCGAGTGTGAGATCGAGTTTGAGATCTCACTGGTACTAGGGACCAGCCCCATTTCTACAGTGCCTTACAGGATGACACCACTTGAGCTGCGAGAGCTCAAGTCCCAGTTGCAAGACCTTCTGGAGAAAGGCTTTGTGAGGCCCAGTGCGTCTCCGTGGGGAGCCCTGGTATTGTTTGTGAAGAAGAAGGATGGTACCCTACGCCTTTGTGTGGACTACAGATAGCTGAATAAGGTCACCATCAAGAACAGGTATCTGCTGCTGAGGATTGATGACTTGTTTGACCAGTTGCGAGGTGCCATGGTATTCTTTAAGATAGACTTGAGGTCTGGCTACCACTAGTTGAGGATCAAGGAGACCAACGTCTCCAAGATAGCTTTCCACACTCGGTACAGACACTACGAGTTTTTGGGCTGACCAACGCCCCCGCTGCCTTCATGGATTTGATGAACCGGGTGTTCAGACCGTATCTGGACCAGTTCGTGGTGGTATTTATTGATGATGTGCTCACCTACTCTCGCGATCAGGCGCAGCATGGACAACACTTGCGGATGGTTTTGGACACACTGAGACGACGTAGGCTGTATGTCAAATATAGCAAGTGCGAGTTCTGGTTGAGGGAGGTGACCTTCTTGGGTCATGTGATCTCCGGGGATGGCTTGGCTGTGGACCCAACCAAGGTTGAGGTAGTGCTCAGGTGGGAGAGACCGCATACAGTGACAAAGATCCACAGTTTCCTCGAACTGGTAGGCTACTACAGGCGGTTTATCAGGGGTTTCTCGTAGATTGCACGTCCTATGACACAGCTGACCTGGAAAAACATGCCCTTTTCTTGGACAGACGCTTGTAAGGCATGCTTTCAGGAGCTGAAGGAGAGGCTGCCTTCGACTCCCGTGTTTACCATCCCAAACAGCAGTGGCGGGTTCGTTGTGTATGCAGACGTCTCTTTGCAGGGGTTAGGGGATGTTTTCATGCAGAGGGGTCACGTTGTCGCTTACGCTTTGCGGCAACTGAAGCCCCATGAGCATAGCTACCCTACCCATGACCTGGAGCTGGCAGCTGTCGTCTTCGCACTGACGACTTGGAGGCACTACTTGTACGGTGAGACTTTTGAGATTTTCACAGATCATAAGAGCCTCAAATACTTGTTTGATCAGAAGGAGCTTAACATGAGACAGAGACCTTGGTTAGAGCTCCTGAAGGACTATGACTGCAACATTTCCTACCATCCAGGGAAAGCCAACGTGGTGGCTGACGCCTTGAGTCGGAAGGCGCTTGCCCACCTGGCTAGTTTACAGGCATAGAGTTGGCGACCCCTAGAGTTACTGGGGCACTATGATGCAATGACTGTGACACGACAGACGAGGCCAGAGCTGATAGATCGCATCATCACAGGACAGATGATCGATTCGTACCTGCAGTCATTACATGATAGAGTACTGTCAGGGGACCCTGGAGACTTCTCCTTTACAGACGAAGTGCTGCGCATGAGGGGGCGTTTGTGCATTCCCAGGGACGAGGAGCTATTGAGAGAGCTCCTGATTGAGGCACACGGTTCCAGGTTCACCATATATCCCGGGAACACAAAAATGTATCATGATCTGAGATGCGACTTTTGGTGGAGGGGAATGAAGTGGGGTGTAGGTGAATTCGTGCAGCAGTGTTAGTGTGCCAACAGGTGAAGGTCGAGCATTAGAGGCCTGCAAGGTTGTTGCAGCCATTTCCAGTGCCAGAGTGGAAGTGGGAGAGCATCACCATAGACATGGTGGTGGGCTTGCCCATTACCCAGCGAGGACATGATGCAGTCTGGGTGATCATAGACAGATTTACGAAGACGGCACGTTTCTTGCCGATTCGAGTCACTTTGGGACCAGCACAGTTGGCAGAGAGGTATATCCGCGACGTGGTACGTCTGCAGGAGTTCCACGGGAGATTGTATCCAATCGGGATACTCGCTTCACGTCCCAGTTTTGGGCTGAGTTTCAACAGGCCTTGGGGACACGGTTGAGGTTCAGTACAGCATACCACCCCCAGACGAATGGGCAGTCAGAGTGCACGATACAGACGCTTGAGGACCTTTTACGTGCCTATGTACTGAACTGGAGGGTCTCTTGGGAGGAGCACTTGCCCCTGGCGGAGTTTGCATATAATAACAGCTATCACTCAAGCATCAGCATGGCACCCTACGAGGCTCTGTACAGACAGAGGTGTATCGCACCCTTGAGTTGGGTTGAGGTGGGGACTAAGTGGGAGGTTGGTCCCAGGCTGATCCGGCAGAGTCAGGAGGTGATTGAGCAGATTCACAGGCGACTCCGCACAATCAAGAGTAGGCATAAGAGCTATGCAGATCGGAAACGCAGAGAGGTGAAGTTTGAAGTTGGGGATCACGTCTTCCTTCGTGTTTCTCCCATGAACGACTTGCAGCATTTTGGGGTGAAAGGGAAGCTCACGCCGAGGTTTGTGGGGCCCTTTGAGGTTCTAGAGCGAGTTGGACACATTGCTTACAGGCTTGCCCTTCCTCCCCAGCTTTCTGGTGTGCACGACGTGTTCCACGTGTCCAACCTCAGGAAGTACGTCGCCGATCACAGTCATGTTCTGAGCCACAAGAGCGTCGAGGGGGTGACGACCTGACCTACCCCGAGCGGCCAGTGCAGATACTAGATAGAGCCATTCGGAGTCTGAGATAGAAGCAGGTACCCCTGGTGAAGGTCTTGTGGAGGAGCCAGCGGTACGAGGAGGCTACCTACGAGCCTAAGGCGGCGATGTGAGAGCGGTACCCGGAGCACTTTGAGGGTACGTATTTTCAGACCGGCTTCAGTCCTCTTTGAGTTTGTTATGCGTGTGCTGTTCTTTTTCTGCACCCTAGCTAGCTCAAGTTTCGGGGATGAAACTTTCTTTGAGTTTGTTATGTTATTAAGACCCATGCTGTTAAAGCCCTTTAAGACATCTGGGACTTGGGTCAGACGTCTGGACACCTTCCTAAGTGTTTGGAAATCAAATTTTTCGTGTACGTCCCCGCGTCTATGCGCATGCTACGCGTAGACAGTACGCAGCCTACTTAAACCCCCCTCCCCTCCCTCGTTCACCTCACCTTCATCCACCATTCTTCTTCCTCCAGCGAGAGCGATGAGCGGCGAATAGCGAGGAGCGGGCGTGAGCGGCATCGGAGGAGAGGAGGAGCAGTGAGGGGAAGGGAGGAGAGCGTGCGCGCGAGCTCGCGAGGGAGCTCGCCGGAGAGCTCACGGCCGGTCGGGCGTGCGCAAGGCGGAGAGGTGTGTCAGGGAGGTCCTCCTCGACACTACTGCAGCCGAAGCAACAGGCAAGCGGGCGTGGCGCAGCTGCATGCGGCGTGAGAAGGCGAAGGCAGCTTCTGGTTCTGGGATTTCCCAGAATCAGATGTCTGGATCGACATCTAGACGACGTAGACGGCGTCTAGAGGAGGTTCCAAACGACTGAGAGGTAAATCCTGGGACCTACTCTTTCCTTTGCGGATACGGCCATGCAGGCTGTTCTACCGAGGCACTGTTCCATGCCATATTGAGGAGATTTGCGTCGCTGCGTGCAGGATTCACTTCGGGAAGGTGCGAGACATGCCCTCCCATGCAGTTCAGACGTCTAGGAGAGGCACCAGACGGCAGGAAGTGTTTCCAGACATCCGGAGAGGTTGTCGGACGTCTGGAACTGGATCCAGATGGTCCAGCAGAGTTCCTGGACATCTGAGGAGTGGCGCAGGAGTTGAGGTATGGTTCTGGACTCTTTTAAGACGTCTGGAAGGTATTCCAGACGTCTGATATGAATCAGAATTGCTATTTTGACCCGTTTATGGTCCGTTTGAGGTCTGATTTTCGCAATTAAGATTCCATTGTTCTCCGTATAAGTTCCTCTACTTGTTGGAATACTTTTTATTCTATTCTGAGTGGTTTCTTGTGATTGATCCTTGTGATAGGACCTCGTTCCATTGCGGATTTGGGGTTTGCTGAGGCATGTGAACCTGCCGATCAAGCCCCCATTACTCCTGGGTTTACTGGTAGAGTGGCTTCCCCTAATTTAATTACAAACATGAATGCATATCTGGAATGAATTTTAATCCTAGAGTATGGCATGAATCCTAGGACTAGAAGCACTAGAATAGTTGTATGGAATGTATGAATTGCAGTCTTAGATGAGTAAATAGAATAATAACAATTGCCTGTAAATGGATAACAGCTGCCTGTGAAATGTAAAGTACTGTTGCTAGCAACTGTTGCATGTAAATTCCTATTGTTTACAATTAAATATGAGCTACCTGTATATGAATTGGAAATGGAAGATTGAATGTTGGAAACATGACCTACATGCGAATAAACCTAGAATGTGAATAGTAAAGTTACATGCTACATGTGTCGAACTTGAGAAATGGAAATAGAAATGATGAAACCTAGTATGGCTTGGCCTGAGAAACATGAGCATGAACCCTACGGGGAAATTAGGAGTAGAGATCCTGGAAATAAATGGAATGGAACTGGAAATGTGAATGGGGAAGTGAGCTGGCCCTTGAGTACGGAGTACCAAGGAGAGCGACTGTCCCCCTGCTTAGTGCAGAGCGAAGCTAGATGCCCTAGGGTTGGGACCCGAGGTTAGGATTGACTACTTTGTACTGACTTTTTGGCCCTTGTGTACATAGTACCGGAGAGAGCTACTAGTGTAAGGAGAGAGCTAGCTACCCCACAGGGCCTGGGGTTCAGCTAGCCACCTTACATTGACTTGTTAGGCCCACTGGGCAAACCAGGGTAGTCAGGCAAGGATGCGCGGACTATGGAGGGGTGATTGCACCGCAAAAATACCCCTGCAATTAAGTCGTCTTGTGCTATTTCTTAGCATTATCAGTGCATATTAGGTAGTCATAGTCGCATTTGTGAATATAGACGCATGCATGCATTTAATTGAGAGGGGAGGAGAGTAAATAAATGGCCTTGCAATAACAATTTTCCTCAAGTGCATCTTTGCAAAATTCACCTTCTACTTGACTTTCAAACTCTTCCTGCGGCTGCATGGCAACTTCTTCTCCTCGCGCCATTCCCTGCTCAAGCCCTTCCCTGCGGCTGCCTCTCCCTGCCAAGCAATGCGTAAGCATGCACAGCTAGGGCATGGCTGTGCATGCTCTCCTCTTCTTTAAAAAGAGGGCACAGCTTCTTCTTGCAGGCAGCCTGGTCCCCAGCCAAAAAAAAACCCACAGCAGCTCCACTTCTCCTTCCAGGCCACCGTCATCTCCTCCCTCTCCCTCCATACGCCGGCCCTCCTCCTCTGAGGAGACACCCGGCGGACAGGAGCACCTCACGGTGGTGCACAACCACCACAATGAGTCCACCACCACCCAGCTCACCAAAGAGCTGGTGGGCATGGTGGCTCTTCCCTGACTTCTTCGTTTCCAGCACTTTAGCCATTACCACCAAGCTTCAGCTGTGAAGCTCAACCGGCCACCGCACGCCCAGCAGCAGCTGGCCGAGCCCCACAGCAGCAGCAGCAAGGCGGCAGCAACGCACATAGGCCTTCCGCGCGCGCCTGCAGGCACCCTTGCCTCCAGCTTCTCCGTGCAAGCTCCTTGTCGCGCTCTCTCTTCCTCCCGCAACCGGCCACTACGCGCCTCTGTGGCGGCCGGCCAAGCTTCCTGCACACCCCAGCCAACACCCGCAGGCCACCGCGCTCTCTGTCACGACCTTCCGCCCGCAAGCCACTGGCAGGCGCAACCCTTCCACGCGTGCGCCATCCCGTGCGCGCCAGCTGCAAGCCGCCCGCACTCACAGCACCTGCAGTAGGCAGTTGCGCGGCTCGCCCGACCACTGTAGCCACTGTTCACGCGTTTCTGCGGAACACTGTGGCTATAGTGGGGTGACCGGAAAGCTTCTCACTTATCCGGTCACCCGGCGCGCCACTACCGGCCACTGCCTACGCACGCGTTCAGCCTCGCACCCGCTCCAACGCCCGCCCGCACGTCTGCGTGCATCCGCATCGCCCGCACCCGCCTGCTCCTTCGCCCGCGTGTGCCTGCGAGCGCTCGCTCCAGCCCTCCTCTCCTCGCGCCCACTCCCGTCTGCATGCTACGGCTTCTTCTCTCCACGTGTATACGTGCCTGTGCGCACGCATGGGACTTCCAGACGATGCCCTGAGCGCACAAACGTCTTAACCCACGCGTCTTCACTCCAGCAGGAAGCGTGCGGCTTCCCTCTCCCTCCCTCCCTCTCTCTCTCTCTCTCTCTCTCACAGCTCACTCTCCTTCTCTCTCTGCAAATACACATACGCACACACACTCACACTTTCATACACACGCACACACACCTATACACTATTATATACTTATATATATATATATACATATATATATTTATATCTATATATATTTATATACATATATATACATATATATATATATACTTATATTTATACATATAGTAGTACCTATATACTTATGTATTAGTATACATACATACATACATATATATATATATATACTTATATATATATACATATATACATACATATATACATATACTTATGTACATATACATATATATATATATATATATACACATATATCTATACATATATTAGTACTTATATAACTATGTATTAGTCTATACACACCTACTTATACATATATATATATACATATACATACATATATACATATATATACATATCTAGCTACATATATCTATATATACATATATATATATATACATCTATACATATATCTATCTATACATATAGCTACATACATATATACATCTATACTTATATATATATATATTTACACATATATATATACATATATAACTACATATATATACCTATATATTTATAACCATATATATATACATATAGATATATTTACATATATACATATATATATATATATATATATATATATATTTTCACATTATTTACCATATGTGGTATCGCGGGAATATCTGCACCAGTTGCTGATATTCCCCGATACACGCGTACAAAAAGCGTGTTCGCATTCATCTTCCACCATCCATCCTACACCTTACACGCGGCACTTCGTCCTATTAGTTGCGTCTTTCTAGACGACGACCGACTCGACACCGTGCTACACTCCATCTCTGCCTCCACCCCCACCCCTTTATACATATATAATATATACCTATATATATACTATATTTACTTTATTTCTGCTTCTCTTTCATGCCAATAAAAAGATGAAAAATATATAAAAGAAAAAAGATAATCCTTGACTTGCAGGTACTCCGTCTTGCGAATGGCAAGACCCGTTTTGGAACCCTGTTTTGGCTCAAAGCCAAGAACCCAATTTTGAGGGTGTGCCTCAAGGACAAAGATTACCAGAAAAAAATATAAATTGAAAAAACATCAAAAACACAATAAACGAACGGAAGAGATTCGTTGTAGGAAAGGCGTAGAAACTTGACTCGTAACCCCACTTCCCTGAGTTCGACCCTGGGCCTAAAAGTGACCAAGATAAAATCAAGTAGGCCAGGTTAAAAATTTTGCAAAGAGATGGTTAGGTCCGATTTAGGTTAACCACTATATACACTTCAACGATAAAATCACCATATTAACAACCTAATCGGGTCCGACACCATACCCTCTTCTGGTGCCGTTGCCAGGGAAGTGCGCCTGCAAGTAAGTTTCTATTCCATTCCTTTCATCTTTCTCTTCTCTCTTCATGGGTGTCTCTATTTTTGGTGTGCAGGTAAACCTGTTGCAAGGAGAAAGCAGGCATACGAAGTCAAAGACGTGAGTAGATCCAAGGCGGGAACGAGAGTGTGAAGACGCCGACACCGCACTGGAGCTCCGCACATGTTGCTGCACAAGTAAGTCTTTCTTTCTTAGCAACCTAGGTTAACTTGTAACCTTAGTATAAAAAAAAAACTAAAAACTAAAAATTAGAAAAACTTCTTGGGATCTCTTGGGGCAAGTGGATTAAAATTCACTTGTTTGATTGATTGCCTTTACTCCCACCGCCCCGGGATTTCCCACCTTACTTCGCATAGCGAAAATCCAAGAATCTTGATTCTTGAATTTTTCGCCGTGTGAAGTATTCTGAGGCAAACACAAAAAGATTGATTACCACCCTCTTTGCCTCATTTACCTGTAATTCGAGATCACATTTTTTATGGGGAGACTTGGAATTAAGTTGATTCCAACCCACCACGACTTTTCAACTTGCCTAAGATTCGATCCTGAATATTTCAACACTAACAATTTTAGTTTCTTTATCTGTTGATTGAGCCTTGTGTGTGGAAATCTTTTTGGTGATTTGGAGCACTTGAATTGAAGTGCTTTGGCTTCCTTTCACATAAATCTAAAACTAATTCGTGAATCCACACATAGAAATCTCCATTTAGGGAAGCCCATTGCATTGTAGCATGCATTAACCAACTGATATTGAAGAAGGGTTTATTGGACTTAGAAGAAAACTTGTATTCTTGCAAAACCCGGAGATTAGTTGAATTGGTATTTCAGCAAAATCCTAAAATCCATACTACTTAAGGCTGAATTCTAAAAACCATTCACCAATAAAAACCTCAATTCAGGGAGATTTCCCCGTTGCATGCTTGTCTTACACAATCTGAAAATCAATCACTTGGGCATTACCCATAAACAACGCCCTTCACATTCCAAAAGCACTTGATCCTAAGCCTCTAACTAAAACTGGTAGTAACTTGACCCTTACTAAGGATTGGAGGTCTAACTACCTACGTGTAGCGCCTACATGCTGGTGAGGGTTCCCGCATGCTATCGGGTGTCTAAGACTGGGGCAAACGGCCTTTCAATCTGGCCTGGTGGTTCCACGGTGCTCGCATTCGGTTCCGTAGTTCGTGATAGTAGGTAAATTAGATCTTTAGGTCTAAGGGCACACTGTAGAGGTTGGGAATTTGACTGTATTGGTTTGCAATCAAGTGTACCTTTGCAACGTCATTTCTCTCATCTCTTTTCCCTTCTAATCTCCCCAATTCTTCCTGCGATAGTGCATGTTTGGGAGGAGGTCACAAAACCTTGAACTGTGTGAATTGCCTGATAAATTTAGAAAAGAAGCCAAATCGTCCTCCTCCACAAACATGGTTGCACGCCCACCCCCAAATCCCGAGGGAGGAAACCACCCTCAGAACCCACCAGGTGGTGGAGCCTTAGATCCTATAACCCGCCTCCAAGCCCAAATGGAGATGTATAATGAGCAAATTGAAGCCATTCGGGAAACATTGGAGGAAATGCAGAACCCTCCTGAATTGGAGGAGCCTAGGTCTCTTAGCTCCTATCAGAATCCCGCGGCTACGGAGACCATAGGACAAATTCGGGTCCCCATGGGCGGGGACGACTATGAACTAAAACTAAACATAATTGGCCTAATAAATTTTCACTTCCATGGTCTTGCAAGTGAAGATCCTTTTCTCTACTTGGAAGACTTAACCCGATTGGCTGAAACTGTTAAACCAAGAAATGTCGGGTTACCTATAGTCCTCATGAAAATGTTCCCATTTTCATTGCGGGATAAAGCGTCGCAGTGGCTATGCACCCTTGGGAGAAGCATCCACTCTTGGGAAGAGATGCGAACAGCGTTTCTCAAGAAGTTCTTCCCAATCGGGCGAACCAATGCCCTTCGCCATGCTATCACTTCATTTACGCAACAAAACGGCGAACAATTTCATGAGGCATGGGAGAGATATAATGACCTCCTCAGGAAGTGTCCGCACCACGGTCTGCCTAAGTGGCATATAGCCTAGATTTTCTACTACGGGCTAAATGAGACTTTGAAGCAGATTGCAGACGCTTCTTGCAGAGGGAATTTTATGAATAAAGATGAGAATGGAGCATTCGAATTATTTGAAAATATGAGCAAAAACTCAATGAACAATGCCTCCATTGTCGCCTTTAATTGTACCAGCTAGCCCCGAAATGTCCACGAAGTTGACACGGGACCCTCCCATTCATCCACTGATCTCAACCTTATAGCACAGAAATTGGATGAAGTCTCCGTCGTGCACAAGAAGTTGGACGAGCTTCTGGCCAACCCCGCCCGATCTATGGCAAACACCCCCACTTCACCACTTCGTCACAATTCCAATTCTTCCAACACCAGGCTTATCCCGAGAAACCCCGTAAGACCTTCCTTATCGAGTGTCGCGCCAAGCGACTCTGTAAGTCATGTGGAATTGGCTTCTGCGAGCCAGTATTTTGAAACGGAGGACCAAGCCTCCGTGTGCTCGGACGCATATTTACATGCGGACATGTCTTATGGCATAGAAGACGGTTGCACCCTGGGGAATAACCCGTTCTCTGCCACTTATAACCCAGGGTGGTGAAATCATCCGAAGTTCACATCGTCCAACAACCCGCAGTGCCAAAACCCCACGGGTGGACCAATGCGACGTCTGCACCCGTCATCCCAAGGGCCCAGTCTAATCCTATGGCAAATCCGCCATCAGGCCCATGCGTACCACAAACCGAACACGCATCAAGTCCTCTTGACAAATTGATGCGAATGATGATAGAAATGTCAAAGCGCCATGAAGAGAACATGACCTCTCTTCAGCACCAATTGGCTCAGCAGAATGCTGAGATCAGTCAACTACGCATGGCGACTCGATCTCAGGGCACTCTTCCCACCCAACCTGTTCCAAACCAGCGAAACTTCGTACCCCGTGGTCCTCAACCATAGGTACGACCGTCTCAAGGGTAGGTTAATCAAATTCTGCAAGCTCCTAGCATTCCATCGGGATTTTAGGCTAATCCCACTGCAGCACTACACTCTTATGTCCCTATTGCAAACCCTCCTCCGCCGTATGATCCCACTGGACCCGCATCGTCCAATGCTATCACTACGAGGAGTGGTAAGCAGACCATCGATTCGCCTCAACCTGATCTTGGCCCGTCTTCTTCATCGCCCTCTCATTCGGGATGCGCACCGCATTCGCGAGAGGACGATACACCCAAATTGGTGCCAGAATCAGTCCCATTCCCTGAGGCTCTACTGAGGGAGCCAAAAGGCAAAAAGAAAGATACGCAGGCCTTTGATAACCTGTGTAATTTGTTCAGGGATGTAGAAATCAAGGTACCCCTGCTCAAGGCTATCGACCACATACCTACTGTCGCCCGATTTTTCAAAGACTACACAACACCCAAGCGACAGTCAAAGAAAACTAAGAATCCGGTGGTTCTCTCGCCTCATACGAGTTGTGCTATACTGTCAAACCTACCACCGAAGCAGAAAGTCTGAGCACACCGCTTATTTCCTGTAGCATCCAAGGCTGCAGTTTTAACCGTGCCCTGCTTGATCTAGGATCTTCCATAAATCTTATACCAACCATCATGCTCAAAAAATTTTCCTTGGGAAATCTGAAACCCACCCCTGTCACGTTACAGTTGGCAGACTCTCTATTAAAATTCCAAAGGGTGTGGTGGAGGACGTGGTGGTTAGGGTCAACAGTCTCTGTTTTCCTGTTGACTTTCTTATTTTAGATATGGAAGTTCCTAGCTCACTTTCTGATTGTCTGATCATCCTTGGTCGACCTTTCTTGGCCACAACCCGTGCCCTTGTCGACTGCGAGTCGGGTTGTATTGAGATTACCGTTGGATCTAAAAAGATTAAGCTTAACATCTTCAAGGCAGCCAAGAACTTTGATTGCGATTGCATCGAGGATGACACGTCTGACGAGGACATGGCCGCTAGCACGTGTATCGGACTAATTGGGACCTATTCTGACTGCTGTAGATTACCTGTAAACACTGACGACTGCCTGATCTACACATACTGTGATGTTCCCCCATCCCTCCCTATCCCCGTACCTTCTCCTGACCAGACTTCTGACGAGGTTTTCTCCGCTTCCCATACCTCATGATCTGAGTCATATCCTGGCTACTCACCGCCAGTCCACACTCCTGAAGACTGGATTGCCCTTTCTTTCCCGCCAAATCAGGCGGATTTGCAATTCCACACTGGGACCTTGGGCCCACATCTTACTCACTAGGGTTGTTCCTTTTTGGATCCATCTATCCAAGAAGCCCCTCTTCTTGGATAGATGTCTTGGATAGATGGATCCAAAAAGGAACAACCCTAGTGAGTGAGATGTGGGCCCAAGGTCCCAGTGTGGAATTACAAATCTGTGGCCAATCTAAGAGCCAACTTCTTCTCCCTGACTTGTTTTCTAATCCGCCTAGGACACTCTCATCCCAGGAAATGCCAGACCTTTCACCATCCACCATCACTTTTCACGCCACTATCACAATCATTTCACCACCCACCATCCACCCACCCTACCACCCTGCTGTATGCCCTGCACCTCAGCTCTCGTTACCCGATCTTTCGTCCTTTCTCTACCTTTCCCTGCATGCATATGACATAGCATCGTTTGGCATGGGGGGGTGGATAGGCATCCATAGGATCTGAGTATTTTATGGTATCATGCAGTTCCCACCTATTTATAAATATGCAAGAAAAAGAGAAAGAAAAAAAAAAAATATATATATATATAATATATATATAATAATAATAAATGGTGTTTAGTAATGATCTAAAGGCTGAAACAAAAATACAGTAAGGGTTTATGGATATTCAACCTCTATTTTGAAGACTTTCCAGGTCACAGAAGTTTGATTCGCTCAGGCTCAGGCTTAATTCACTTGAGCATTGACAAAATAGATCAGAATCTCTCCTAATTAAGGACATATTCTTGTACCTGAGACACCAGTACAGGATCCGTTGGTTTACTTCTACTTGAAAGCTTAAGTAAACTTGGTTCATACTACACATATCAGGAAAGACCAGGTGAACATAAGATCCAACCCTAGTGTTCATTAGGGAAGGTAGAGTCCTTACCTGTGCGCGCAGGTAGACCTTTTATCCCAGGCTTTAGTCTTGTGTTTAGGAACGACTCTGTCCACCAAGAAAGAACTCTCCCACCAAAAAGAAAAGTGTGCTCATCCAAATAATGTTGTAAGAGATATACTGACACGTGTTTCAAAAAAAAATGCAGATAAGTCAGTATATCTCACAAATGTCTGTAAAGTTGTCACCCTTCAAGAAGTTCTTCAGGGCGGGTTACAAATACCCTATGAACCACAAATGTCAGAAAATGGGAGTCGAGTTTTCCATCATCTTCTTAAGGGTCAATTCGAAGACACGAGCTGAAACTGAGACCAACCTTTACATAAAAAATCATGAAACTCTGGGTTTGAGTCTTAATGTTCATCTGGTCAGTCTTGATCCTTCACTAAGCACAAGCCATAACCTCTTGAGCTCTTAAGTATGGCAAAAACCTCCTGGGTCATGGAAATCGTACTTAAGGTTTAAATATCAAGAGTCCTGGTTAGTTGAGAGATGTTCTTTGTCATGTGAGACTTAAAGTACTGGTAGTCTTCTCTACAACTGGTTCTCACAATATCCAACAATAAACACACCTATATCGCCTCAAAAGAAAATCTTCAGCTTAAGATCATTTCTAAATACTATTTTGCTAGGGACTAGCAAAAGATAGGCATGGGGGTATGATTGCACCGCAAAAATACGCCTGCAATTGTGCCGTCTTGTGCTATTTCCTAGCATTATCAGTGCATATTAGGTAGACATAGTCGCATTTGTGAATATAGATGCATGCATGCATTTAATTGAGAGGGGAGGAGAGTAAATAAATGGCCATGCAAATAACATTTTTCCTCAAGTGCATCTTTGCAAAATTCATCTTCTACTTGACTTTCAAACTCTTCCCGTAGCTACATAGCAACTTCTTCTCCTCACGCCATTCCCTGCTCAAGCCCTTCCCTGCGTGCCTCTCCCTGCCAAGCCATGCGCAAGCATGCACAGCTAGGGCATGGTTGTGCATGCTCTCCTCTTCTTTAAAAAGAGGGCATGGCTTCTTGCAGGCAGCCTGGTCCCCAGCCAAAAAAAAACCCACAGCAGCTCCACTTCTCCTTCCAGGCCACCGTCATCTCCTCCCTCTCCCTCCATACACCGGCCCTCCTCATCTGAGGAGACACCCGGCGGACAGGAGCACCTCACGGTGGTGCACAACCACCACCGTGAGTCCACCACCGCCCAGCTCACCGTAGAGCCGGTGGGGGTGGTGGCTCTTCCCTGACTTCTTCGTTTCCAACACTTCAACCATTACCACCAAGCTTCAGCTGTGAAGCTCAACCGGCCACCGCACGCCTAGCAACAGCCTCCCGAGCCCTACAGCAGCAGCAGCACACGCAGGCCTTCCACGCGTTCCTACAGGCACCCTCGCCTCCAGCTTCTCCACGCAAGCTCCCTATCGCGCTCTCTCTTCCGCCCGCAACTGGCCACTGCACACCACTGCAGCGGCCGACCAACCTTCCCGTGCACCCCAGCCAACATCCGTAGGCCACCGCATGCCCTGTCACACCCATTCTCCCGCAACCCAGCCCTCACAGTGCGCTCTGTCGCGACCATCCGCCCGTAACCCACCGGCCGGCGCAACCCTTCCAAGATCGTGCCAACCCGCACGCGCCAGCCGCAAGCTGCCCGCACTCACAGCACCTGCAGCAGGCGGTTGCGCGGCTCGCCCGGCCACGGTAGCCACTGTTCATGCATTTCTGCAGAGCACTGTGGCTACAGTGGGGTGACCGGAAAGCTTCTCACTTATCTAGTCACCCAGCGCACCGCTACCGGCCACTGCCCGTGCACGCATTCAGCCCCGCGCCTGCGCGTCTGCGTACGTCCGCATCACCCGCTCCATTGCTCGCTCCCTTCGCCCGCGTGTGCCTGTGAGCGCCCGCTCCAGCCCCTCCTCTCCTAGCGCCCACTCCCATCTCCGTGCTGCGGCTTCTTCTCTCTGCATGCATACGCGCCTGCGCACGCGTGTGGGACTTCCAGACGACACCCTGAGCGCACAGACATCTTAACCCGCGCGTCTTCGTCCAGCAGGAAGCGTGCGGCTTCCCTCTCCCTCTCGCTCTCGCTCTCTCTCTCTCTCTCTCAGCACACTCTCCCTCTCTCTGCAAATACACATACGCACACACTCACACTTTCATACACGCACACACACACCTATACACTATTATATACTTATATATATATATACATATATACATATATATATACTTATATTTATACATATAGTAGTACCTATATACTTATGTATTAGTATACATACATACATACATACATACATACATATATATATATATATATACCTATATACTTATATATATATATACATGTATACTTACATATATACATATACTTATATACATATACATATATATACATATCTAGCTACATATATCTATATATACATATATTATTATATATATATATATATATATATATATATATATATATATATATATATATATATATATATATATATACACATCTATACATATGGCTACATACATATATACATATATACTTATATATATATATTTATACATATATAACAACATATATATACCTATATATTTACAACCATATATATATATACATATAGATATATTTACATATATACATATATATATATTTGCACATTACTTACCATACGTGGTATCGCGGGAATATCTGCATCAGTTGCTGATATTCCCCGATACACACGTACAAAAAGTGTGTTCGCATTCATCTTCCACCATCCATCCTACACCTTACACGCGACACTTCGTCCTGTTGGTTGCATCTTTCTAGACGACGACCGACTCGACACCGTGCTACACTCCATCTTCGCCTCCACCCCCACCCCTTTATACATATATAATATATACCTATATATATATATACTATATTTACTTTATTTCTGCTTCTCTTTCATGCCAATAAAAAGATAAAAAATATATAAAAGAGATAAGATAATCCTTGACTTGCAGGTACTCCGTCTTGCGAATAGCAAGACCCATTTTGGAATCCTATTTTGGCTCAAAGCCAAGAACCCAATTTTGAGGGTGTGCCTCAAGGACAAAGATTACCAGAAAAAAATCTAAATTGAAAAACACCAAAAACACAATAAATGAACAGAAGAGATTCGCTGTAGGAAAGGCGTAGAAACTTGACTCGTAACCCCACTTCCTGAGTTCGACCCTGGGCCTAAAAGTGACCAAGATAAAATCAAGTAGGCCAGGTTAAAAATTTTGTAAAGAGATGGTTAGGTCTGATTTAGGTTAACCACTATACACACTTCAACGATAAAATCACCATATTAACAACCTAATCAGGTCCGACACCAAGGGGCGAGACCCCTGTTTGGTTCTTAGGGGCTAAACCCCTGTTATTGAGAGGGCTATGCCCTATACTGGTTCCATGCTATGCTTTGGGCGCACCTGTTAACGGAAACGACTGACCGCGTGCCAGTGCGGGGTAGCTACTCGTGCATTTATCGCGTGTGCCGTAGTCACCGTTACGTCCGTTAGTGACCTTGGGGTGGTTGACTGAGTGTAGGACCACCACGGGGGACTCTCCAGGCCAGGAGAGCACCACGTGCTACTTCTACTCTTCGAAAAAGACTGCAATCAAGATCGTTCCCACGAGGAACATTCGAGATCAAGAAAGAGACCTGATAAATAAACCAAGTGACGAAAGAAAGAATAATTAGTTAAAGAAAGAAAGAAATTGAAAACAGCAGTTACCTGTCCACCTTTACTGTTTTAGTTAGCTGGTTGCCACTCTACTCAGCGTTCGCTGACATTTTGTACTCAACCTTTTTCAGGTCCAGGTGTTGAGCAGCCAGAGCCTACGGCTGCAGAGGGTGCTGGGCCCAGTAGAGCCCAATAGTTGTAACTTTCTGTTGTACTCCATTTCCTGTTGTAGTGAGTAGTTGTTACACTTCTATACTCTTTTATTGTGAACTTTATATTCCTATACCTATTTAATTTTCTACTGTTGTTGTGGTGTGTAGTGTAGTAGTTTACTTCTTTACTGTTGTACTTTTGTTACTGTTAGTTGCTTGCATGGTGAATGTGATTTATTTTACTGCTTTTTGGTTACTTCCTCGTTGGACTACTAGGTCTTGGGATTAGTCGAGTCGGTCTGGTCTCATGTCCTGTAGGGATTCGGGAACCAGGTCGTAACACCATGTTTTGAGCAATATTGATTTTATTCTTAAATTCTCCTCTATGATCACTTCTAATCTTAGAGATCATATAACCTTTCTAAGCTTGAATTTTTTTATCTAGTTTGCTAAATTTCTTGAATGTTAAATCTTTAGATCTTAAAAACAATACCCAAGTGCATCTAGAGATGTCATCAATAATGACAAGATAATATCTACACCTGCTTAGGCTTTTAGACTTGGTTGGTTAGAAGAGTTCTAGGTAAAGTAACTCTAGAGGTCTTAAAGTGCTAACCACATTTTTAGGTTTGAAAGAGTCTTTATGCGGATTACCTTATTCACAAAATTCACAAATACTTTTCTTTACAAATACTTTGACTAAGTCATGTTTCACAAGTTTATTTATGTTTTCCATGTGAACATGTCTTAGTCTTCTATGCCATAGTATTGACTCATCATCTGATGCAACCAAACATTCATAAGTATTGCATCTGTCAAAATTAATAATATAGATGTCTTTAAACCTATGTCATTTTAGAAGTGTTTCTTTCATTGTCTTATCCTTGATTTTGAATCTTTTTAAGGTAAAGTTAACTTTATTACCTTTACCACAGATCTAACTTACACAAAGTAGATTATGCTTTAACACTTTAACTAAATGAAAATTATCAAAAGAGGTTTTAGAATTACAAATTTGGCCAGTACCAATAATACGACCCTTGTGGTTGTTGCCAAAGGTGATCGTGACACCTTCCTTATGGTTGAGGCCGATGAATAGTCCTTCTTCTCCAATCATGTGTTTGGAGTAACTGCTATCCATGACCCATCTTCTGTCTTTGTTTGCCTGTCATTTGACGTTCTTGAACTGGTTTAGTTGGTGAGGGTTGAGCACCAGACACCTATCCATTACAACCTGATAAGGTCCTAACGGATTCAAGATTGCCTTTGCACATTCTATACAACTAGTTTTTGAGCTCTGTTTGGTCTTCGAGAAGGTACCCTACAAAATAGGATTTCAAAGTATCCTTTGGTACCCATATTTTCTTTTTGGGTCCAATTTTGTTAGTGTGTTGTTCCCAATAACGTATGTCATTAGGCATATACACTTTCTTGACCTTTTGATTAGAAGACTTATGTGTGTCATTTTGTGCCTTCGAACTAGAGGCTTCATGATCATTTTTATGAATATATCTTATAAGAAGCTCATCATGGTCATTAATTACCACTAATTAACTAGTCTTCCTAGTTAATTAGCTAGAAATATGTAAATATATGAGTTAATTATTAGATAAGTGATAAACAGTAAAGGACCTTAAAATAAGTTTAAAATGCCATATTATCATCCAATTAGTATTATTAATAATTTAATTAATAATTGGACTTGAAATATTATCAGTAATTTATCCAATTAATGTGTTAACTAACTTAAGTATAATTTATACCTAAGTATATAATAACTTAAGTAACATTACTTAATTAAATAAATTAAGCTAAAAAGGTCAAAAATGTAAATTCAAGGTCAAAATATAATAATTATCTTATTTATAATCATATATAAAAAGTTGAAAAAGATTTAAATTAAAATAAACCTTGAAAACCTAAGTTTACATTTTAGTCCTTATGTTTTATTTCAATTGAGTCCTTATTATTCACTTAGGTCCTCAACTTTCATTACGTTAAGTCCCTGAAACTTCTTCTTTCCTTCATCAGCCTTCTGGACGGCTGACGACAGGAGGTGCTTCCACCGTTTGATCACCGTACATCTGACGTCATTCCTTCTTCAAGCTCCTGGAGCTTGTGCTCACCATCTCCTTTTCATCCACCGGTCTGGATGATGCTATAATCCCATTTTAGGGTTGGAGACAACCTCACCGACGTCGAAGAAGATGCCGGTGGTTACTCCACTCCTAGCCTCTTCTCCGTCTAGACACAACCTCCTTCTCAGCCGCCACCACCTATAAATACCCCTCCACACCCTTGATTTTCATGAAGTTAGCTCCCTTCCCTCTTCTTCACTGAGCTAACCGATAGGCTATTCTCTCTATACTCCGACAACCTTCCTCCGCTTCATCCATCTTCCTCCATCCATCTTCGATCGCTCTGGATCTCCGCCGAACTCAGCCGAGTCTTCTAACGAGGTGCTGACTAGGACCTCCTTTGCTTCACCTCACAACCACCTGCCAGACTATTTTGCCAACCCTCTGATTTCCTCCTCCGTTATGAGCCATCGACGGAGATCTTCTATCCCCTTTGTCCATGTAACAGTAGATTAGGTAGGTAGATTAGTTAGGCTAGTTAGGCAGATTAGATAGTGTAATGTTAGATTTTGCACTCGTCTTCCTCAACTTCGGCGAGTTCCTTGAGCTTGTCAAGAGCAATTTCTTGTCTTTTTAAGTCACCGTTCACCTTCTTACACCTCCCATGAACATTTCTATCATCCTTAATTACTGAATTGATCATCTAATCGACTAAATCACCTCCACCTCCACCAACTGCTCCTGCTGTCCATGGCAACAATAGTTGAGCTATTTCCACCTCCACTGGGGCTCTCCACCATTTATGCATCACTTAAGGGCCCTAATCCTCACTCTAATTTAAGTAATTACCCTCTATAACTTTAACAGCCAATTTTATTTAAGCTCCTGAGCTCGCTGTCAATGCCAGCTCAGGAGATGTTCAAATCAATAATTATTCACCTATATAACATCGCAAATACATTTTGACTTGTTTTCTCCACTCAATTGAGTGGGAAAACAAGTCCTGAGCCTAATTAGACTCAAATCTTGTGTAATATGAATTCACTATTTAATCTTCACTTTATTGAACAATTGATGAAATTAATGTGCTCCTGAGGTACCTTGTGATCTCAGGAAGCTTTTTGAATCATCACTGGCACAATTTCACAACATCTGTATAGTTTCACCTTTTTCTGGACTCACCAGAGTTCCGACGAGTCAAACAAGCTCTTAGCCTATTAAACTCAGTGTGAAGCTCCAGATCATCAATTTGAAGCTCACTGATAATGCTGAGGTAGTTTATTTGAGGTTTTAGGCAGAGTTGGAGATGTCTGACAGTTAGGTTTAAGCCTTATTCAAAAGGTCAAAAAGCTTCGGAGACTTGCCCTAAGACTATTTCCATGATTCAATCACTGTGACAAACCTTGGTTTGTCCTGACGAACAAACTCTTCTTCAAGCTCAGGCAACAGGCCTGGAACCCTAGGAACCTTAGTTGAATCATCTTTCTAAGGGTCTGAATCTGTTCCTGTGATTGAAGAGAAGTTACTTTAGGCTTTAATTTCATCTGAAAAGGTTAAACTCAGAAAGTCAAAATTCGAGGCTAACAGGTCAAACTAAAGTCTGATCCTTGGATTTTGGATTCAAACAAATAAATTGAGGAGTTCAAACTATTGCTAAGATGTTTGTAAATAATTCAGATGAGATTTGGATGAGCTCTGATCAAGTTTTTGGTAGAAATTGAATTATGTTCAGTTTGGGTTGTTTTTTAACCCAAACAGGCAACAGTGGCTTTGTGATGAGATTTAAGTGAATAATCTGCCCAGATGGATTCGTAACAACCTCTAGAGGTTGTTTGAATTGATTCAATAGGACTTTATCTGTCTATTGGACCTTTCAAAACTTAAATTGAAGTTCTGAAGCTCCTTGGAGAAGCTTTTAGCTTCTGCACCATTCCTGAAGCTCCTAAGAACTCACTTCCTTCACCAACAGCCGTGAAATGACCCTCTAAACCTATTCAACACTCCATCTGGAAGTCAAAGACCTTCTGTAGACCTTAGAGCTGAAAATTCCACTCTGCAAGCTAATATAGCTGTAACAACTCAGGTCTTTCGCCCTTCAAATCTAAGAGCTTAACCCTCCCTGAGTATCAAATTGATACTCCAATCATGTAGAACATCTTAAGATCTTTCCAGCAAGCTTTTATTTGCTTGGAACGGAGCTCTGAGCTGGCTGGAATTAACATTTGAAGTTCGAACTGGGAGGGGGAAACTTAGTCCCACCTCGATAGAACTGGAGAGGTTGCATGGGTATAAAACAAATTTGTGTTAAGGGCATATCAGTTGATAGCACACGGCGCAAGGAAATGAACATGAGCATTGGGTGTGTTTGTGGGTGCGTGCAGTGCATGTGCATGGGTGTGTGTGTGCCTATGGGCATGCGAGTGTGGGCCCGAAAGGGTGTGTGCATGGGGCCTGGGAGGTCGTGAGCCGAATGGCCTCGAGACTATGCAAATCGGAAATAAATCAAAACTAAATAAAATTAGGCTTGGACCTAGTAAGGTCTGGTCCCACCCTGAGAAGGGTGTTGTGTATCCTCGACCAGTCCAAGCTGCTAATCAGAAACCTAATTTTTAGTTCAAAGAGTTAGACTGGTTCAGTTCAAAAGGTCTGCTGGTTCAAAAGGAAAGGATGCTAAGGTCAAAAGAGAAGGAGAAGAAGCAAAGGAAAGTAAGAGAAGGAGAAGAAAGACAGAGCTTGTAGAGATAAAGGAAGGCTGAACAGGCATAAGGGCTAAAGAGAAAAGGCAGAGTAAGGAAGAGAAGAAAGAAAGAAAAGAAGACATGTAAAAGAAGGAGCTCGAGAAAGATTAAGGAAAAAGATTAAGAAGAAGATTCAGAAATAAGAAAAAAGAAAAGAGAAAGAGAGAGAGAGAAAGGTAAAAGAAGAAGAGAAAGAAAGAGGCTGAAGATAGAAGAGAAATTCATGGTTTAATTTCTTGCATATTATTCATTCCTTTTTAATTTAATATTGTAATAAGGCATATTTTCATTAGAAACACTTTCTCTTGCCTTAATCTCTTGAAATAAAAAGAAATAAACATGTTTACTTGTTTGTAAAAGAAGATCATTTGTGTAAATGTGTATTCTTATGGAATTTTGCATATTCTTTTAATTTGAAATTATTAAGCAAAATTCATGTTCTTAAAATAAATTTAACTTTCCATGAATAGCTTAGATTCAATGGTGAATTCTAATTAAGTTATGCCTCCCAGTGAACGACCTGGACTCAACTAGTTAAAAGAAATAAAATCTAAAATGTTAGGTTAACTTGACCCTATACTACTTAATCGACACAAATTCAAGTTGACCTAAGTTACTTTCTTATGCACATAATTAAGCACAATTAACTTAATTAACTGTGTTGAGAAAGATGACGACCAATATCCTAAACCAAATTTTTTGGAGCTTTGGGTATATGTGCCTAACAATTTTTCGAATTGTTTTTTCCTTTCGTAAACTTAGTTAAATCATTGACAAGAGTTATTGATTTTTCTTTTACCTTATCTAAATCAAATTCAAGAAAATCTATGAGTTTTCAAGGAAGCAATTTCTTGTAACAATTCTAGATTTTGTGAAGCATATTTGTGCTTATAGGCAGTTTCTACTTCCATGTTTTTTGAAAGTTTCTTATTGTCATTCTTAAGTGCTTTAGTTACGTCATGCAATTCATAAAAGGCTTCTAAAAGTTCATTAAAAGTAAAAGATGACACCTCCTCTTCAAGAGCCATAAGTTCGAAGAGAGCTTCTTCTCCAGTGGTTTCTTCTTCCTCTTCAAATCTTGTGTCTGAATCGTCCCATGTGACTTGAAGAGTGTAGATACCTATATATATTTAGGTATCTAGTAGACACCTCAGATTATGGCTTATTCTCTCCTAGATGTAGCAATTTCAACTTTGTAGCCAATAGCGATGAGGATTACATAGGTGGTTATACCGATAGGAAGAACACTAGTGGAACATGCCAATTTTTGGGTGATTCATTAGTCTCTTGGTTCTCCAAAAAATAATCTAGTGTACCCCTATCGACTACGGAGGCTGAATATATAGCCACCGCACTAGCTTGTTCCTAAGTTTTATTGATGAAAAATACTTTAAGAGATTTTGATTTGATATTTAGTAAAATAAAAATATTATGTGATAATATTAGTGCTATCAACCTTTCGAAGAATCCTATACACCACTCTCACATAAATCATATCGATGTTAGACATCATTTTTTGATGGACAATGTACTAAAAGGGGAAATTGATGTTGAATTTATTTGTACTGAATTATAGCTTGCTTATATTTTCACCAAACCTTTGAACTATGATCATTTTAATTTTACCCGTAGAAAATTGGGCATATGTAAGCTTACCGATATTTGAAGGATTTAATATGTTAGACGTTAATATTGTTTGTCAATGAACATTGAAGGAATGTTGATTTCATCAAGTCAAGACTCCTTCAAATCAGTTCAGAAATTAAAATGCACAATATATGCAAAATCAAACATTTATTCAAACATCCAGATGTCTTAACTTTCAAAATCAGACGTTCGATAAGCTATTCAGATGTCTAATTGACAACTTCTGATTATACTTACTTTTGGCCATCAGTCATCCAACATGCATTCCAGGAGACTTGATTTTGAAATTAAAATCAAGAAAATATTGATTTTCAGATGCCCAGCCCAGAGGTCTAATCAGGTTGATCAAATGACAACCTAGGTTTGGGGTATGATCTTGATACCCACTGGTTTCAGAGATCAAACGTTTGACCTCCTATGTCAGATGTCTAATGACTAAAGGTTGGATGTCTGATAGAAAAATCAGACGACAACCTATAGCTGGGTCAAAATGTCGACATCCCTGACTTTTGATCGAAGATGTCTAATAGATATACTAAACGTCTAATTTCTGTAGAACTTGAGTTCTTAGTTCCTGATTTGAGGTGGTTTTTGGGGTAAATAACCCCAACTCTAGGGCTCTTGCACGACCTTAGGGACCACTTAAAAGCCCCTTTGTCCCACTTCTATTCTCTCTCAGATAAGAGATTTTGATTTGATATTTAGTAAAATAAAAATATTATGTGATAATATTAGTGCTATCAACCTTTCGAAGAATCCTATACACCACTCCCACATAAATCATATCGATGTTAGACATCATTTTTTGATGGACAATGTACTAAAAGGGGAAATTGAGGTTGAATTTATTTGTACTGAATTATAGCTTGCTTATATTTTCACCAAACCTTTGAACTATGATCATTTTAATTTTACCTGTAGAAAATTGGGCATATGTAAGCTTACCAATATTTGAAGGATTTAATATGTTAGACGTTAATATTGTTTGTTAATGAACATTGAAGGAATGTTGATTTCATCAAGTCAAGACTCCTTCAAATCAGTTCAGAAATTAAAATGCACAATATATGCAAAATCAAACATTTATTCAAACATCCAGATGTCTTAACTTTCAAAATCAGATGTTAGATAAGCTATTCAGATGTCTAATTGACAACTTCTGATTATACTTACTTTTGGCCATCAGTCATCCAACATGCATTCCAGAAGACTTGATTTTGAAATTAAAATCAAGAAAATATTGATTTTCAGATGCCCAGCCCAGAGGTCTAATCAGGTTGATCAAATGACAACCTAGGTTTGGGGTATGATCTTGATACCCACTGGTTTCAGAGATCAAACGTTTGACCTCCTATGTCAGATGTCTGATGACTAAAGGTTAGATGTCTGATAGAAAAATCAGACGACAACCTATAGCTAGGTCAAAATGTCGACATCCCTGACTTTTGATCGAAGATGTTTGATAGATATACTAAACGTCTAATTTCTGCAGAACTTGAGTTCTGAGTTCCTGATTTGAGGTGGTTTTTGGGGTAAATAACCCCAACTCTAGGGGGCTCTTGCACGACCTTAGGGACCACTTAAAAGCCCCTTTGTCCCACTTCTATTCTCTCTCAGATCCCTAGTAAAAATCCTCAAATCTCCTCCTTAAACTCCAGCTGTCACCCCCTCCTCTCTTTTGCCCTAGCTCCATTAGACCGCTACCAGAGGCTCCCATTGTCTGATCATTGGCACCACCACCTCCCTTGCATCAGGGGGAGTTCCTTCTCCTTAATATAAACCTTCCTCACTCTCCTCTCTTCAAGTTTCTCTCGATCTAAACCATATTTTGAGCAAACCCTTGACGGGTTCTCAAGGTTTCTCGAAGAGCTCCTTTGATGTGATTTCTTGAAGTCTTTATCTACAAATTGCCTTCAATGTCTTAATTTAATGATCTATTTCCACATAGGGATCATGAACTAGATCAAGGATTGAAAGATTTCCCCTCATATGTTTTTCAGTGATTTGGAGGTTTTTGCTGAATCTCTGCTCTATTTTCGACATCAAAACTCGCCTTTCAGATTGATTCTTGAGAAGATTACTTTTTGGTAGGAGTACTACCCTAACCTTTCTTGGTGTTTTACTCATTGATTTTTTCTCGAATTGCTAATTTCGTCAAGGTAGGGGTACTGCCCAAAACCTTATCTTGGTGATTTTGTGGCCTTCATCGAATGGCAGGTGTGCTGCCCAGTATGAATGGTTTGAATGAGTGCTTGATGGGAAGTGTGCTTCTTATTATGGATTATTATGAATGCATTTGATTAGTTGATGGCAGGTGTGTTGTCCTTTAAGATAATTTTTCTGCACATTTTAAATATTGTTGTGCAACATTTGTTTTGCATGTATCCCATTAAACCCAATCCCACCCACCCACCCACTCCAACCATGCCTCTACGTAGAAAAACCACTAAGGCATCTTCATCCTAGTCCCAATCCACATTCCTAGCTAACCAACTTACGAGTGGCACCACTAGGGACCAATTCTCTAAGTTCGCAAATGCAAGAGTTAAACACCCTCGATACATTGTATGGTCCGACTTTGCTCATTTGAACCTTTTAAACACTTTGAGACCCTCCACCTATTTAAATACTTTGCCTGGGAATTTCACTTGGGTGTGGGGTGTATTGGCATTTTCCCTAACCCCATCTACCTCTTTTATGCTAATATCATAGAGGACTGGACCATTGACCACCTCCAGCTTCACTCCACCATCCTAGGTACCAAAGTATCATCACCACCAACTATATCTCTGAGCTCCTTGACATTCCCAATGAAGGGAATGATTATGATGACATACTCTATGACTACGACTCAGAGGTCATTAACCAAGAGCTCATCCTCCCTAAAAAATACAAACCCCATCTTGTTACTTCGCCTTGCAAGAACCTCAAACTAGTCCCTCATCTCTTGTCCCGAATCTTTGGTTGAGACCTACTTAACAAATCCAGAGGCTTTGATTACATTTCTCACCAACACAAGGCCCTCTTCTTTGTAGTTGTCCATCACATCCCATTCAATTTTTGCCATCTCATTATTCGTGTCATGAATGAGGATCACTCCACTTCCCCTCCATTCGACTCTCTTCTGTCACAAATTTTTGGTAACCACCATGTCCATACAACAAGTTAGGCCATAGAGAAAAAAGTTGAGCCTTACAACCGTGCCACTACCATGAAAATGCAAATTCTTGTAGAAAACCCCAAAAAGAAGTCAAACCCGACATACCCCCTTACCTTAACCTGTATGAGTAACACCCACTCTCGCTCGAGGCTCCCATGACAAGCTTTGACGCTAGTTGGAAACCCGATGAGGAGCACCTTGCCGAAGGTATCTCTCTTCTACGCTACCAGGATGACATCTACCACTATCTGGGCCACATGCACTTAGATATGCATAAGACGCACGAGGACATTTGTGCTCTACAGATGGGATAGGGACCACCTCACCGTCACTACCAAGATCGTCAAGACCCACAGTAGCTCTGTGGTGGATGTTTAGCTCTGATTTTCTCTTTCTTTGATGTTTTATCAATCTTTTTAGTTGGTTGGATGATTGGATGTTAGTCCTTGTTTCTCTTTTTTCTTTATGGCTTGTACTAAGGAATTTTCAACCCCACATTTAGTATTTTGTTGGGAACAATGCTAGGCTCTCGTAGGATACACACATTTTGGACCATATACTACTATGTTTATTTTAATCTATCTAGTATCTTTCCATTTTTGAGCATTATATATGATGACTCTAAGTTTTTCTCACATGCCTTACTCATGCAAGTTCATAATGTATATCATATAAGGACTCATGCTTTCAGTAAACCTTATGATTCTACATTGTTAGTCATTTAACTTTTATGCTTAGTTTACCCTTCATTATTCATTTTCATGATATTCAAAAAGCGAGAGAACAACTTAGGATGAACAAACAAAATATATTTACAATAAATACGTCTTTCGAGGAATATATTCATTTCTCATGAAGACGAATCTTCGCAAAATTTGATTTTATCTAGACATTAGAAATAGTGCTCCAAGTACCTTACAAAGGGTGAGGGGAAAGTATCCTAAGAAAGAATTTTGAAAATCATCAAAAAGGGAGAGATTTTAGTTCAACCACTCTTTAATAAATATTTTGATGATTTTACAAAACAACGAAAAGGGAATATATACAATAAAACCACTATTTCCAATGTTTAGATCATCTCTAAGTTGCAGGTGTCAAGCTATATCTCAAGGGCTAGACTCGAAGACAAAGAAGTTTGTTTAGGTCGTAGGATATTGTATATTAATTTAGAGAGTTGTAATTTCTCTCTTATTGAGTTTAGAAGTGCTATAAAGAGCCCCCAGCTAGATATAGGAATCCTTATCATAGTCTCTCAACACATAGGAAAAAACCTACAACAAAATCGAAATTAAGATCAAGAACATTCTTTAGTATCAAACATCTGACATAGTCTCCAGACACCTAACTTGGAAAGTTAAGCCATCTAATCAATAGATCAAATGTCCAATAGCTGTATACATAGCCTTAACAAACTGAACATATAGGCTTTAAATGACCTATCTTCATTCCATACTTCCAGGCTGTGTTTGGTTGCTAGGTTAAGTATTTAACCTGCCACTTAACCCGCCTCCTATTTACGTCGGGTTAAGTGGACTTAACCCGAGGTAAAGTTATTTCACCCTCTCTGTGGAATAACTTTAACTTGCCAAAATGTCCAAATAGGTTAACTCACTTATTCCACCATTTATTCCACTCCTTCAACTTATTACACAAACTTATTCCCCTTACCAAATGGGCCCTAGAGTTCACACAAGACGTCTAATCATACTATCAGACATCTAATAATGGACCGTTAGAACTAAATCAAGCCTAAATCACACTTTATCATAAGAGAATCTTCTCGAACAAAATTAGGATTATTTTATAATTATTTTTTCCAGATGCCATTTTAGATGTCTAATAATGGAATGTTAGGGCTAATCTGACTTAAAGATTGATTTGTTAAAGCAAATCTTGATTATGAAATTATTTAGAAATCATAACACCTTAGTTAGTATTATTATTAGATGATGTCTGATCCCTAAACAAAAGATCCCTATTTGAATCTGATCATTTTTAGGAACCAACCCTTTTATTTTTAGACATCCAAACAAACTCCCACATGTCTTATAATGAGTATCCAGACATCCAATACTTTGTGACAAGTACACAGTTTAGATCTAATTAGTTCTAGGAACACTGACCCTTGTTTTCAGATGTGTAGATTCATGGTCAAACATCCAGAAGCCCTATATCAAACATCTAAAACATTTTTAAGTCATTTGATTTTGTTGTCAGACCTAATTATTGCCTAATTTGATTTGGATTTTGACCAATTCTTTAGGGATTTGTCTCTGATGGAACGCGAGTAGAGTTATTTAATTAGGTGATATTAGCATCAAAATTAGTATAGTGGAATCAGTTGCCTACAAGCGATTCTACATAGCTTTTTCAAAGATAGCTTTAACTTAGACTAAGTATGCTTTAAGCTTGTCAATTTTAGGCCCAGGGTCGAACTCAGGGAGGCGGGTTTTGGATTAATCAATTTCTATGCCAATCCTAAAGATGGGTGATTTCCATTCGCTTATTATATTTTTGGGTTTTCTTTTGGTTTAGACTTTTTTGTGATACTCTTGTCCTTGAGGTAACCCTCAAAATAAGTCCTTGGCGAATCGCCAAAATCAAGTCCAAAACAATCTCACTACCCTCGAGATTGGGTACCTGCAAAGTCAAGAGTTATCTTTGCTATTTTATATATTCTTTTTTCATAATCAACAAATAAAAGAGAATACGAAAAGAAATGTAGAAAGAAATGTGGAATGGAAATGAATGAAATTACTTAGCTTATATATATATGTATGCATGTCTATGTACAACTATATAATATATAGTGGGGGGGAAGGGGGGAATTGAATCGGAGATTCCGTGGGAATGTAGCACTGAGCTAGGTTAACCGTCGTCTAGAGAGACAAGATTAACCCTAGCTATGTGTCGTGTGCGGGTGTGCATTGGACGTGTGTGTGTGTCGAATGGCTTGATGTGCACCAAAATCACATATGTGTATGCAACTGGTGCGTACACACCCAAAACATAATGCACGAAAATGGAAATGTCTGTGTGATGGTGAATTGGACTATGTATATGTGTATATGCATGTGGGATATATATATGTGTGTATATATATATATCTATGATATATGTATATGCAGATGTATATGTGTGTGTATGTATATAGGTGATAATATATGTATGTATGGATGTGAGTCTATATGTCTGTGTGTATGTGAGTGTATGTGTATGTGTATTTGTGTGTTTGTGAGAGAGGTGTGTGTACGTGCACAGAGGGGTGTGAGTGTGTGCATGCTGAGATGAAAAGGCCCGATGCACAGGTGCTGTGAGCTACATGCGGGGTGAGCTAGCCGTGTGGGGAATAACTTGCTATAGTTGGCGTGAGAGGGCACGTGTGGGAGTGTCACCAGCTAAGTGAGAAACTTAGCTGGTGACTCACGAGCTAGCCGGTTGCAACGGGGATGCGAGGTGTGAGCGTGTGACGTCAAAAAATGCATTTAGATAATTCATCTGTTGTAGCAAGCGTTTATGACATCAATTTTAAAGAGAAATATGAAGATATGAGTACGAGTGTCGAACACAAGGAGGCATGGAATATGATCACTTAATCGCTTAATGTCACAAGTTATTTTCTTTCATTTGCTTGCGAAAAGAGAGAAAGAGAGAGAATATAGGGTTAGAAACTTGAAGTAGAGCAAATATCTCTAATTATGCATAATCTAGCACAAGATGACAAAATCAATATATTGAATAGGTGAGATTGTTTTATAACTACAATGCTAAATGAAAGCTTCAGAAAATAAGCATTAAACTAAAGAGAACAAGTAGTTAAATACGATAATTGGAGTGTCAAGACAGCCACAGTGGTGGATAGGCTTCCGTCAGTGGCTCGATGACTCCAAGGCTTGCTTCTAAGCTCCAGAGGGTGGTGGGGTCGTGCTTGCTAGTAGATGAGAAGAGATGCCCATGCATGGAGGGTTGTAGGCCTTTTATGGTGGGGGAAAGGTAGCCTCAATGGGTTTAGAACAATTAACGACGGCAAGGTCATCACTGTAGCCCCGCTATATTCGTCATTGTAGCCTAGCTCATTGCTCACTGGTGTGCACTCGTGAACAATGGTCGTCGGTGGTGATCCATGTCCTCGCGTCGCTGAACGTCCAATGGTCGATCAATGGTCAAGGATTGCGCATAGGCAGATGCTCGGATCGCACCTTAGGCACACGTTAGATGGCACATGTGATGCAGCATTGGATTGTGTGTAGCTTCATTACGTGAATTCGGCACGGGAGAGAGCACCATGTCACCGCATCAGGACAACTCGATGGAGAACTAGCGGCCCACTTTTGTCGCTGCTCACGTGCAGTGAATTCACGCTTTTGAGAGGCCTCGAACATGTGCTCGTAGCGCGTTGGGTTGAGGTGCGGATTGCTACGCCATAGGCACGAAGATGTCGTGTTTTTGCTTTTCCCTCTCGTGAGCTCGCCACCATCTAATAGAGATCAACGGTTGATGATGAAGAGCGATATGGCGTGACGAAGGCCATCCAATGGTGATCTGACGGTGGCTTGCCACACACTCATGATGAAGGGGAAGGCAGGCACGCGATGGAGGGCAGGCTAGTTGCCACGTGGCATAATGAGGGCCATTAATCATCAGATCAACGATAATAACTTCTTAAACTTGTTGTGAGAGCTATGAAGGTCGGATTGAGGTGATTTTGGATCCGTTGGACTCCGTTCGTCAATCCGGATCCATCCATATGGCCTAATTGCTCATCTAAGGCTTGTTTCAAGGTGTTGTTCTATAACCTGGCCATTAAACGTTAATTCCGAGCAATATTATCATAAAATAATGCAGAATGCATATAATGCTTCTAAACCCACAATACTGTCATATTATGCACAATTGCCCTTGAGATTAACTCTAATTGAGGTAATTAACACTATTATTTGTAGAGTCATCATACCTCCATGCCCATCCCTTGCTAGTCCTTAGCAAGGTTGACCTAAATGCTATCTACAACTAAAATGAAGAATCGATCTCTCAGACATATATTGCTTGTCACAGGAGGAAATTTCTACTAAGAACCTAACCCACAAAGACTCAACAGCACCCAGGTGCCTGCCAAAATGCAGACCGCTCGAGTCCTCACCTTATTCTACATAGAAGTAATTTTTCTTTTTTGGATTTTGGAGTAGAGAGTTTCAGAGTAACTTTTTACTACTACCCAACCCACCCAAGACTTGAAAAGGATTCTAACTTTTTACTACTACCCCTAGGTGACCTGAAAAAAGAAAATGTTGCCTAAAGGTGTATCTATCTAACCGGTAGCTTTCTGCCTACTTTTATTTTTGTAGGGTCAACACAAGGGCAAACCCAATGTATATCTCCCCAGATTATTCTACTTCCCAACTTCTTCCTTAGGTGTTTCGGAATTTTCGTGCATTTTATAAGTTGGGATCTGGACAAACGGCCAATGGGCTGTTACCCATGACAGCTTGCTAAGCATGCTCGTGAGGTGAAGTGTGGCTTATTTCTCTTTTCTTTTTCTCCTTTTTCTATTTTTCTATTTTTTTCATCATTTTTTTTATTTTTAAGTAGGTGGCTTCCTTGATGTAAGATTTACCTAGAGGTAGTAGTAAAAGAGAATGGCCCTGTGGCTAGGCTCTGGATAACTAGCCAATGGGCTGTTACCCACAACAACCTGCCAGCCATACCACCCTAGAAGGTTCATTAGCCACCCAATTTCTATGGGAACCACCGGGGAGTGAGTTAGTGCAAAATGTGTGTAGATGCTTAGACTATAAGTCCCCCCAAATTAGAGGGTAGGCTGATAAGTCGTATACTTATCACCCCAATTTATTAACCAAGTTAATATAACTTAAGGTGGCGAAGACTCGAGAAGTCCACATTTTAGTAGACACCCAGGCTGATTAAGCCCAAAGACCTGAAGAGTTTAAGTGTTCAGGTTCTTAATGTATCATTTCCTAAAGTTGACAAGCTCCTAATACCTAAGTTTTCTTTTCCTAATTCTTTTTTTTTTTTAAGAAATAAAAACTAGTTCAAGCTGACAATTTTGTACTCAGAAAATGAGAAATACCACACCCCATGCCTATGATGGGCAATATCCTCATTGGAAAATAAATGTATGCAAGGGCGTAATGAAAGAAATCACTTGAGTTTCAACAATGAATCAGCTTGAATCCTTTGGGTTGCCTCCTAGGAAGCATTGAGTTTATTGCCTCCAACTGGGCGAAGCTCTAGTTTAACCCTCAATGAGGGTTACAACTTCCTTCAGGGGAACCTGGGCAAGAAAATGTTTTAATCTTTGACCATTAACTGTAAAGGTTTGCCCAGTGTTAGGATTAGCAATTTCTACTACCTTGTTGGAAAAAGGTCTGACCACTCGGTAAGGTCGCGTCCACTTGGATCTCAACTGGAAATTAAGTCAACTTTAGCTCAGTCGACTTCTATGCCCCTGTGCGAGACGATGTGACCGAGGACAATCCCTTCCTGAACCATAAAATAGCTTTTTTCCCAGCTTAAAACCAGGTTGACCTCGATACATTATTTCAAGATTTTCTCTAGGTTACTGAGGCAATGGTCCCATGAGTCTCCAAAAATAGAGAAATCATCTATAAAGACCTCTAAGTATTCACCCACTGATGGGAACACCATCAAGAGCCATAACTAGCTTAATTTAGTCATTATCAAGGAATAAATGCTCCTACATAACTACCAGAGAGCCATAGTTCATTGCATAATGATTCTGAGAGGAAGATAGGAAACCAGGGTTAAAACTGTAATTTTACCATCATATCTTGAATGCAGAACAACCACGTGTTTTTCCAGGGGGTAATTAAGGGTTAAATGGTCTTAAAAGTCCAACAAGTGGGTTAATACAAACAGAAAAGAGTTTTCGCGTGTTTTAAGAAGTTATTAACTTCTGAAACCCTAAAAACAGATCCGCTTAGTTAACTGGGGTTCTAGTCAGGATAAAATTTACCTAAACCCTCTCAAAATAATATAAAAATATTCTCTATAGTTTGGTACCTTCAATTTGACCATCAGAACCCGTCTTGACCTAAAATAGAGTCTCAGACTGACATTTTTCTTAATTTGGGTTTTTGTATAAATTACCTAGTCAAACTAGGTCAAAACCAAACTCCAACTTAACCATTGGATTCCTTAGGTCTAAATTAGGTTTGTACCAAAATTTGGGCCTAATCTGAGACTGTCTTGACCTAGTTTGCAATTTGGTCCTATCTGATTCTTTTATATCACACATATGCCCTTAAATTTCAAAATCCTTATAAAAAGGCCCCTAACTTTGTCATCATTTTCACAAAAATGTCCCTTCTGCCATGAATCCTATTCCTACAAATGCCGGCGACCTAAATTTAGCAAGTTCTCCTTGATTCCTTAACGAATCCCTCTCAAATTTGAAAGGGAAGTTTGTCGAGGAATTCTCTTCCTTTTGAGCCAATTCCCAAGCTCCCAAAACCTTCCCAATCTCCCATGCGAATGCATGAGAGATTAGGGTATCTTGGGATTTCTTTCTTCAACAAGCTTTCCAAGCTTGGGAAGCTTGCTTCCCAAGCCTAAAACGCCGTCTAGAGCCCTATAAAAGGACTCCCGTGGCCTTGCGCTTTGGCCTAGCAAGTTTTGGCCCGAGAAATCCTCCTCTAGTCCATCTCCGGTCACCTTCGAACTCAGCTCCGATGACTTCTCTCCCCTCTCCTCCTCCGACCGTTCAACCATCAAATTGGACGGCTGACTAGCTTTCCCTCATCCTTGCGAACCTCTTCGGTCAAAGAGAGGTCATGCCTCTTCCTCAGTAGACGTCGTCCCCTCGCCGATCTCTTCTCCTCTGGCACCGGTCTACCACCACCGGCTGCCTACGCCCCTCCACCTCGTCCCTAAGTCCCTCTATCTCTCCCTTTTCCTCTCTACATTATTCTCCCACTCTCGCAACACACGCACGACCACCGATTCTCCCTCAACGCCGTCACCTTCCTCCGCTCCAGTGATGCTTACACACCGCCACCCGCTCGAATCTCGTCACTATCACACCCATTGGCATCGCCACCTTCGAGAGAACAAAAGCCCTTTAGTTGTTCACTCGATTGGCCTCTCTATAAGCCTCCCTAATGCCATACTCACCGCACCTCCGCTCCAAGGTCGTACGGCCTTCACACACCCTAACACACAAAATCACCGCTACCGTCACATTCACCGATCCCCAACGATCCTACCGAATGCTTCTGACAGGGGCAAAAGCCCGTTTTGCTTGTTTCAGGTGTCAAGCTCTGGCCGCCATTAGTAGGTAAGCTTCAAGTTTGCTTGAAGCCTTCTTTAGCACCTGTAGCTCTAGGTAACCATCCAAGGCATCGTGGAACATCTCCAGGAAGGGTCCGAGGGTGCTAATTGAAGGTGTCATCCTCAGCAACTGCTCCAATTGGAGATCTCATCACTGCAGCAGCACATGCGTTGAAGGGCATTGCCTTTAGTGCCACATCGGTAGCTGACAAAGCGACGCGTGGATATAAAAGGAATTTATGCCTTAGCCCCATTGCCTCAGTGAGCATGGGGTGAGGTCCCTCTCCATGTTTGTACACACGACCTCACTCGTACTCATGCCTCGTGGGTCTATGCTTGGTCCGTTTACCCGGATACCCGGGTTTGGTCTGGTTTACTGGTTCTGAGAGAGGAAGACGAGAAAAAGGAGAGGAGAGAGTGGGGGGGTTTTGCTTTGCTGCCCTCCTCTCAACTCTTATGAGATCTGAAAGAGGCCTTTGCCTCTACTGGCGTGCTAAGTCCTATGCTGTGCCTTCTCTGAAGCTGAGGGAAGAAGAGAAGGAAGAGGAAAAGAGAAGAGAAGAGAGAAATATATGCCTCTCCTTGAGGCTTGAAGAGAAAGAGAGGAAGAGGCCATTGCCTCTGTTAAGGCGTCTGAGCCTATTCTATCGTCTGATATCTGCTAATACCTTGGTTCTATTGATTAAATTGAGATTCGTTTGGCTTATATGATCTGTTGCTTTGAGTAGCTTGCAAAGCTTAACATTATAGGGTAATTTGGTGATTCAAATCACCATTTTACCCTCTCTTCTTTTTGCATTATTGACATTAGATTTCATTTATTTATCATTCTTGTTTGAGATTCTTATATTGCATTTGAATTGCGATGTTGAGAAGTATTTTGCCAATTGCTCCCTGTGTTCGACCTCGGATTTCTTTCGAGTATAAATATTATATGTTTTTCACGCTGATTCAATTTATACTACAACGCGATGATTTTAAAACCCATTTCAGAGTGGAACAACACCCACCATCTAAAAAAAGATGGCTAACATGCAACGTTGAAAAGTACCAGGTGCATTTCATAAGCCGAATGGCATACGGCGGAATGCAAACGTGCCATACAGGCAAGTGAACATGTTCTTCTCTTGATCTTCGGGTGCAATAGCAACCTAGTTATATCTTGAATATCCATCCAGGAAGCAAAAATATTTCTGCCCTACCAATCGTTCAAGAATATAGTCAATGAATGGCAAGGGAAATGATCCTTCTTAGTAGCTTCATTGAGCTTCTTATAGTCAATACATACTCTCCACGCGATGGTGGTACAGGTGGGGGTGGATTCGCCTTGATCATTTGTAACAACGGTGAGCCCAGCCTTCTTTGGTACCACTTGAGTAGGGCTCACCCAAGGGCTATCGAAAATCGGATAGATGATTCCCTCATCAAGCCATTTAATAACCTCTTTTTTATTGACCTCTAGCATGTTCAGGTTTAGTCACCTTTGCATCTGGCGAGAAGGTCGAGCCCCATCTTCTAAGTGGATCTTGTGAGTACAATAGCTAGGGTTAATTTCCCTTAAGTCAAAAATTGTCCACCCAATTACTGCCCGATGTTCAGAAAGAGTTGTAGTCAACCTAAGTTCTTGGTCCTTGGTCAGGTGTGCATTGATAATCACAAGGAAAGTATGATCAAGTCTTAGGAAGACATACTTGAGGTTGCTGGGTAGAGGTTACAATTCAGGTGCAGGTGGTACAATGCTTGATGAGTAAGGGAAGGGAGGGAGTTAAGTGACATCAATCTCCTCAAGTGGTGGTTGCCAGTAATAATTAGCCCCGCAAAGTTCTACAACCCGTAGAGATTGGGACGGGTCAGGGTAGTCTAAAGCTAGTTGAGTCAGATGGTCCTCTAAGGAGTTTACCATCAAGCATTCTTTAACCAGGGTTTCCACGGGATCGCATTCCTCGACCCAACCACAATTAAAAGACTTAGTTGCCCTGAAGATATCCAATTGCATCTTCTTATCTCCAAAGGCAATTTCCATACATCCCGTGTTGCAATTAATGTTAGCCTTGGCCGTAGCCAAAAAGGGTCTACCTAGGATGATGGGAGTGTTTTGTAATTGTTCGACGACTTCCATGTTAAGGACTAAGAAGTCAACTGGGAAGTAGAAGTCCTTAACCCGAACAATTACATCCTTGACTACCCCTTTCAGGTTTTTCACAAATCAGTCGGCCAGTTGGATAGTCACATGTGTAGGCTTTAATTCTCTATGTCTAAACTAGTGATAAAGGGTAGTTGGGATCAAGTTTATTGAAGCACCTAAGTCCATGAGCCCTCTGTCAAAAGCCAAATCACCAATATTACACGAGATCAAAAGCGCTCTAGGGTCAGTTCTTTTTGGAGGTAGGTTACTCAAAATTACTGAACTAGCCTACTCAGATAGCACTAGCTTCCTAAGTGCTTGGATTCTTGGCTTACGCTTGGGTGTACAAACATCCTTTAAAAACTTTGTGAAAGCCGAGATATGCTTGATCACAGGAAAGGTATATTGATCTGTACTTGTTTGAATATTTCTAACAACTCCTTATTCTCAGCCACATTTCTCTTCTTCTTGACCTTGTCTAAAGCTTCAGGGTATGGGATTTGGGCTTGAACCAGGTCAGGTTCCTAATCCTTGGGTTCCTCCCACTTATCCTCAGAATCATCAATTATCTTGGGTATTATAGTCACGGGAGAGGTCAACCATTTGGGGTCCTGGGTTTGAGTGCTGCTTCTCAAGGTAACTACATTAGCTGAGGCATTGGAACTAGGGTTGGGTCCTGATGATAACATCATCATGAGTCATAACTACTTTAATTAGTCAGGATTAATTGACAAATGCTCCTACATAATTGCCTGAGTGTCATAATTCCTTGCATATCCTTTCTGAGAGAAGAACATTAAAATAGGGTTAATTCTGCAGTTTTAACAGCATATCACGAAAGTAGAGTAACCAAGGGATTTTCTAGGTGTTAATCTAAGGTATAATGAGAATTAAAGTCTAATAAGAGGGTTCACATAGGCAGAAACTGGGTTTCACACATTGCGAAAACTGATTCAGCACCCAAAATCCTAATTTCAAACCTGCTTAAATTACAGAGGTTCTGGTATGGATAAAATTCATCTAAATCATCTAAAATTCATATAAAAATATTCCTTTAGATTTATTACCCTTGATTTGACCATCTAAACCTATTTGGACCTTGAACAAAGTTTCAAACAGATTTCTACCCTAATCTGGGTTTCTATGCAAATTGCCAAATCAAACTTGGTCAAAACTCAAATCCAACTTCACCACTAGATTCCTTGGGTCCAAATTAGGTTTTTACCAAAATTTGGGCCCTATGAGAGTCCATGTTGACCTAGTTTGCATTCTAGTCCCTTGAATCTCTACTTCTCACAACTTTTAGCTTTTCTTACAAAAGACCCCCTAGCTTCTCTTCTCCTTCACAAATCAGCCCGTGCCACCATTGCTGTGTGAACAACATCTTAAACCCAACGGCAGCTAATTTCAAAGGAGGCATTCTCCTACAATCTACATTCAATCCCCTCAAAAATTGGAGGAAATAATCACCACAAGATCTCCTATCATCTAAACGTGAACTTGACCTCTGATTTGAGGCAAAGAGCTCAGGCGAAGCTCCAACAACCACCGTTGAAACCCAAGCCTAATCACGATGAAATCGTGATAATTCCTGCTGATTGAGTCATGGCCAAGCCCAATTTAAGCTCTAGTACTTGCCACCATGCTCTTTAGTCAAGTTTAGGCCCAAAATACTCAAGTTCTTCCCTTCTCCGGTCGTCCTCCAGCTCGACTTTAGCAGCCTTCGTCGACAACCTCTTCAAGCCAGCCATTAGCCAAATTGGCTTGGCCTTGACCTTCCTCTCCTTCCTCCACCTCTCGCCGACCAAAGCAGAGGTCCCCTTCCTCTTCATTGTCGCCGCTTCTTCTCAACGAAGCAACCCTCGTCTCTAGCGTTGACGAAACATAGTCGATGCCAAATCCTCCCCTCTTCGTCCTTTAGTTAAGTCCAACCTCTCCCTCTTCTCTTCCTGAATCCTCCTAGCTCCTTCCTCTCTTGTTTCAACCACCAACACGTCCTCACGCACTCCATCTTCCTCTGCTCCGGCGACACTCTGGTGAGCTCCCCATGCCACCACAAACCTCCATTCAACTTACTACCGATCCCATAAGCTCCGCCATCCCATGCCCAAGAAAACCCCTTAAGAAATTGAGGGGATTCTCCATCCAAACAATCCACCGAACACTACCTCCACACCACACCATCTCCCACTTCGCTAGGTCATAACATGCACTCGCACAACACGAGGACACCGCCATCGCCTTCACCATCCATGGCGACCCTCCTAGGTTGTTTTGATGCAGTCGTGAGGCCTTATGCTTTGTTTCAGGTGTTTTCCATCACTCCGCTGCCGCCACCATCTTCTCTGGTTCCAGCTGCAACCCTCCAGCCATGTTCTTCGTCGCTACCCCCTCCAGACACTGTGGAACATCCCCAGGTTCCCTATTGGGTCAACAATTGCTGCTGCCAGGACATATTCATCTTCAATTTGACGAAGCTCCCTCAACTGCTGCACGTGAAGAAGAGATGTGGCACTTTAGTGCCACATCATGAACGGAAAGACTTGCGATAGTGTATAAGTGGATTTTGTGCTTAAGCCTCTTCGCCCAACCCTGCTCACCCTCACCTCCAATGAGCCTGGTCCCCTGCCCGAATTCGATAACCTACGTACATGCTTTATTAGCCTTGAGTTTGAGAGAGAAGAAAGAGAGAGAGTTCTGTGAGAGGAGGGGGGAGGGTTTTGTTGTGCAGCCCTTTGCCTTTCTTTGGTGCTGAAGAAAGAGAAGCCTTGACATTTAGCCTCTAAGGAATGTTAGCCGTGCCTTGTGCTTGAGGAAGGAGAAGGTTGTGAAGAAGAGAAGGTCTTTGTGTTTGAGAGGCCTTGAGAAGGGTTGGCACCCTTATGTGTCTTCTATGAGGCTTTGCTATGTTGTAAAGGTTAAGTCGTCTAATACATATGGGCGACGTCTAACCTTGGATGCTGGTACTATTGGATTATTTAAGTACCTAAGTTGAGTTGATTGAGTAATTTGAGTATGAGATATATTCTTAATTAAGATGAATAATTGGTGATTCAAATCACCATTGATTTATCTTTCTATTATTTTTGTCTCGTGATCCTTTGATTTACATTTGAAATTCAATCTGAGCAATCCATTTATTACATATCTATTATTGTGCTTATTAATTCTGAATGAAGATTAATGTGTGAATTCCACATTTGCTCCTTGTGAATGACCCTGAACTCCAATTAGAATTTGAGTTTATAAATTTAAATGTTTTGTTGTACGATTTAGGAGTGTACTACAATGAACGCATATTAAAACTCCTCGATCTACCTAACAACAGGTCCTTGAGAAGAAGAAGCAATAAACCCAAGGGCTATTTGTGGGGCATGTAAAATCACATGGGCTTGCCCCTGATTTTGTTGGAACCCTTGAGGATTGTGGCCTCTCTTAATTACATTCCTCGGGTTCAATTATGGCTGAGATGGAAGAGACCCATGTTGTTTGTTATCCAACAGCTGGCTCAATTATCCCTTCACTAAATCCATCCCTTCCTAATGTTTCTGATTCATATCAGCCATCATCTTAATCAGAGTGTCCATTTCGTTTTGTTGTGTAAGAGCCACCCTATTCTGGTTATAGGGTGGTCGAGTAAGTGGACCTTGCTGATAGGATGGAGGGTTTGGCCTAGGTTGGTTCTAGAATTTGTTCGATTTTTGGTTCGACCAGGTAAAATTTGGGTAGTTGTGTGTTTGTCGCGAAACACGGTAAAAGAGTTTTGTATCGTTGTAGTTGCGAATCACATTGAAACAAATAAATTTATAAATATTTCGGTAAGTACCAAGTCGTTCGCAAGAAGGCAAATCACGATTTTCAAAACTTTTCATACTAACTAATCTATCCTAATGCAACATATAAACAGAGACTAGGTATTTAGAGAATCATATTACTATTATTATTTCCAAATAGTTCTAAACTAGGAATCGAAACAAATATGCTAAAGAATAGAGAGAGAGAAAAGTAAATGAAGGATGGTGCTGCTTGTGTAAAGTGCGGCAGCACTTCAGATCCAGAGTGTTGGGAAGAAGACCGAAGATAAGTTGCAGAGATAAAGAGGTTGGAGATGTGTCTGGTGGGAGTTGCCTCTCAATTCGGGGCCCTAGGGCTCTTTTTACAGCTTTATTGAGGGGAAAAGTAGGCATTTAGGCCCCCTAAATCATGCAACAACTTAGGCTTGATCATATTCTTCGATCGGGAGATCAATGGATTAGATTACACCTCAATCCAACCTCTAACATGCCTTCAACATACAGATTAATCCTACTGCAGACACGTGGCATGCTCCCACTAGTCCGATCACTATCTGCATGCTCCTCGTGCTCCTCGTGCGCACTAATGCTCTCAGCCGTCCGAACTTGCGATCGGACGACCTAAAATGCTAGCTACGCCACCTATTTTATCCCATCGCACGTGCGTACGCACGTATTCAAATTCAATAGTCCGATCTCATGATCGGACGACTCTTGTTGCATGCTGCACCACCTTCGTTTGAGCACGCGGATCGGGGCATTAGCGCGTGCGTGCATCGCACCGCCTCATCCAGCGATCGTCTTCACGCCATGCAGCTGCCTTCGCATTGCTCGATCGCCATCGCACGGTCCTATTTCATCCAAGTGCACCACTTCTTTCAATTTCACATTCCGCACGGCTCAAGCATGAGTCGCTCGCTCTTTTGTGAGCACGTTAACCAATGTCCTACACTCACTTTTGTGTCGTGGTTAGGATCTAAGCATGGCCGTTCTCAGCCATTGATGAAGGTGCAATGGAGGGCCAATGTGGCCTTGGCTATTGGATGACAAACCAATGGCCCTTATTTCTCCTTATGTGATTGGGGGTGAGAAGAGGGGCTTCTAGGATGGTGCCACGTGGCACCATCTGGCACCATCCTAGCCGTTCAACTTCTCACCTTTGTAGTTGGTGCTACAGAGCTCCAATCAGGTTGATCTTTACGCCGTTGAACTGTGATCATTGATCTGGATCCACTCGTGCGATTAGATTTGACATCTAAGGTTTGGATCTCTGCTATCTTGCTCCTTGGCCTTTGTTCTTCTACGAGCAGTATGTGATGCTACAGATGTCCGATCAAGATGATTCTAGAAGCGTTGGACTCCTGTCATCGTCCTGATCAGATCTTTATGGTCTGATCTATCATCTGTGGCCCCAAATCATCTGCAATCAATTTCTCTTTTAGAGAATAAGATGGTAGTATTATCTATAAAGCTACCAAACTGACTACTATGCAAATTGTGATGCTTATGTATGCATTGTTCCTAAGTTATGCCAGAATCTAACTTAATTCAGGTAAATTAGGTTGTATGATTGCTATACAATCATTGCACCATCTAGAGTTGCAAGTGTTGGAGAAAGGATTAGGCTTAGAGTAACCCTGGATGGCATTGGCATCTTCAAAGGTAGAAGATGCTGAAGGGGAGGGGAAAGAATAATTAGGGTATGAGGGAGCAAAGTCTTTCCCTGGAGCATAGTCAGGGGTTGTTCCAGGTGCACTTGGTTCATAGATTAAACCAAGTGAACATTATGAGCTCCTTTCACTAGGGAGAAGGTTTGCAGTGGGGCTCGGGATTGACTCAAAAGTTCATCATTCTTTTTGTCCACCAACTCAACTTGATCCAACTTCTTTGCTATGATGTTCATGTCAACCGTCCCCGAATTAGTTTGTACGTCATAAATCCCACCACAGGGTCGACTGGACTTATTAAATTGGGTCATGAAAGCATTATTAAGTGAGTTCTCACTCATGGACTCAAAGAGTTCGAACGTGCTTTCCTTGTCCTTGTTCAAAAAATTTCCTCCACATGAGGCATCAACGAAGTTCCTAAGATTACTGTCCAAACCATGGTAGAAGATCTAGGCCAATTGCCACCTCGGAACCTTGTGGTGTGGGCATTTCCTCAATAGTTCATTAAATCTTTCCCACGGAATCATGGAATTGCTCTACTTTGTAAGGTGAAAGTGGTAATGGCTCTTCTAAGGGCATTAATCTTTCCTATGGGGAAAAACTTCTTAAGGAATGCACGCCTCAATTCTTCCCAAGTGGAGATGGGTCACCCTAAGGTTCTAAGACAATGAGAAGCTTTGTCTCTAAGAGAGAATGGGAACATCTTCATTAAAATAATGTCCAAACGGATGTTCCTTGGTTACAAGATCCGAGCAATCCGATCTAGGTCCTCCAGGTGTTGGAAAGGGTCTTCATTTGAGCTCCCATGGAAATGACTTTGAATCAAACTAAGGACATTAGGTTTTAGTTCAAAATCATCTCCCCCTTCAGAGACCCTAAGATATGGCTCAACATGAACGGCAGATGGATCGTAGAAATCATGAAGAGGCCTTGGTTGGCCCTCAGATGGTTTGGGTGGGTTAGGTGGGTTTAGCGGGGGTTGTCCTTGAGGTTATACAATCGATGTATGGCCTGCATGATAGTTTGGATCTATTGTTGTTGGAGTTGGTGGTTGGCAGTGATTTGAGCCTAGATAATGGCCGTAGCATTATATTGAGGTTGGTCCTCAATCTCCTCAATTCTTGGGTCGGCCATTTCCTTAGTCCGATCCCTTGAAAAATCAAGTCTCCCCCTGATCTCTCTCTCTAAAGCAACCAATTTAGGATGAAGTGATTGTCTTCGATGCATACACTAGAGAAGAGCAGGGAGGATGCAAAGGGAGATAGGTGAGAGAATAGTGGGTGCACAATCAAGCAAACAAATCTAGGACCTATAGTGTAGACCTAAGTGACCTATGCCTCAGAAATAAACTCCGACCACAAGACAAATTCGGTGTTGTCCTTACTCCTGAAGGTGGTAAAGTTGGGCCGACGAGGAAGGGCGAGCATGTCCCAAGGATGGCTAATTATGCCAAACCCCTACTTACTTAAGTCGTTTGACAATTAGGCCTCCCAACTTAGCACCTTTTGAAGCAAGAAGATGTCACTAATTCAAAATGCGTTCGGGAGGATACCCTAAAACAGACTTAATGAATCTTAGGGCCAACATCTACTCAATTTTAATGTGGGCTAGGTTAGTGCTTGTGCTCAAGGTATGTGATGAGGTGATGTTGGGGGTTGTGCCCCTTAGTTAATCCAATTGAGCGTGTGTGTGCATGATGTAGACACAATTATTGAAGATAAAATGCCTATTCATGCATGTTCCTAGGCTTAGATTTGCATTTCATGTTATAAATATTGCATAGCGAGCATCATTCTGCATTCAGAGTAGTTGTATATATTTTAGGTTAATTAGGTCCTTTTTATGGTCAGGAGAGAAGAGGATTTATTTCAGGGCCTCCGATGGATGATCTGACCATACGAATCTGATCAAGACAACGATCGGAGTCCTGTAGCACCTTATGCGGTCCGAGGAAGATCAATGGCCAAGAGGGCAATGTAACATCCTTACGAGTTTCGGATGAAAAATCCGACCGTATGGATGGATCCGGAGCAACGATCGCAGTTCGACAACGTAAGAATCATCTTGATCTGAGCACCATGGCACCCTCTGCAACAGAAAGAAGATGGATGGCCTAGATGGAACCACGTGGCTCCATCTAGGCCACCCAAACCGACCAGTAGCATCCACAAAAGCCCCCCTTATCATTGAAGATCTCGCACTGCAATCGTTGGATCAAGATCCAAAGGCTGAGGTTCCTCCGTGCCTGTAGCACTCAATTCATCCTCGAGACATAAAGGCACCCACAGTGCATTGGTTGCGAGGGGTGCTCTTAAATGCATGGCGCATGTTCGGAGCCCCCCAAGCCTCAAATCCAACTCTGCAGCGAGGCACATGCAAATTCAGCTACACGATCGGCGATTGACGGTACGTGTGCTTCCATGTGGCGTAGCGAATGACCTGATGTGCTCACGCGGGCGTCGACCCACATCCCCATGTGCCATCCAACGCCATCTGAGCTCGAGCGAGTGCTTGGTTGGAGTCGACCTTCAGCAATAGCCTAGTGGGCCTTTAGTAACGCTTGTAGTTGTGACTATTGGTCTGCGCTATGAGATCGCCAACAAAGGAATTGAAGAGCGCCAGCAATCTTTAGCGACGTTTCGGGGATTGGCTGGCACAGATCTACAGCGATGCCTTTGATGTCACTAAATTCCCTCTACACAAGTTTCCCTCTTCCCTTCAATATAAAAGGAACCCTACACCTCCCCTTCTTCATCTCTTCCTTTCTTCCTCTCACCACCTCCAAGGTTCTAGAGAGAGCTTGTCCCAAGCCTTGGATGCTCCTCTAGAGTAGAAAAGAAAATAGTTTTCCCACCTCTCATCCCCATTCGTGGAGCATCCCATGGTCGTCCTCTCACTGCCTTTTGAGAAGAAGATCATCGCCGCGACGTTGTCCTGCCCCATCCTCCATCTCCGGCTACATCCTCCTCCGTCCTGCTCCTCACCACCTTCCTCCAGGCGACGTCAGAGCGAGTTGTCCTCCAAGAGACCGTCTAGGGGGATTCTCTCACCGCTTTCTATCTTTATTGCTTTCGTAGTGTAATCTTTCCCGCTTTCCTAGTTGTAGCAAACGTTTGATTCAGAAATATATGTGATTCTCTCTCTCTCTTATGTTTTGCAAGTAGATTAGTTAGATAAGCAATTATCAATCTGATCTCTTGCTTTCTAAAAAATTCCAAAAAAAAATTATAAAAGATAAAAATGACAAAAAAAAGAAATAAAGTGAAACGGGGATTTCATAAAACCAAACGTTCACCTCCCCATGTTCGACCCATGACTCATTTTTCAAGTTTTGGTTATAAATTTTATCTAATCGATGGATTTTCTCGCGAATCAAACTACGACGACAGGTTTTCCAAAATCCAAATCCCATCCGCATGCGAATCCGACGCAATCATTTTGGCACCATTGCCGGGGAGGCAACGCTCTTTGATTTTTTTTTTTTCCATGTTTTTCCGCCTTACCTAACTTTTATCTCACTTTTTCTCTAATATTACTGTGATTGCAAGTACTCATCCAAGGCGAGCCAGAGCGGTTAGATCTGAGAAAAGTACAAATGAAGGTTTTGTAAGTGTATCCCCACCACCCCCACCCTAGTTTTCATTCCAAAACCTAATAACTCAAACCCAAATCAACTTAGGTGCTTGCATAAACCCTAGGGTAGATTTTGGTTGTTTGATTGTTACTCCACTCACCTCACCCACCCGCATATATAAAAAAACAAAAAAAATATATACTCCTCTTTTGGGATTTTCTGAAAGAGACACATTAACACCCACAACTCTTGACTTAAGGCGCACCACTCTACTTTGATTCTACCACTTAATCGGGATCTAACCCGTGGACCCGATAGACTTTAACTCAAAACACATAAGTGAGTAGAAATCTGATTAGGCTAAGACATGTGTGCCTTAATCTGTGGTGCGAATAGGTCAATTGATTGATTTGTTTGGGCCACACAACTCAAATTAAAAGCAATTCATCAATAGCTTGCCACTTAGAATTGATTTTAAGGGCTAAACCAAGCACTCCACATTTTTTCCTGATTTCTAAAGGAATACATCATCACCAGTGCTTGTAAAACCTAGAGTGTTCTGCTGAACCCTGATTGAACGAACCTAAATATTAAACCCTAAAAGCTACTAAACAAGGTTAAACCCTAAAAGACACATCATTAAATAACCTTGTTTGCAAACCCTGGTTGTGCACGCACACACATTTTAACTGATCATTAAGGGCACAACCCATCTAAAGGGCCCATCACATTCCAAGAGCACAATCATCCCAAGCCTAATTAAAACTGAGTAGACGTTGGCCTTAAGGATTGATTCGCTCTTCTGGGCTCAGGCTGAGATTTTTTTCAATTAATCTACTTTTGCTGATCCATCTGATGTCTAGCTAGGGGAGTAGCATCAAACGACTACGGCTGGGGAGTACACTAGGAACCGGAGGCATAAGCCAAAGGAAGAACCTTCTACCCAATCCCACCTCCTAACTGGTTGGATTGACCGGATAAAAGTAGACCAAATCATTTATAACTTCAAGGCGGGTCCTGTGAGTCTGTAGGTCTTTAGGCTAACCCACCTAAGGATAGGGTTGATTGCTTGTATTGCAAGGCTTCTTTCTCTCTTCTGATTTCCCTCCTATTCTATGATGTATACTTCCACATCCTACACTCATTTCTCATCCTACTCTCTGATGAGAGGCTCATCATGATCTTTAATTACCCCTAATTAACTGGTCTTCCTAGTTAATTAGCTAAGGATATGAATATAAATGGGTTAATTATAAAATAAGGGATATATAATAAAGGCCCTTAAAATAAGTTAAAAATGCTATTTTATCATTCAAATAATATTATTAGTAATTTAATTAATAATTGAACTCAAGATCTTATTAATCATTCCTTTAATTAATAAGTTAAGTAACTTAAACATAATGTATACATAAGTATATAATAACTTAAGTAACTTTACCTAATCTAATAAATTAACCTAAAAAGGTCAAAAATGTAAATTCAAGGTGAAAACATAATAATTACCTTATTTACTAACATATATAAAAACATGAAAAAGATCTAAATTAAAATAAACCTTGAAAACCTGAGTTTACATTTAGGTCCTTATAACTCATTTCAATCGGGTCCTTAATTCTCATATAGATCCTTAAGTTTCACTGCAAATAAGTCCCTATCTTCTTCTTCATCCTTCAGCCGGTTGAATGGCTGACGACGGAGCATGATTCCACCGCTCGATCACCACCCTGCCGACATCATTCTTCCTTCTCCAAGCTCTTGGAGCTCGCGCTCACCATCCCATCTTCATCCATCGGTCTGGATGATCCAAATATCCTAATTTTAGGTAGGAGTTAACCTCACCAACGTCGAAGATGACACCGGTGGTTAGCCACCCCTATCTTCTTCTTCGTCCAGACTCTGTCGCCCTCTTCGTCACCATCCACTATAAATACCCCCTCACTCCCTCGATTTCTCTCAAGTTGGCTCCCTTCCCTCTTCTTCACTACAGCTGACTTCGATAGGCTATTCTCTCCGCAACTCCAGCAACTCCTCATCTCATCTTCCGACTTCCTCCGTCCACCTTAATCAACTCTGAAACTCCACCGAAGTCAGCTGCGTCTTTAGACAAAGACAACGACCAAGGAGCTCCTCTGCTTCACCTCACAACCGCCGCTGGAGATCTTTCGACTACCCTCTGATTTCACTCCTCCGTCATGAGCTGTCAACGGAGTCCCTTTGACCCCTTCGTCCAAGTAATAGTAGATAGGAGTAGAATAGGAGTAGGAGTAGAAGTAGGAGTAGTCTAGGTAGTTAGGTAGTTAGTTTAGTTTAACTTCAGATTTCAAACTTTGTCTTCTTCGACTCTGGCGAGCTCCTTGAGCTCGCCAGAGCCATAATTTCATCTTTTTAACTCATTGTCCACCTTCTTACATCTCCCAAGATCACTTCTATCACCATTAATTGCTAAATTGATCACTTAAACTGCCTAAACCATTTCCACCTCCACCAACTGCTTCTGTTGTCTATGGCAGCAGTAGTTGAGTCATAATCCACCTCCATAGGGTCCTCCACCACCTATTCATCACCTAAGGACCCTGTTCTACACTTCAATTTGAATAATTACCACTTATAACTTAAACGCCCAAAATCTAATTAAGTTCCTGAGCTCGCTATCAATGGTGTCTAAGGAGTAGCTAAAACTTAAAATTAATTAAGTATTTATGATCGCAATTATATTCTGACTTGTCTCAACCACTCAATTGAGTGGGAGATCAAGTCTCGTGCCTCAACCAGCTCAATTTTTATTCAAAATGAATTCACTGTCAAATCTTACATATAAAGAGATAGTGAGGGACTAATTTGTTCCTGAGGTTCCTTGCAACCTAAAAATCCTTTTTAGATCAAAAATGGCACAAATCACTTCTTTATGCACAATTTTGAATTTTTCTAGACTCACCGGAGCATTGGCGAGCTCCAACGAGTCATTATTGAGCTTCATCCAAAAGAACTTAGTGAGGAGCTCCAGATCAATGATTTGATGATCACTGATTGTTCTGAGGTTGTTTATTTGAGATTTAAGTGTCTGGAGCTTGAGATAGGACTTTGTCTTCTCCAACTCCAGCAAAGTTGGAGAAGCCTGCACAAAAGTCACAGTTAAAGAGCCCAGAAGCTTTAGTGTAGTGCACTAAAGCTGATTCTGACCTCAATTTAGTGTAGGAACCTCCAAAATCTTCTGATGAACAAAGCACATTTTGAGTGCAGGCAACAAGCCTGAAACCCTAGAAACCAAGGTCCAAACATCTGTTCAGAGGTCAGAGCAAGTTTTTAACGTTGAGGAGAAGAGTCTAGGTTTTAATTTCTTGAAAAAAGGCTTAGAACAGAAAGTCAAATCTTGAGGCCTTATAGTAAAACCTGAGCTTGATACCTTGATTCTGAGCTCAATTTGATGATTAGATGAGTTTGAATTATCTCTGAGATGTTTTTGAATGATTCTTGAGTGATTTGGATGAGCTCTGTGTGGTAATTCAGTTGGAATCTAATTACTGCCAGTTTGGGTTGTTTTTGAACCCAAACTGACAACAATAGATTTTGGATGAAATGTGAAGTTGAATCTTTCCCAGATTAGTTAGTTTTAATCCTTGGAATTTGTTGAAATAGATCAAAAATGTCCTTAGGTGCCTGTTGCACATATCAGAGTTGGAAATTTCTTTCTCTGAGGCTTTCAGAGAAGTGTAGAGTTGCTGTGCGTCACCTGAAGCCCTTGAGAACTTAAAACCCACACAAGCAACTGCATAAATACTTGTAGGATCTATTCAGACCCTTAAATAAGCTAGAAGTCCATTCTATAAACACAGTAACCTTAATTTCATTTCCAGGCAATAAATAACCCATAGGAACCCCTAATTTCACCTTTCAAATTGAAGAAGAAAATATCCTCTAAACCTAAAATTGACCCTACAATCTTGTAGAGCCATCTTAGAGTTTCCATCAAGATTTATTTCACTTGATTTGGAGCTCTGAGTAGGGAGAAATCATCATTTGAAGTTGGGTCTGGAGGGGAAATACTTAGTCCTACATCGGAAGATTCAGAGCGCACGCGTAGGTATAAAAGCAATTTGTCATATAGCCGATTCATTCGTCAAGTGCTCGGCGCGAAATCTGATCTGAACCTCTGAGCATATAGCATGTGTGTGTGCGGGCATGTGCGCCTGCGGGTGTGTGCCCGAGTGGGCATGTATGTGCGATGAGCCTAAGGAGGGCGAGACCTGGGAGGCGGTTGAACCTGTTCGGCTTGAGAGAGTGCCGGTTTGGCTCAAGAAAGAAAAAAATTGAAAATGAACCTTAATGAAATTAGGCGAGGACCAAGTAGGGTCTGGTCCCACCCTGATCTCAGGGTGCTGTGTATCCTCAAAAGGACGTCACCGCAAATCAAAAATAAATTCTTGGTTGAAGGATTAAACCGGTTCAGTTGAAGGAAAGAAGACAGAATGAAGAAGCTGTGAAGGTTAAGTGTCGAAGGAAGCTAAGGGCTAATGAAAGCAGATGCTGGAGAAGCTAAGGAAAGGAAAAAGAAAGGTGAAGGGAGAAAGGAGAAAGGAGAAGAGCAGGCAGACACTAAGGAAATATTGAAGAAGAAGAAGAAGGCAGGAGTAGAAGAGAAAGAAAAAAGAAGAAAGAAAGAGCTCGAGAGAAAAGAAAAAGGAAAGAAAGAGAAAAATAAATGTAAATAGAATAAAAGGAAATAGATAAGAGAAGAAGGAAAGAAGAAATAAAAGTATGAAAGGCTGAAGAAGAAAATAAAGAATTTATTTTGTATATTTTTAATTTCTCTTGCTTTTAATTGTAATAAGGCATATGTTTTGAATGTATAAACTCTTATTTTCCTTTAATCATTTGAAATAAATGTTGTAAATAAAATTTCATATGGGATTTTGCATGTTACTTCAAATTAAATCAATTTATGCAAAATTCCTGGTTTATAGCTAATTTAACTATACCTCCTATACCTATAAAGAAAAATAAAAGTTAATTAGTGAATTTAGAATGAATTATACCTCCCAGTGAACGACCTGGACTCAACCAGTTAAAAAATTCTAAAATGTTAGGTGATCACGAGGTTTTTCGCTTGCAGAAATAATGTCAGAAAAATATGTCATCGCAATATGTAATGTGGTAGAGAAAACCTCGATCAAAGTTACTAAAATATTGAAATAATACCACACTTCAGGTCGTATCCACAGGGAGGACAGACCAATAGATTCATGACTATGGGGCCATCATGTTCATAGAAATATTCATAAAATCAATTCAATGAATATGCAGCTCAGAATGTAACTTTCAATTTCATGAGAAGTTGAGGGCTATTTACATAAATTTCACATCATAACTCAAGCTCTCAAAAATATGTAAATGATGCATGTGTAGTGGTAGAGTATGTAATTTCTAGTCGCATGCAAATCTGATTCCAATTTCAATGAGAATTGATGTGCATAACAGGAGAAAATTAAATATGAAAAGAAATAAGTATAATGTTGCAATTTCACCCTAATAATTTAATCCAACAAAATATTTGAATAGTATTCCACAATGGCATTTTTTGGTAAATATTAATAGTACCCAAAAATAGAGGAAATCTTCCTCTTGACCTCGTGCAAGGAGGAAGCGATGGCGAAGGCTGAGGAGCTCGAGGAAGGTCGACCATGACGAGGGCTTTCCAATGGTGGTGGTGGCTCTCCGAATGGCGGCCGGAGTCAACGCCAGCGACGAGGAGGAGAGGTGGCGGTGTCGACGGCTCGTCGGCAGTCGTGGCTGCTGTTGGCGTGTTTGGAGGCGTGGCCGAGCTCGTGGGGTCAAGGAGAGCTCAACGGGGGTGACGGTGCGAAGAATGGTGGCGTGGAGAGGTGGCTGCGTGCGGGGCGTAATCGGTGGTGTTGGGTTCCTTCGTAGTTGTCTGGAGGTTGAAGATGAAGAAGGAGAGGAAGGGGAATGCCTGATGGAGTGTGGCTGCGCCAGTTGCGCGAGGTGGAAGGCCACAGGGTCGGCACGTGAGGGGCTTCGCACGCTACTGGCCATGCTGCTGCAGCCGCGTGAGGGGCTGCGTGCGCTACTGGCCGTGCTGCTGCAGGCGCGTGAGGGGCTACGCGTGCTGCTAGCCGTGCGTGAGGAGATAAGGTGGCGGTGGTGCTCAGGGCCTACGCGCGAGGAGGAAGGCCGCAAGGTCGACGCATAAGGGGCTACGCGCACTAGTATGCTAATGTCGGTGGTGCTGCGCCTATTACGCACGTGAGTCGCTAGTGCAGTAGGCGCCTAGGAGAGCGGTGAGTGGTCGGTGCCGTGGGGGAAAGGCACATGATTGCAGTGCGGAGGATGTGGCATCGAGGAGCGCACTTTCACCACGCTCGTCGAGAGGAAGTACGATTATGGTTGGAGGGCTCGCAGTGGCGGAGTCATAGGCACACGATAGAGGTTGCTGGAGTGCAGTCGTGGGGAACTCGCGGTCATGGCAAGGGAGAAGTCGTGGTGTCGACGATGGAGGCTCACGGTGGCAAAGAAAGGCACATAGTGATGGTGGTTGCTTGCAGGGAGGAGAGGTGGAGAAGGAGAGGTTCTTCCCTATGGAGGGGAGATGGGATTCCTACACCTTTTCTTTTCCTATTAGATAAAGAAAATGAGAGAGTGAATTAGAGAGGGAGTCAGAGAAGGAAAGAGTCAAAGAGAGAAGGAGAGTATTTTATGTTACCGAATAGAGAGGAGAGAATTGAGGGAGAGAGATAGAAAATGAGAGAGATATTTAAGTATAAATAAATAAGGGAATGTGATTGAATAATTAAGAGACATATAAGGATGCCTTTAAAATTTATTCTCTTACTATATTTTGCTAAGACAAAATCCCACATATCCCAAATCAAGCTTTTATGTGATGCCCTTGCCTTTTAAAGTCAATAATTAATCCTCCCATATAAAGATTAATGCAATTAATACATGAAATGATAAATCTAAAACTCACATCATTTTATCAATACTAAACAAGCTTTAGATTAAATTCTTGTCCCAATAATACTGTACTTAAGCACTAAATTAGTACACTAAAATGGACCTATCAAATACCCATGCCTAAGTTTTGCTAGTCCCGAGCAAAATCATATGAAACGGACCAAGTCTCTAGGTCAGATTTTTCTGTCAGGATGCCTTATCGTGCCACACTTTAGAAATTAGATTGAAATACCAACTATAGGCCTAAAGGTACTCAAGTACCAGCCAAGATACAGACCTGACCAGCTCAGTCTTGAGTCCACCGCGAAGGTTTCTAAGGCCCGCGAAAACTACCTGGAGGTTCGTTGACCCCAGCGGTTAAAACACCCGTGCATATGTGCAGAAAGGTTAGGTTCGATTTTGCCAGTGCATTTTTAGTAAGAGAGAGGGAGAAATATTATTTTGAGAGTTTTCTCTCTTTCTTTTTAAATTCCCCTAGACTTAACATTGGATTGGCCCTAAACACGATCTATATCAGATTCCTTGTCCCCACCACCAATCCTCGTAGGGTCCCTGGCAATCGATGCTTCGAGATAGCACTACCCATGGCAACCCCCGGAACCCTGGCTTTCAACGCTTTGGGATAGTGCTTCCCATGGCGTTCTATAGCTAAATAGAAACCCTGGCAATCGACATTTCGGGATAATGCCGCCCACATCATCTGAACCAGCACAAGGTGCTTCTGTGCCCCCAGTAGGATATTTAGATATCCTAAGAGACAAGCATCGAGGAGACGATATGTTATAACGCATCTTCGAGGGGCTTATTTTACATTCCTCCTCTCTACGTCGGGAACCCATCCAATCAACTTGTGTCTTCAAACCACTCCTAAGTCAACTTTTCAAGAAAATATTTTCAGAACAAACACTTTTTGGTATTATTCTTTGTTATGCGCACTGAACCAGACCAGTGTATGATTTTTGGGTGCTCAAGTTACCAAGTTCTACAAACCAAAGGGCAGACAACAGGGCCGAATACTTCCTAAGCCTTAGACTTAATACATCGGCCTCGCAACTCCCCCAACCTCTTGAGGAATAGTCCAGATCTTAACAAATACGAGAGTGTTTAAGCTTTAGAACAGACCCAGGAGGCCTAAAGTCGGTATCCCTCACTTGTCTCCTTTTCTTTAGCACTTTAGGACTTTATTTATTCATTCATTCTGGCCTAGAACTTAGGTTACTTTTCCATAATCAACTACTGGGACCAGCACAATTCTACACATTTTCTTCCGGTGTCTCTCCTCAATATATTTGAAATTCGGCTCACAAAGATTTCATCTCCTTTTTCTCTCTTCTTCTCTCTTTTCCTTTTCCTTTTTGTTTTTTTTTTTTTTTGTTTTTTTTTGTTTTTTTGTTTTTTTTTTATTATGCAAGGTGGATGCCCTAATTGGATGCAGAATATGTATAAATGCTATGAATAACCTCAGGTTATACCCCCCATGCCTAAATCTGACAATGTCCTCATTGAAAAGCAAAGGCAATGATAGATATTACCTGAGGTGGAGTTCGGATACCTCGCAAATTGGGCTCTAGAAGGGAAATAAAAGGAGACCCAAAGAAGATACGTAACAAAGCTAGCCTGGCGAGTAAGTAACCCAAGATGTTGGCAAGTTGGTGATGGATAGTGAGGCCAAATACTCGCCAGAAGCAGGTGAAAAGAGGGTACTCCTGAGCTATTTGTGGAGGTTTTACATAATACACATGAGTAGTAACCTCTGGGAGTATGCGACAAGGAGGCAAAGGCTCCTCAAGCAAATATGTGTGGGGTATAGAGAGTGTGACGAAACGTACCCTAAGGCTAATGGGCTGACATGGAAAAGCGTCTATCCAAACTTGCCACTCTACCACAGGGTGCATTGGTCTGGATATTCCCTCGTTAATCAAAAGTGTGAGCAAAGATTTCAGGAAGCTGCTTCTGCAGAAGTGTAAGTCTCTCAGGTGTGGTGTAGGGACAAGGGTTAAAGAGGGTGTGAGTAGTTCGATATTCATCCTCGATATCCATTCCAGTTCTTGAATGTTATCAGAAGCGGCCTTAGTTACTGATTGCCTTTCATGCTGCATATCATTTGTGGGCATGTCCTAGAATGGGCCCAAATGTTCGTCATCCAAATTGGACCGCTCAAGGGTGTCACTCATTTCATCATCATGTAGAAGTGTGTTGGAAACAATAGGACTGTGAGTGTCAGTAATGACATCCCCAGGTTCTTGTTCAATGTTAAGATCCTGCCCATGGGGTGTATACATTCTTTCCTCAAGAGTAGTAATTGCTTCCATTTCTTTCGATTGTTTGAGAGGATGATCTTGATAGTGAAAGGTATGTAGGAATCCAAATTTGGCTAATTCAGTCAGATCCTCAGGGGGGTAAGTCATCGAACAAAACATATTCGCCCCTAGAGTCACTCCATACTTTGAGCCCAAGCCCCTCAAAGTCATCATCATCCTTTTCTACATTTTCTCCCTCTTGACTCTGAGACGCAGGAAAATTTTTCACACCAAGATCAAGTGCTTTTCACAAAATCAAATCTTCATGTCCCTGAGACCAATCGTGATCTAATTCTTCCAATTCAGCCTCAATTTTCTCATGGTCACTCGGGTTGGGGACTTGTGAATCCTCAGAATATTCAATGACAGGTGTTGGTCCCGTTTATAGAGGAGTGTGGTTATTATCACTTCCTTCTAGTATGATTTCTTCTAGCATCCAAGACTTCTGGAATTTGTTAACTTCTAAATCACAATCCTCAGGGGGCTTTAACTGAGGTGCAAGGTCCTCAGAAGCGTAAAGTATATGCTCAGGATCCCTAGGATGGGATATAGATTCCACCTCAAGATTCAAACTGGGAGTGGGGTTGACTAATTGACTGCGACCCATTTCATCCAATGTAATGAAGATACTATCATTCAGGTCGAGTTCATCTAATGGGCCCATTTTCTCCTTCCAATTAAGATCAGGTGGATAGTGACCAGGATTGCCTTCTAGTAGGCATATCTCATGAGGGATGTCTAAGTGATAGCTACTCCTCAAAATAGGATCCATGTTGTCATTGTTTTCCTTGAAATTATCTTGGTAATCGAAGATATAAGGGTAGGGATCAAAATTGACTGTAGGAGGATTGCTAAGCTGGTTAATCTCTTCAGTTAATCTTTGACTATTCCTCAAAATCTCTCCCATAGAATCCATCATCTCTTTCTGTTGTTTTTGCATTTCTATCATAAAAGAGGAGAGGCTACCATCAAATTGAGTAGGATAGTCAATCTCAGGTTCAAGTTGCCTAGGAATTTCAATCCAACCTCGATAAGACAAATCAGGAAGGGTGGGCAGGTTGGGCATGGTTATGGAAGAGCTAGGGTTGGGATACCCTTCTCCTGGGTTTTGCTCATCACCACTGGGTTGGGATTTAATCAGACCAACGTTCCTATAGCAGGAGTAGAAAGGATCCCAGTGCTCATTAGAAGATGGATAATTGCAAGTATTGGGATTGGGTATTCTGGGGTGAACAGAAGTGAAGTAGTTATTATAATCCATTTGAAAACACGACTTGAAAAACACACCCCAATCAAACACAAGGCAATGGGACTTCTCTTTTCTTTCTTAGAGCAGATTTAAGCCAACCTCCAATCGACTCCTTAAAATTTGTCAAATGGAGTCAAGTTTACACCCGTCCATTCCCACTTAAGTGGTATAAGAGGGAGATGTGACTTGAGATCCCTGACAAGCTCTTTAGAGAAGACAGAGGTTGTTTACATTCTCTCTTGGTGGCAAAACAAGTTTCACAATCAATTACGTGCCTTAAGTCGACCTTCGAGTGCCCTAGGACCTATGCTTTGCTTAGATGATACTCTCAAGTGATCAAGTGAGAAGTTACTCCAAGGACGAACAAAGGGATGCAAGTAGGGCGAACCCTTCCTTTGAGGCGATGCGTAAGCGGTGCCTCTTAACTACCCTTTTGCTCCTTTAAGGGGTGTCCCCCTCCGTGAAGTATCAAAACACTCGGTCAAAAGATAGTACCACCACCACAAAACAAGATAGGAGGGTCTGCACCGATAAAGAGATCAGTGCCTATAGCCTTAAGGGATCGAGCCTTAGTGCGGTGCCTAATGTGCGTGGTCAGTGCCAGAAGTGAGCATCACACCGCAAATCTTTTATTATTTTGAAAATGCAGACAAGTCCCTTTGAATCAGATCAAGTGTGATTTGATTTTAAGGTCAAATCTAATTATCAGTCCCAATTTCAGTTAGGTGACCACTGAATTAGTAAATTCAATCAATTTGGTGGTCTTGAATTTTAATCCAAATGCAAATGCGTGGACAGGAGTTGGATGCGAAGTTAGTAAGGTATACCTGTCTCCAGCAATCTCCGTGCAATGATGTACGCAATGCAGAGAAAAGATCTAGTATGCTGCTCAACCACCCCTAAATGCACCCACCTAAGGGTATGCAACTTCTAAGCAGGCAACTCGATATTTTCTTTTGTTTGTTTTAGAGGCAAGCAAGCAAAAATTTAACTTTCACACACAAAAAAAAATATATCCCTAGCCTCTAAAGAATGTGGGGATAGACCCTCGAAAATAAGCCCCAATTACTACAAGGGCGAGAAGACAGAAATAAAACTGTGACGAAGGAGAATCCCCTATGAGAGCGGGATCCAGGTCTCCTATGTCTTCTCCACGTGTGAAAGTCGCTCAAGGTCGATGTCGTCGCTCTACCGCACCTCGCCCCGTCAGATTCCTCGCACAGAAAGATAAAGAATGATCAGATAAATGTGCAACTCAGAATAATCAGAAATAAAAATCAGGTGAATCTATTGCATCTGTTGCCTCCCCGGCAACAGCGCCATTTGATCACGAGGTTTTTTGCTTGCAGAAATAATGTCAGAAAAATATGTCGTCACAATATGTAATGTGGTAGAAAAAACCTCGATCAGAGTTACTAAAATACTGAAATAATACCACACTTTAGGTCGTATCCACAGGGAGGACAGACCAATAGATTCATGACTATGGGGCCATCATGTTCATAGAAATATTCATAAAATCAATTCAATGAATATGCAGCTCAGAATGTAACTTTCAATTTCATGAGAAGTTGAGGGCTATTTATGTAAATTTCACATCATAACTCAAGCTCTCAAAAATATGTAAATGATGCATGTGTAGTGGTAGAGTATGTAATTTCTAGTCGCATGCAAATCTAATTCCAATTTCAACGAGAATTGATGTGCATAACAGGAGAAAATTAAATATGAAAAGAAATAAGTATAATGTTGCAATTTCACCCTAATAATTTAATCCAACAAAATATTTGAATAGTATTCCACAATGGCATTTTCTGGTAAATATTAATAGAACCCAAAAACAAAGGAAATCTTCCTCTTGACCTCGTGCGAGGAGGAAGCAACGGCGAAGGCTGAGGAGCTCGAGGAAGGTCGACCATGATGAGGGCTTTCCAATGGTGATGGTGGCTCTCCGAACGGCGACCAGAGTCGACGTCGATGACAAGGAGGAGAGGCGACGGTGTCGACAGCTCGCCGATGGTTGTGGCTGCTATTGGCGAGTCTGGAGGCGTGGCCGAGCTCATGGGGTCGAGGAGAGCTCAACGGGAGTGACAGTGCGGAGAGTGGTGGCGCGGAGAGGTGGCTGCATGTGGGGCATAACCGACGGAGTTGGGTTCCTCCGTGGTTGTCTGGAGGTTGAATATGAAGAAGGATAGGAAGGGGAATGCCTGATGGAGGTGTGGCTGCGCCTGTTACGCGAGGCAGAAGGCCACAGGGTCGACGCGTGAGGGGCTATTCGCGCTATTGGCCGCGCTGCTGTGGGCATGTGAGGGGCTGCACGTGCTGCTAGCCGCGCGTGAGGAGATAAGGTGGCGGTGGTGCTCAGGGCCTACTCGCGAGGAGGAAGGCCGCAGGGTCGGTGCGTGAGGGGCTACGCACGCGAGTATGCTGCTGTCGGTGGTGCTGCACCTGTTGCGCACGCGAGTGGCTGCGTGCGATAAGCGCCGAGGAGAGCGGTGAGTGGTCGGCGCGGTGGGGGAAAGGCACACGGTTGTAGTGTGGAGGACGTGGCGTCGAGGAGCACGCTGTCACCACATTCATCGAGAGGAAGTACGGTTACGGTTGGAGGGCTCGTAGTGGCGTAGCCTTAGGCATGTGGTAGAGGTTGCTGGAGTGCGATCATGGGGAACTCGCGGTCGTGGCAAGGGAGCAGTCATGGCATCGACGGTGGAGGCTCATGGTGGTGGAGAAGGCACATGGTGAAGGTGGCCGCTTGCAGGGAAGAGAGGTGGAGAAGGAGAGGTTCTTCCCCGTGGAGGGGAGATGGGATTCCTACGCCTTTTTTTTGCCTGTTATATAAAGAAAATGAGAGAGAGAATTAGAGAGGGAGTCAAAGAGAGAAGGAGAGTATTTTATGTTACCGAATAGAGAGGAGAGAATTGAGGGAGAGAGATAGATTCGTGAGAGAGATATTTAAGTAAAAATAAATAAGGGAATGTGATTGAATAATTAAGAGACATATAAGGATGCCTTTAAAATTTATTCTCTTACTATATTTTGCTAAGACAAAATCCCACATTTCTCAAATCAAGCTTTTATGTGATGCCCTTGCCTTTTAAAGTCAATAATTAATCCTCCCATATAAAGATTAATGCAATTAATACATGAAATGATAAATCTAAAACTCACATCATTTTATCAATACTAAACATGCTTTAGATTAAATTCTCGTCCCAATAATACTATACTTAAGCACTAAATTAGTCCACTAACATGGACCTATCATTAGGTTAATTCGACCCTATACTACTAAATGACACAATTTCGAGTTAACCTAAGTGACTTTTCTCTACTCTTAATTAAGCTCAATTAACTTAATTAACTGAGTTGTGGTAAGAAGCACAACATTTTAATGGCGCCGTTTTCGGGGAGGCAATCCCTTAATTCACTAGAATTTACATAGTTTAATTGTCTAATTAGGAGGTATTTGTAATTATCTTTCTATTTTTAATGTTGTTGTTCTAACTAGTTGTGTTTTGTTTTGTTTCTGTTTTATTTTTTATCTTCTTTTCAGGTTTACCTTTGCGGGTGATCTCAGGAGAAGGCAGGAATTTGTTGTTGTTTTTGTTTCTTCTTTTGTGAGTATTTGTAGTCTTTTGCTTTGTTGCATTAAAAAAAATTTTAAAAATACAAAAATACATCTCATCTGACTAGCAGCGGCATATAATAGGCATACACTCTTAGGAGTGAATTATCTGCTAGTATTATCTTTGCGAATCGGACTCGGGAAATTCTTTACTATTTTTCTCGCATCAGCGGGAAAACACGAGAAAATATGCATAGATCCCTATCCTTTGAGATTTAAAAAGGCCATATATTTTGTTTGAAAAGACCTAAAAAACGGCCATTGTATTTTAGTTGATATATTTTTGTAAAAGACTAATTAAAAAGAGGAAGTTAAAAATTGTGACTTAAATCTGATTGCAGAATGCATGCGGCTTTTTCTATCGCTATCGTCTGTTGCACACTATTGCGCACACAGCGCAATCACTAGAGTCACACGAGTCTATTTTTCTATCTCTCCTCTTTGTACCTCTTAGGGCTTTGGTCGAAGATCAACAAGTCTGTCTCACTACTAGAGCTCCGGGGAGCCAGTAGTGAGCGGCCTCGATCCTAGACCTTAGACCTTAAGCCTTAAGGATACACACTTGCATAGACACAGATTAGGATGCGCATTTTGATACTTTTATTCTATTTGTTTGCATTAAATTACTTTGTATATCTTAGGAATCTCTTCTTTCCTTCGAAAGAAGAGCAAAACCCACATCTTTGCACTGTTTTGTGGGCTTTTGTGCCACTGTTTTCTGGTGGTGTGCGTGTGCCTTTGCACATTTTTTCCATTTTATGGAAGGGAGGCGATCCTTGCATCCGCCTCTTGCACTGCCTTTGACAAGTGATCCTAGACCTGTTGCAGATAAGCAACCAATGATTTTCCCGTCTGATCCATCTACTTCTATGGATCAAATGCAAAATCAAAATCCCGAGATCCCTTCTTCTAGTCAGGAGGAGATGCCACCTTTTGATATTCATGAGGCGCTCCTAAACCAGAATCTTAGGATGCTTGAGCAAACTAGACAAATTAATCTTTTGACAGCAGCCCTAAATAATTTGCAGGCGCTTCAAACCTGTCCTCCACCTCGACCTGAGATGGGTTTTGATATCCCTAATTTATCGATCCCTCGTCCAAGGCCTCTAATTAGAGATTACTACAGCCCATCTAATGCACAAGTAGAGCCTAATGTTAGGATACCTATTGGGGAAAATGATCCTAAATTAAAGCCGAATATCATTGGCCTAATCCCTCATTTTCACGGGTTTGCATCCGAGCATCCATTTCAACATATAGAAGATCTAAAGAATCTATCCCAAACTCTTCGACCTCGAAATCAAAATAGGGAAATCCTACTTATGAAGATGTTCTCTTTTAGCCTTAAAGACAAAGCTGCTTATTGGTATAGAACTATTGCAAGACCAACTCAACTTGGGTTGAACTCGAATCTGTTTTTCTAAAGAAATTCTTTCCTATTGGTCGAACTAATGCTTTAAGGCAAGCTATTGCTACTTTCAATCAAAATTAAGGAGAACCAATTCATGAAGCGTGGGAACATTTTCATGAATTGCAAAGGAAATGCCCACATCATGGCATCCCTCATTAGCAACTCATGCATATCTTCTACTATGGTTTACAAGAGGGCATTCGCAATCTAGTCGATGCCTCTTGTGGAGGGAACTTCCTAAATCGCGACATAGAATCCTCCTCAGAATTATTTGAAGGGATGGCGGAAAACTCAATCAACAACGCATCTATGTCGCAATTTACATGGGGTGCAAACACGAATCATCAAAATCTGCCCAAAAGCATTCACGAGATCGGTAACCCGTCCAATTCAAAGGACTTAGAGATTATTGCAGAAAAACTGGACAAAGTCGATATCGTAGCAAAGCATCTCAACGAGGTCAGAAATATGATGAAGACTCTTACGCCTCTACTTGCTACGAATCCCGTGCATCTACCTATTTCACAAATTCCCATAGGGAGGGAATTTGTGAATAATCTGGATTCTAGAGATCCATCTTCCTTGGGTTTTCTATCTACTCCTTCACCAACCCAAGGAGGGACCTTTGTTCCACAATCTTTTTTTTCTTTTGAAATAGTGAGGACTGCTATCGTAGACCGATAGCAATCAAGAGGGTATTGTATTGCATATCAAAAAAGTATTACAAAAAAGTTGCCCAACTATGTGTGAGAGACCAAGCTTCCTTTACAACATTCTCACATCTCACCGGTCTCCCCTGAAATAGCTTATCATTCCGCACCCTCCACACACGCCACAGAACAGCTGCCATAGCCCCCAATGGTCGAACAGGATTGGTGAACCTCTGCCATATAATATCCCAGGGAGGAAGGGGTTCAAAGCACACCAACCTCCAGATTTTATCCGTGACCAAGCAAGAGGAGAAGATGTGTGTTGCACTATCAGAGTGCAATCCACAAAGGGGGCAGGCATTCAGATCAATCCCCATTCTTCTGTGCCTAAGATCGCCAGTGATCAGCCCTTCCCGTCTACAAAGCCACAGGAAAATTTGGACCTTCAAAGGAATTCTTAGAAGCCAAATCTTTTTCTCGATAGGATCCCACTCCACATCAATGTTGGATCTAGTAATTTTTTCATATGCTTGCTTCACAGAGAAGACCCCCTGCCAGCATTAAGTATCCTTCACATCTGTCATAAGATATAACTACTGCAGTTTCTCCATCAGATTCTGCTTCTCCTCCCATAGTCGAGTGCCCGACCTGCACTGTTGTAGCCTTTCCAGCTGCCAGCAGCCTTCAGCCATGGACCACAGACTGCTAACTGTGGCATTTTTGTCAGCAGCAGCCCCATACACCCTCGGGAAGGTCTCTTTCAGCAAACCCAGTTCAAACCACCTCTCATTCCAAAAGCTAAAGCATCTGCCGTCTCCAAGTTTAGGCTGTAGCAGATGCCAGTAGCAGGAGACTGCAGAAATCACAGATCTCCAAAAGGGTGAGGGCCTCTTCGACTGAAGCCTTTGCAGACAGCTGTTGGATCCCCCATAGCTGTCCCTGATCAGATCATCCATCAGCCCCTCCTTGCAATCCAATATTCTTATGGCCCATTTCAGCAATAGGGCCTCATTGAACTCTTTTAAAGCTTTAATTCCCAACCCCCCAGCCTCCTTTGGTCTGCAGATAGTGCTCCATCTGATAGGTTGCATGAACCTACCCTCGTGCCCTGCTCCTTTCCAGAAAAACCTCTTCCTCATAGTGTCCAATCTCTTCCAGATGCATTTAGGGGCTTTAAATATGCTAAAGTAAAAGACAGGTATGGCAGTGATAACCGAGTTGAGCAAAATCAGTCTCCCACCCTTAGATAGGAATTTACTACTCCACCCTTTCAGCTTTCCAGCCACCTTCTCGAATAGGATATTCCAGTCTGATTTTTTCAGCCTTATAGCCCTCAAAGGTAATCCAAGGTATCTCAGAGGCAATTTAGTATGGGGTGAGCCCAAAGTACCTTCCAATTCCATCTGTTCCTGTTCATTCATACCAAAACGGATCAAAGCAGACTTGTCTTTGTTCAAACAAAGACCTGAAATATCACTGAAGATCTTCACCAATAATTCCAAAGCATGTGCCTCAGACTTGGACCCTTCCACAAAGAACACAGTATCATCTGCATATTGTAAAATGGGGGCCAAATGTCTCCTGTTTGATAACGAGTACCCTTTAATTATACCCACCTCTGCCAATTTGCAAGCGTACCTTGCAAGCCCATCTACTGCAAGGTTAAAAACCAGTGGGGCCAAGGGACACCCTTGTCTAACCCCATGTTAAGGCTGGATCCAAGCTCCACATGGCTTCCCATTGATCAAAGGAGAGAATGAAGCAGTGGTGATACAGCATTTCATCCATTGAATCCAAATGGAGGGGAAGCCTCTTCTTCTAAACACCTCCCAAAGATACGGCCAGGAAATTGAGTCATAGGCTTTCTGGAAATCCACTTTCCACAGGAAGGCCTTGGATTTCCTCCGGTGCCAGCCACTAACCATTTCCTGAGCCAATATAAAGGACTCCTGAAGTGATCTGTTGGGCAAGAAAGCAGCCTGTACTGGATGAATCAGGTCATGTAGAACAATTCTTAGCCTGTTATCCAAGACCTTGCTGATGATAAGATAGATAGAGTTCGACAAGGCAATCGGCCTGAAATCTGAAAATTGTTCAGCTCCCATTGATTTAGGCAAGAGGAAAAGATGACTTATTAATCCTCTCGAAACCAGCATTACCCACCTCAAATTCTCTGATAACATCCATCACCTCCTTACACACCACACTCCACATCTCTTTGTAAAAGAAAACTTGTATGCCATCCGGGCCTGGGGAGCCTTCCGCATTTAGTTCTCTGATTGCTTGTAAGGTTTCCTGTTCTGTAATTAGTGCAGTCAGTTGCTCGGCTTGTACGCTTGTCACCCTGGGACCAATGTCTCCTGCCATTCTCCATTTCCCCCTCCTAGTTGCCCTAGACGCTTCTCTGAAAAACCTGATGGCTTCAGATTTAATCTCCTGATTAGAGGTGACCCTATGTCCATCACAAAGAATAGAGGAAATGAAGCTAACCAGCCTCCGAGAGCTAGCTGCAAGATGAAAAAATTTCGTATTGGCATCCCCCTCCTTAAGCCATAACTGCCTGGATCTCTCCCTCCAATCGATTTCTTGTTTAAGGTCTTCATGCAGTACCACACCTTGCCACACTTTCCTATCAGCCTGTTCATCTTCAGATAGAATGCCTACAGCTTCCTTGGAGTCCAGCTCCTGGATTCTGCTCAAAGCTTCCCTTCTCCTTTGTTCCCTCACCAAGGTAACAGCAGATCCATATTCTTTTAAGATCGCACGCAATCCAGCCAGCTTATTTGATAATCTAACAGTAGCAGATCCCTGTACCTTTCTAGCTCTCCACCAAGAATAGATCATCTGGAAGAAACCTGGTTCAGTCAGCCATGACCTTTTCAGTTTGAAATAGGTGCCAGCCAGAGTTTCCTCCCCACTGTCCCAAACCAGGGGGGTATATGATCAGAGAAAGGTCGGTTCAACCCATTCACTGTCGACAGTTGGAATCTGACAAGGATATCCACATTCCCAAAAAATCTGTCAAGCTTGGAAGCTAGCCCGTTACCATTACGCCAAGTAAATTCCACACCACAGGATGGATATTCACTCAACTGTAGCGACTAAATCGTCATCTGAAAACTAATGGCCGATCTGTCAGTGCAACCAGTAGGCCTATCTGCCCCTGTTAAAACACAATTAAAATCTCCTCCCGTTAGCCACATTTCCCCCTGCACCAACACAGCTACTGTGGACCATTCCTCCCACAGCTCCTGCCTGGCAGAAGTAGTACAAGGTCCATAAACCCCAGTAATCTAGATACACTCCTGTCCCTGCTGAATCTGGAATTTGCATGTTAGCATATGTCCGGCTTTGTGAACTTCCAAGCACTGAGCCCACCTCTTCCTCCACCAGATAGCAATGCCCCCTGACCTCCCATGCACATCAATCTGTACACATTCATTCAACCCTGCAGCTAACAAATTGGACCAAAGTCTATTAGAATTACTTTCAATGTGTGTCTCTTGAATGAGCGCACAATCAATTTCCCATTCTCTCAAGTATCTCATCAGAGATGCCCTCCGGCATTTGTCATGCAACCCACGCACGTTCCAAGTAAGGATTCTCATCACTCCTCATTGAAACCCTCTCTCCTGAGGGTCTAACAATTGCACACTTGCATAACTTTGGCAACTTCTTCTTCATCCATCAGAGTGATAGCCTTTGATTTTCTTTGTCGAAGGCTGTATGGTGATCTCCCCTTAATGATCTTTGTGCAAGATCCCCCTTCACATTCAGGATCTTCCTTCCCCTGCAAGACCTGTTTGCCCTTCAGTGATTTAGGCTACATATCAAGGTTCCCCTACTCCAAAGTCTCCCTACCACCTGACAACACATCCCCTACCACCGAGGTCGACTGTCCTACCAATTCTCCGCCGCCCATTTCCTCCATTTCTTCATTCTGAAGCATCCCTGTCTCCCCATCACACAGGTCCCTTACACGTCGCGGCAACCAGGGATTTATCGCCAAGATCCATGTACAGCTCTTGTGCAATCACCCCCTCATCAGTTGCAGGTTCAGACGACTTACGCTGCATTGCTACAACATCCCCCACCAGGAACCTCAGCCTCAGCATCCAGGAACTTCCGCCACATCTCAAAATCAGACGATCAGGTATAGAGCCAGCAATGAAGACATCAACCATCACACTCAGTAAACGCCCATTCCCCTCAAGCAATCCGGCGACCACGTCTTCTGCCATAGTTGCAAAGCTTGAGATCATTGAGGATACAACCTCCTTCAACCTTAGATGTAGAGGAAGTCCCTCAATCTCAAGATTTCCAGACCTAGTTCCCACTTTCTGTGGCGGTCTCTCCAACAGGGCTCCATCAAAAGGAGAAACCATCCTCCAGATCACCGTGACTCCATCGTTAAATGATGTATGGAATCGCAATTTTTCAACATCCCCCGCACCCAAACCAAAGAGCACAAAATGTGTACTTGACAGAAAAGAGATTTGCCAGGAATCAGTCAAGAGGGACAGAGAGGTTACCAAGGCACGGATACTCTTACCCACCCTTTTCCCCACCCTTATCTTTTGTAGAAAACACGCCAAATCTTTTAGGATTACTGCCATCTAGGAAAACATTCCAAGACCAAACCCTTATTCAAATACCTATAATCCTGGATGGAGAAGCCACCCAAAATTTTGGGAAGATCAAAATCAAAGACCAATTTATCCAAATCAGACCCATCTAAACCTGCCTTCTCAGCAACCAAATGTAAGGCCTAATCCGATGAGTATGCATAATTACTCTAGGCCTAATAGAGATACACAGCTAGACCAGATTTTAAGATCTGTGTTAGAGAGTCAGCGACAAAATGCTGAAGCTCTCGCTGAGATCCATAGGCAATGTAAGGTAGAGTTGGCTGATTTACGAAATCAGATCACGCTTTTGGCTGAGTCTCATCAGCCAGGTACCCTTCCATCTCAGCCAATTCCGAATCCTAGGAATCTGCAAAATCCTAGGCAAAATCAAGGCCAAGTCCATTTCCTTAATCAGGCCTTTGATTCTAATCACAACCCATCCTCTATACTACCTGAAAATAATCCACGAAACCCACATCAGCAACCTTTATTGTATCAAAATGACCCACCTATTATTGAGAATTAAAACTGACTCTGCTAATCTTCTGAACTTGGTGGAAACATTTTTCTTTAATTGCCTTAGTCCTTAATATTCTACATCTCAACCTAAATCAAATCTGATTTTCATGAGATTCACTCTTATCTTTCTAAGATTTTTATCTGATTTTGGTTCTGCGAGATCTATTCTGGGCAATTTTTGGACAAGTTTTGATTGGGTGATTTTTATCTGTTTTTCTGTTTCTGAACCAATTCTTTCATAACTCCTTTGCTTTTACCATATACCTATTCTTTTAGGAGTTCTTCACTAGGGTTTACGCCTAGTTGAAGGTGTAAAACTTAGCATTTGTACATTGTTGTTTCCTATTTTCTACATTTTTGTTTCTTATACTATTTTTCACTTCATATTTTACTGATTACCTTCATTTAGTCCGATTGACCACTCCGACCTTTGGTCAGAATTGAAATTGTCGGTACAGAGATCTTTGACCTCCTCTATTCGACTCCTTCCATCACCCTATACTAAATGAAGTGTAATACATTTTCACCCTTCTTACAATGATGACATTGTAAAATCTTGGCTTGGGGGGTTGTTGAAGTGAAATTTTCACTCTAAGTGTGTGTAAATAGAAAAAAAATAAGAAAAATACATAAAAATTAAATATCCATGAAATTTTAAAAATATAGAAATTTCAAAAATGGTAAAAATTTTAAAAATAAAAAATATCATAAAAATTTGAAAATTTTTTAAGAAAAATTCATAAAAATTGGAAAACCTTATAAACATAAAAATAAAAATATATAAATACAAAAATTTGAAAAATGAAAATTCATAAAAATAATAAGAGGGGTATATTCATCTTTAATAAAGAAGAAAAGAAGAAAAGATATATATATATTTACTATAATTAAGAGCTTAATTTTTCTTTTAGGTCAGAAATTAAAAATATATATAAAATACATATAGAGTATTTAAGAGCATTCAACTCTTATTTAGATTCCTACTTAAACATTTTGTAAAAACACACTTTTATTTTTAATATTTTATTTGAATTATGAATCTTTAAATCTTTTAAAGCTTTGTTTTTCTATTCTTACCTTGAATTAAGAAAATAAGTATATTAAGATTTAAACTTAAGTTTTGGGGTTAAATTATAACTTTCTAATCAATTAGATTAAGTAATCCTTTTGCTTTTTGAAAATTTGATTTTATCATAAAGTTAAGTAAAAGGCCAGATATTCAGAGTTAATTAAATAAAGAGTTAGTAGAATTTTAGTTTACAAGTCTTATAGGCTAAGATATATAACTAGACTTGGTAAATTTGTCTTGACAAATCCTATAGGAGGAAACTAAGAATTTTAAGAACCTAAGAGTGAAGGGCTTTGTTGTCCAAGCTCTGGTTTGAGAGCTAAGTAACCTAAACATCTAAATTCACACACATAGAATTGTCTTGTTGGCATCTGAGACAGTGAAAACACAGAGGTTAAGAGATTAGTTCTGAATCCTCTTTAGTCCAAGGATTTTCGCGAGGCAGTTCTTGAAAGGGTGAAGGATGTGCCACTCACCTAAAAAAAGGATTTGGAGAATAATGATAGTAAGAAAAATGAGAAGGGGGAAGAAGAGGAAAAATATAATAAAACACCCTATAGTTAAGTGCCTTGTTACAAATGGGTACTTACGTAGATTTTCGTAAATAAATAAAGCATCTCAATACAAATGAATGCTACCTTCCTTCCATCAAATAAAAGAACACCTCGCTACATATGGGTGTTCTAACCTATAGAAAAAGTGAAAAAATATGGAGATAAAAATATTAGGAATAAGAGACCTAGTGATCCACCGGGGAAATATACACAAAAAGTGCTGACCTCGGGATAGAAAACTAGTGAGGAGAAAGCAACCAAACCTGAGTAAGGCTAAGCCAAAGGCTTGAATTGGAATAATTGGGATTGGAAATTGATGTCTTAAGATCTGGATTTTTGCAACTTTGGATGCCTTTAGGACAACTCTCTTCACTAAGCACAGATGTTTTAAAATCGTAGTTATTGAACCTTGGTATTGGGAAAAGAAGCCTAAGAAATCAGGTTTTGAGGATTTGAAGTTGAGACCTAAAGGAGAAGAATTGACATAATCCTAGGTCTAGAAGTTATTCTTAGTGCTGTAGGCTAGTAGATTAGAGTTTTACTACTCTAAGTTTGATTAATAATGAGTATCTGGTTAATTTGCTTAAACTTATATTAATAAAAGTCAAATATCTTAAACAAAAGGGTTAACTTAAATCTATTGAGTTTTTTATTTAAAATTTAATTCCCAATTCTTAAGTTTTGTTTACTTAAAACACTTTGTATTCTAATTTTGGGATAAGAATAGTTACAAAGGAATAAGAGATTTTTGAGAATTCTAATTCTTAATAAAATTCTTGTTAACAACATTGCTTTAAGTGTGTTTTGGAAATGTTATAAGTATAGGTCTAAGTAAGAAAATTTTCACAAGTGCTCTACATATTAATTATTTATATTAACTCTAAACTTTTTCTAACCTAAGCTTTCCTCTACATAGTTACTATTTATATTATTTTAAACCCAAGTGCTTTAAATCATCATATTTTTAGTTAATTTTGCTAGGGACTAGCAAAACTTTGGCTTGGGGGTATGATGAGAGGCTCATCATGATTTCTAATTATCCCTAATTAACTAGTCCTCCTAGTTAATTAGCTAAGGATATCAGTATAAATGGGTTAATTATAAAATAAGGGATATATAGTAAAGGACCTTAAAATAAGCTTAAAATGCTATTTTATCATTCAAATAATATTATTAGTAATTTAATTAATAATTGGACTCAAGATCTTATTAATCATTCCTTTAATTAATAAGTTAAGTAACTTAAACATAATGTATACATAAGTATATAATAACTTAAGTAACTTTACCTAATCTAATAAATTAACCTAAAAAGGTCAAAAATGTAAATTCAAGGTGAAAACATAATAATTAAATTATTTACTAACACATATAAAAAATGAAAACGATCTAAATTAAAATAAACCTTGAAAAACTAACTTTACATTTAGGTCCTTATAACTCATTTCAATCGGGTCCTTAATTCTCATATAGGTCCTTAAGTTTCACTGCAAATAAGTCCCTATCTTCTTCTTCATCCTTCAGCCGGTTGAATGGCTGACGACAGAGCATGATTCCACCGCTCGATCACTGCCCTGCCGACATCATTCTTCCTTCTCCAAGCTCTTGGAGCTTGCGCTCACCATCCCATCTTCATCCATCGGTCTGGATGATCCAGATATCCTAATTATAGGTAGGAGTTAACCTCACCGACATCGAAGACGACACCGGTGGTTAACCTCCCCTAGCTTCTTCTTCGTCCAGACTCTGCCGCCCTCTCCGTTGTCGTCCACTATAAATACCCCCTCACTCCCTCGATTTCGCTCAAGTTGGTTCCCTTCCCTCTTCTTCACTGTAGTCGACTTCGATAGGCTATTCTCTCCGCAACTCCGGCAACTCCTCATCTCATCTTCTAACTTCCTCCGTCCACCTTAATCAGCTCTGGAACTCCACCGAAGTTAGCTGCATCTTTGGACAAAGGCGACGACCAAGAAGCTCCTCTACTTCACCTCACAACCACCATCGGAGATCTTTCAACTACCCTCTGATTTCACTCCTCCGTCATGAGCCATCGACGGAGTCCCTTTGACCCCTTCATCCAGGTAATAGTAGATAGGAGTAGATTAGGAGTAAGAGTAGGAGTAGTCTAGGTAGCTAGTTTAGTATAACTTCAGATTTTAGACTACATCTTCTTCGACTCTGGCGAGCTCCTTGAGCTCTCCAGAGCCATAATTTCGTCTTTTTAACTCACTGTCCTCCTTCTTACATCTCCCAAGATCACTTCTATCACCATTAATTGCTAAATTGATCACTTAACCCGCCTAAACCATTTCCACCTCCACCAACTACTTCTGTTGTCTATGGCAGTAGTAGTTGAGTCATAATCCACCTCCATAGGGTCCTCCACCACCTATTCATCACCTAAGGACCCTGTTCTACACTTCAATTTGAATAATTATCACCTATAACTTAATCACCCAAAATCTAATTAAGTTCCTGAGCTCGCAGTCAATGGCGGCTCAGGAGTAGATAAAACTTAAAATTAATTAAGTATTTATGATCGCAATTATATTCTGACTTGTCTCAACGACTCAATTGAGTGGGAGATCAAGTCCCCTGCCTCAACCAGCTCAATTTTTATTCAAAATGAATTCACTGTCAAATTTTACATATAAAGAGATAGTAAGGAACTAATTTGTTCCTGAGGTTCCTTGCAACCTCAAAATCCTATTTAGATCAAAAATGGCACAAATCACTTCTCTATGCACAATTTTGAATTTTTCTGGACTCACTGGAGCTCTGGCGAGCTCCGACGAGTCATTATTGAGCTTCAGCCTGAAGAACTTAGTGAGAAGCTCCAGATCAATGATTTGATGATCATTGATTGTTCTGAGGTTGTTTATTTGAGATTTAAGCATCTGGAACTTGAGATAGGACTTTGTCTTCTCCAACTCCAGCAGAGTTGGAGAAGCCTGCACAAAAGTCATAGTTAAAGAGCCTAGAAGCTTCAGTGTAGTGCACTGAAGCAGATTCTGACCTCAATTTAGTGTAGGAACCTCCTAAATCTTTTGACAAATAAAGCATATTTTGAGTGCAGGCGACGAGCCTGAAACCCTAGAAACCAAGGTCCAAACATCTGTTTAGAGGTCAGAGCAAGTTTCTGAGGTTGAGGAGAAGAGATTCTAGGTTTTAATTTCTTGAGAAAAGGCTTAGAACAGAAAGTCAAATCTTAAGGCCTTATAGTAAAACCCGAGTTTGATACCTTGATTCTGAGCTCAATTTGATGATTAGATGAGTTTGAATTATCTCTGAGATGTTTTCAAATGATTCTTAAGTGATTTGGATGAGCTCTATGGGGTAATTCGGTTGGAATTCAATTACTGCCAATTTGGGTTGTTTTGAACCCAAACTAACGACAATAGATTTTGGATGAAATGTGAAGTTGAATCCTACCCAGATCAATTAGTTTTAATCCTTGGAATTTGTTGAAATAAATCAAAAATGTCCTTAGGTGCCTATTGCACATATAAGACTTGGAAATTTCTTTCTCTGAGGCTTTCAGAGAAGTGTAGAGTTGTTGTGCCTCACCTGAAGCCTTTGAGAGTTTAAAACCCACACAAGCAGTTGCGAAAATACTTGTAGGATCTATTCAGACCCTTAGATAAGCTAGAAGTCCATTCTATAAACACTGTAACCTTAATTTCATTTCTAGGCAATAAATAACCCGTAGGAACCCCTAATTTTACCTTTCAAATTGAAGAGGAAAAAATTCTCTAAACCTAAAATTGACCCTACAATCCTGTAGAGCCATCTTAGAGCTTTCCATCAAGCTTTATTCGCTTGATTTGGAGCTCTGAGTAGGGAGAAATCATCATTTGAGGTTGGGTCTGGAGGGGGAATACTTAGTCCCACATCGGAAGATTCAGAGTGCGTGCATAGCTATAAAAGCAATTTGTCATATAGTCGATTCAATCGTCAAGCGCTCGGCACAAAATTTGATCTGAACCTCTGAGCATATAGCTTGTGTGTGTGCGAGCGTGTGCGCCTGCGGGTGTGCGCTCGAGTGGGCGTGTGTGTGCGATGAGCCCAGGGAGGGAGAGACTTGGGAGGCGGTTGAACCGGTTCGGCTCGAGAGAGGGCCGATTTGGCTCAAGGAAGAAAAAAATCAAAAATGAACCTTAATGAAATTAGGCGAGGACCGAGTAGGGTCTAGTCCCACCCTGATCTCAGGGTGCTGTGTATCCTCAAAAGGACCTCGTTGCAAATCAAAAACAAATTTTTGGTTGAAGGATTAAACCAGTTCAGCTGAAGGAAAGAAGATAGAATGAAGAAGCTGTGACGGCTAAGTGTCGAAGGAAGCTAAGAACTAATGAATGCAGATGCTGGAGAAGCTAAGAAAAAAGAAAGTTGAAGGGAGAAAGGAGAAGAGCAGGCAGGCACTGAGGAAATATTGAAGAAGAAGAAGGCAGGAGCAGAAGAGAAAGAAAAGAGAAGAAAGAAAGAGCTCGAGAGAAAAGAAAAAGGAAAGAAAGAGAAAAATAAATGTAAATAGAATAAAAGGAAATAGATAAGAGAAGAAGAAGGAAGAAATAAAAGTAAGAAAGTCTAAAGAAGAAAAAAAAGAATTTCTTTTGTATATTTTTAATTTCTCTTGCTTTTAATTGTAATAAGACATATGGTTTGAATGTATAAACTCTTATTAGCCTTTAATCATTTGAAATAAATGTTGTAAATAAAATTTCATATGGGATTTTGCATGTTACTTCAAATTAAATCAATTTATGCAAAATTCATGGTTTATAACTAATTTAACTATACCTCCTATACTTATAAAGAAAAATAAAAGTTAATTAGTGAATTTAGAATAAATTATACCTCCCAGTGAACGACCTGGACTCAACCAGTTAAAAAATTCTAAAATGTTAGGTTAATTCAACCCTATACTACTAAATGACACAATTTCGAGTTAACCTAAGTGACTTTTCTCTACTCTTAATTAAGCTCAATTAACCTAATTAACTGAGTTTAGGTAAGAAACACAACACTCTCCTACCAACACTTATCCCCAAGATGATTACTATCCTGACTTAACTTTTAATTACCTATCCGCTAGCCGGGATAACTTTGATTGGGGATATGAATACGAACCTCAGTGTCCAGGGCCTAACCCTGGACAACAAGACTATGATTACTATCCTTCCCAAAGCTACAATGATTATAGATCTCCATCCTTTGATGATCAAACAACTCGATCTACAATCAAGAAGGATATGTTGACTACAACACCTACCCTCCCCAGTATTCCACTGAATATTGGCCACCCTCATTCGTTAAACAACCTAAAACGACTTACTATCAGGGAGGGACCCAAGAACCTCGATATCTTGACTTCCCTATATTTAACCCAAACCCACCCAAACCTGAACCGAACCAGTCGGTTCAGGTGAACCAGATCTAGGATAGGGCGTTGGCTAATTTGAGGAACACTATGAAATCTTTAGAAGCTCAGCCAACACCATGCACTGAAGCATCTATGATCAAAATGATTGATGAACTCAATGGTTCTCGATTGGATTTGCTCCAAAATGTCAGGGATAAGGACCTGGGTGAGTTTTTTCTTGGGAAATTATCAAGGTTGAGGATGAAATTTGTGGTTACCCTAGTCAAATCTTCGGATGATTCTCAAGATGAACCCCCTTCAGGAGAGCCAATGTCTAAACTCGCTCAGGCACCTGCCAGGGAGGATACATTTTCTGAGACCGGAGATGACCAGGATGGTCTAGAGCAATCAATTAAGGATGAATCGATTAATTCACCTGAGATCCCCAAGCTTGGAAGTGCAGAAAAATATGTCTCTATGGATCAGGAAATGACATGCGATTTTGAGACATATATAAATGAGGATCATGAATTCTTTGACTCTGAGGGTGAAGAATCTTTTGGTGAAGTCTCACTTGAACTTAAGGTAGAGGATTTTAGTGAGACAAACAGGCTTGAAGAATCTGACGAACCATTTGATAGCCCAATTATTGAAGATTTGGACTTGGTTGGGGCTAACTTGGAGGATTCAAATCATCATTTACTATAAGATTCAATCAATAGCCCCATTCCTCAACCACACCCCAAAGGGATTGATTTTGATTTGGAAATCATTGTACCCAAGTCAATTCTGAGTCAGCCACGATTTCTGGACTTGGGTAAATCTTATGGGGTGAATGGCATTCTAGAGGTCCCAAAGCCCGAACAATTGATGTTGGAGGATAGGAATTTGGAAGTGAGGATCTGGGAAGTTAATGTCAAGGAAAGCAGGAGTTTGGATTTAAGGGTTCCTGTTGACCTAAAACCACTTACTTTTTATGAGGACCATTACGATATCTTTCACGTACAACCCAAGCTCGAAATAAATGATTATCTTTCTGAGCTGAACTTTAAGAGGACATCCGAACCTATTGAACCATCTTTACCCATTGTCTGACACTTTGGTCTTGGGTTGCACACCACAAAATTGCAGGCCCGACCCCGCAAGCTTAACAACCTTCAGTTCTAGGTGATTTTCATCCAGAAACTAAGAACCACTCGACCCTAGGGCATGGGTCTGCACCATAATTCTATCCACGTCTGTGGACATCTTCTGTTGGCGAATCTAAGGATTAATCTTTTGATTTTAATTCTGACCTGCGCTTATAAATTCCTAATTTCTTCTTTGTATGTATATTATGTCTAGCTGAAGACATTAAACTTAGCGCATGTGTATACTCTCTTCTCTCTACGGAGCTGACCGAGTGGTCATGAAATTCAGGTGATATTCTGTTTACTCCGCCCTTTTCATGTCTTTTACAATGAGGACATTGCATCATTTAGGCATGGGGGGGTGGATACTTAATCCTGAACTTATTTCATTAGCTCTGTAGAATTTCTTTTATTTTCTTTTTAAAAAATTGAAAATTCAAAAAGATAAAAAAAGGAAAAAAATAGAATTAGGAGAAGAGAACTTAGGCTTTTAGGTGTTATTAACTTTAGGAAATGATACAAGATGACCTAAACACTTATAGTCTTCAGGTCTTCAGACTTAATTAGCCCGGGTGTCCACTCGAATGTGGACTTACTCTCCAATCCTCGCTAAGTAATTCTATTTTAATTTGGTCAATAAATTGAGGGTGATAAGTATACAACTTATCAACCCGCCCTCTGATTTGAGAGGACTTTAAGCCTAAGCATCTACACACTTTTTGGCACTAACTCACTTTTCGATGGTTTCTTCTGAAATTGGGTAGCTAATGAACTATCTAGGGTGGTATGGCTGGCAAGTTGTCGATGGTAACAGCTCATCGGTCGGTTGTCTAGAGCCCAGCCACAAAACCATTTTCTTCGTACTACCTTCAGGTAAATCTTAGATCAGGGAAGCCACCTACTTAGGAAAGAAAAAGAAAGGAAAAAATATAAAAAGGAGAAAATAAAAAAATAAACAAATAAAACCACACTTCACCTCACGAGTATGGCTGACAAGTTGCCGTGGGTAATAGCCCATTAACTGATTGTCTAGAGCCCATCTCACAAAAATGCACAATAATTCCCAAAACACTTAGGGAAGAAGCGGGGAAGTAGAATAAACCAGAGAGATATACACTGGGTTCGCCCTTGTGTTGACCCCATAAATAAAAGAAGTAGAGAAAGCTACCGTTCGGAAAGATAAACCTCTAGGCAAGGCCACCTAGGATCGTAGAAACCCAAAGTCCATTTTAACAGCCTCAAGTGAGTCTTTCACTCTTTTCACTAGATGCTTAGCACTTAGAGTCCTTTTTAAGTCTTGGACGGGTCGGGTAGCTGTAAAAAGTTATCCCAAAACTCTCAAACTCCAAAAGTACAAAAAAATTAGAAAAGAAGAAAAGCAAAAAAAAATGTATCTTCCCTTTTCAAATAAGGCAACGACTTGGGAGGTTTACATTTTGGCAAACACCCGAGTACTGTTGAGTTTTCGTAGTTTAGGACCTTAGTTGATAATTTTTATTGTTAATAAACAACATAGGCCTAAGAGATCGAATCGTAATTCTGATTTTGTACATAGCATGTAGTATGATTTTACTAGGGACTGGCAAAAGATAGGCATGGGAGTATGATGTAGACACAATTATTGACGATAAAATGCCTATTCATGCATGTTCCTAGGCTTAGATTTGCATTTCATGTTATAAATATTGCATAGATGCATCATTCTACATTTAGAATAGTTGTATATATTTTAGGTTAATTAGGTCCTTTTTATGGTCAGGAGAGAAGAGGATTTATTTCAGGGCCTTAGATGGATGATCTGACCGTACGAATCTGATCAGGACAATGATCGGAGTCTAATGCCTCCAAGATCGTCAAGATCGGAGTCCCGTAGTACCTTATGTGATCTGAAGAAGATCAACGGTCGGGAGGGCAATGCAACATCCTTACAGGCTTCGGATGAAAAATCCAATCGTATGGATGGATTTGGAGCAACGATCGCAATCCAACAAAGTGGGAATCATCTCGATTTGAGCATTGTAGTGCCCTCTGCAATAGAAGGAAGATGGACGGCCCAAATGGCGCCACGTGGTGCCATCTAGGTCGCCCAAACCAGCCAGTAGCATCCACAAGAGCCCCCCTCATCATTAAAGATCTCTCACCATAATGCATTGATTGAGGTTCCTCCGCACCCGCAGCACTCAATTCATCCTCAAGACACAAAGGTGCCCGCAATGCATTGGTAGCGAGGGCTGCTCCTAAATGCATGGCACACATTTGAATCCCCCCCAAGCCTCAAATCTAGCTATGCGGCAAGGCGCGTGCAAATTCAACCGCACGATCGACGATCAACGGTATGTGTGCTTCTACGTGGCACAGCAGATGACCTGATGTGCACACGCAGGCGTTGACGCACATCCCCACATGCCATCCAATGCCGTCTGAGCGTGGGCGAGTGCTTGGTTGGCGCCAACCTTTAGCAACAGCCTTGCAGGCCTTTAGTGACACTTGTAGCTGTCACTAATGGCCTGTACTATGTGCACTCGAGCAAAGGAATTGAAGAGCACCAGCAAGCTCTAGTGACGTTTGGGGGATTAGCTGGTGTGGATCTACAATGATGCCTTTGATGTCACTAAATGCCCCCTACACGAATTGCCCTCTTCCCTTCCTATAAAAGGACCCATTCACCTCCACTTCTTCATCTCTTCCTATCTTCCTCTCACCAACTCCAAGGCTCTAGAGAGAGCTTGTCCCAAGCCTGGGATGCCCCTCTAGAGTAGAAAATAAAATTGTTTTCCCACCTCTCATCCCCATTCGTGGATCATCCCGTGGCCGTCCTCTCACCACCCTTCGGAAAGAAGATCCTCGCTGCGACATCGTCCTACCCCATCCTCCGTCCTCCAGCTACATCCTCCTTCGTCCCGCTCCTCACCACCTTCCTCCAATAGACGTCAAAGAGAGTCATCCTCCGAGCGACCATCGAGGGAGATTCTCTCACCTCTTTCTATCTTTATTGCTTTCGTAGTGTAATCTTTCCCGCTTTCCTAGTTGTAGCAAACATTTGATTCAAAAATATATGTGATTCTTTCTCTCTCTCTCTCTTATGTTTTACAAGTAGATTAGTTAGATAAGCAATTGTCAATTTGATCTCTTACTTTCTAAAAAATTCCAAAAAAAAATTATAAAAGATAAAAGTGACAAAAAAAAGAAATAAAGTGAAACAGGGATTTCATAAAATCAAACGTTCCCCTCCCCGTATTAGACCCGGGACTCACTTTTCGAGTTTTAGTTATAAATTTTATATGATCGACGGATTTTCTCACGAATTGAACTACGACGACGGGTTTTCCACAATCCGAATCCCATCCGCATGCGAATCCGACATAATTAGTGCACTCAGTAAAACATGGTTTTCAAGCAAGATTTTTTATGTGGTGTCTTTTAATGTTCCTTCCTTGCTTTAGTGATTTTTAGGGCTAAAATTTCTAAGTAGATTCAAGCAATGTTTGCAATGGGCACAAAATGTTTTACACACAACGGATGATAGTCAATTTCCTTTAGAGCAAATGATGTGGCCTTAGAAATAAATAACCCTGACGTATTCACCCTAAGGCTTATGCAATTCTATTAAGTGAATTGATTTTAATTAGAGTGATGTGGCCCAATACAAGACATTGGTGGCTTCGCGGACACCACTTAAAGGGAGAAACACTCAAAAAGATTTTTTAAGAATATTAGAGTGTAAATTTTTTTTTTTCAGGTAGTGGGTTTGAGATGTGGATCAAATAGCAATTCACCATAGCATTTGTTTGAATTTTTATTTTTATTTTTTTTGGAATTTTTTAGAGCAGGCAAATAATCAAACTAGCCTAGGGTTCATGCACGAGCTTAAATGCAATTTCTTTTTTTTTAGATAAATGAAAGATGAGACTACACTAAGGTGGAGTGATATTCACAAAGGTCTTCACGACACCTTACTCCCAATCTACCATCTTGGACTGCACTCCTCTTGTCGCTTACACGCTAGATTCTTGCAATCAATCAATAGAAAGAGAGAAAAGCAAGTCAGAAATGTGAGCACCGATGCAAGGATAAAAGCAACTAAAAGATCTGTTGCCTTCCTGGCAACGGTGCCAAAAACTGATGTCGAAAAGCACGTTTAGATAATTCATCCATTGTAGCAAGCGTTTACGATAATAATTTTAAAGAGAAATACGAAGATATGAGTAGGAGTATTGAACACGAGGAGGCGTGGAATATGATCACTTAATCTCTTAATGTCACAAGTTATTTTCTTTCATTTGCTTACGAAAAGAGAGAGAGAATATAGGGTTAGAAACTTGAAGTAGAGCAAATATCTCTAATTATGCATAATCTAGCACAAGATGACAAAATCAATATATTGAATAGATGAGATTGTTTTACAACTACAATGCTAAATGAAAGCTTCAGGAAATATAAGCATTAAACTAAAGAGAACAAGTAGCTAAATGCAAAAATTGGAGTGTCAAGACAGCCACGGTGGTGGATGGGCTTCCGTTGACAACTCGGCGACTCCAAGGGTGGTGGGGTCGTGCTTGCTAGTAGATGAGAACCATGCATGGAGGGTTGTAGGCCTTTGATAGTAGAGGAAAGGTGGTTAAAATGGGTATGGAACAATTAGCAACAGCAAGGATGTCACTGTAGCTTCGCTGAATTCGTCACTGTAGCCCAGCTCATTACTTGCTGGTGTGCATGCATGAACAGTGGCCGTTGGTGGCAATCCATGTGCTCGCATCGCCGACCATCCGATGGTCAATCAACAGTCGAGGATTGCGCGTGGGTAGATGCTCAGATCGTGCCTTAGGCACACGTCAAATGGCGCATGTGATGTGGCATTGGATCGCCCATTGCTTCGTTGCATGCATTCAACATGCAAGAGTGTGCCACATTTCCACTTCAGGACCGCTTGATGGAGATCTAGTGGCCCAATTTTGTCATTGATTCTGCACAGTGAATTCATGCCCTTGCGAGGCTTCAAACGTGCGCTCACAGCGCATTGGGTTGAGGAGAGGACTGCTGTGCCATAGGTGCGAAGATGTCGTGTTTTTGCTTTTCCCTCTCGTGAGCTTGCCACCGTTTGATGGAGATCAGCAGTCAATGATAAAGAGCAACGTGGCGCGACAAAGGTCATCCGATGGTTATCTGACGATGGCTCGATGCATGCTCATGGTGAAGGGGAGAGGCGAGCATGGAGGGTAGGGCAGTCGCCACATGGCACAACGAGGGTTGTTGATCATCAGATCAACAATCAAAACTTCTTGGGTTTTTTGTGAGAGATATGGAGGTAGGATTGAGACGATTTTAGATCAGTTGGACTTCGTTCATCGATCCGGATCCATCCGTATTACTTATCTGAGGCTTGTTTCAAGGTGTTTTATAACCTGGCCATTAAATGTTAATTCTGAGCAATATTATCATAAAATAATGCAGAATGCATACAATGCTCCCAAATCCACAATATTATCATATTTATGCACGATTGCCCTTGAGATTGACTCTAATTGAGGTAATTAACGATATTATTTGTAATCATTTGCACGTGACCGGCCCACTCGACAAATGACCAGCTGGGTTTCTCACCGAGCTGGTCATTTGAAGAGAGAGAAAGCATGGGAGGGAAGGCGTGACCGGCTAGAGTGAGTGGAGAGAACGTGTGTGTGTGCTTGTACACCGGCAAAGTGAGGAATGAGCCGATGACTGAGCTAAAATAATGAATCGTGATAGGGAGTGAATAGTGCCAAACAGGGTAACTATGAGAAGCATCTTGATCTACACTAATGGCGATGAAAACTCAATAAAACAAAGCAAAATAAAAAGGAAACCACCATGTCTACATGCTCACAAGGACACTACATGTTCACAAGGAGGTAGACAGTGGTGGAACCTCTCAATGGTGGTTTGCAACCACGAGAGGTTCTCCCTGTGCACAGCGTGCCCTCTCAATAGGTGAGAGGGAGCTGGGAATGGGAGAGGAAGAGAGGGAGAGAGGAGAGGGGAAAGTTGATAGCAAGGTGGAGTGTGTGATGCAGTGTGTGAGTGAGGTGAGAGTGCTTGTGAGGGGTGTGGGTGTTGGTGGTGAAGGTGGGTGTCGACCCTATGCATGGAGGTAGGGTAAGGAGATATATAGGTGAGGGGAGTGAGGACAACAACAAGGAGTGCCGTTAGGATCTTTTTGTGGGGGATATTTTGGGGTTTTTGTGGGTAGGCACTTGGGTTATTAGGAAATTAATATAGGTGAATAGGTAGTGTTAGGCAGTATTAGGTGGTAGAAACGAAGGCTCTATCTCTCTCTCTCTTTCTTCCTCTCCTAAAATGTGTGAATGCATATATTTATAGAATGCATGCATAGCTATCTAAAACTAAATGTGTAAAGCTAGAAAATAGCATAAGATTAATTATTTAATGACGTGAATTGCTGTGCAATCACACCGCCATGCCTATCTTTTGCTAGCCCCTAGCAAAACACTTATTCAGTAGTTAATATAGTAGTAAGGTGTTTAGAAATGATCTTAAGCTGATGAGTTTTCTGAAGCAATATTAATATGTTTATCTATTGGACATTGTGAGAACTGGCTACTAAGGAAGACTTACCAAAACTCAAGACTTACATAACCTAGATCATCTCTCGATCAACAAGGACTCTTGATATTTAAACCTTAAATACAATTCTAGGACTCAGAGGATTTCACCAAGCTCAAAAGCTAAGATGTTATGGTTTTGCTTGGTGATTAAACAAGACTAACTAGACGAACATTAAGACTCAAGCCCGGAGTTTCATGTCTTTTAAAGTCCAGGTTGGTCCTAGCTTTAGCTCGTCTTCCGATCGACTCCAAAAAATGAGTGAAGACTCAACCCAACTCTTATTACATTATGGCTCAAAGAATATTTCATGGAAACAAAGTATTTATAATACACCCTGAAAAATATTTTTGGTGGATGAATTTAGAAGAAGTTGGAGAATATACTGACTTATTTAAAAGAATGTCTTTTTTTCTATTCTTTTTTACTTTTTCTTTGTTTTCTACTTTTTCTCAGTTTCTGATTTTTTTCTTGATTTTTCTTATTTTTCTGAAAGCAAATGTCAGTATGTCTCCTACAATTTTACTTAGTAGAGTGCACTTATTTGGTAGGCAAGTACTTTGGGGGAAAGAGCTTCTCCTAAATACAAGACTAAAGATTGGGAAAAAAAGTCTACTTGCACACATAGGAAGGACTCCACCATCCCTAATGAACACTAGGGTTGATGGTAACACCATCATTAGCCATAACTAGCTTTAATTAGTGAAAATCAAGTGACAAATGCTCCTAAATAATTGATTGAGGATAGTAACTCCATGCAAATTCATTTTGACGAGAGAACATTAAAACAAGGCTAATTCTACAGTTTTAACATCACATCATAAATGCAGAGTAACCATGGGGTACCCAAGGGTTAATTAAAGGTCAAATGAGCATTAAAGTCCGAAGAATCGGACCACACAGATAGAAATGGGGTTTCACGCATTTTGAGAACCAAATCAGAACACAAAACCCTAATTTCAATCCCACTTGAATTGAAGAGGTTCTGGTCAAGATAAAATTCATCTAAACCTCCTAAAATTCATGAAAAAATATTACCCTTGGTTTGACCATCTGAATCCATTTTGATCTAAAACAGAGTCTTAGACCAAATTTTACCCTAATTTGGGCTTCTGTACAAATTGCCCAGTCAAACATGGTCAAACTCAAATCCAACTTCACCACTAGATTCCTTGGGTCCAAATTAGGTTAAGGCCAAAATTTGGGCCCAATCAGAGTCTATCTTGACTTAGTTTGCAACTTAGTCCCCAAACCTCAATTTCTTACACTTCATCCCTCAACTTTCATGTTTTCCATTCAAAGATGCCCCCAGCTTCTTCATGATAACGTCATCATGAGTCATATCTAGCTTTAATTAGTCAAAATCCATTAATAAATACTCCTACATAACCGCCAAAGGATCGTAATTCACTGCACATCCTTTCTGAGAGTTTAACATGAAACCAAGGTTAAAACTGTAATTTTACCATCATATCATGAATGTAGAACAATCGTGGGTTTTCTCAGGGGTTTATTAAAGGTAAAATATGCATTAAAGTCTAACAAGAGGGTCTGTGCAGACAAAAATGGGTTTTCACGCATTATGAGAATCAAATGACATCTGAATTCCTAAAAATATAACTACTTAATTAACTGAGGTTCTAATCAGGATAAAATTCACCTAAACCTTCTATAAATCATAGAAAAATATTCTATAAAGTTTGGTATCTTTGATTTGACCATTGGAACCCATTTTGACCTAAAATAGAGTCTCAAACAGATAATTGTCCTAATTTGTGTTTCTACGCAATATACCCAGTCAAACTTGGCCAAAACCTGAATCCAACTTTACCATCAGATTCCTTAGGTCCAATTAGGTTTGTACCAAAATTTGAGCCCAATCAGAGATAATCTTGACCTAGTTTACATTTCAGTCCTATCTGACTCTTTTCTCTCACACATCCTCTAACTTTCGAAATAATTGCAAATGGGTCCCTAAGTTTATCATCGTTCTATGCAAAAAAGTCCTCATGCCATTTTTGGAAGGTCAGACCTTTACCATCAAGTTTCGAGCGAGGATTTCTCACCCGATTCTCAATCAATCAATCCTAGATTTAAACCAGAGATTCCTTGAGAAATTCTCTTTCAATTAAACCTAGCCTCGAACTCCAATTCTTTCCCAATCTCCCATGCGAACACATGGGAGATGTGAGTATCCCACATGCACAAGAAGCTCAGAGTTTCCAAGCTTGTTTCCAACCTTGGAACTCCATCCTAAGCCCTATAAAACCACTCCCAATGCAAGGCCGTGGTCCTTAGCTAGGTTTTGAGCCAAAACCCTCTTCAAATCCCTACCTTCGGCCCTTCTTCGACCTAGTTCTGGCGACCCTTCTTCCCCATCTTCCTAGGGACGGCCAACAACCAAATTGGTCCATCCATCATCTTCGCCACCTTCCTCTGTGCCTCGCCAGTCACAGCGGGTGCCATCTTCCCCTCTCCTCGCCGCCATCCTCCTCGATGGAGAATTCATCTTCCTCCCATCCGGCAAAGCACATCGGCATGAGTCCCTTCCCTTTTCTTCCTTAAATTAGGTCCTACAGCTTCCTTTTCTTTCATCCTACCTTTTCCATTCCTTAACGTCTCAATTCGACCTCTATTCCATGGTCTCCCTTACCGTCTTCCCCACGACCTGCCAAGCTTCGGCGAAGCCTCCCACACTCCACAATCCACCAAACTCCATACTGCAACTCCCAAAAGCATCGCCGCACTCCCACCTACAAAAGCCCTAAACCTAGTTAGGGTTTTACCCACTCCATCACACCCCCGAACACCACCACCTACGCACCACCTTCCCGAGGTCGTCAGACCACCATAGGCACTTTCACTCACTCCACAAAAACACCACCACTGCACTCTTCGATGACCAGTGAAGCTTCTAAGCAAATTTAATTGGGCCACCAGGCCGTGTTCTTGCTTTTCAGATGATTGCTGGACCTCCACCACCGCCTCTACTCCACTAACCTCGTCCGCAGTCCTCCGGCCACGATACCTCCAGGCAACACCCTCAAGCCTCGCGGTTTACTCCCAGGTGCATCTCCAATTTCCCAATTGGAGCCTTCATCCACAGCTGTGACCGCAATCAAAGTTCCAACCTCCAGTTGCACACGAAGAAGACTGTGGGACGAATAGTCCCACATCATAAAGTCTAAAGTCTCCCATGCGAGATAAAAGGGATTTTCGATACCTGTTGTTTGCCCACGAACATAGGGGTTGGGTCCCCCACCCACTTCTGTGCACTCCTCACCCGCCTCCACGCCGATGGGTCTAGTCCTATTCATGCTTGATTACCCGACTAAACCTGGGTTTCTGAAGAAAAGAAGAAAGAAAAGAGAGAACGGGGGAAAGGAGGGGGTTTTGCTTTGTAGAGTGGCTAACACTTAGCCAATTTTGAGAAGTGGTTCCCCTTGTGCTATGAAGGAAGAGAAGAGTTGAAGAAGAACAATGCCTTTGCACTATAGCATCTAAGTACTTAAGATGGCTGATTAATAAACTTGTCGTCTGATTGAGCATTATCTATGTTATTGGTGCATTATTTAAGTACTATGGTTAAGGTTAAATTGAGGCATGCTTAATTAGAGGATTTAAGTGGTGATTCAAATTACCATTGTTTTTTATTCTCTTTTCTTTTTGCCCTCATATTCTTGACATACATGAGAATTCAATAAATAGCTAATGTGACAGGTTACCATTCATTTAATATCATTATTTCACTCGATTCTATGTGCTCATTTACATTTTATTCGAGATTAGCACATGAATTCCATATTTGCTCCCTGTGTTCGACCTCGGACTTTAATTCGAGTTATAAATTTTATTTGCTTGAGCGCATTTGTCCTATACTACAACGCATATCTTAACAACGATGAATTCGTCCATAAACACTTCTCAACTCTCTTGCAAATAAGTCCAACTGCCTTCTTCTTCCTTGCGACCAAGCAAGGAAAGAAGTAGCAACAAACCCAACCCGACTTCATTTAATCCAACGACTTGAATGATGGAATCTCAACCAAAAATCGGCAAACATGGTGAAATTGATCCACACTCTCCCCCTCTGTCTTCTCCAATGCCAACCGCAGCTTCGGCGATGTCACGCACCCACTACACTCCACCAATCTACCTACTCCGACTCCCTAAAGCTCCGCCTTACGCCTCTAACCAAAAGCCCTTACCTAATTTCATCTCACTCACTCCATAACTCCCCTAAACACACACACATCCGGTCATCATTTTTGACATTGGCCGATCACACCACATGCTCTTTCACACAATTACCCCCACCGTTAGCTTCACCTCATTACGAAGAAGCTTCTCATTTGCTTAACTAAGCCTTAAGGTTGTGTTTTTTGTGCAGGCATCTTTGCTGTCACCGACGTCTCCCTCGGTGTCAACCAACATCATCCAACCATCTCCGGCCTAGCCACGACCTCCATCAGGTGCAGATTGACACCATGAAGGTGTCTGGGCCTTCAATCGGCCAAGACAGCAGTAGTAGCTTCTTCGATTTCTCCAGCCTTATATGCAGCTGCATGTGAAAAGGAGGTTGGCACCTTAGTGCCACATCGTCCGCGACAAATCCTCTACAGTGCATAAAAGGAAAAGCTAACATGGGCTTGTTGCTTCCAAGAGCACGAGGGTGAGGTCCCCATACACAGCCATATGCACGTGCACTCACATGTGCCCGCTCATGTGTCCTCGCCCACGATCACACCCGCAGGTCTGGTTTGGATCCATTTACTTGGTTACCTGGGTCCGGCTTGGTTCTAAGAGAAAAGAAAGCTGAGGAGGTGGGGGGAGGTTTTGCACATTGGTATTCATGCCTCTTTTGCTCAGTACTTAGCCTTCTGCGGCTATGTGGTGTCCTCAAGCCTCTATTCTATGGGTGCTTTGGTTTGCTTTAGCTAAGGCGTTTGTGTGCCTTTCTCAAAGTCTAGTGAGTCCTTGTGCTGTGAGGATAATTGGCCTTATGCTTGTGCTGGGCATTGCTTTGGTGATCTTGGCTCTTATCTGACGTGGAATTGGAAGATTAAATGGTTCTAACCACTGTAGCAATATTAAATGGCTGATATATTTGGGATATGTGCTTGATTAGCAGATATAATTGGTGATCTAAATCACCATTTTTATAGCTCTCTTATTCTTTTTATCCCAATGATCTTTTGAAATACATTTGCTATTATTGAATATAATTTTGAGTAAATTTCTCTGATTCATTGAAAATCTCATTGTGCTCATTGATTATAAATTGCGATTAATGTGTGAATTTCATATTTGCTCCCTACGAATGACCTCAGACTCACATTGTTTTTGATTTTATAAATTTAAGTGTTAGTGCGAATTTCATCCTATACTACGACGCGTATTTCTTAAAATGATGATCTTCGCATTAAACATATATTCCCTCGAAGATGCATGTTAACATATTGTCTCCTCGGTGCTTGTCTCGTGGGATATCTAAATATCCTACCAGGGGCATGTAAGCACCTTATGCTAATTCAGGTGCCACGGGCAGGACTATCCAGAAATGTCGATCACCAGGGCCTGAATTAAGCTACAGAACAGCATGGGCAACACTATCCCAAAGTTTTGAAAGCTAGGAGTCCTGGGGGTTGCCATGGGCGGTGCTATCCCAAAGCATCAAAAGCCAGGGACCCTTCGAGGATTGATGGTGGGGACAAGGAATCCGATACAAACCATGTTTAGGGCCAATCTGAGGCTAAATTTATAGAAACATAAAAAGAAAAGAGAGAAAACCTCTCAAAATGAAATATCTTTCTTCATCTCTCTCCTATCAAAATGCACTGGCAAACTGAACCTGGACACAATACATCTAGCGCATGGGTGCTTTAACCACTGGGATCAACGAACCTCTAGGCAATTTTTGTGGGCCTTAGAAACCTTCACGGCAGACCCAGGCTGAAGTTGGTCAAGTCTCGATCTTGGCTTGTATTCGAGTACCTCTAGGCCATTATTGGCATTCTGATCTAATTTCTAAAGAGTGGCACAAATCAAGCATCTAAACATCAAAGCATGGTCTAGAGATCTAGTTCTTTCCATAGGATTTTGCTAGGGACTAGCAAAAGTTAGGCATGGGGTAATGATGGTAACAGCACCATTAGCCATAACTAGCTTTAATTAGTGAAAATCAAGTGAAAAATGCTCCTGAATAATTGCATGTGAATAGTAATTCCATGCAAATCCATTTTGAGGAGAGAACATTAAAACATGGCTAATTCTGCAATTTAACAACACATCATAAATGCAGAGTAACCACAGGGTCACCCAAAGGTTAATTAAAGGTCAAATGAGCAATAAAGTCCAAAGAATGGGTCCACACTGACAAAAACATGGTTTTACGCTTTTTGAGAACCAAATCAGAACATAAAACCCTAATTTCAAACTCGCTTGAATTAAAGAGGTTCTGGTCAGGATAAAATTCATCTAAACTTCCTAAAATTCACAGAAAAATATTCTGAGAGGTTTGGTACCCTTGGTTTGACCATCTGAACCCATTTTGACCTAGAATAGTCTTAGACGAGATTTTATCCTAATTTGAGCTCCTGTACAAATTGCCCAATCAAACATGGTCAAAACTCAAATCCAACTTCACCACTAGATTCCTTGAGTCCAAATTAGGTTAAGGCCAAATTTTGGGCTCAATCAGAGTCCATCTTGACTTAGTTTGTAACTTAGTCCCCAAACCTCTATTTCTTGCACTTCAACCCTCAACTTTCATGTTTTCCTTTCAAAGAAATCCCCAGCTTCTCACTTCTCTTAGGAGCAGGTCGAACCGCCTTCTTCCTCAAGACCAAGCAAGTAAAGAAGTAGCAACAAACCCAACCCAACTTCATTTAATCCAGCAACTTGATTAATGGAATCTCAACCAAAAATCGCTAAACTTGGAGAAATTGATCCCAATATCAATCCCAATCATTTGAAACCACTCATGCGGCCAATCTCCTTCAATTTTGCCACTAGCGATTCCAAAACCCCCAAGCTCTAAAACCAACTCAAAACCTGCTCAAATTGGCTCCTGAGGGGCATTCAAGGCTCTATATAAATTCCCCTACTTCCTAGCATTTGAGTCAGCAAGGTTCAGGCCCAAAATTCTTCTTCTCCTCCTTCCCCAGCCTTCTTCGACCGAGCTCCGATGACACTTCCTCGATCTCTTCCTACGGCTAGCCAATGGACAAATTGGCTGATCCTCCTTCTTCTCTGACTTCGTTTGCTCCTCAACAGCCAAATCAAGGGTGTCCTCCCCCTTTCCTTGTCGCTATCTTGACCTCTAGAGACTTCATCCCCTCCGCACTAGCAATCACACCGGCATGCCAAATTCCTCCCTTTCGTCGGCTAATGAGGTTTCTTCACACACACTCTCTCTCCCTTGTTTAGATTAAGACCCTTCACATATCAACTACACTGTCGATTCATCACCTCCCTCTCCGTCTTCTTCGCCTCCGACGAAGGTCTGGCAAGCACATTTGGGCACATCTCACCATGAAACTCCACACGACCACCACCATAAGATTCCCCTCATCAAGTAGGTCAAAAGCCCTCAACTAATTGAGAGCTTTAACCCACTTTCCCTCCGACCGGATTCACCCACTCACATCCACCTCCGTCGTCACCGTCCAACCACCTCACACCCTCTCACACCAAATTGACAACACCGTTGCACTCGCTAACCTCCGGCGACTCTCCTGAACGATCTAATTGGGGCTTAGAGCCCATGTTGCTTGTTATAGGTGTTCGTTGCCATTGCCGACAGCTTTGCCTTCGTTCACCACCCAAATCGACCATAGATCTCAGGAGCACCTCCAGCAGCTGCAGGTTCATTCCATAGATCCAGCTACAGCAACAATTCGCAAACAAAGCATAGCAGCAGTGCAAATGCAAGCCCCAATCCTCCACAACTCCAGCTGCAGTAGAATGAAGAAGAGGCAGGCACCTTAGTGCCACATCGTCTGCGACAAAACCTCTTCAGCGCATATAAGGAATTCATGCACAAGCCTTAACACCTCTACACCGAGGAGTGAGGTCCCTCTCACCTCAGCCTTTACACTCCTTACCTGTACCCACATGCACAAAGGTCTGGATCCTACCCGGATCCGATTACCCACTTATAAACTCGATTTTGAGAGGAAGAAAAAGAAAGGAGAATTTAAGGTGGGTGGGGGGTGGTTTTGCCTCAGGTTTCGTGACATGTGCCTTGAGCTACGGGCCTAAATGCCTAACACTTAGGCGATTCTGAAGGTTGCTAAGGCAGTATGCCTTGGCTGTGCTCTAAGGAGATAAGGCATCTGCCCCTTGTGGATGACGTCTAACGTGGTACTATAGCATCATTTGATTTGATACTGTGGAATTTGAGGCTCTTATCTGATGTGGAATTGAGAGATTAGTGGTTCAAGACCACTGTAGCAAAATTGATTATGAATGCTTTGCGATATATGCTCAATTTGAGGGATTAATTGGTGATTCAAATCACCACTTTTAGGGTTTCTCTCATTCTTTTTATCCCATCATTTCTTGAGATACTCTTGATTATTATTGAATATATTTTTGAGTAGATTATTCATTGGATATATTTATCTTGTGCTTACTGATTTATATTGTGATAAGTGTGTGAATTCCACATTTTCTCCCTACGAACAACCTCGGACTCAATTCTTGTTTTCGAGCACTCTTTACAAATTTAAATGTTGAAAAAGCATTTTTCTCAACTATACTACGATGCAAGCATTTCTCCTTGAAACATTGACTTAAAATGCACACAACGGTTGAATCTTAAGTTCATCTGGTCTTTCTCAACTTTGTGTAGTGTAAACCAAGGCTACTTAGACTCCTAAGCAAAAGCAAACTAACAAATCCTGTACTAGTGACTTAGGTACTCTACAAGAGTACATCATAAGTTAGGAGAGATCCTGGTCTATCATGTTAATGCTTGAGTGTATTAAGCCTAAGCCTGAGCGAATCAAGCTTTTGTGGCCCGAAAAGTCTAACCACCAAAGGTTGAATGTCCATAAACATTTATTTTGTTTTTGCTTCAGCTTTCAAATCATAGCGAAATACTTTTTAAAAACATTTTTGGAGTTTTTGAATTTTTAATTTTTATGGATTTTTCATGTTTTAAAGGTTTTTGGAACTTTTCAAGATTTTTCAATTTTTATGGATTTTTCAATAAAGCTATTTATATATATACTATATAGATGAATATGTATAATGGATGGGAGTCTTGCATAATACCCAAATAATACACCATTTCCTATGGATGCCTATCCACCCCTTATGTCAAATCATGCTATGTCCTCATATGCATGCTAAAAGGGGTTAGACAAGAATACAAGCTCTTGGTGCAAGGATGAGTACTGGGTATAAAGCAGGGTGGACGGGTGGGTGGATGGCGGGTGGTGAAAAGGATGTGAAATAAGTGAAGTGTGAAGCAAAGAGAAGTGTACGGAAGTGAGATGGAATGTGGAGTAAAGGTGAAAGGGTGTTGGGGTGCCTCCCAACGAGCGCTGAATTTAACATTCCCAGCTGGACTCAGAGTAAGGCAGAAGTTAGTTACCCTCCAGCAGAGCAACTATCTCACCAACCGGGGCAAGCTCATGAGTGAGATACGATTTCAACCGCTGCCCATTTACCGTAAATTTATGCCCAGTTTTGGGATCTTCAATTTTGATGGCATCGTTGGGAGAAGGTCTTGAGACCAGGAAAGGACTAAGCCATTTAGGCTTCAGTTTACAAGGAAAGAATTTGAATCGGCATTATAAAGCCAAACTTGTTGTAATGGCTCAAACTCCATTCACCGAATGTGGTAGTTGTGAAAGGCCTTGGTTCATTATTTAAAGGTCAAAGCAGAGTCATAGGCCTCATGATGTAACTCTTCTAATTCTTGGAGTTGGAGTTTCCTTTCTCGACCACATAGGTCTAGGTCGAGGTTACACTGGCGAATCGCCTAATATGCCTGGTGCTCCAACTCCACAACCAAGTGACAAAGCTTCTCAAAAATAATCCTATACAGAAACATACCCAAGGGAGCCTTGAAGGCTGTCTAGTATGCCCATAAGGCATTAATCAACTTGTCGAACCAATCCTTACGATCAAGTCGAACCATTTTCTAGAGGATTTGCTTGATCTGTTGATTTAACACCTCAGCCTGACCATTCGTTTAGGGATGATACAAAGAAGCGATACAGTGGTGAACTCTGTACTTCCTCAAAAGTGCCCAAAAAGATGAGTGAGTGAAATGGGTTCCTCCATCCAAAATGATGGCACGAGGGATCCCAAAGCGTGCAAAGATATAGTCCTTGACAAATTTGGTGGTGACATTGTCAGCATGGCATGCCAGAATAGCCTCAATCCATTTCGAGACAATCAACGGCAACAAGGATGTACTCGAAACTGTTGGATGGAAGAAAGGGGACCATAAAATCAATTCCCCAAATATCAAAAATTTCTGTAGCTAGGATGGGTTTCAAGGACATCATGTCAGGATGTGACATTGACCCTAGTGACTGGCACCTAGTGCAACGCTTAGCATAATTGTGTGAATCGTGATGAAGGGAGGGCCAAAAGAATCTGCACTACAACACCTTGGTTGCAATTCTCCTCCAAGAAAAATGTCCTCCGCAGGCTTGATCATGGCAATAGGATAGCACACTAGGGAACTCGTCAGGAACACAGTAATGGATAATTTGATTAGCACCTACTCTAAAAAGAAGTGGATTATGCCAGCAATAATACTTTGCTTCTGCAATGAAATGCTCATGCTGGTTTTTAGGCCATCCTCAAGGAAGAGAGCCAAAAGCAAGGTAATTAGCGATGTCTACATACCAAGGTCCACTTGTCACATCTATTGCCAAAAGGTGCTCATCAGGAAAAGATTCATTCATCGACAGGGAAAATCCAATATGGTTAGGGTTGAGTCTCAAGAGATGGTCTGTGACCATATTCTAGGCTCCAACCTTATCTCATATCTCAAGATCTCTTGTAGCAGAAGGATCCAACGAATCAATTGAGGTTTAACATCTTTCTTATGCATGATATGACGAATGGCTACATGGTCTGTAAAGATAGTAACATGAGAGCCCAGAAGATACGATTGGAATTCCTCTAGCCCAAATACGACTGCCAACAGCTCCTTTTCGTGGTCATGTAATTATGCTGGGCCTCATTCAGCATCATTTTTTTTTTTGAAGCAGAAAGGAGAGCTATCGTCCTACGATAGCAGTCCGGAGTAGTATATTATGTGCAAAGAAGGGAGATTACAAAAAGGATCCCCAAGACTGTATGAGGGACCAGCACTCTCTTACAATATTCTCACAACATACCGGCCTCTCCTGAAAAAGTCTCTCATTCCTTGCCTTCCATACACACCAAATAGAAGCAGCCATGTGGACATGTGGTTTCCCTCTCACCTCAAACCCATGCCACATAGAATCCCAATCTGGTAAAGGCTCCTGACAAATTTTTCTCCAAATGACATCAGTGATAAGACAAGAAGAGAAGAGGTGATTTACATTATCAGTGCTCATCTCACATAAAAAACACACATGATGATCAGTACCCAATCTTCTGTGGCGTATATCACTTGTGATTAATCCATCCCTCCTGCACAGCCAAAGGAAGATTTGTACCTTGAGAGGAATTTTTAACAACCATATCTTCTTATCAATGGAATCATGTCTCCATCCCTCTTCAAAATTTAGCATTCTGTTATACCCAGATTTGACACTATAGATCCCATCCCACAGATATCTGTCCTCCGTTCCAGGCCTAGGTCTGAAATTTTCAAGGTCTAATAAAAATCCTTCCCTTCTCATCCCATAACCGGGTTGTTCTTCTGCTGCTGCTAGATTCCACATCATCCAGAATCCAACTGCTGCTACTGCAGGACCAGATCTTGCTGACCGTAGCATTCTTGTCAGCTGCTGCATCAAAAGCTCTCGGATAGAGCTCCCTCAAGACCCCCAATTCAGACCATTCCTCTTTCCAAAATCTGAAAGACCTGCCATCTCCAAGTGATGGTTGCAGCAGATGGAAGTGATCAGCCAAAGCCTTAGTTACTGATTTTCAAAAAGGTGATGGACAGTTTGGCTGAAGTCTAGAAAATCTGCTGTTGGAAGCTCCATATCTATCTCTGATCAGATCAGACCATGGTTTCAGATCACCTTGCAGCAGCTTAACAGCCCATTTGAGTAGCAAGGCATCATTAAAGTGCTGTAAGGACTTGATCCCAAGACCACCCAGCTCCTTAGGATAGCAGATTTGATCCCATTTGAGAGGCTGCAAGAAGCTGCCCTTGTGTCTAGCTCCCTTCCAAAAAAATCTCTTCCTCATCACATCCAATCTTTTCCAAACAGATCTTGGTAAAATGGAGAAGTAGAAAACAGGGATGGAGGTGATCACCGAATTGAGCAAGATAAGCCTTCCACCTCTAGACAGGAATCTGTTGTGCCAACCATCAAGTTTCATAGAGATCTTGTCAAAAAGGCAATTCCAATCACCTCTCTTCAACCTGGAAAACCTCAAAGGCAGCCCAAGATACCTAATAGGAAGGCTGATGCAGGGAGTCATTAGGATGGTTGCTAAGGCCACTTGCTCCACCTCAGATAAACTAAAGCAAACCAAACCAGATTTGTCCTTATTTAACCTCAGTCCAGAAAGCTCACCAAAGATATCAACCAAGTGATGCAAAGCCAACGCTCCATCCATGGATCCTTCAACAAAAAAGACAGTATCATCTGCATATTGAAGAATGGGAGCCAGATTGTTCCTGCAAGAGAGCGAATATCCTCTAACAAGACCCACTTCAGAAAGCTTACAAACAAACCAGGCTAAACTGTCAACTGCCAAATTAAATATCAATGGGGCCAGGGGGCATCCTTGCCTGATGCCACATTGAGGCTAGATCCATGCACCACAGGGTTTCCCATTTATTAGAGGGGTAAAGGAGGCTGTGGTAATACATCTCTTAACCCAAGATATCCAAGTAGGGGGAAAACCCCTTCTTTTAAGCACATCCCATAAATAAGGCCAGCTGATTGAGTCATTCAGCATCTTATTAGCGTAATACACCACGAAGGGGTGTTTATCGCATCTTTGTCCCAAGATGGCTCCAACAGTTAGATCAGAAGTATCACACATTAGCTCAAAGTCGAGGGACCAATCAGGCAGCTGGAGAATAGGGGCCTTAGTGACATCCTCACGCAGCTGCGTGAATGCTCAAATATAGTCGAGGCCCATGTCGAAGGGCACATCGGTCGATAGGAGATGCATCAAAGGTCTAGAAATCTTGGAGAAATCTTTAATAAATCTCCTATAGAAACTGACATAACCCAGAAAGGAGCAAATTTGTTAGAAAGAGCTAGGTATAGGTAAATCAGCTATCACATCAAGCTTTGCTCTATCTACCTTAATACCCCTTTCGAAGATGATATGTCCCAGAACAATACCTTCGTGCACCATAAAGTGACTTTTCTCCCAGGAAAGCACGAGATTTACATCAATACATTCTGAAGGATACAGGTCAGGTTGGCTAGACATTCATCAAAGGTAGATCCGAAGATTGAAAAGTCATTCATAAAAACCTCAAGAAAATCATCCACCATACCATGGAATATTGCCAGCATGCAACGTTGGAAGGTAGCTGGCATGGTGCAAAATTTGAATGGCATCCTTTGAAAGGTGAAGGTGCCAAAGGGACATGTGAAGGTGGTCTTCTCTTGATCATGGGGGTCAATAGCCACCTGATTATAGCTTGAGAATCCATCCAAGAAACAAAAGAACTGATTTCTCACTAACCTCTCAAGGATTTGGTCAATAAAAGGTAGCAGGACATGGCCTTTCTTAGTAGCAACATTGAGTTTCCTATAATCTACACACACTCTCCAAGACGTAGGAGTGCGTGTAGGGATGGATTCACCCCTTTCATTGACACGGATGGTGAGACCTGCCTTTTCTGTTACAACATGAATCAGACTCACCCATGGGCTATCACTGATCAGGTTAATGATGTCTGTATCAAGCCACTTAATAATTTATGCTTTAACAACCTCCCACATATTAGGATTGAGACATCGCTGCATCTCGCGGGAAGGTCAAGCCTCCTCCATATATATATGGTGAGTGCTATAGGAGTGGCTAATGCCAATTAGATCAGAGAGAGACCATCCAATGCCTGCCTTATGTTCAATTAGGACCTTCATTAGTTTGCACTCTTGCTCCCTGGACAATTTCGAACTAATGATTCCAGGGAGTGTCACATTTGGTCCAAAGAAAGTATATTTTAGCATGTCAAGTAGCACTTCAAGATTGGGAATGGATGTGGAAAGATCTGGCAAATCTTAGGACGAGAGTGTCCCAAAAGGATCGGAAGGAAGAATAAGGGGTGAAGCAAATTGGCCCTCAGGTTGGCCAAGAATAGGGGCATCTTGGATTGATGGATCCAAGAAAGGAGAGCCCCAGGGATTAATATTTGGGAACAAGGTCCCAATATGGAATGTCGCTTCCACCTGATTTGGCAACAAAGAATTGGCACTCCATTCTTCAAGGGGCTAGATCAGAGGTGAGCTACCCAGAAATGACTCAGACCATGAGGTGTAAGAAGCAGAGTGGTGATAAATGCTAGTTTATCATCATTCTTATGCCCTAAAATAAACCTAGCTCATATGATTTTAACTTCGCAAATAGGTTTCTCAACTGCATTTAGGCATCACTTAGGTTATACATGCATTACATAATTTTTGTTATTTTGGCATGTTTATTTGAGTGTTAGGGATGAACAGATAGTCAGATCCCTAAAATCCTAGCATCCAAGAAGGCAACAGGTGAAGAGGAAGATCAATTCAGCTGAACCACAACTAAATCCAGCTCATCATAGCTGAATACGAGCTCACTTGAATTAGGGTTAGCTCTCTTAAGCTCCATTTAGCTCATCTTAGTTGGATAGAAGCTCAGGGTACCTTAACATAGCTCAAGTCAGCTCAGATCTAGCTCAACTTAGTTGAGTCTAGCTCCTGTTAGCTCCAATCAGTTCACTGGGAGCTCTAGCTAGCTCAACTAAGTTGACAGGAGTCCACCTCAGCTCAGGTCCAGCTACTTCCAACTCCACTCAACTCAAGTTAGCTGAAGAGGGCCTCAACTAGCTCACGCCAGCTCAAGTCATGTTCCCAGCAACTCCACTCAGCTCAACCTAATTGAGCTAAGCTATTTAACCTAAGCTAGCTACTCCAACTAGCTAGGTTATCTCTGGGAAGATTAGGCCCAGCTCAGCTCAGCACAATTTAGCAGAAGCCAGCTCACTTTAGCTTGCCATAGCTAGCAAAGAACTAGCAAGCTAAACCAACTAAGGTAGCTCCTTATTGTTCTCTTCAGCAGCCACTAGCTCAAGTGTAGCTCTAGACAGTTCTTCCTCAGCTCCTTTTCCCTAAACCCTAGCTCCCTCCATTACTGCCCTACTAGCTAAGCTAGCTAAACTAGCTTAGCTTAGCTACACCTAAGCTCCTCATGGTCGTCCACTCTCCTCCTTAACTTCACCTTAACCTTACCTAAACCTAACCCTAAACCACCATGGTTGGCACCAAAAACACACCACAAGCACCCCTTCAAACTGGCACCAACCATGGCACCTTTTCCCCCCATAATCACCAACCTAACCACCCATAACCACCACCCTTCACCCCCCTTAAGTTGGTGCCAAAACTCCCTTACACCTCTTCATAATTGCCCATGTTGCCGAGGGTCTAACAATGGGCACATGCCCTACAATAGGATTGTGTGTCTTTGAACATTGTAGGCCAAAAGAATCCACACTGGAGGATCTTTGTAGCGGTTTTACTCCTAGAGTAATGGCCACCGCAGGCTTGGTCATGACAGAATGAGATGACATCATTGACCTCGTCGTCAGGAATGCACCTCTGGATCACTTGGTCATTACCAATGTGGAAAAGATATGGATCTTCCCAGATATTGTACCTAGCATCAGAAATTAGCTTGTCCCACTAGGAGGTCGCCCAATCTAGCAAGACTTTCCCCGTAACCAAGTAACTCACAATATCAGTGAACCAGGGAAGTCCATTAATGGCCAAGAGATGCTCATCTGGAAAGTGCTCGGTGATAGGTCCAGATGGGTCAAAGACCAAAGAAGGAAGGCGAGGCAAATGGTCAGCCACCACGTTCTACTTTCCCACCTTGTCGTGAATTTCAAGATCGAATTCTTGCAATAGCAAGATCCAGCAGGTTAATCTAGGCTTCGCGTCCTTCTTCGTAAGTAAGTGCCTCACTACATTGTGATCCGAGTAAATAATGACGAGGGATCCTAGGTGGTATGATCTAAATTTCTCCAGACCAAATACTACAGCCAGTAGCTCTTTCTTTGTAATCATGTAATTACGCTGAGCCTCGTCCAATGTCTTGCTGGCGTAATATATAACCACTGGTTTCCCATAGATTTTCTGACCCAGCACCGCTCCTACTGCGTAGTCAAATGCATCGCACATGATCTCGAAGGGTTGAGACCAAGATTGCAGGATTAGTGCTTAGGTGACTCGGTCACACAGGATTTCAAACACGTAAATGCACTCATTCGTCATTTCAAAAGGCGTGTCTTTTGAGAGAAGATTTGTTAAGGGGCATGCGATATTGGGAAAATCATATATGAATTAGCAATAGAATCCGACGTGCCCCAAAAATGATCTGATGTCCTTGATTGAGGTAGGCACAGATAATTTGGAAATTAGATTTACCTTTGCCCAGTCAACCTGGATACCTCTCTCAGAAACAAGGTGTCCAAGCATGATGCCTTCAGGAACCATGAAGTATCTCTTTTCCCATGAGAGAACCAAGTTCACTTCTATGCATCTACGAAGGATTTGGACCAAAAGCAAGAGGCAATCGTCGAAAGATTCACCAAAAACTAAGAAGTTTCCCATGAAAACCTCAAGGTATTTACCTACCATATAGAAGAATATGGCCAACATGCATCACTAAAAGGTGGCAGGTGCGTTACCTAGCCCAAATGGCATCCTGCAAAATGCATACATACCGTAGGGGCAGGTAAAGGTGGTCTTTTCTTGATCTTTGGGTTGGGTTGCCACCTGATTATATCCAGAGTACCCATCTAGGAATAGAAAAATCGATTTATCGCTAGTTTCTCGAGAATTTGATCAATGAATCGGAGCAGGAATTGATCTTTCTTCGTGGAGGCATTCAGTCAATGATAGTCTATGCAGACTCTCCATGAATTCGCAATACGAGTTGGGATGGTCTCTCCAGATTCGATCATAATCATAGTGAGCCCTACCTTCTTAGGCACAACTTGGATGGGGCGCTATCCGAGATCGGATAGATGATTCTAGCGTCTAACCACTTGATGATCTCCTTCTTCACGACCTCTTGCAGATTTGGATTCAATCGTCTCTGCATTTCTTAAAATGGTCATGAACCCTCTTCGATGTAGATACGATGTATACAATACAAGGGACTTATCCCAGTCAGGTCATCTAGAGTCTATCCAATGGCTTTTCGATGCTGCTAGAGAATAGAAATCAACTTTGTTTCCTGATCAGGTGTGAGTCAGGAATTGATAATCACAGGAAACATTTGATTAGATCCCAAGAACACATACTTCAGATGATCTGGGAGGGGCTTCAATTCAAGTACTAGGTTATCAGCAGCGAGTGGGGGTTCGAGATGGGCCTCAAAGGATAGGGTAGAAGCTATGGGTAGGTCTTGGTCAACTTTGAGCTTCTCTATCTGTGGGTCAAGATCTTCTTGTGGTTGAGGCTCTGGAATAATTGTGTTTTCCTCTGTAACCAGGTCCTCAACCAAAGAACTGATGTCACATACTTCTTCAATCAACCCACAGTTTATTCCTTTCTAGGCTTTATAGATATCAATCCTCAGTGTCTTGTTCCCGAATTTCAACTTGATCTGGACCTCTTCGTAATTAATATTTGCCCTAGCTGTGACTAGGAATAGTCTCCCTAAGATGATCGGTGTGTCTCTCAGATTTTCAGGAGTATCCATATCTAATATGATAAAGTCTACCAAGAAGTAGAAATCTCGAATACTAACTAGAACATCCTTGAGAACTCCTCTAGGTAACTTAATTGATCTGTCTACTAGCTATAAGGTCACCTCAGTCAGCTTGAGCTCAGTTCCTCGAAATGATCTAGTAGGGATGTAGGGATCAAGTTTATGGAGGCTCCTAAATCGAATAAAGCTTAGTCAAATTCTAGGTCGCCGATCTTATAGCAGATCAAAGGGGTGTCAGGATCTTTCACTTTCTATGGGAGTTTGCTCGGGATGATAGAGTTGGCTTGCTCAGACACTACGATCGAACTCCCGTCTTTGTTTCGTAGCTTACACTTTGATGTACATAAGTCCTTCAAAAATCGCACGTAAGCCGATACGTGGCGGATCGCATCCATCCAGGGGTTGTTTATCTAGACTTGCTCAAAGAGCTCGAACAAGTCTTCCTCAAGAGCCACGGGTTTGGGTTTCCTCTTTCCTTTGGTCAAGGCCTTAGGAAATGGAACCTCTATAGGTTCCTCTACAATTGGTTCAAGCTCTGGATATGGGATAGGGGTGTCCTGGATAACCCTCCTAGGGTCAGTTTTTGAACTACCAGTTCTAGAGGGGCTAGGATAAGGTGGATCCTGAGTTGATTTGACACTTCGGTTGGTAACAGTGTTGAGGCCTACCTAGTTTTGGCTTGAAGTAGGTAAAAGAGGTGGTTGCTACTGATATCCCGAATATGATGAAGAAGCCTCCATCCCATTGGGTGATGGAGCAGAAGGGACCTGATAAACGTAGTAAGCTTGGCCCTGATTCGGGTTCATAAAGCAGCTCTCATTCGGCATGTTATTCAAATTTGGCAGAGGTTGAGACGGGAATGCACCAAGCTGGCGAGACCCAGCCATCTATGCAAGCTAATTTCGAACCTCTATGATCTCATCCTTATGTTGTTTCTACATAGCCACATTTGTCTTCTGGATGTCAGCCAGGGCTTGTAAAATCAGATTCATTTGATCTTCCCTTGACGGCCTAGATTGGTAATTTGGATTGGGCCTAGGCTGAGCGGGCTGCTATGGGCACGAAGCTTGTGGTCAGGATTAGAATTGCGGTCTCGTGTTCTGATTATTTCCTAACCACGTGAAGTTAGGATGATTGCACCATCCAAGGTTATAGGTGTTAGAGAATGGATCATTCTGGATGACATGGAGATCCTCGCAAGTCTGAGGAACTCCAGAGAAGTCAGAGTACGAGGGTAAAGAGTTCCCCCAACTAAAGTAGGCAGGTCCAGAGTTTCCTCCGAAATTGGGATCAAACAAGGGTGGATACGGATTCATCCCCTACTAAGAATGGTGGTGAATGTTATGCACAGCCTCCCTACCTGAGGGCGATTGCACATATGTACTCTATTGTGTGGTGGTGACTCTCTAAAGATGTCGAGTCAATTCATCCACCTTCTTCTCAATGATAGAGACTTTATCCAAGCGACTAGCCACCAACTCCAGATGAATGGATACAGTTAGACCTCAAGTCTCGTGTGCCTGTTGAATCAGAAAAATCATTGCAAAAAGAGTTGAGTTTTGAAAACTCGTCGTTGTAGTGCAATTTGCAACAAAATCCGTCAACAAATAAATTTACCCAAACTCAAAAGGAATTCCAGGTCGAACACAGGGAGGCAGACGTTTGATTAAAAATCGCATTTGTTTTGTTGTCACGAAGCAGATTAGCAGTAGAATTAAATCTACGCTAACTATTTACTATAAAGAATAATTAATAGAAGAGAAAGAAAAGAATGATACAAATAAAAAAAATAGAGAGAGAATGAACAAGAATTTCATAACCACAATATCATGTCTATTACAACTAACCACTACAGTAGAAAGTGGGAAATCTACACTAGAAAGCGGTAAAAGAGAAGGTAGAGAGAAGTTATCCCCCTCGACGGCTGCTTGGAGCACGAGCTACGTTGACGGAGCACCTAGATAAAGGTGGTGAGATGCGGGACGAAGGCGAACGACAACGGACGACGGAGAATAGAGTAGGGTGACGTCGCAGCGGGATCCACTTCCCGAATGGCGGTGAGAGGACAGCCGTGGGATGCTCCACAAAAGAGGTGAGAAAGTGGAAAAATTCTAATTTTAACTCTAATAGAGCATCCCGGGTTTGGGACAAGCTCGTAGAGCCTTTGAGGGGGTGAGAGAAGAGTGGAAGGGATGACAAATATGTGGAGGTCATAGGGCTATTTATAGGTGTAGAGGTTGGGGGCAAATAGGTCATTTTATCATTAAAACATTAAATGGGGGGTTCTTTAGTGATGGATATAACTGTCACTAAAGGCCCCACGTCTGTGAAAAACTTGTGCGCACCTCCGCCTCTTCTTCTTCCATGCACGCAACCCATATGCACGATCGTGCGCTCTCAGTCGTCCGATCTGCAAAAATGCACGCATCGTCGCTTCTTCAGCACCTGTACGCGCCCATGTGTGATGACGCGTTGGATCGCGCGTCATAGCGCGCATGCGTGATCCTCGACTATCCAAGCTGCCACGTCACCTATTCCCCACTGCACGATGTGCATCACACAGTTGAATTACGTCGCTTGGGGCTTCGAACCCATACCCTCTTCGAGCGTTAAGGTGCAAGACCACTAAGCTGAGACTGCCGCTTTGACGTGCGGATGGTTTCATGCTCAGCCGATCTTGGTCATTGGATCTTCATCCAACGACCGAGATCTCTCGTTGCAAGAACCTTCAGAAGTTGAGCAGAGGGGTGCGGAGAGTACGGATGGTTGGGATGGTGACACGTGGCACCATCTTGACCATCCATCTTGACAGAGGATGATTTTTATGTGGTGATATGGTGTGTTTATATAGAGGTGGAGAGGGGGGTAGTTGGCATGAATAGGTGGAGGGCTAAGATGGAGTTTGGTGGTGGTTATGGGTGGTTAGAATGATCCTAGGGCTAGGGTTAGTTGGCGCCACCTTAAAGGGTGTTAAGGGGGTGGTTATGGTGGCTTTTGGTGGTGGAGAGACACCACCATTGTGGTGCCAAGCTAGGGTCATCTAAAAGGGGGGTTAGGTCGATGGTGGAGATGGGTTTAAGGGAAGATGTGTGGTGGAGATGAAGGGGGTTTTGGAGGGAAAAAGTGGCGCCAATAAGGAGGTAGTTAGAGTGGTTTTTGCGCCACTTTATGGTGTCTTTTGGAGGTAGTGGGTAGGCTAGGTTGGCGCCAAGGTGAGATGGAAGTAGGGTTAGCTTATGTGGAGCTTAGGTGGAGCTAGTTGGTGGAGTTGCTAGGTAGGGTTTTTAGGTAGTAAAAGCCAAGGGAGCTGGAACATAGCTTAGCTAATAATGGAGTAGAGGAGGAGGTGTTGGAGCTAGGGTTTGGAGGGAGGAGCTGGATCTGAAGAATCTGAAGCTGAAGTGGAGCTGGCAGCTACTAAAGAGGTCTACGTGGGGCTACTCTAGTTGGCTTAGCTTGCTAGTTCTTTGCTAGCTACTAAGCCAAGCTAAAGTGAGCTAGCTTCTGTTGAATGGAGCTGAGGTGAGCTGGGTCTGGTGCTCTCAGGGAGGATTGAGCTGGTTGAGACAGCTAAGGTAGCTTAGCTCAACCAAGTTGAGCTAAGCTGAGTCCTCGAAGATGGACTTGAGCTTCCTGAGCTGGGATGAATTCTTCTTCAGCTGGCTGGAGTTGAGTGGAGCTGGATGTAGCTGGATCTAAGCTAAGATGAACTCTAGTCAACTCAGCTGAGCTAGCTAGAGCTCCCTGTGGACTAATGGGAGCTAAGATGAGCTAGACTCAGCTAAGTTAAGCTGGATCTCAACTAACCAGAGCTAGGGTGAGCTAAGATGAGCTCTCTTAAGCTGCCATTCAACTGAGATGAGCTGAATGGAGCTAGGATGAGCTAAACCTAGTTCAAGTGAGCTAAATTCCAGCTATGGTGAGCTGGATCAAGCTATGTTCCAGCTAGTGAGAACTTCTCCTTCACCAATTGCCTTCCTAAGTGCTGAGGTTTTAGGGATCTAGCAACCTGTATATCCCTAACACTCACAAAAACACATCAAAAAGACAATAAAAAATTCAATGCATGCCTAACCTAATTAATGCCTAAATGCAGCTCATAAACCCATTTACGGAGTAAAATCCTAAGAGCTATGTTTGTTTTAATGCATAAGAATGATGATAAACTATCATTTATCACACCCCCATGCTTATCTTTTGCTAGTCTCTTAGCAAAACTTTAATTTTTTTGGAAAACGAAATTTTTGAGAAATCTAATTTTTTTGACTTTTGAGGAGAAAAAGATTAAGGGACCTTGATTGATCTAAACACAAGAGGCACGAGATTTGTTAAGGATAAACATCGAGATTTGTTTTTGGATCCAACCATTAGACAAAACAGGATCAATATATCCTCCAGAAAATTCACAAATTAGCCCCTTATTAATTCAGATGACTTGAAAATATTATTTTTAGGATTTTTCTGGCTCATGAATCTGATTTGCAACTTGCAAAATCCTTTAAAACCTTGTGTCTGTGCTTGTGAAAAGCCAACATTTATAGGGCGTGTTAATTTATTTATTTATTTATTTTTATTATTATTTTTTCTCCCCCATACTTACTTTTAGCTTAGTCTTACAACAGATGTGTCGGGATCATCATTCCCGTTACCCATCCTCAAGGGGGCTCTAGCGCCAGTACTTCGAGATAGCACTATCCATGACACCACCCAGGAGCTCACAACCCCAAAACACAATGCGGTGTAAAAGGATGCTCCAAGAAAACTCAAGCTCTTGCTCTGACACTATAGGTAGAGCACCGTCCAAGACACTTGAGCTGCTAAAATACGCTTTAATGCTCCATCTAAAGATATGAAATATAGATATGGAGTAGCGCCAAGGCGATAACATGTTGACATCGCATCCTCAAAGGAGGCATTTTCCTCCTTCTCGGTGGTGGGAACTCGAACCAATGATCTGCTTCAGACCTTTACTAAGTCCAAACACAGGAGTTTTTCTAATTTTTAGTTATTTTTAAGTGTTAGTTTTTGTGTGAAAATTGACACAAGAAGTTCCTCAAGAAATGCAAGTTTTTGAATCAGAAACTAAAATGAGTTCTGATCTAGTCTAAAAATAGGATCAAGTCACTTGAACTATCATGAGTTCAAGTGGAATTTGAGAGAAGGATATCTGATCTAGTCTAAAAATAGACCTTGAATTCTAATGATCAGATCTACATCCTCATCCCTAGTTTGTTAAAGATTAAATCCCATTGTACCAAAAGTGAGTTCTTGACCTCAGTCTCAATTTCAAAATTTTTCCTCAAAAAGTTTTCATCATTTTTATATTTTTGGGTATGCAAGCAAGAAAATAAAATAACTAAAGAAAAATGCATGTTTTTAGGTTTTGAAAATCCTAAATCGATCGTCAAATTTTAAAAACACCCCCCATGCTTAAGATATGCAATGTCCTCGTGCATTAGAAGGGAAAAGGGATCACCTTAATGAAGAGCGGTCGGGTTTAGGATAGTCAAAACCTGGAAAAAGAAAGGAAAAAGAAAGCAGAAAAAATGATGGGTTACCTCCCATCCAGTGTTATCTTTTACGCCATTCAGCCGAGCGTGAAGGTATGCACGGAAGACGGACAATCATGTAAATAATTGGACACTTGAATGACCGCAAAAAAAGTGTCTTCGTCTAGATCCCTAGAAAATTGATTAGAAGCAATATTGGGATCAAAGTTAGATGGAAAATGATAAGTGTAGCCCGAGTCTGGCCATGGTTTTAAATCAGGTTGGATGCCAAACTCGGGCGAGGTTGGTGGTAGGTCCATAAGAAAGGAGTCGGGGAAAGGATGGTGAGGATTGGGTGAAGTTAGTGCGGAAAAGTGGGGTGCGGGAATACTGGGTGGGTTAGGGTGATCAGGAGGTGCATCAAGAATGGATTTGGGGTCAAGACAAGTCTCCAGATCACAGATTTCGCTGACCACTGATTCTAAATCAGAGTCCTCAAAAAAATTGTGGTCAGTAAGGGTATCTATCAACATTCTCTCCTCCACCATATTGGAAATTTTCGTATCTGAGTCCTCAAAAAAGTTATCATCATGGAATCTCCATGAGGATTTGAAAATATCTAAAGTGATAGTTTGGCCAGCGCAAGTGATATCCATTTTGCCTGTGTGGCAATTGATATTTGCCTTTGCAGTGGCCAAAAAAGGGCATCCAAGGATTATTGGGGAGTCCAGTAAGGATTCAGATACCTCAATGTCAAGGACCAATTCTGGACCTTAACCAAAACATCCTCGACAATCCCACGAGGTTTGATTGTAGATCGGTCATCTAATTGCAGGGTAACCTCGACGGGTTTTGATTCGCCGATCTGAAATTCTTCAAATAAAATCGTGGGAATAATATTAACTGAGGCACCAAGATCAAGGAGGGCATGATTAAAGGTAGTATCATCAATAATTACTTAAATTAAAGGTGCCCCTAGATCTTTCATCTTAGGAGGTAGCTTGCTCTGTATGACAGAGCTTACTGTCTCCGAAAGATGCACCTGTCCTAGATTTTTTGCCTGCCTTTTAGGAGTACAAATCTCCTTCAAAAATTTAGCATAGGCAGGTATATATTTGATGGCATCTAGGAGAGGAATATTGATTTGAACTTTCCCAAATAGATCCATGAGTTCTTCTATGTGGGCTCAGATTTCTTTTCTCTGTTGGTGGTGGGGTGGAGAGCTTGTGGGAAAGGGATAGGAATCGTGTCTTGATATTTTTATATTTCTTTTTCTTCCTGATGGGAAGGTGGGGAGTCAATTTGCACAGTGATGGGGATTTCACCAGGTTTGTGTGAAGGCCCGAGATCAGTGGCGATTTTCCCACTCCTCAATGTAACTGCATGTGCAGTCGGATTATTATTTGGAGGAGGTGGGGGGGCCTACGGTTGAGGAAACATGGGAGGCTACTGAGGTGGTGGATTAGTAGGAGGTTGATTCAGGTAGTGTGGATTTCTACCCGAATATTGGTTCCTTTGGTGATTAGGGTTGGGCATGGGTTGGGACGGAAGATGCCCTGCAGGTCTTTGCATGGGAGTAACCCCAATCTGATTGTTCAGATTTATGATGGTGAAGGTTACTTCTGTCATTTTTGTTTGCATTTCCTGCAGGGTTCGCATCATCTGGGCATTGATGTCTTGTTGGGATGGCCCAGGATGAAAGGTTGGATTCGACCCATACCCATTAAAATGATCTGGTTGGGAAGGAACCTGATTATTCCAGGAGTAGTTCGAGCAATTTTTCCAATTGGAAGAATTTTTAAAGGGCTCCTGGATGGTAGAAATATTTTGAGTGGGGTTAAGATCTGGATAGTTGTAATTCCCCAGTGAATCATGGGCAACCTCAGAATACTGGTAATAATCAGCAGGAGTAGTGTTAAGATTGTGCAAATTTTCTCTCCGTGGAAAGTTAGGTTGGGTTAGATGTGGACTGTGTGGAGCTTGGGTTGATGTGGCTAGTCTTTCCTCAATTTTCTTTTGATTAATATGCATCTGGTCAAGTTTTTTAGCGATCATTTGAAGATCATTTTAGGTGACAGGGATAGATTGAGTGCCTACTTCATGAACACTGAACTGCGGGTTTTGAGTTCTACAAAATGTGTTCATGGAAGCTTGATTTAATGAGTTTTCACTCATTTCTTCAAAAAGGTCATAGGCACTTTCAGCATCCTTATTTAAGAAGTTGCCGCCACACGAGGCATCGACGAAATGTCAAATTTGATCTTCTAATCCATGATAGAAGATTTGCACGAGCTGCCATAAAGGAATCTCGTGGTGCGAGCAACTTCTTAAGAGATCTTGAAATCTTTCCCAAGAATCATGGAAAGTCTCACCAGATTTTTGGTGAAAGGTCGTAATAGATCTTCGCAGGGAATTAGTACGACCTATGGAAAAGAATTTCTTGAGGAAGGTGCTCTTGAACTGAGGCCAAGTTGTGATGGGTCGGCCAATGGTCCTAAACCAATAAGCGGCCTTATCTTTAAGAGATAATGGAAAAAGCTGCATCTGCCATATGTCCTCTTGCACATTTCGGGAACGAGTTGTTTGTGCAAGAAGAGTCAGCTCTTCAAGGTGGCTGAAAGGGTCTTCCCTAGGAAGGCCATGAAAGTGTTTAATCATGTTCAGGACTACAGGCTTGATCTCGAAGTCCCCCTCTGGTATGGCCACCCCTGGTCGTTCCTCATAATAAGACGAATCATAAAAATCTTTTAGAGGAATAACAGGCTGCTGATGGGGTGATGGGTTTGGCCTTTGATTGGCTAGGTTTTGGATGTTCCTAGTTAATGTTTATTGATTGGAATTTAATTTATCATTCTGCTCAGCCATCAATTTTAAAAGATCAGGCAGGGGTCTTGATGTTGTGTTTGGGGCAATTCAAGATTGGGAAGCTCCAAGTGTGGGAAGTGAAAAGGTGGGTGGGTTTTGGGTGGAAGGGTTAGAATTACGGTTAGTAGTGGGGTTAGAGGTAAGATTAGAGGTGGAAGTGGAAGGGTTATTGGACCCATTTTGTTGATTTTCCATTTTTTTAGAAGAAGATAGAAAAAGTGGTCTTTTTACGCGGGGGGCGAAATCAAATGGTCCTTCCAGGTGCGGATTTTGAGACCGTCGCCCCTGCATAAAATGGAAGAATGGGAGGGGAGAAGAAGAGAAAGAGATGAGAGAAAGTGTGCAAATTAAACAACCAAAGCTAAACCTATCTTAAGTGTGACTCCCTAAAAATAAACCTAAGACTTGGTCTACGTAGGAAATAAGTAATCAATGGTAAATACTCGTTTTGTCAACAAATCTAGCCAAGTTGCTTAAGGGGAGGTTTGGGCCCAAACGATTCCCAAGGAAAACCCCAGGTGCTTGTACAAACCCGCGCCTAGCCATTTGACACGGCCCCTCAGCCTGAACACCAGATATAGATGACAGAATTCATATTAACTAAAGAAAACTTAAGACCTATATAGCAAGCCTAAGTTGATGAAGCCTTAGGGGTCAAGTTGATATGGATTATAGTTAGGTCTAGGATACTATAGTGCACACGAAATGTGGAGGGCGTTAATTTAGGTTATTTTCCTGTTATTCCAATTTTTTTTTTGTGTATGCAGGAATTGAAAAGTGGTTCCAATTAAAAAGTAAGTTGTCACACAATTTCTTGTATTTTTATCTTTTAGGATTTGATTTAATTCAATGTGTTTTAGGGTTTCTCTTTTTAAATTTTCAAACAAGTTTGAAACTCCACAATCAAAGGAAAAAAATAAGCTGTATTGGTGATAGTTAATTTCCTTTAATGTGAGTCTCTAAAAAGAAAGAAAGAAATCCTAAGCCAATTATCCCTAAGATAGAAAATTGCTACCAATGAATTATTTTTAGGCTTTCTGTATTAAGTAGTGATCCAAACAAGCCAAACAACACCACTACTTTGAAGAAAATCAAACAAGAATTCCAGAAAATATTTTTGTAAGATTTTAGGAATTTGTTTGATAATTATTTTGAATTTTTACTTGTACTGGTGTCAAAGTCCAGAAATGATACCTGTCGGTATTTTAGACTTTTCAGTATTACCATCGGCCTCAGAAAATTTTGATGGTTTTATATATGTAAAATTTCACAAGAATTCTAGAAAGCTAAATTTCACAAAAATTGGATGAGTATAAAAATTTTAAAAATTCACGGATATTAGCAAAACAGGAATATTAGAGGGTGTGACCCCTCTACAGTCCATGAATTTTTAAAAATGAAATACAAAGCCAATTGATCTGAAATTTGGAACAGATGTTCCTAACTTAATTTGAATCATTGTAAGAAATTTTATGATTTTAGGAGGCCTGTGGTGTTGGAGATTGATTTTTCAAGTCCGAACAAAAATCTGGACCCGAAGAACATCACACCAACACTAGGATTGGAGTGGTGTTTAGTGAGCATACAAGTAAACAATGGATTTTTATGAGCACCACTCCACTTAATTAAAGAGTTTAGGGTCCTGAAAGCCAAGTTTAATATTTTTTTTGGTACTCTTTTAGCCTAAATGTGACAAGAAATGGGGAACCAACCTGAAATCGTGGGAAGAAAAGGAACTTTGAGCTCTCACTTCTCAATTCCCGCTTTCCCACTGTAGTTCCTGCACACACTAGAGAAAAGAAAGAGAAGGGGATGAGATCCACTTCAAGCAAGAGAAGACCAAATTAAGCAAAGCCGTGCCTAACCGGCAACGGTGCCAAAAAGTGATCGCGAAAATACGTGGTTTGTTAATTAGGCAATTTCGTGTCGTTGCAATGCGTAAATCCGCTTTCACTTTTAAATTTATATACCTAGATAGTGGGGTATCTAGGGTCATCCAAGGAGGCCAAATGTTTGCAAAATTAAATCTCTTGCTTGAAAATCAAGCTCAACTTTCTTTTTGGTGTTTTATATATATGATTTTTATAGGTTTTGAAATAACGACAATACAATTTTTTTTGATAGCAGGAAAATAACTACTACCTATTTCAATAAAACTAACCCTAAGGTGACAGGTAGAGCCTCTCCCTAAGCTCACCCTAGGCACGTGGAGGCCTAGAATAATTAGGGAGAGGGAGTGAAACAAATGCTAGGCAAAAATTGTAAAAAACTAGCAACAAAAATTGAAAGAAGGCAACTTGAATTAAAATGAACTTGTTCTACACAAAACTCATAGAGGAAAGCTTCTAATCTACTTGAAATGCAAGAAGATAAAAACACAAATCCTCTAAATGAAATGGTGAAGAAGATGATGGCTTCTTGCTCCAAGCCTGGTAGCTCTCGAGCTTGAAAAGAACCCTCCAACTCCTCCTTCTTGAGATGCTCCTCCGAATGATGTCCTCCAAGGTGGTAGTTACCACCTTCAATTCTCCTCCTCAAGGGTGGACGTCCACCCTAGGTCTTTCTCCCTTGCCTGGCCATCCTCCTTGAATTGGAATAGCCCTCCTCCTTGGAGTGGCCCAAGTTGAAGAGAGTGGGGAGAAGAAGGCACCAAAAGGGCTGGTGATGTGCCCCCTTAATCTTCTTCTCTACTCCTTCTTGGCTGTAGGTGTAGGTGGGAATAGGTAGAATAATACACTAATGGAGGATGATTTTTATGTGGTGATATGGTGGGTTTATATAGAGGTGGAGAGGGGGGTAGTTGGCATGAATAGGTGGAGGGCTAGGATGGAGTTTGGTGGTGGTTATGGGTGGTTAGAATGATCCTAGGGCTAGGGTTAGTTGGCGCCACCTTAAAGGGTGTTAAGGGGGTGGTTATGGTGGCTTTTGGTCATGGAGAGACACCACCATTTTGGTGCCAAGCTAGGGTCTTCTAGAAGGGGGGTTAGGTGGATGGTGGAAATGGGTTTAAGGGAAGATGTGTGGTGGAGATGAAGGGGGTTTTGGAGGGAAAAAGTGGCGCCAACAAGGAGGTAGTTAGAGTGGTTTTTGCGCCACTTTATGGTGTCTTTTGGAGGTAGTGGGTAGGCTAGGTTGGCGCCAAGGTGAGATGGAAGTAGGGTTAGCTTATGCGGAGCTTAGGTGGAGCTAGTTGGTGGAGTTGCTAGGTAGGCTTTTTAGGTGGTAAAAGCCAAGGGATCTGGAGCATAGCTAAGCTAAGCTAAGCTAAGCTAGCTTAGCTAATAGTGGAGTAGAGGAGGAGGTGTTGGAGCTAGGGTTTGGAGGGAGGAGCTGGATCTGAAGAATCTGAAGCTAAAGTGGAGCTGGCAGCTCCTGAAGAGGTCTACGTGGGGCTACTCTAGCTGGCTTAGCTTGCTAGTTCTTTGCTAGCTACTAAGCCAAGCTAAAGTGAGCTAGCTTCTGTTGAATGGAGCTGAGGTGAGCTGGGTCTGGTGCTCCCGGGGAGGATTGAGGTAGTTGAGATAGCTAAGGTAGCTTAGCTCAACCAAGTTGGGCTAAGCTAAGTCCCTGGGAGCTGGACTTGAGCTTCCTAAGCTGGGATGAATTCTTCTTCTGCTGGCTGGAGTTGAGTGGAGCTGGATGTAGCTGGATCTGAGCTGGGGTGAACTCCAGTCAACTCAGCTAAGCTAGCTAGAGCTCCCTATGGACTAATGGGAGCTGAGATGAGCTAGACTCAGCTAAGTTGAGCTGGATCTGAGCTGACCTGAGCTAGGGTGAGCTAAGATGAGCTCTCTTGAGCTGCCATTCAGTTGAGATGAGATGAATGGAGCTAGGATGAGCTAACCCTAGTTCAGGTGAGCTGAATTCCAGCTATGGTGAGCTGGATCAAGCTGAGTTCCAGCTGGTGAAAACTTCTTCACCAATTGCCTTCCTGAGTGCTAGGGTTCTAGGGATCTGGCAACCTCTATATCCCTAACACTCACAAAAACACATCAAAAAGACAATAAAAAATGCAATGCATGCCTAACCTAATTAATGCCTAAATGCAACCCAAAAACCCATTTACGGAGTAAAATCCTAAGAGCTAGGTCTGTTTTAATGCATAAGAATGATGATAAACTGTCGTTTATCAGTTATGCAATATTTATAAGGTATGATGCAACTTTACTCCTAAGAACATGCATAAATAGACGGTTTATTTAAACGTGTTTACATCGGTGCCCCTCGCGTGTTTGTCAATGAGCGAGTGGTCCTCCAGTCGAGCACACCCATAGATTCATTGTTTATGGAGTTCTCGCACATGTTCTCAAGAATCTCCCAAATGGTATCTTCATGCTGACCCATGATGTTGCCACCATAGGTTGCATTGACAAAGAGCTTGATATCCTCATGGAGTCTCTTGTAAAAAGACTGAACTTGTTCCCATTTATGAACTCTGTGATGGGGGCATTTCTGCATGAGGTCCAAAAAGTGATCCCATGCCTCATGAAGTGGTTCTCCCACATTCTGTGTGAAATACATTATATGGTGTCTCAATGCATTGGTGTGACCAACTAGGAAGAATTTCTTTAGGAATTCAGATTGGAGTTCCTCCTAAGTGTTGATCGGACGAGTCAGAGTCTGATACCAGTAGGCAGCCTTATCCATAAGAAAGAAGGAGAACATCTTCATGAGCAGGATGTCCCAGTTTTGAACAGGTGCTCCAAAGGTCTGGGCCAGATGTTTTAATTGCTTGATGTACTAGAAGGGATCTTCAAGGTTTAAGCCATGGAAATTGGGGATAGCATTAATCAGATTTGGCTTCAATTCAGTATCAAGCCCTCCAGCCGGGATTTGCACCTTGGGTCTAATTGCCACCACAACAGGATTGTAGTGATCTCGCATCTGTGGATGCTGCAGTAGATTAATGAATGCATGGAATAGATCGATGAGGTGCTGCAATTGATTCTGAATATTGGGCTCTTCTTCTTGGTTCTCCATGGATGCAAATGATGGAGATCTAGGCTCAGATATGGAAGAGTCGGAAAATATCTCAATCTGATTGGGTGGTAGCACAAACAAGTGGGTCGAGGCTTGGCCTCAACGAGAATGAACTACTAATGGAGGCCTCAAGTTCGGTCTTAAGGACCTCCTCTCACACATGCACTAAAGAACCAGATGAGGGACAAAATGCGTAATAGACCCAATCGAGGCACCTAAAAATTTTGGATGATTAAGGAGGTTTGAGGTGGATGATATCTCTGGGTCAGAAACTCACTCACCCAAGAATTACTTTAGGTAGCCACGAAGGGAGAGTCCCACAAAGACCCCTTAGTGCATCCCCACGGGTTACAGGGTTTCCCCCACTCGACCTTCCTTGTCACTGAGAATCAAGTAGATCAGAATGAGCAAGCTTGCCTCCTAAGTCTACTAGTTCTAATCCTAAGTATGTGTCTTGAATTTCACTTGAACTTTAGAGTTGATTTTATTTGTGACCTAATTTGGAGGTTGGTTGACCCACAGAGTGGATCAACTTCACCTGACCTACCCTAAAATTGAGGATGAGTTGGGTAAAGAACCAAAAATCACCCTTAAGTGGTTTGCAAACAGGTTATTGGGTCCCAAGTTTTAGTGATTCAAGTGTTTGTTAGAGCCTGCTTTTAGGGTTCACTTGATTAGATCAATTCAACCAGGGCTTGGGTAACACACAGTGCAGAAAATTTATTTTTTTAAATCAGGCAAGTGTGTTTTCCTAAAACCCCAATATGGAAACCCTAATTTGGCTCTATTTTCCAAGTCCAATTCTTTCCAGAAATTGGTACCTAGGGCTCAATCATGAAGGTGAATAGCCCTAAGCACCTTAAGTCCCTAATAGGAGCAAGTATCAAGATGTGGATCTATGATTTCTAATCAAATCAAATCAAATCAGGCAACTCAGATGATTGATTACTATGAAATAAAGCAAGTTGATACTAATTGATTTTACTTTTAATATTTCAAGAGATGAGGGGCTTAAAAAGGTAGGAAATGAGATTACCTGCCCCTGGTGTGGTTACTCGTACGGCCGATCTTCAGATTCACCTCGCAAAATCACAACAAATCAAATAAAGCAAGTTAGTACCAAATCAAAATTGTAATCAGTGAATGAAATGCACATTGCTCCCTAGCAACAGCGCCAAAATGTTGCGTCGAAAATCATCGTAAAAAGATTGCATTGCAATATAGTAATAAAAATCAATACAACATTTAAATTTGTAAGCTCAAAAAACAAAAATGAGTTCAAGGTCATTCGCAAGGAGCAAATTTGGCAAATCAATTCACTAATCACAATAATTAGAAATAACAATTGCAAGTGAATTAGATAATAAAAATGATACGCAATATATGTCAGAAATGTATCTCAGAATATCAAGTATCAAAGTGCAAAAAGAATGAGCAAAAATGGTGGTTGAAACTACCAAATTAACCCTAAATTCTAAGCTCTAATCGAATTCAAATTTCTGAACAGTAACCACAACCAAATATCCACGGCAGCTCAAATGACTCCATAATAAAAGAACCAAGGCAAGCAGACGTCAAGTTTAAGGCTCAGACGCCTTAACTCAAGGTCCTCAGAAGAACTAAGGCAAACCATCGCACGAGGCAAGGAGTAGAGCTAAGAATCAACTAAGTGTTGAGTGAGGATAGGGGGCACGAATCCCAAAGCACTATAGTGCAAAAACCCTCTCTCTCCTCCTCAAATCTCTCTCTTTAAATTCAAACATAGGTGAACAGTAACCGAGTAACTGGATCCAGCCCAGACCCGCATGGCGTAATGCGGGTGAGAGTGCATGCGTGGGGGTGTGTGAATGGGGACCTCACCCCCGGTGCATGTTGAGGCGAACAACTAATGTCATAAAAGCATTATATATGTTGTCGCGAATTCGTCAGCATCCGATGTGGGACTAATGTCCCCACTTTCCTTTGTGCGGCACAGCGTGAACTTCCTCGTGTGACTATAGCTGATGCGCCCATTCAATTAGGCTACTTCTTCGCTATTCCTCTCCAATTGCAACTGTAGGGTGCTTCGTAGAGGAATTCCGCTCTTGCTGAAGGTGACAGCGCGGTCGAGGCTGATCGGAGTACGGTGGATGGCAGTAGCAAGTCGACGGTGTCAGCAAAAGCTCCGATGGGTACTTGAAGACAATAATACAGCTTCTCGTCCCAATTATACTAGCTCAGGATGATTGCCATGAGTCAAGGAGAGTGATGGTGGTGTTGTTTAAGTGCATGTGTGTGAGTGGTGATAGGTCAACGTCGAAGACGACGACTATGAGTGGGTGAGTTCAGTGAAGTGAAGGAGAGATCAAGGCCCCAAATTTCTTTGTGGCTTTTGATCACTGAGGTGCGGCAAAGCTTTTGGGTGTTGTGGTAGGTGGTTTGGTGGAGTGGAGCGACAGCATAGACTTGCTGAAGTTCACGCCGAAGTTGGGGAAGACGATGAGCGTGTGGGTGGTTGTGCGGTTGAAAGTGAGCGTGAATAGAGCGAACGTGATTTAAAGGAGAGGAAGAGGGAGAGGAGACTTAGCTAGGTGGGAGGAGTCGAGACGCGTCCGGCATTGACTGAATGGATGTGAGGAAGACAAAGTTGACGACGAGAGAGCAACGACGATGAGGAGGGAGAAGGCTCCTGCTGTGGCTAGCTAGGAGCAGAGGACGAAAGGAAGACGATGAGCCTCCCAATTTGATTTTTGGGAGGTTGGACGAAGGAGATGGAGGAGGTTGCCGGAGCGCAAGTTGCAGTTGGCCGGAGAAGAAGAGAGAGGAAATCTGGCTTGTCCTTGGCTGAGGAAGATGCTCGGACCTTAAGGTCCCTTTATAGAGCTCAGGATCAAGCTCTAAAGCAAGGAAAGAGCCAAATTTAGCCATGGTTTCAAGGGAAAAATCCCCAAATTTCCTCTCATTTGCCTGATCTCTATGGGTCGATTTAGGGCTTTTGAGGCGATTCAATTGATTGGGAATAGTCTCTAAGTCAATTCCTCCAAATTTGGAGGGATTTGGATCTGATTTGAGGGAGAAAACCTGCCTCGAATCTTGGCTATGGAGCTTGCACCATCAATGGCTGCAAGGCCCTTTTTGCAAGAAATACGATAAAGTTAGGCACCAAATCACAAGAAACTTGAAAGTTAGGGCACTGATTGTAAGAAATTGAGATCTTAGGTACTGAATTGCAAACTAGATCAAGATGGACTCTGATTAAGCCTAAATTTTGGTGGTAACCTAATTTCAACCCAAAGAATCTAATGGTGAGCTTGAATTTGGGTTTTTACCAAGTTTGACAGGGCAATTTGCACAGAAGCCCAAATTAGGGTAAATTTCCATCTAAAATCCTATTCTAGGTCAAAATAGGTTCACATGGTCAAACCAAAGATACCAAACCTCTTAGAATATTTTTATATGAAATTTAGGAGGTTTAGATTAATTTAATCCTAACCAGAACCTCTTTAATTTAAATGGGTTGATAATTAAGATTTTTGTGTACTATTTTGATTCTCGAAATGCGTCAAACCCTATTTTTGTCTGTGTTGACCCACTTTTTCATCTTTTGTGCTCATTTATCCTTCGATTAACCCCTAAGTGACCTCGTGGTTATTCTATATTCTTGATGTGCTATTAAAATTGTAGAATTAACCCTATTTCCCTATTTTTTTCTCAAATCAGAATGATGCAGAGTTGCGACCTTCAGATGATTAGATATAAGCTTTTATCATTCAAACCTAACTAAATGTGGCTAGTTAGGGCCCATGATGGTGTTACCATTAGTGGTGGATCGTAATCTACCCCATGGTTTCATTTAGCCCATAGTAGAAGATATGGGCTACATGCTACTGAGACAGATAATGGGGTGGACATTTCCTGAGAAGGTCAGTATACCTCTCCCAAGCCTCATGAAACTGTTCACTATTTATTTGCGTGAAAGAAGTTATAGCACAACGAAGTGCATTGGTGCACCTGATTGGGAAGAATTTCTTGAGAAACGTTGCACGCATCTCTTCCCAAGAATGATTGGGTTTTTCAATCGTGCACAACCATTGTGCAGCTTTGTCTCACAACGAAAACAAGAACATTTTCATGAGGACAATGTGTAACCCGATGTTTCTTGGTTTAATAGTTTCTGCTAAGCGAGTTAGGTCTTCCAAGTGAAGAAAAGGGTCTTCACTGGCAAGTCCATGATAATGGAAATTGATTAGGACAATTATGTTCAATTTTAACTCAAAATCATCCCTACCTGTGGGGACACAAACCTACCCATGAGTCTCTATTGCAGTGGGATTCTGATAAGAGCTCAAAGACCTAGTCTCCTACTGTTGGGGAGGATTTTGCATGTCCTCCAAGGCTTCCTTAATGACTTGAATTTGTTCAATGTGCAATGCCATTTGGGGTTGGAGGTGGGTTAATAGGTTGCCTCCTCCACCACCTAATGGATGGGGAGGGGGGAGGATTCCCCCCTCGGGATTTGGGGGTGGGTGAGCAGCCATGTTTTCGGAGGAGGAGGACAATGCACCAGCTTCTACTCTTCTAAAATTATCAAACAATTCAACAAGTTCAAGGTTTTGTGACCTCCTCTCAAGCATGCACTACTAGACAAAGAATTAGGGAGTTGAGAGGAGAAGAGATGCCGAATAGGTGCACTTGATGACAATCAGTCAATCAAGGTCCTAACCTCTAAATGTGAACTATGACCTAAATATCTAATTTACCTACTATTGCAACCTACAGAACCAAATATGAGCATCGTGGAACCACTAAGCCAGATTGAAAGGTTGTTTGCCTCAGTTTCAAACATCCGAGAGCACGTGGGAACTCGTATCAGCACGTAGGTGCTACACGTAGGTATTTAGACCTCCAAACTTTAATGGGGTCAAGTTACTACCAGTTTTAGTTAGGAGGCTTAAGATACAAGTGCTTTGGAATGTGAAGGGTGTTGTTTAAGGGGTAATGCCCAAGTGCGTTGATTGAAGTGTGTAAATCAAGCATGCAATGGGGAAATCTCCCTGAATTGAAGTTTAGATTGTTGAATGGCTTTCAGAATTTTACTCTTTAGTAGTGTGAATTTTAGGATTCAAATGAATTATCAATTCAACCAATCTCTGGGTTTCAGAAAAACAAGTTCTTATGCCCAAACAACCCTCCTTCAACTTGAGTGGTTAATGCATGCTACAATGCAATGGGCCCCTAAGTGGATACTTTTAAGTGTGGATGCACATGTCTCTTTTAATTCAATGTGTATCAGAGCCAAACAATACAATTCAAGTGCTCCCAATCACCACAATGTAAAATCCACACAAAGGCTCAACCACCAAGATAAGAAAATGAAAATGAAAATGCTGAGGTAGAGACTCGGGATCAAATCAAAGGCAAAATTGCAAAGTCATGGTGGGGTTGGAGTTAAATTGCTTCCAAGACTCACCAACCAAAGTAGTACGATCCCAAATGTGAAAGTGAGGTGAATAGATGTAACAAACAATTAATTTTAATTCACCTCAATAAAATCACGTGTTGTGGAAAATCAAAGAATCAATATTCTTGGATTTTTATGCACGCGAATGTGTGAGAAATCAAGGGCGATGGATGTGATGAAAACAATCAAGTAGTGGATTTTAATCCACTCTCCCTGAGGAATCCCAAGAAGACTCTTTTTTTTAGGGTTTTTGATTTTTTTTTGAATTTTTTTTATCTTTATGGTGACAAGAGAACCTAAGTTGCTAAGAGGCAGAACACCTACCTCTCAGCAACGTGTACAAAAGCTCCAAGTGATGCCGGTGACTTCACACTCTTGCTCCCGCCATGGACTCATCCATGTCTCTAACCTCCTCTGTGTGTCTCCTCCTTGCAATGGGTTCATGTTGAATGCTTGAATTGCTACGCTAACGTGTTTGGTTTTGGAAAACCTGTCGTTGTAGTTTGAAAGCGAAGAACTCGTGTTCAACAAATAAAATTTATACCGAAATGAAAATTCCGGGTCGAACACAGGGAGGCGGACGTTTGATTTAAAAACTACGCGTTTCTTTTTATTTGTCACGAAGTAATTCAATTTAAAACTATCTAACTATTTAAAAAAAAATAGAAGAGAGAGAGAATATTACACACAGAAATCAAAATGAGATGTAGAATAAATAGGGAATTTATCATTAAGGAGATTGTTCAGTTCACTATTACAACTAGATAGCATAAAACAATTACACTAAAAAGCAATAAATTTACTCTAGAAAGAATTAAAAGAATGGAGGGAGAAATGTCCTCATCGACGATCGCTTGGAGGACGAGCAGAACTACTCTAGAAAGCAGTAAATCTATACTAGAAAGCAGTAAAAAGAATAGGGAAAGAGATATCCTCCTCGACGGTCGCTTGGAGGACGAGCCGGACAGGACGACGCCTGGACGAAGGAGGATGAAGCAGGATGAAGCAGAAGAACAGGAATGGAGCAGCACGCCGTCGTCCTTGTGGGATCCACTTTCGAAGGGGGACGAAAATTTGGACTTTATCTCGCGAGAAGCATCCCGAGTGTGGGACAAGCTTCTCTTGAGCTTTGGAGAGGTAGAGAAGAGAAGGGAGGGATGAGAATTTCATGTGGAGGGGGTTTCCTTTTATAGTTGCAAGGAGTGAGGGCAAATTAGTCATTACATCTTTAAAATATTAAATAAGGGGTCTTTAGTGACGGATAAAGCCGTCGCTAAAGCCCCAACGTGGGTGTAGTGGGCACTCCCCATGCACGCCTCCTCAGCTACCCACTCTCAATGCCCGCCCATGTTCATCCATCCACAGCCGTCCGATCGCGAGATCGGACGGCTTAAGATGCGCCTGACCCGCTCGCTGCGCGCCCGCCTAGCGCGTACGATGGCGCGTTCCAGCCTCGCGTGAAATAGCACGTGGCCGCTATTAGAAGATTTGAGCCACCTAATGACGATCCAACGCACGCCTACGCTCGCTTTCCCACGCCCTTCTCCCCTTCGCTGCGGCTCGAACCTGCGGCCGCTACTCGCGGTAGTGCCTTCGACCGCTACGCTACGGGGCACGGATGGTCAAGTGGACACTTTTAGGCACGGCTGTCCACAACCATTGGATCGAGATCCAACGGCGGTGAGAGGGTGGATGCGGAGGCTTCAATGGTTGCATGCGGGTGTTTGGGAGGCCGAGATGGCTCCACGTGGCACCATCTTGGCCGTCCATCTTCTGGATGTTGTAGATGGTGCCACAGATGTCGGATTGACTCGATTTTTGCGTCGTTAGGCTGCGATCATCGATCTGAATTCATCCGTGCAGTCGAATTTATCATTTGAAGTGTGGATTTACACCATCCTGGCCCTTGATCTTCTAGGGTTCCCCGGTCACTATCTGATGCTACAAATGCCTAATTAGGGCGACCTTGGAGTCGTTGAACTCCAATCATCGCCCTGATCACATCCGTACGGTTGGATCTTCGATCCGAGGCCCCAGTAAAAAGTTTGCCCTGTCCAAGCACATAAAAGGAGACAATTAACCTCCATTTTATTCAAACTACTCTAAATGCAAGATGATGCATGTTGTGCAATATTTATAGCATGCAATGAATCCTATGCTTAAGAACATGCATAAATAGACATCTTAAGTAGTGTAAATATGTTTACATCAGTTCACCTGCACAAAAAACAAACAAGAAACACCTATGAAGAGATGGGTGGAAAGTGAGATAAATCTAAAGGAAAAGAGTAGAAATCGAATCTAACAAGCGCCTCCCCAACAACGGCGCCAGAAAACTTGTGATGGAATGTGAGTAGGGTTATTTAATTAGGTGATATTAGTGTGTAAATTCGTATAGTGAAAGTGGTTGCCTACAAGCGATTCTACAAAACTTTTTCAAAGATATTTTTAACCTGGACTAAGTATGTTTTAAGCTTGTCAATTTTAGGCCTAGGGTTGAACTCTGGTTTTGGATTAATCAATTTCTATGCCAATCCTAAACACAGGTGATTTTTGTTCGCTCATTATATTTTTGGGTTTTCTTTTGGTTTAGATTTTTTTATGATACTCTTGTCCTTGAGTTACACCCTCAAAATAAGTCCTTGGCGAATTGCCAAAATCAAGTCCAAAATAATCTCACTACCGACAAGATTGCGTACTTATAGAGTCAAGAGTTATCTTTTCTATTTTATAATTTTTTTTGCCTTCTCTTAATCAATAAAAAAAAGAGAATATGAAAAGAAATGTGGAATGGGAATGAATGAAATTACTTAGCTTATTTATATATATGTATATATGTAAGATATATATATATATGTATGTATGTATGTATATATGTATATGTATAACTATATAATATATAGTGGGGGGGGGGGCATTGAATCGAAGATTCAATGGGAATGTAGCACCGTCCTAGGTTAACCATCATCTAGAGAGACACGATTAACCCTAGCTATGTGCCGCACGCGAGTGTGGATCGGACGTGTGTGTGTGTCAAATGGCTTGATGTGCACCAAAATCACGTATGTGTATACAACTGGTGTGTACACACTCGCGATATAATGCATGGAAATGGAAATGTGCGTGTGATTGTGAATAGGACTTTGTATATGTCTATATGCATGAGGGATATATGTGTGTGTGTATCTACATATATATATGTATGTATATATATATATAGATATATATGTATATGTGTGTGCGTATGTATGTATATAGGTGATAATATATGTGTGTATGGATGTGAGTGTATACGTCTATGTGTATGTGCATAGAGGGGTGTGAGTGTGCACGTGCTGAGATGAAAAGGCCCCATGCACAAGCACTGTAAGTTGTGCATGAGGTGAGTGTGAGGCATGCGGGGAATAATCTGCTGGAGCTAGGGTGTGAGTGGGGGTGTCACCGGCTAAGTGAGAAACTTGGTCGGTGACTCACAAGCTAGCCAGTTGCAGTAGGGGGCACAGGGTGTAAGCGCGTGGCCGGCCCACTCGAAAAAATGATTGGTTGGGTTTCTCACCTAGCCAATCATTTGAAGAGAGAGAGAGAGCACGGGTGGGAAGGCATGACCGGATGGAGCAAGTGGAGAGAACATGTGCATGTGCTTATACACTGGCAAAGTAAGGAGTGAGCCGGTGATCGAGCTAAAAAAATGAATCAGGATAGGGAGTTAACAATGCCAAACAGGGGAATTATGAGAAGCTTCTTGAGCTACACTAATATCAATGAAAACTAGATAAAATAAAAGAAAAATAAAAGGGAAACCACCACGACTACATGCTTACAAGGAGCTAGGCAGTGGTGGAACCTCTTAATGGTGGTTTGCAACCACGAGAGGTTCCTCTGTGCATAGCGTGCCCTGTTAACAAGTGAGAGGGAGCTGGGAATGGGAGAGGAAGAGAAGGAGAGAGGAGAGGGTAAAGTGGATGGCCGACTGGAGTGTGTCATGCAATGTATGCATGAGGTGAGAGTGCTTGTGAGGGGTGTGGGTGTTGGTGGTGAAGGTGGGTGCCGACCCTACACATGGAAGTGGGGTGGGGAGATATATAGGTGAGGGGAGTGACGGTGACGACAAGGAGTGTCACTAGGATCTTTTTGTAGGAGATATTTTTGGGTTTTTGTGGGTAGGCACTTGGGTTATTAAGAAACTAATGTAGGCGAATATCTGGTGTTAGGTGGTATTAGGTGGTAGAAATGAAGGCTCTATCTCTCCCTCTTTTTTCCTCTCCTAAAATGTTTGAATGCATATATTTACATAATCATGCATAGCCATCTAATACTAAATGTGTAAAGCTAGAAAATAACATAAGATTAATTATTTAACGACATGAATTGCTACGCAATCAGTCTCCAACAACTAAGAGAAGGCTCTTAAGTCTTCTTTAAGGTTCTCTTGCGGCCTATAAATAACCCTTAACCCCCCATCAGGCTAACACACCCATTGGAGACACATTTCAAGCTCTATACCTTCCAATGCTCCACATTCAACTTGCCCTACTATTGTGTTTTCAATTCCTCAGGGCAAAACTCTGTCTCCCTCACTACTCAGCTATTAGGAACCATCTCAAGGGGTTTCTTTATTTCTTATAGTAGCTAATCAACCTTAAGATTTTGTTGGGGTGCTCTATAGGTTTGATCATGAATCATCTGTATTGCATAAAATATGTGATTTAATAATTTGTAGTATAGTCACAATGCAGACAGATATCATATCATTGTATTTATTTACATAATTTTTACTAATTTATTCCAGATCGTTCACTGGGAGGCATTTATTAATATACATTACTCTCTATTATCCAAAAATACCTATTTATAATTGAATCAATGAATCAAAGACTGAATGAATTAAGTTAATTATGTACCAAATGAATCAACTAACACTAACTACAATGCCTCAAACATATTTACAACTAAACAAACATCAAAAACTAATTAAAACTACTCTATGTTAATTATTATAACTATACTAATCAATACCTAAGTGTAGGTACAAACGTAGTATAAGTATGTACTACAATAGGTTTTACTAACATATACTAAATGCTATAGTAACATATACTATATATACAATGGCATTTGTAGATGTCACTAAAACCTTAGTGAAAATATATATGCATAACCTAAGGTAAAAGTATATACTATACTTATACTCTACATATACGTTTTATTTATATACATATACACATATAATATTTACATACATTATATATTTATATTACATATGTATACTCTATACTTATATATTAAGTACATATATACATATATATATACACACATATATGTACACTTATTTACTTTACACGTACACAAACACTCACAACACTCATTCAACACTTAGTTTTTTTAGGCACTCTCACTCTACACTTAGCTTTACACTTAACTCACTTGGACCAACAATGGTTTTTAATTGGCAAACCCAATCCATTTCATAGGATCAATAGTTTCTCGATCGAATCAGTACCACTATTTTGAACTAGAGCCTAGTTATTAATTAGGTGTATTGTAGTGTATACTTTCGAGCTAATTCCGGCTCAACTGAACTGCTCACAGACCAGGCTCCCGGCCCACACCAAATGCTCAGAATATATGCTCAATAGGTATCAAGGGTATAGGTTTTTCTTGCGCCCGGCGCATGTCGACTAAGCTGCATGGATGCCGAAATCAATTTATATTGCCCTCGTTGTTTTGAGCCCACAATGTGGGACAAAACTCAACGCTCAATTGAGTGTGCAACCGCATGTCCTGAGGCTGATTTAAGGCCTCGAATTGAGTGCCCTAATTAAGTATGATTTCAAAATAAATTATATGGTTGAAAATAGCTTATATAGGGCTACATGATTATGTAGTTGATTTAGAATAATAACTTATTTAATTGTATTTAAAATTTGCTTAAAGTTAATACTTTGTACACATTAATTTACTACTTAATTACTTAATTAATGTACAAATTAATAAGTTAATTATTCAATTGACCTAATAATTAGTTAATTTACATAATCGGGTATTCATTACACATTTTTAATTTATTTTTAATCATTTACTTTAATTTATGTATAATTATATACACGTTTTATATATCTATACTAATATATAGTAAAATTATTAATGTATAGTATAAATACATCATAACATAGTAAAATTATTTAAAATAATAATATACAAGTATACAATATAAATTACTTCAATAATAACTTAATGTACTAATTTATTTTATTTTTAACTTAATTACTTAGCTATATAACTTATTAACATAAATATATACGATAAATACTTAAATAAATAAAATACAGGGATCATACAATAAATAATAATTACCTAAACACATATGTACAGTAATAGATATGCTTGTACATATATACATAGTTACATGTATTTACTTAAGTATATGTACATAATAATATATTATAAATAAATAGATAATTATATAATCAATATATATACAGTATAACCCAATATAAATTCTTACTTAAATAATTATAATACATGTATACATTAGTTATTGTTGACGGGCTATTGAGGAGTTTAAATATGCCTTCGTTGTAATGAAATCTCCTAAATAGCTCAATCAACAAATATAATTTATAATTCGAATATCTAAAATGAAGTCTGAGGTCGAACATAGGGAGCAAGTATTGTAATTCATGCGCTAATAGAAATGAATATATATATGAGCATAAGAAATAAGCCAAGAATGATATTCAATGAATAATCTCTACTCAAAATTGATATTCAATGTCAAGCATGAGTTCTTCAAGAGTTAAATATGACCAAAAAAAAAGCTAAGGAAAAATAATGGTGATTTAGATTACCAATTATTAGTCTAAGCATCAATTACTCAAATATATCAAATTAATGCACAGTGGCCTGAACCACTTAAACCATAATTCCACGCCAGCAGTGCTTAATGTCAGAGCCAATCAGACGTTGGCTCCTTTGATCAGACAACTTAAACACTGCTCGCTACAATACTCCTTAGAGAGCTTCTTCTTTTCCTCTTCTCCTCTTCAGCCTCTTCCTCTTCTTTCTTGTTTCTTCTTCTCATGTACAAAGGAAGCCAAGGCTTTCAGCTTCTTCTTTACAAACTCTTCTCCTCTTCTTCTCTTCTCCTTCTTCTTTCTTTCTTCAGAAACCTTCTCCTTCCTTTCTTCAGAAACCTTCTCCTTCTTTCTTCTTAGTGACTAAGTGTCACACGATGCCTGCAAGAGCAAAACCCACCCCTCCCCTCCTCTCTCTCTCTCTCTCTTTCCTGTCTCTTCCTCTTCCTCAGATAATCAGGTAACCAATTAGGTATTCAGATCATGCGATATTGAGTCCAAGCCTGCGTGCATGGTGTCGTAGGCGAGGAGTGAAGGCTTAGGTAGATAAGGTGAGTGGGTAAGGGACCCCACTCCGTGTTCTTGAGGCGATAAAAAGGAAACACAAAATCAATTTATCTCGTGCGGATGCTTCTTCACTTTCCGATGTGGGACTAATTCAGTCCCTCTTCCTTCGCGTGCGTGCAGCAGTAGTGGATCTCCCAATTGATGTAGCAACTATAGTTAAAGTCCTCGATTGAGGTTCTAGAGATGGTCCTTGAGTGAAAGCGCATCTCTTGGGCGTAGCACCAAGGCGTCTCAACACTTGAGGAGCTTGGTCGTGGTCATGGATGGAGGCAGCAGCGACGACGAACTGGCGAAGACCTGAAAATCATCAACATGACCTCTTGGACACATTAAAAGAGTCCACGAGCATCGCTAGAGGGTGTGGAGTGTGATGGCGGTGGTTGCATGGCGTGAGAGCGTGGACAGTGAAATAAAGAGAGGGGTTTTGTCCGGGGATGAGTGGCGAAGGTTGTAAGGGTGTTGGCGAGGTGTGTGGAGGTGTGAGGTGAGCAGAAGACCTCGCCGGAGGTGCGGTCGGAGGTGAGGGTGATGACGGTGATCGGCGGCATTGGGGGCTAAATTGGAGTTTGAGAAGTCCTAAGCTAACCTATGGGACTAAAGAAATCTAAATAACCTAAATTTAATGGATGAAAGGGAGGATCAGTGTCGATTTTGGCAGGCTGGCGATGGAGAAGATGAAATCTTCAGTGATGAAGGAGCGGTGAGAAAGACGAGGTAGATGGCGTCTGCAGGTATTGCGAGAAGTGAACGAATGTAGGGAAGAAGGATGCACCCTCTATTGTCTGTGAGGGTGGACGAGGAAGGTGGTCGGAGGACTCATCGAAGTTGGCGGAGAAGGAGGTTGGGGAGAAGAGAAGAGGGGGTATCCGGCCTCCAGACCAAGCTAAGGTGGTAAGGAACTTGATCAGGGTTATTTTATAGGCCTAGAGTCGAGCTTCAAGCTTGGAAACCAAGCTTGAAAGCTCAAAAACCATGGAGTACGACATGGAAACTTTCAAGATTTTGCATGAACCCTAGGATGAGAATTGGAAGGCAAGGCCGAGTTTAGATTGAAAGGCAACTCTTCATGAATCTCCCTTCCAACTTTGGAAGGGTTTGGCCGCAAAATGAGGGAGTAATCCCTGATTGAAGGTCACCGGTGATGGGTTTAGGATTATGAAGGTGGAAAGGACCTATTTTTGAAGAAGACGATGAAGTTAGCGGGCTCTTTGTAAGGATTTAAAAAGTTAGGGGCATAAGTGTGAGAGGAAAGAGTCAGACTAGACTGAAATGCAAACTAGGTTAAGATGATCTCTAATTGGGCCCAAATTTTGGTACAAACCTAATTTAGATCTAAGGGATCTGATGGTGAAGTCAAATTTTGGTTTTGACCAAGTTTGACTAGGTAATTTGCACAGAAACCTAAATTAGGGCAACTGTTTATCTAAGACTCTATTTTAGGTCAAAATGGGTTCCAATGGTCAAATAAATGGTACCAAATCTTAGAGAATATTTTTATATGATTTTTAGAAGGTTTAGGTAAATTTTATCCTGACCATAACCTTAGTTTATTAAGCAGGTCTGTTTTTAGGGTTTTAGATGTCCATTAATTCTTGAAGTACGTGAAAACCCATTTCTGTCTGCATAGACCGTCTTATTAGACCTTTATGACCATTTGACATTTAATTAACCCCTTGGAAACCCCATGATTGCTCTGCATTTAGGCTACACTGTTAAAACTACAGTTTTACCCTTGTTTTAATTCATTTCTCTCAGAATGAATATGCAATGAGTTATGGCTCTCTGGCGTTTATGTAGAAGCATTTATCGTTTGATTGTGACTAATTAAAGTTAGATATGACTGATGATGGCGTTATCATCAGTTACGTTTAAATTATTATTTACATTTAACTTAGTCTTGAGTTATATTTACAAGTATAAATACTATGTACATGGTATTTTTAAGTAATTTTATATTCAATAGAGATAATAGGAGAGAGAGTGAAGATGAGATGAGGAAAGAACCATTTCTTTTTGTGATTTTTATATTAAGTTCTTTTATTAAATTTCATAGTAGACCGAACCGTCAATAGGTATATTCTACCAATTCGAGGGTTCGGAATACTTTAAAACTTTGCATACACTTAAAGAAATACCTAATCCTACTCAAGATAGGTTTATTTTATTTATTTACAATTTTTTTTATATTTTTTCTATTTTTACAAGTTCACCCAATCAAGGCTTCAAAGGGATTTAGAAATTAGTCCTAACATTTCTAAAAGGGATGACTTATTGCTAGAGAATAATAACCTAATAAATGAAAATAGAAAATTGATTGAGGAGAATGCTAGTTTAAAAAGGAAAATTTCTGATTTAAAAATCAAGATGCATATTATTGAAAATGATCTTACTTGCTTCAAGAAAAATCAGATAAGTTGTTAAATGAAATTAGCACTAGTCATAAGGTTGACAAAGGATCTCCATCAAGGAGACCAACTGACACAATTGGATCCAAATTGACTTGGATACCGAAAAGAGAACTCGAATCTTGTTTTATAGATTTCTAAGGAGACTAGAACATGAAGGATTTGACCAACAAGCTCAAGGGCAGTCTACTCAAATTAGGTGGACCAACATCAAAACCAAAGAGGAAGATGAGAAGATCAACGAGAAGACCGATGGGTGATCGAATCGCCACACGTCAATCGCTAAATTGGAGACTTACTCTAATGCTCAGACCTCCAAGCTACAGATGGGAGCCCTATCCATTTTGGTATCAACCTCCATTTAGGCCATGCTATTGACCTTGGTAAGTGAGGTAAAATCTTTACCCTATCTTTTCATTATAGCAATTAGATTGGGGGAGTTAAAAATTTGATAAATCTATTTGTCCATCATTACAGGGAAGTTTTTAAATGAATATAGCTATAGTTCCATTAGATAGGGGGAGTGAATGGATAAATAAATAACTATCTTATTATGTAAAAAAGAGTAAATTAGAAGAACATATTTTAAGGGGGAGTATAGGATAACTAAAACTAATTAAACCTTTTTGATAATGTCGAAAAGGGGGAGAATTTTTTGGATTTATATTTATGGTTTTGTCGCCATTAAAAAGGGGGAGATTGTTGGTGCAAGGGCACCATGATCGTTAATTTTGATGATAACAAAATACTTGTTATTAACATTTGCAATTTGAGTTTATGAGTTTCAAGATAATTACAAATGGATACAAGTGTGAAGGTGCTCAAACTCGCGTCCATGGTGGACTGAAGGAGTTTGATGAAGGAAAAGGAGCTTCGCATGGAGCGAGAGCTTAAAGACAGGAAGAATAGGATAGATGTTCTTTTATCTTGTACTCTGTATTTATTATTTATGTTCCTTGCTCTTTTATTTGTCTAGATTATATGTTAAAGAGCCCAAAGTAACAAACAGTAGTCCTAGGAACATATACACAATCCTATGCTACTTAGACAAACTCCTAGTTAAATCAGAAAACCAAAGTAGGTAACAGACAACCTGATCAGACATCCAATCTGGACATCAGACGTCTGATCTTAGACTTTAAGACGTCTGACTATTTGATCAGCTGTCTAAAACTCTCAGGCTAGAGAACCACTCTCTGTCTGCTAGTTTCAAACACCCAGCCCTTAGTCCAGACGTCTTAGAAGATGTCTGATGACCTTGTCAAATGTCCAACTAGAAGACCGTTGGCTATGTCAAACTTAGTCATTGAGGATTATCCTTTAATCTAATTTACATTCACTTTCAAATGTCCGTAGAGATCACTAGACATCTGATAAATAGACATTACTCCCAAATCACCTTTTGTCACATGATTATAGCCATTTAACCTTGGGAAATCCATTCCTGCAGAAGATTATATTTCTAGATGTTCAGGCTTTGTGCCAAACAACCAACCTGTAGTCTGATCAACATGACCTAGCTAGAACCCTGTTTAGGTCTGGACAAAAATAAAAAGGAAACTCATTTAGAATTAGACGTCTGATTAGTTTCCCAGACGTCTTAAAACACTTCTTTAGACATCCAACCTAGTCCAGATCTTCCACCCTTCTAGATCAGACGACCGATCCCTAGATCAGACGATGACCGAGACGTCTGATAATAGATCCAGACATCTGATAACATATCAAAATCATTAATAGCCTTGATTCTGGCCTAATTAGCCTTGGATTTGTTTCCAACGGCTACCTGAGGCTTCCATAGCCTTCCTAAAGGTTCCTAAGACACCTATAAATAGAGGAGGATCCTTCCTTTGTTAGACACACCTTGAGAATACTTTTTCCACTCATATTATGTCCTAGAAGAGAATAGAATCAAAGAAGAAAGTGTTGTTGCTCTCCAAGCCCTCTAGCATCCACCCGAGAGCACCATCACGCTGCCGATTTCACGTCGCACCACTTCCATCTAAGGGAAGTCCTTTTGCCTATAGAAGCTAGGTTGCTTTATATTAGTACTTTGTGGCTCTATAGGACTACTGTAATTTCCTTTGTTCTTGGTTGGGTATTCGCTTTGTGAATTTCTATTTCCTTCGTGGGACAAAATACTCCTCATAAAGAGGAGGGGTTTGAGGTACGCTATCCTCGTCTAAGTAGCGTGGCTATAAAAGGTTAACTCACCCTCATTTAAGTGACTTGTTAGTGGATTTGATCAACTTGGTCGATTGGGAAATCCTAAGCCAAGAAGTTTAGGTGGTGGTTTTTACCCGAGTTTGAGTTTCCACCTAAAAATCATTGTGTACCTGTGTGATTGCTATATTTTGTGATTGATATTTATATTTCCGCATATGTATTTATCATGCAAATCTCACCCCCTCCGTCAGAACCTACAAATCCACCCTTGGATCGGTGGAACAAGGGATGAACGACTGCTACTACAGCTATTCTTGGGTGTGAACAGTGAAGTGCAGGGCATCAAGTCTAAAGAGGTAAATTGCGTAAAGATCCCACAAAGGTGAACCGATAGAACATTTAGGAAAAGACCCATAAGTGGAAAGAATTGATGCAGAGCGATCCCTAGTCTCTAACAAGTAGGTCCCTACCGATTTTTAAAGAAGTCCTTTCGACTTAAATGTGAACAAAATGTTATGTGCTAAGGACCTATATGTAATGTCATGATTTCAAGGTCCTAATGATGTCCAAATGCTATTAGATTTTTATTAAAGCTTAATTAAGCATATTAGAAGCTAATTTCACCCTTGATTTGCACTTTTGAGCTCAAAAAGATGTTCAATTGACATTTAGATTATTAATTTGTATTTATGAATAGAATATCTCATACATTGACCTAATTATGCATTTTTAACACAAATTTGATGTTTGAGGTTATTTCCGTTAATTCTCATACTTAACCCATTTATTGTGTTAATAAGATAGTGTTTAACCTAGTTTCTAGCTTAACTTGGACATTGTAGCTATGATGAGTCACACCTCATCAAGGTTGTACTTAAATTCTATTTTACTTTCTTATTGTTGTACTTGGGTGCCTAGCCTATCGAATCCCTGTCTCTTCCTAGTGGAAGAGAGAAACCTCCATTTAGAGGTTAGAGGTGGGCCTTGTATTTAAGGTACTCCACCCTCGATTTTAATTGGTGTGGATAGTGTTTTGATTACTTAGTGATCAGCAAATCCTAAGTCAGGTTGACTTTAGTGGTGGTTTTCTCCTGGTTTGGGTTTCCACCTAAAAATATCGGTGTTCATTTTGTGTGATTAAATTTTATTTACATATTATTCTTCAATTACACTATTCACCCCCCTTTAATATATTTTTAGTGATGACTCTTTTAAGTGGGGTGAAACATACCATGTAATAGAACTTACGTCACTTTTTTGAGTTTCTTATGTGAAATACTAATTGTACGTGGGGACCACACCCGTAACTTTCATATGTTGTAAAATGCATTACTTTCTACGTTTTTATACATTTTAGCATTTTTTAACCTATCCCTAGTTGGTGTTTGCATGTCTTTACTAAAGTGATCCATCTAAACCTAGCCAAGTGCTGATGTTGCCATCTAGAGTTTCTGGTTGGGTTGGTTCTACTGTCTCACTCGATCTAGCTTCCTTTTAGTGTTGGTGGTTGGCTATTTTGGTTTGCCTTGTTGTTGGTGGTCATTTCTAGTGGTGATTGTTTTTTGAAAATAAGCATTCCATTAACAGGGAAGAGCCCAAGATAGAAGGATGTAGCCCAATAAAGGGAAGGAAGGAAAGACGAACCGAATGCCCTCGCAAAGAGGGGAAGGATGCTCCTCATAGAAATAGGGGAACTTACTTTGAAATGGAGACAAAACGACAAGGACATGGAAAACAAAGGAACAGAAAATACAACACAAGACAAAGAAGGTGTCCCTAGCAAGAGAGTTCTCATCGCGCTCCCCCAACCCTTAAAAGAGTAGCAACTCCACACTCATAGGTACAACAACACCACCAAGGAAGAATCCCAGCGATTAGTACTACCTACGCAAATGAGAGAATCGATAGATATCAACACCCGAAATGAATTAGGAGATTCTCGATCATAGAAAGCCCAAAGTCACACGTGGTCTCAGCAATAAGGGAAAAAAAAGGCTGCCGACTCCCACTTCAATTAAGGCTTAGGAACAAGGACCATCACTTGAAACCCATGCAACCACAGCCAGCCCCACCACGGTGAGCACCACCAGCTACCATCATGAGCATCACCAATGCAGCATTACCGATGGTGAGCAACACAGCCCCTACAACAGGCATCCATGCCACGAGCATTGTCGCCACACTTCCACAAGCACCCCTCCATGAGCACCTACGACACTAGCAAGAAACCACCCCAGCAGTATTGTCGCTCCAACGAATGCCACTCTAACGAGCATCACCATCGCAACAATCACCGTCGACCCTAGCACGCCCATGACCACCATGGAGCGAGCCAAGAGCAAGGGCAACCAACTACGAGAACCCAACAGACGAAGGAGCCTTGAGAGCTAAGACTAAGGAGGGAGGAGAAGAGGGCAGAAAGAGAGTGAGAGAAGAGACTGGAGGGGATCCCCGATCAGTAAAGAGTGGCTGATTGGGGGCCCAATAGATGTCATGGGATAGCACTAGGGATTTGCAGGTAAAAACATGCCAGTGATGTTTGTTACTGGTGGTGGTTGTTGAAGGACTTGTTCTATTGCCTTGCTTGGTTGTGATTTCTTGTCCTTGCATGGTTGGATTTGATGTCTTTTTTTTGTAACCCCACCTCTCCACTAAACTTTGCCCCGAAAGGGGCCTATTGACTTTTCGAGGAAGGAGTTTATCTCTTGGGCGTACTCAAGGGGGAGAGAGAGAGAGAGAATGGCAAATTAACGTTAAGATGGGCATGCAAGTGTTTTAGCTTTTCCCCAACCTAAAGCGCTGCTAACGGTCAACGGAAGAGAACAAAAAGAACAATTCACACAGTCATATATATATATATATATATATATATATATATATATATATATATATATATATATAATCATTATCGAGAGACCCATCGGCAGCTGAGACCGAGTGGGAAGGAGAACCCGGGGGACTGACTGGTTGGTGGTGTGGTGTACCCCTACCCCCATGCATTCTCCATTCCCAACCACCGTTATTTAATATATCTCCCCGCAGGCCACTCCCTGAATATATCTCCCCCCAGGCCACTCCGTGCCTCTAATAGCTCATTCGAGGGAAAATTAATATATCTGCTCTCTCTATCTATTGATTGTATGCACTCCCTGCGCTCCTCCTCCTCCTATTTGCTCTCTTCAGGCATGGAAGAAGACCGTAGAGCTATCTATCATCGTTCTCCTTCTTCTTCGTTCTTGGAGGAAGAAGAAGAAGAAGAATCGGAGTCATCGCGGTTGAATGCTAACGTTTCGTACCAAGTGAGCATCTCCTTGGTTAATCCTTCTCCCTCTTCTTCTTCCGCTGCTGCTGCTACAGCACCATCCAGTAGTACTACCGCATGGAGGGAAGACGTGTGCTACTGCTTCGTACTCGTTCTCACTTTCTGGGCCTTTGGTAAATATATATTATTATTGATCATTCCATTTGGCATCCAGTTACTTCTATATATATATATATATATATATATATATATATATATATATATATTATTCTCTTATCCAATTGTAATATTATTTAATTGGTCTTGTTTGCCTTTGATATATATACATATATAAGCATCGATGACCATGATGTTCGGCTTCTTCGGATCGACCGAACTTACCTTCGGGCCCAACAGTTCATGGCTTCTGCAACCCAACTCCCTGTTCGTCCAGGATATCAAGGTGCCTATGAGTTTGGATTTCATGTTGGTAGTACTGTACATCCTCTGTATTTAATGTATGTGTTATCATCGTGTGTACCGTACACACACACATCATGCTTGCTAAAAATTTCCTTGGGATATATAATTTCGTTATTTTGATGCACTTAGTCACCATTATCTAGTCACATTAATTTATGTTGAATCCCTGGAGGTCTAAAGTATTCAAATTACTTCCATCTTTTATTTGGATCCGTTCTTGATCCTTTTGGCCTCCTCAATTATTCAGAAAATGTAATTTTTTTTTTGGCCTTTTTAACAGAAAATTTAGATTTCTCTTTTTCTGGATTCAAAATGATACGTGGAGACGAGGGTAGATATTTTTCGCTCTTATGTAAGGAAAGGCTAGCTATGCAAGGGGAAAAAAAAGGAGAACAGAAGTCCTCGTTCTTATAACTAGTTCACCTTTCCTTCTAAAGGGGGAGGGATGTTTCAAAACAAATGCTCCAACTTCTAGCTTCATTTATCATATCTAAATGCAACATACGGAGCATAAAAATTCTTTTCAAGGTTTTGTGTGGGGAAAAACGTAAGAAACTCCTATATATGTATATGCACACCTCATTTTCTCGCTTGCTTGACATTGACACCGATGATTGGCAATCTTATGCAAGGTGCTACTTGTACTGTTAAGGTATCTGTGTTGCAGCATTTCTGCTAAATCATTGATGCTACTGATATTGTAGTTTTATGGTATGAGTGCTATGGTAATCGTGTTTTAGCACTCGTCCAAAGATATTTGTGCCATAATAATGATACTATAGCATAGTGTTGTACCTTAATATATAGCGTGATTTTTACAACACTAGGATAGCACTACCTTTCAACATACCACGAGTTCTACAATACTAGGCTAGCACTAAGACTAATATTATGTCATTTGCATTGTAGGTTTGTATTAAGAGTGTTATAATATTATCTAAAAATAATATTTAAATGTGATAGTAGGATAAATAAAATGATGTTTTAATGTTATTAAAAAAATATAAAATTATGTTTAAATATCTTTAAAAAATATATAAGGTAACATTTAAATATAAATATAGAATACATAAAATGATATTTAAATATTTTTAAAAGTTATATAAAATGACATTTAAATATCTTAAAAATTATCTAAAGTAACGTTTAAACATCACAGTATAATATATAAGGTGACGTTTAAACATCACCAAAAATTTTGTAAAAATTTAAGGAAAAGTTAAACCGATGTTTAAACGTTACCTTCTATAAAATATGGTGACGTTTAAACATCTCCTTAATTATTCTTTAATGATATTTTAATGACGTTAAAAGATATCTAAGATAATATTTGCATTGGTTTGGTTACGTGGTAGGATTTTTAAGAGGTATTTAAATGTCACCTTAAATGTTATAGGAAACGTTTATTTAAAGTTAGAAAAATTTTTTTAGGTGATGTTTAATTTTCGACGTCGATATAAATCTAAGATAACATAACTAAGAAGATGTTTATGATGATATTCTTTTAATATCTATAAAAACTTACAAAAACATTTATTTTACTTGTGATAATATTAAATAAATGTCACCTTAAATATTTTTTCTTTTAATTATTCTTCGTCCTTGTTTCCATGACATACAAGTACACTCGAATAACCCAACGTTCATGCATCTTCACTGCCTCATCCTCCAACCGAAACAACACTCCCACCAGAACCAACTTATTTGGTAAAACTCCTTCATATCAGTAGCAGATGAGTTTCTTCCTCATTGTCCTTTTATTTACTCTTAAGAATTTATCAATTTTTATCTTCCTATCGTCTTTCATTGAAATTATACATTTATTCACGTGGATAAGAAAATTGCTCTTCCCACGTGATGAAGAAAATTTGCATTGCTTTGTTCTTTCCTAACATTTTCCTTCCAGTTCTCCACATACATATAATACTTTTATTGAAAAATGATTCATTTAAATACTCTAGTGCCTAAAGAACTCAGAAAACAAAAGCTACCAAATTGATGTACGTGACTGCAAGAAAACTATACAACCATGCTGGTGGATGTCACTTGTCAATTTCTTCTTGGATGATCCACAATTTTTTTTTTGCAAGAAGATAATTCAGTAAGGGAGTGAATACAGTTGCAACGAAGATAGCCCGAAGAGTGCAGGGACAAAGGGAAACTTAGCTTCCCCTAGTGGGGTTGGCGTCACACTCCCTTTTGGGGGAACTCCAGAATAAAATGACAAAAAGAAACAATAAAAACAAACTTCCCATTCCAGGGAACTCACACCCTCCTAGAATTCACAAAACTAACTAAATAACTACAATAGACAACAATAACAACAAAGAAGAAAACGAAGGTGTATGTGTAACAAGTAGTCATAGCAAATAAGTAACTTTACGTCATAAGATGACGACAATGCCACAAACGACCTCCTCAGCAATCATCATGATTTGCGTTAACGAGTACAGTAAGCCAGGATGAAACAAGTGTTGAAATAAACCCATAAAAGAAATAAATAAATAAAAATATATACATTTTCAATATTTTCACATATATAAAAAATATTAAATCAAGAAAGTCAAATATGATTTGATAAACTCCAGAATAAAATAAAAAATAAATAACATGTAATAGTACAAATAAACAAAACGAATAAAGATTAGAGATTACTCCGATCAAAGTACCCATTAAGGACTTCCTTTAAAGAAGGTATCACCCTCCACAATACTGGTGCATCGGGCTCTAACGAACTCCTCACAGGATATGACAATCTACCTTCAAGATTCGACACACTCCGACCTTAGACGTCCTCGAAAATCACCTAAGGAGAACGAAGCTGAGGACGTTTAGTTTCCAATCAAATTCCTGATTGATCTACCAATTTAATGGTTTGATCAACCAAAAACTTTTCATGGATCTCTCAATCTCCTTGTGCAAGATCGACAAAAGTAATTGAATATTTTTCTACCAAACTCACGTCAAACGAATGCACGAAGAAAGAGAAACAAGAACTTGAGAGAGAGGAAGAGAGTGGAGAGAGCTTTTCTGTTTTTGTTGTATATCAAATGAGAACCCATTCGTGGCCCTTATATAAGCTCACGACCAAATGTTTATACAAATTTTCGTTTTATGAAAATACGGCAATTGATCGACCAATTAAGTCTATTGATCAACAAAGAAAAATTGGTCGATCAAACTTGACTTTTTGGTCGACCAAACTTAACTCATTGATATTCCAAAATAATTGGTCGACCAATTTTACCCTTTGATAAACCAATCCAGGTCAAAATCGTGAAATTAAAAGTTCATAATAAAAGAGTCCAAGTTCCAAATTGATTCTTACCTGAGCCCGAGCTTGACCTAAAGCCAGGCCGGGGTGCATGGTCAAGCTCTCTCTTTGCTACATAGCTCTCACTCTTTGCATGGTCTCCAACCCCACCTCTCACTCTTTGCTACATAAGCTATGGGTGACTGAAGCCTTTTATACCCACTAAAAGGTTTGTCCACTTACAGTATGGGACTAAAAATCTCTCCCAAATCTTACTGATTTCAACATAAATTCCCATGTCACCATATAACATTGCATCTCGATTGATGCAATTAGGCTCTCAAATCCAACATTCCCCCACAAATTCATCATTGAAATTCAACGATAAATTCCTTAGCTACCACACTCTACTTTTAGTAAAAGTATCTTCCGGTTTAAACCCTTACCTGAGTCATCCACCTTCACCACCACAGAAATAAAGTGAAACTAGTCTTGAACTCTAGACCTTTGATGTGAGGTGTATAATGGTGACAACAGAATAAAGTTCCTAGTGGTAATCTTTAGAATTGGTGCTCTTAAAGGCCATGCACCTTATCCTATTTCATGAGTGTAATCGAGAAAGACCATATTCCCATACCTGCGGCCCACAATAACACTCACATAGGTCAAGTTCTCCAAGGATGCACTGCTCACATCCTGCCACAAAGGCTTAAACCCATTCAAAGCCTTCGCTCTTCCTAAATTTGCAGCTTAAGGTACTCAGGCCTCCAGGGATTAGAATCAGATGCAAAAACATCTAATAATGAGTGCCAACCAGTTCCCCATATAGCTTGTTGTTACCACATTAAACCTACTTTTTGGGATCTCCACTCAGTTAAGTTGTGTTGCTACTGCGGGTGAACCCCCAATGGGTCTCAATCCCATCCCAAGCCTAGACTTAAGGACTAAAGATCTATCAAGTCCTTTAGTAAATGAATTTGTTGTATTAGCCTTGGATCCTATAAATTCCACAGCAATCACTTTCTAAGACACTAAATCTCTTACATACTTCAGTCTGATTTGGATATGTCTCCTTGTTTTCTGATTAAATAGTAAACTCTTAATCTTTGTTATAGCAGTCATGCTATCACAATGCAAAGATATCGCAGGAATTAGCTTACCCACCATAGGGATTTTTGTAAGAAGTCTATTTAGCTATTCAATCTCAATTCCAGTGATATCCAAAGCACATAGCTCAGTCTCAAAGGTAGAATATGCTAAAATGGTCTGTTTTGCAAACCATCAGGAGACTCCACCACCTCCAAGGTTGAAAACATATCCTGTAACACCATATTCCTAAAATCCTCCATTTAATCGATCCAACTTGCATCACTATATCCTTCCAAAACTGAAGGATATTTACCATAATGCAAATTAAGGGAAACAGTTCTCTTTAAGTACCTAAATACTCAGTCTAAGGCATCCCAATGAATATGGTCAGGATAGCTTGTATATCTACTCAACCTAGACATGAAAAAAAAAATAACCGATCTAGTACAGTTAGCCAAATACATTAAGCTTCCTATAACCTGTGAATATCTTAGTTGTGAAATAGGCGTTCCACTTTTGTTCTTATAAAAAGTTTTTGATGAATCAAAAGGAGTACTTACAACCATGTAATCTTCATAGCCAAATTTCTCAAGAACCTTCTTAACATAATGAGACTTGAGAAATAGCTATCTCCTCTACTAACCGAATCAATTTGAGACGTAGGATCACATTTGCAACACTCATATCCTTCATCTTAGTTTACTACTCAAGAATAACTTAGTTTCATTCATAATTCTAATGTCTGATCTAAACAATAATATATCATCTACATATAGGCGTAGGACAATGCACGTATCACCTGTAATCATAGAGTAGACACACCTGTCAGATTTGTGACCTACAAAGCCAAAAGATTGTATATTCTTATCAAACTTTTCATGTCATTACTTGGGTGCTTATTTCAAACCATAAAGAGATTTAACAAGCTTGCAAATCATTTTCTCATTCCCAGGAGCTACAAATCTCTCAAGTAGATCCATATAGATCTCCTCCTCGTGATCGTCAAGAAGAAAGGCAGTCATTACCTCTACTTGGTGGATACTGAGATCAGAAATAGAAGCCAATGCAATAAGCATCCGGATAGTAGTTATCCTAGTTACTGGAGAATAGGTATTGAAATAATCGATTCCTTCCATTTGCTTGAACCTCTTGGCAATAAGTCTAGCTTTATAATTTTTAATAAATCCGTCAGGCCTGAATTTTCTCTTAAACACCCATTTGCACCCAATAGTAAAATACCCTAGAGGTAAATCAATCAACTCTCAAGTGGCATTAGAGATGATTGAGTCCATCTCATTCTTAATGGCATCTTTACAGTGCTTGGCTTCAGAAGAAGCCATAGCATCACAATAAATAGGAGGAACGCCTTCAATTTGGTAAGTAATAAAATCATTTCCCAAATTCTTGGCAATTCTTAGTCTTTTACTTCTACGTTCAAACTCTTTTACTTGATTGGGTTCAAAATGGGAAGAGCTAGCCCCCACATTAGACATCCCTTCCACTTAATTAGGAGTAAAACCAAATGTAGTGGGTAGATCATCTGAAGTCACATTTTGACGTAATCCAGTCTTTGTAGGGAAGACATCCTTAAAAAATGTAGCATCGCGAAGCTCAACAATAGTGTTGACATTTATGCCTGAAATCTCAAATTTCATAACCAAAAATCTATAGGCATAGCTATTATCAATATAACCCAAAAAAATTGTGTCAACTATCTTAGGTCCAAGCTTCTTTCTCTTGTGCTCTGGAACAACCACTTTTACAAGGTAGTCCCACATTTTAAGATATTTCAAACTTGGTTTCCTGTTTCTCTAAATCTCAAATGGACTACTTTCCTTATGCTTGAGGGAAACTCTATTCAGAATATGGCATACCATATTCAAAGCTTCCCCCAACATATAAGTAGGTAATCCTGAACTTTGTAAGAGAGCGTTAACCATGTCAATTAGGGTCTTATTTTTTTGCTCTGCTATCCCATTAGATTGAGGAGAATATGGGGTCGTCATTTCATGAACTATACCAAAAGCTTGTTATTGCTTATCAAATAAATTGGACGTATATTCCCCTCCTTTATCTGACCTCAATCTCTTAAGACTTTTCTCAATTTGTGGTTCAACTTCTTTCTTAAAGATGAGGAATTTACTTAATGTCTCATCCTTAGACTTAAGTAAATACATATAGTAGTATCTACTACTGTTATCTATAAAGGTGACAAAATACTTTTTATTGTCCCTAGTTAACACACTGTTAAACTCACAGATATCAATGTGTACCAAATCTAGAACCTCAGTATCTCTAGTAATAGAGTGAATAGGCTTCCTAATTTGTTTAGCCTGCACAGATATCTCGTGTTTCTTAGTTTTATCTATGGTGTGCTTAGGAATCATATTCAGTTTCATAATTCTTTCTAAAGAATTAAAATCTACATAACCTAATCTACCATGCCATATATCATAAGATTCAATATTACTGCAAATAGATTGAATAGAATGAAAACTAACATTATTTAGAACATTTCTAGATGATGTATCCACATCACATCTCACTCTAAATAATAGATTAAAATATGCCAAATATCCCTTTCCATAAAATATTCCATGTCACAACATAACAACTTTATTACATTTAAAGTTGAACTCAAAACCCTCTCTAACTAACAAGGAACCAGAAAGAACATTCTTTTTCATAGCAGGAACGTGCAACACCCTGCGTAGTGTCCAAACTCGTCCCGAGGAACACCTCAAGTTTACGCGTCCGAATCCCAACACCTTGGCTGCAGAGTCGTTCCCCATCTTCACAGTTCAGCCACTGCAGGTCTAATAGGAAGAAAAGAACGATTTATCAGTATAAATATGTACATTGGCTCTAGTATCCATGAGTCATTCAGTAGGATCATGAATAACATAGAGTTCGAATTTTATTAAGACATACCCATCACTAAGCCCGGCCTACTCGGTGATCACATTCACCTGAGAATTCCCATCTGTGGTCTTTTGCTGAGCTTTATAAGAAGGACAATCCTTCTTCCAATGCCCAACCTGCTCACAGTGTCAACATGGTTTGCCCTTGGATTTCTTCTAGATCTTGGGTTTGGTCTTCGCTTTGTTTTTAATGTTCTTATTTTCATTCTCCTTGCCCTTAGATATCATAACATTCACCTTAGACTCCATCGGCATTACAAGTTTCTGTTTCCTATGCTCTTCCTCAATAACAATGACTATCATTAAGTCATCTAGAGAAATCTTTCCCCTCATATGCTTAAGAGTCATCCCGAAGTCCTCCCAAGATTTAGGAAATTTCCCAATGATATACATAACTTGAAACTTCTCAGAAAGTTTCATTTCAGCCTTTGTTAAACCATGGAGCAAAAACAAAAATTTGTGTGCCTACTTCGATACCGATGTACCCTCGGCCATTTGAAACTTAAGGAATTTTGCGGCATAGTATTTTTCAATACCAAGATTCTTGGTATTATACTTCTTGTCCAACCCCTTCCATAACCCCTTCGCAGTGGACGTGGATGTGCTATATACATCAAACAACACATTGGACAATGCCAATAAGATGCAACCATGACAAATACGGCTACGCTCATTCCACACATTCACCACCTTTTGGCCTTCATGAGTCTAATTTTCCTTATCCAAAATCAAGCAATCGATTTCCAACATTGAGATTAAACCAATGGTGGTCAACCAAATTCTCATGCTTGTTGCCAACGCTTGAAATTTGTCCCACCAGACATATCAGATAAGTCTACACATGCTTTGAAAATTATTTTTGACATCCCAAATATTTTAGATCTAAGCATACCTTCTCTAAAATTGTTGAAATAAATGCATAAAGGAAACAAACAAATAAAAACATATGCATTTCCAAATTTTTCGCATATATCAAAAATATTAAACCAAGCAAATCAAACATGATTTGGCAAGATCCAAAATAAAATAAAAAATAAATAACATGTAATAGCACAAATAAATAAAACGAAGAAAGGTTAAAGATTACTCTAATCGAAACGCCTATTAAAGACTTCCCTTAAAGAAGGTATTGCCCCCCACAACATCTGTGCGTCTAGATCTGACGAACTCCTCCCAAGATATGACAATCCACCTCAAAAATTCGACGTACTCCGATTTTGGACATCCTCGAAAATCACCTCAGGAGAAAGAAGCCGAGGCAATTTGGTTTCCAATCAAATTCCCGATTGATCTACTAATTTAATGGTTTAATCAACCAAAAACTTATCGTGGATCTCTCAATCTCCTTGTGCAAGATAGAAAAAAGTGATTAGATAGTTTTCTACCAATCTCACATTTAACGAGCGCACTAAGAAAGTGAGATAAGAACGAGAGAGAGAAGAGAGTGAAGGGAGCTTTTCTGCTCTTGTTGTGTATCAAATGAGAGCTCCCTCGTAGCCCTTATATAGAGCCCATGACCAGACGTTTATACAAATTTCTATTTTATGAAAATACGACAATTGATCAACCAATTAAGTTATTGATCAACCAAAATAAATTGGTCAATCAAACGTGAACTTTTAATCGACCAAACCAATTGATCGACCAAACTTAACTCATTCAACAACAACAACAACCAAGCCTTTTCCCACACTAAGTGGGGTCAGCTATATGGATTCTTTGCCTCCACACAGATCGATTTTCAGCCATTTTAGGACTTAAATTAAAGTAATTGAGGTCATACTTAATAGTTTCCTTCCAACACTTGTTTGGTCTTCCTCGCCCCCTCTTAGCGTGTTCAGCCTCCAACTTCTCACATCTCCTAACTGGAGCATCTAGTGGCCTCCTTTGTAAATGTCCAAACCATCTTAGACGGGCCTCTCTCATTTTATCCTCTATCGGTGCCACCCTAACCCTGTTTCTAATAAATTCATTTGAAATACGGTCCTTTCTTGTATGACCACACATCCATCTTAACATCTTCATTTCTGCCACAGACATCTTCTGTACATGCCTATAGTTTATAGCCCAGCATTCAGAACCGTACAACATGGCTGGTCTTACCACAGCTCGATAGTATTTTCCTTTGGCTTTTAAAGGAACCCTCTTATCACAGAGAACACCAGAAGCACCCCTCCATTTCAACCACCCTGCATTAATTATATGTGTAACATCTCCATCAATTCCACCATCATGTTGGAAAATGGATCCCAAGTACTTAAAAATATCTTTCATTGGAATGCACTCTTCTCCAATTTTTACATCAATCTCTTCGTTGTTCCCTCTACTACTAAACTTACATTCCATATACTCAGTCTTCGTCCTACTTATGCGTAATCCTTTATCTTCCAGGGCTTCTCTCCAAAGCTCAAGTTTTCTGTTCACTCCATCTCTTATCTCATCAACCAATACAATGTCATCAGCAAAAAGTATACACCAAGGCACCTCAACTTGGATATGTTTCATCAACTCATCCATAACCAAGGCAAAAAGATAAGGGCTTAAAGTCGAACCTTGATGTAGACCAATGGTGATATCAAAGTAGTCTGTCAAATCATCCTTAATCTTTACACAAGCTGTAGCTCCATAGTACATTTCCTTTATGAGGTTGATATATATAATTGGCACTTGTCTCTTCTCCAAAATTCTCCACAAGATATCTCTTGGGACAGAATCATAGGCCTTCTCCAAATCAATATGTAAATCCTTTTTCTTCACTTTGTATGTCTCCATCATACGTCTCAAGAGGTGTATTGCCTCAATAGTAGACCTGCCTAGCATAAAGCCAAATTAATTTCCAGTTACCATAGAGACTTGCCTCACTCTTCTTTCAATTATTCTTTCCCAAAGTTTCATCGTATGACTCATCAACTTAATACCTCTATAGTTGGAACAATCTTGTATATCACCCTTGTTCTTGTATAAAGGTACCACAAAACTTTTCCTCCATTCCTCTAGCATCTTCTTGCCTCTCCACACAGTATTAAATAAATTTGTGAGCTAAGTTATACCCCGTTCTCCCGTCATTCTCCAGACGTCTATAGGAATATCATCAGGCCCAACAACCCTCCCACTTTTTATCATCTTCAGAGCCTCCTCTACTTTTTTCTTTTGTATCCTTCGATAACATGATCGATTCACATGCTCTTCTGAGTTAACTAACTCCCCTAAGATGATATCATTCTTTTGTTTTTCATTAAATAGCTTATGAAAATATCTTTTCCATCTTGTATTTATATCCTCACTAGCTATAAGCACCCTTCCTTCTTCATCCTTGATGCATCTTACATGCGTAAGGTCCTTTGCTTTCCTCTCACTCGCTTTAGCTAACTTGAAAATATCTTTTTCACCTTCTTTAGAATCAAGTTTCTTATAAAAATGCTCCCAAGCTTTTGCTTTTGCTTCACTAACAATTTTCCTTACTTCTTTCTTTGCTCTTTTGTAGTTTTCCATATTTTCATCAGTCTTATCTCGATATAAGGCTTTAAAACAGGCTCTTTTAATTTTAAGCTTCTCCTGCACTTCCTCACTCCACCACCAAGCCTCCTTTTGTCCTAGAACACCTCCTTTAGACACACCTAACACCTCATTTGCCACCTTCCTAATACAGTTTTCCATATTTAACCACATTTCATCAGCACTACCATCAAGATCCCAAGCCTTTTGTTGCATCATCTTCTCTTTAAATCTCACTTGCTCTTTCTTAAGATTCCACCATTTAATTCTCAAATTCTTAGACACTAATTTTCTCTTCTTTGCCTTCTTCAAATGAACATCCAACACTAAAAGACGATGTTGAGCAGTTAAACTCTCCCCTGGAATAATCTTACAATCCTCACAAGATAAACGATCCTTTCTTCTCAAAGCAAAGTAATCGATCTACGTTCTTGTTAAGCCACTTTTATAGGTAATCAAATGCTCTTCCCATTTTTTGAAGAAAGTATTTGCTATGAAAAGATCATAAGCCATAGAAAAATCAAGGAACGTCTTCCCTTCTTCATTCCTAACACCAAAACCATGATTTCCATGCACTCCTGCATACTCTAAAGCATCTTTTCCCACATGCCCATTTAAATCTCCACCCAAGCAAATCATTTCTGTCTGTAGGATTCCTTGAATTATCATATCAAGCTCTCCCCAAAATTTGTTCTTTATTGTTTCCTCTAGACCAACTTGAGGTGCATAAACTGAAATGACATTCAAGATATCTTCTTCTAAGATTAATTTTATCAAAATAATTCGATCACCCAATCTCTTAATCTCAACCACACTCTCCTTCAAATCCTTATGAATTATAATACCCACGCCGTTTCTACCTTTGTCCCTTCCTGAATACTAAAGTTTGAAACATGTTCTCTCGATTTCCTTTGCTTTTTCACCAACCCACTTAGTCTCTTAAAGGTAAGGAATTTGAATCCTTCTCCTTACCATTGTATCCACAATCTCCATGAGCTTGTTGGTCAAGGTACCAATATTCCAACTACCGAATCTCAGCATTCTTTGTGACACACTTCGATGACGAAGTGGTGGAACTAGCTTCTTTACTCGCATGCGTTCCTTATGCGAGAACCCTTGCATATTTTGGACTACATCCGGGCGGTGATGTAGCGGAACTAACTTCTTTACTCGCATGCGTTCCTCATGCAAGAACCCTTGCTCATTTTGGACTACATCCGGGCGGCGATGTAGCGGAACTAACTTCTTTACTCGCATGCGTTCCTCATGCGAGAACCCTTGCTCATTTATCACTACACCCGGGCGTCGATGCAGCGCATCGCAAGTAGGGAACGCCCCAACGAAATCAGAGTGTTTGCTAGAATTCATGTTTAAAGATCCGACAAATTTTACGCTGGCTGTCGGCTACCTAACGCAACCCTCCTCCTTTACCCGGGCTTGGGATCGGCAATGAAAAGGCACATGAACCTCAACATAGGCGGAGTTTTAAATCGACCAAAATAATTAATCGACCAATTTTGCCCTTTGATTGACCAATCCAGGTCAAAATCATGAGATTAAAAGTTCGTAGTAAAAGAGTCCAAGTTCTAAGTCTCAAATTGATTCTTACCCAAGCCCGAGCCGGTCCGCGGCGGGGCGTGCAGACGTGCATGCGTGGTCCCCAGCCTCACCTCTCACTCTTTGCTACATAAACCATGGGAGGCAAAAGCCTTTTACACCTAGGTTTGTCCACTTTCAGTATGGGACTAAAAACCTCACCCTAATCTCACTGATTTCAACATAAATTCCCATGTCACCATATAATAATTGCATTCTGATTGATGCAATTAGGCTCTCAAATCCAACAATAAGTTGGCCCAAACTCGATTTTATTTAGATTTGATTTCTAGTGGTAGAGAACCTATCTTAAGCAAACCTAAACCAACATCCCTTTCCAACACAATTGAACTCAAACCATGACCAAGTAGGAATGAGGTCTCCTAACAACACAAATCAAAACCTTGGACTTGCAAGGAGTTGCAAACTCACATTAGCACCTCCTTAAGCAACCCATCGACCATCCTCCTTCTAATAAGTTCAACAAGGACAAAGGAATTAAAATCTAGAAGTGGTTGAGACGTCGGTAAAAGAGGAAGGCACTGCACAAGTCACCACAAACCATAGCAACCTCTATACATTGCAGCATGAAAAAAGCCACATTCCAATATGTAAGATAAGTCATTGCAAAAAAAGGTAGTCCAAGGGAGAACGAAGTCGATAGGAGGATGGTGCGAATCTTCACCCCAAAAGTGCACTTCAACTACCCAAGCTGGTGATAACTTGAAAGAAAAATAGATCTAGCTATGACAAACAAAAAAGCACCAACCAAGGAGCATCAATCCCAACCATCTTGAGTATTGATTGAATCACCATGTAGCAATAGAGCTATCATCCCAAACAAGTCAACGATGAAGACCCACACCAAGGACAACATTAAGGATCCACAGTGGCAAGGTCAACTTTTGAAAATGACCCTAGCCAATGACAAAGAAATTACCATCAACAAGGTAAAAGCTTTCTATTAGTGCACATATACTACGATCATTGATTTTGATGTTAACAAAATATTAATGGATTAGCATTTCATTTGGAGATTAAGTATTTCAATTTTGCTTTGGATAAAGCTTGATGGATTATAATCTCAACTTAAGCTCAAGCTCTATGGAAGGGTAAAGGAGCTTGTTGGAGAAAAGCATCAAGGAGAAAAAGATAAAGGCTTGAAGAAAGAAGAAGAGGATTTGATTTCTTTTATTGTATTTGATGTATATTTGTTTGCTTTTTATCTTTGCCTAGATATGTGCTAAATGCCTTAAAATAATGTTAAATAACTTAGGTAGCCGTTAGGTGACCTTAGGAAACAAACCCAACACCTAAAGGCATCAAAACAACCCAGTCCAGGTGTAGGACACCATCCAATTTAGTGATGCGTCAGCCAACCATAAGGTGCCTAGTCATCTAACTACCCAGTGTGCTGACCAATCCATTGAAGGGCATCGACCAATGGTTGACCAATCCTGTAGATGTTGGCTAATCAATGTTTATATTCCTTAGGACTTATGCTTAATTAATACCCTAATCACTTGGTTAATTACCCTAGGTAGATTCACTAATTAGACGTTCAACCCCCATCCAAGGACCATCCAATCCCATTGTAGAGCGTTGCTTGATATTGTACATCTGATGTCCAATCAACTATTTCAGGGATTCAAGACCAAAATCCTCTTTAGTGGCTAGATGACCATGCGTTGTCCAACCACTATAGGACCACATGTTTGATCATAATCTAATTAGTGAAGACATAGCTTGGCTATTCACACCCATAGTAAGGCATCAACCGAAAATTCTTGTTGGTCGATTATCCTAGTTCAAGCACGTTGACCAGGCATCGACTAGTCAGTACTGTCTGACGAATTTGCACAGTTTTTTAGAAATTTGTTATAATATCTAATAGCCTTAATTGTTCTAATAGGTATATATCTTGTTCCTATACATCTAGAAGTGTTCCTAAGAACACTCCCTTGCTTATATAGAACATAGATACACAAAAGAAGTGAGAAACAAGATTGAGAGCCAATTCTTTTCACCTAAATCCAGCTAGTAAGGAATCAAAGAGATGAAATTCTGCTTTACCTCTCCAAGCCACTCACATAATCTCTGAGAGCTTTGTTTCACCATGCTTCCACTCTGATCTACTTCCACCATAGGAAAGTTTGTTGTCCAAAGAAGTTAATTTGTTTAATATTCATTTGGGCTTTATAAGTTATTTTATACTTTATTTTTATTTTGTTTTGTTGTTCAAACTTGCGGATTCCTATCTTCTTTGCAAACAAAAGTTTTTTCATGGAGAATAGAGATCTTGAGATACACTACATCCAGTCTAAAGTTGTGTTATTGTATTGAGGTTGTGTCACCTTCATTTAAGTTGTATGTTAATGAGTTTGATTGATTCAATCAATAGGAATCCAAAGTCGAGAGACTTAGTGGTGGTTTTTTAGCCAGGTTGGCTTTCCACCTAAAATTGATTGTCCATTGTAGTGAATGCTTTTGTGTGATTGCTATCATTTTATTTGATCATCATTTTATATCATCGCACTATTTACCCCTCACTTTAGTGTAATCTACACTTCCCTCGGAGATGCCCCCACAACAAGAGAGTCAACCACCATCACCCACAATCGACATAAGATGAGATGACTTGAAAAGGAGGGAAGTCGAAGGGCTATCCTCAAAGGTTGGAGGGGGGATTGTAGTAGCCACGGTGGTAAGAGGATGAAGAGGTGAGTCTCTATCACAAGGATAGACATAGGAAGATCGTGGCTGGAGGCAGGGAGCATGGATTAGGGGAGGTGGCACCCTTAGGGTTTTTTGGAGGAGGATTAACTCCGGCCAACATTAGCCAAGTAAAAGCTTTTACACCCTTTGTTACGACCCAGTTTCCGGATCCTTACAGGATCCGAGACCGGCTCACCTCGACTAATCCCAAGACCTAGTCGTCTAACAAGAAATAACCAAAAGCAAGAAAATAAACCACATTCACTCATGCAGTATAACTAAGCAAAAGAAAAGTACAAAGCAGTAATAAAAGTAAAACAACTGTCTCAGTACATGCCACCACAACAATAACAACTGGAAATGGAAAGGAAAAAGAAGTAGCGGAAACAGTAAATTAAGAGTCCATTACTTACTACAACAGTGAGGAAAACAGGAAGTACTGAAAGAACAACTACGGCTGAGCTCGGCTAGGCCCAACACCCTCTGCAGCTGAAAACTGAGGCTGCTCATCTCCTGGTCCTGAACAGGGTTACGAAAAGGACAAATTCAGCAAACGCTAAGTAAAGTGGTGTTTACATTATTTAAGTACTATTACAGTAAAAGCAACAACAGGTTTATTCCTCATTTCTATGTATCTCTTTTATGTGTTTCTATTTTTTTTTTCAAATATCCAGGTATTTCTTGATCTTGCATGTTCCTCGTAGGAACGATCTTGATTGCAGTATTTTCCGTAATATAGAAGGTACACGTGGTGCTCTCTTGGCCGAGAGAGTCCCCCGTGGTAGTCCTACACCCAGTCAACTACCCTAGAGTCACTGTCGAGACGTAGCGGTGACTACGGTGCGCGTGATAAGCGTACTGGTAGCTGCCCCGCACTGACACGCGGTCAGTCGTTTCAGCTAGCAGGTACGCCAAAGTACAACATGGAACGGTATAGGGCCTTGCCCTCTCAGAACAGGGGTCTCACCCCTCAAAACCAACCAGGGGTCTCGCCCCTCCACAGTCCACGCACCCTCGTCTTACTATCCCGATTTGCCCAGAGGGCCAAAAAGTCAATGTAGGTTGGCTAGCTTAACCCCGGGGCCGTGGGGTGGCTAGCTCCATCCCTACACTAGTAGCTCGCCTCAGTACTGCATACGCGAGGGCCAACAGGAGTCGATGTAGAGTGGCCAATCCTAACCCCGGGTCACAACCCAAGGGTGGCTAGCTCCGCTCTACACTAAAAGGGGATAGTTGCTCTCCTTGGTACCACGTACACAAGGACCAGCGCACTTCCCGTCTACCATTCCATATTCCATTTATCCGTAGGAGTTCTACTCCTAATTTCCCCGTAGGGTTCATGCTCATGCTCACCTCATTTATCCAGATCCAGATCTCATCTTTCATAATTTATTTATCATCCATATACAGGAAGCTCGTGTTTTCATGATTTAATTCTCAATACATGCAACTGGTGATTTCACAGGTAATTGTTCATAAATTACAGGTAGCTCATAATTATATTACTAACAGTTTAGCTAAAATATGCATGCCAGTACATCATACAATACCAACGATTTATTCAATTCCTCTATCCTAGGGTTCATGCCACATCCTAGGGTTCCATTTGACTATTTCCACAAGCACATTATTAACAGAATTTAAACCATCTACCAGACAATTCAGGAGTACTGGGGGCTCGAACCGCAGACCCAGGTGTCTCTGTGAGCCCTAAACACGTAGTAGGATAAAACCCTATACTAGGGAATACATCACAAAAGGAAGGTTCAGAACAATGTACAAAGGTCTCTAGTGCTTAGAGAAACTCGTAAGGAAACTATAGGTACTTCGTTTACGTAAATCAGATCCCGATTGGACCCCAAACGGGTTAAAAACGTGAGTATTGTCCAAAATCAAATGTCTGGGAATACACCCAGACGTCTTAAAAGATACAGAACCTTACCTCAAGTCCCTGCAATGTCTCAGATGTCCATGCCACCTCTACGATCATCAAAAGGCAGTTCCAGACATTGGACCACTCCTCCGGTTATCTGGAAGCACCTCCTGAGGTCTGGTGTGCTGATCATACGTCTAAAAGTACGTGGGAGAGCATTCCGTGCTCCTTCTCAAGGCTACTCCTACGTACGACAGTCGCAGCCACCAAATCAAGTCCGACAACCACTTTTGCGGTGAGGCCTGCATGGCTGTAACTGTGAAAAGAACGTACCTTCGCGATAAATGAGCTTTCAGACGTCTGGCCTTAACTCCAAACGTCCAGATTCTCTGCCAGCCTTCTGGACTCCGCTTCAGACGTCTGATATTGGAAAATTTCCAGTACTAGGACCTGCTCCCAACGCTCTCCGCCGCGCTCCTCCTCACTCCGCCGTAGCTCCAGCCGCTGTAGATGGTCGAGGCAGCCTCCCCGGGATCTCTCCTCCTCCCGCACGCACCAGTAGTGACCGTGCAAGCTCCACCGAGGTTCTACCAGAGCTCTTCGACCTCGCCCTCCTCCTCCTCCTCCCGCACTCTCCTTCTCACCCTCTCGCCCTCCCTCACTCAACTCCTCTTGCGGCTCTGAAGGTGGGGGTGGTGGTGTGTGGAGTGGAGAGGAGAGGAGGGGAGGGATTTAAATAGGTGGAGTGGGGGCTTAGTGTTCGGGGGAAAGGAGGAAAAAGGAGAGAGAGGAGAAGGTCCTGCACGCCGTGCATGCGTAGGGCACAGTATGCATATAAAAATTTCATTTTCAGATGTCGAGGAAAGGATCTAGACGTCTGACTGAAGCTCCAGACGTCTTAAAAGGTTAAAAGTGGGACGGATCTTTACACCCTTGATGTTACGACCCAATTCCCAAATCCCTACGAGACACGAGAATCGGACCGACTCGACTGATCCTAAGACCCAGTCGTCAAACGAGAAAGTAACCAAAAGAGCAGTAAAATAAACCACATTCACCATGTATATAACTAGCAGTAACAAAATACAGCGGTAAAGAAAAGAAATACACAGTATACACCACCACAACAGTAAAGAAATAAATATGTACATAACATGAAGCTTACAATAAAAAGAGTACAGGGGTAACAGAAACTACTCAATACAACAGAAAGAAGAGTACAGTGGGTACTACACAAGTAACACTACTGGGCTCTACTAGGCCCAGCACCCTCTGCAACCGCCGACTCTGGCTGCTCAACACCTGGTCCTCAAAAGGTAACAAAGGTGACACGTCAGCCAAACGCTGAATAGAGTGGCAACCAAAAGCTAAAAGAAGCAGTAGAGTGTATAGTAGCTGTTATATTTTTACTTTCTTTCCTTATATTTTCCATTTATTCACTATTGGATTATTTCTCAGATCCTTCTCTTGATCTCGTGGTGGTCCTAACCTCAGTCAACCACCCCAAGGTCGTTGACAGACGTAACGGTGATTACGGCACGCACGATAAATGCACGGGTAGCTACCCCGCACTGGCACGCGGTCAGTCATTTCCGTTAACGGGTGCACCCAAAGCACAGCACGGAACCAGTATAGGGCAGAACCCTCTCAGTAACAGGGGCCCAGCCCCTCCACAGTAACCAAACAGGGGTCTTGCCCCTCCACAGTCCGCGCACCCTCACCTGACTACCCTGGTTTGCCCAGTGGGCCTAACAAGTCGGTGTAGGACGGCTAGCAAAACCCCGGGGCCCGTAGGGTAGCTAGTGCTCTCCCTACACTAGTAGCTCTCCTTGGTACTGTGTACACAAGGGCCAAAAGTCGATACAAAGTGGCCAGACCTAACCCCGGGTCCCTGGGGCGGCTAGCTCCACTCTACACTAAACAGGGGGGACAGTCGCTCTCCTTGGTACTCCATACTCAAGGGCCAGCTCACTTCCCTAATTCTATTCCATTCACTTTCCAGGAGTTCTACTCCTTATTCCCCGTAGGGTTCATGCTCTTTCAACTCAGCCAATTTAGGTTTCATCATTTCAGCTTTATATTTATATAGCCCATGTTCCCAACCGTAATTATTCATTCATAATCAGGCAGCTGTTAACCAATTACAGGCAGTTATCATTTCCTTTCTACTTTTCCAAGACTGCAATGTATATGCATTCAAACTAGTTTTCCAGTCCTAGGATGCATGCCATACCCTAGGATCTATCATTCAATCCAGTTTTCCAGTCCTAGGATTCATGCAATACCCTAGGATCTATCATTCAATCTAGTTTTTCAATACTAGGGTTCATGCAATACCCTAAACTCTATTAATTATTTCACAAATGCATAATTTTTGATAAATAATTGAAAGGGCCACTCTACCCGCAAAATCGGGAGTATTGGGGGCGTAATCGGTAAGCCCACGCGCCTCCGCAATCCCTAGAGCCCTAACGGAACAGGGTCCTAACACAAGGATCAAATACAAGGAGCTACTCAGAACAGCATACAATTACTGTAAACAGGTAGAGGAACTAAATCTGAGAAGAAAGAAACTTGAAACGAGGAAAACGGACTCCGAACGGACCCTAAACGGGTCAAAACGACAAGTCTGCCCAAAATCAGACGTCTGGAACTTCTTCCAGACGTCTTAAATGATAGCTCAGGTCATACCTTGATCTACGCGGTCCCTCAGAAGTCCAGAAGCCCGTTGAACCGTCTGGACTTAGTTTCCAGACGTCCGACTGTCACTCCGGACATCTGGAGACCCTCTCCGTCATCTGGTTCTATGCCCAGACGTCCGATCTGTATGGAATGGCGTGCCCTTACGCCTTCCCGAACAAGTCCTGCATACACACACGCCCGTTCTCAACACGAAAGGATGCAGAAGACTTCAGCGGAACAGCTGCATGGCCGTACACGCGAAAGAAGAAGGAAGGTAAAATATCGTACCTTTCAGACGTCTGGACCTTCCTCCAGACTTCTCCTGCGTCGTCTGGACGTATGTCCAGACGTCTGATTCTGGGAAATTTTCCCAGAATCAGGACCTCGTCGCCCTCCACTCGCAGCGCACGGCCGTGCCACGCTACGCTCACCTGCTGCCTGAGCTGCAGCAGCTCCTCCCCAGCACCACCCGCTTGCTGCGCACTCGCCGGTCGGCTTTGGCTACTCCGGCGAGCTCACACCCTCATGGTCAAGCTCCCTCTTCCTCTCGCAACAGCCCCTCCTCTCCACACACTCGCAGCAGCCGCTGCTACCGCCCTCGCCTGCTCACGCTCTCGCTGACAGGGAGAAGAAGAAGAAGAAGGCGGTGGAGTGAGGGTGAGGGAGAGAGAGGGGTGTATTTGAAGGCAGCCGCAGGGAGAGAGAGAGGAAAAGGCTGCGTCTGCAGGGAGGGAGGAAAGAGAAGGAGGAGGGCGGCGGGTGTAGTCTGCGCGTGCATGTGTGCAGACACGAACCCGTATGTCGAAAAAATTTAATTCCAGACGTCTAGGAAGGCTTTCAGACGTCTGAACCACTTCCCAGACGTCTTAAACGACGTTTGCTGCCCCAAGTTATAACACTTGATGATCCACTTCACTGCTTTTTTTGTCCATTAATTTTCTATCTCATTTCCGTAGCATATCTTAAGTTGCCATATTAGATTGTGATCCTAAACCTATAATTTTGAACTTAAACAAGGCCATCCTTGAGAATGCATCCAAAGTTAGATCAAATTAAGTTTCCAACTATGCCATCAATTATTCATAATCCCTAAATACAAAACTCCATGTCTAAAGCTACTTATCCTGAAATGGTTCATATTGAGTCTCCTATCTATGTACCATCCTATCTCAAATCTCAAAATTAAATAAACAGCTTACTCAACTCACCGTACAAACCGACAGAGCAATTAGGTCCAAAAGACTCGGTTAAAATCCTAACGGTAGCAACGGAGCAAGGAATTTGGATAAAGGAAATGAGCATATATATATATATATATATGTGCGCGCGCACGTGTGCGTGTAAAAATACATTATATGACATATTTGCGATGCATAGTCAGGGTGTATCTACGTAAAATAGTTTTGTATTAATGTAAAATAATTATAAAATAATTTTAAGTGATTTTAAATTTATAAGAAATAGTTATACAATAATTTTATATTAATACAAAATAATTTATATTTTTTTATATTACGAAACACATTAATTTTTATATTTTTATACCAACACTCGACACTAAATATTTTTTTTAGATTTTTTAGTTACGTTGCGTGCATGTAAAGTATATTCCTATTTGTTTAAGTTCCATGGGTTAACAAGTTATACAGCGTAAAGTTTTGTCTAATTAATTAATTAACTTGAAAACTTAATTTCCTTATTTTCTTTCAGTTATAATGTTGTAATTGACTAATTTTCTAACATGACATACAATGATTTAAACGAATCAAGATAAAAATACTCATATTATGCTAAACGTCACAGAACTACCACTAGGGTATAAAGACTTAATACGATATATATAATAGTATCACTAACCTGATTAGTTAAGTCGACACCAGCAACGCCTTTACTTTCTAACATCTCTGTACTGATTACCACCTCAATTAATTTAAACTATTTAATCAATGAACATCTTAGGATGAGGAAGGGTGACGTGGAATTAATGATGAATAACGTAAAAAATAGAAATATTAGAAAGAAAGAGGGCATAAAATTGAAGATGAAAAATAAGTATTTTTTTTCTCCCTTCGCAAAAGGTAATTTACTCAAAAATTTAGCAGGCACATGACATGACCTACGAATGCATGGTCTTCTCTTTACACCTCTGTACATACTTTACTTTTATTTTTCTAAAAAAAAAAATGCCCGAGTCAATCTTATATAACCCCCCACTTGAAGGCTACAAAACGATAAGAAGACCGGGCCAAGGCATGTCAATTACGATAAAAATGAAGATTAATAACGACTTGTGGATTACTACATATCACAAGAGATCAAAATAAAAAATCTTGATCCATTGCTTCCTCACAGGAGAGCAACAAAAATAATAAAAATAGAAGCATCATTATATATGGATGTAAGATATCTTTAGTTTGCTGAGATTCACCTTATCTCACGATACTGAATACTTTCACACAGCATCAATTAGCCAGTCTGCAGACATACATCGTTAATAATTTTCACGCACAACTTCATCGGGACTTGATTTCTTGCCTGAGTACGCGGATGGGTTAGTTAATTTCGTTCCAATCAGAGAGACCTTACGGTTCCACATAAAGCTCTGCTTTCATGATAACTAGCGATCCAAACGATAATCTCAATAGATTTCGGAATTGTTTCAGCTGCCACAACATTAATTTGACGAGTTTAGCTGCGGTGGACACTTAATTTATCCTGATGTTAAGAATGAAGTTACGATGGAAAATTAAGCAAGCCACCAATTGCTGTTGCGAGAGAGATTCTCATATCTATATGAAACTTACCTGTACGCATTGATATGGAGAGCTATGGTCCTCCCTTAACTTTTACGTGTCTTTTTTAATATATTGACTATTTTTCATGTTAGTCCTCTCTTGTTTGCATATTGATTTACACATTAAAAAAAATTAAAAATGCTTAGTTTAATTAAAAAAATATATACCCAATCGTTTTGTGAATCTTAAGGTAAGAAAAATATGAGAAAAATAAATATTCTTAATTTTTTTTTATGATAAGTACATGTGATATTCAATTATCTTTAATATTTTTTAATTAATTATCTTTTAATTAATTAATACATATACATGAAATATAACTAACATCTTCATTTCAACGTGACAATAAATTAATTACTTAGATCTTTCACATTACACTTCTTTGTTTTTTTTATATTTTACTTATTATTATTCTATCTTTATGAATGTAATCTTTCAAGTAAACTCAAAAGTTTTTATAATTTTCAAAAATTTATTTATATAGTCATAAAATAATATCTTTTAAAGAAATTAACATATAAAATTCAAATAATTACTTTTTTTATGAGAAATCTAAGCAATGATTTAATTACTTTTCTTTAGCAAAATAATTTTTCTACTAATTTTAATTGTTATAATTAACAAGTGCATATTTATTTGATTTTGTTAATTAATTTACAGAATATCTTTTTAACAAATAGTTTGAAAGATGATTTTTTATTTAAATAAAGGTTAATAGGTTATTTTTTATTTTAAAAAATAAATATGAGTTATTTTATCTTTCATTTATTTATTTTAAAAAATATTATGCTATTGAGCCATCTTGATAATTTTTCTGATTCCATCCCTGTAATCGATGATGAGGAAATGAAAGAAGAAGCAAAAGGACCCTTAATTAATGTGTAAACACTTTTAGACACTTTGGATGATTAAAATGCAAGTAATTATGGACACCATTCCGCTGAAAGAGTTTTGTTTCTCCGTTTCCTGTTTCATCTTCGCTCAACAATTAGTAGAGACTTCTCTGCATTAAGATTTTGTTAACATATAATATCCTTTAATTATGTCAATCGATGTCCATATATAATTTTTATATAAATTCGTCATGAAACTAAATAGAACAGCTTCTAGATCTCCTTCGTCAATATGCATGTGAGAGAAATCCTCCAACTGCTCGTGTAGCTAACTGTAATTTCAGGACTTACTTATCCATGACAATAATTAATTGACGGTGCTGCTGCTAATTAATTAATTGTGTCCCTTGTGAAGGTATCATCAGCAGACTCTAATGCAGAAGCAGTTGTCCTCTACGGCCTCTCCAGTCCGCCTTCTTTAGACCTGAAAGCCTCGTGGAGAGATACCGTCAACACTTCCATCGCGCCATATGCCTATACAGTACATTAACTCCACTTTGCTTCAGGTTCTGCGATCCATATATATATATATATATATATATATATATATATATATATATATATAGAGAGAGAGAGAGAGAGAGAGAGAGAGATCCTAAAATTTTAGGTATTACGTGTACATCATTCGATTTTAATCTAGTAGATAAAATAAATATCACCAATTATACAATCGTGATATTATAATGATGCAAATAAAGTGGATATTACCAAAAAAAAACTATCATTCTTAACTTCAGAAAATACATTTCTAAAAGTTATAATCAATTAAATCAATTAGTATTAATAAATATTAAAAATAGAATGTGAATACAACTATTTACATAATAAAAATCACGTATAACAAGTAAAACAATAATAAAAAAATTATAACATCATTATATTCGATTTATAATAAGATTTGAATATGATTGTAACAAATAAGTTTTATAATTATAATAAATCAAATGAATATTGTAATAAATACATGATCAAGTTGTAACATCCTCATACTAAATAAAGTTATAATATAACTAGAGCTAAGTAATAAAATGTACATCGTAGAGAATTCTAATCAAATTAAATGATATAATATATACAAATGACGTAACTTATACAAAGAACATTAACAAAATATTATAATAACTTCGATGAACCATTGTAATATAAGTTTATTTTATTTGTAATCAAATAACTTCAACGAGGTAATGGAATAAACGTAAGTTATAATGAATATATACACGAGTTGTAACATTATCAGAGTAAATGATGTTGTGTGTTACAAATAATGCAATGTGTTATAGTTGTAATACAAGTGTGACTATGAAAAAATATATACAATGAAAGTTTTTTTAGTATTGTAATACAATTAGAAATGTATTGTGACTTATATGTTACATTTAGAGAAAGTTATGTTGTAATCTGTATGAGGACAACCGTATGATGATGTGTGTAACTCCAAAACAAATCTTCTGAAATTTACGTGAGATGATAGAGGTTGATTGCTAAAAAAAACTTTACACTTTAAATACCATAAAAACTTAAAATTAATAAAATAAGAAATAAAAACCACTAAAATAAGTCCTAATGATTTTATCAATTAACGACATGATTGTATAATCATAAAGTTATACTTATTTTAAGATTTTTAAATACTATATACTCTTTATATATATATATATATATATATATTACAACACGACATTTGAAAGTCATATATACTGCAACTTAATTGTCATTTTCTTCCTAATTTGTGTCTGTGGCAGAAATGGGCATATTCTCTCAACGAGGGCTCTGATATAAAAATTTCATACAACAGTAGTTCAAGCCAGCAGGACTCCGCTCCTTTGATACTTGCCATCATCCAAGGTGATATATTTCTCTCTTTTAACTTTAAAGGTTTTGATTGCCTGTGGAACGTAATTTGGTGTCTGGCATAAATAATTAATGCATGGTTTGATGGATTTTTAATTGAATAAAAATTAAATTCACTTATAAATAAATTATTAGAAAGATTTTACAAATCTTAGAATCTCTGATTCTCATATACATTGATAATTCCAAAATCAAAGAGAATGTGAATGGATATCTGTATTGATCCCTTGACCTTCTTAGTGAAGGATGCGTGCAGCAATCCTTCTATTTCCCGTAAAGCTTTTCGACAGGGTTTGGTGATGGTGCTTCTAAGGATCTAGAAAGAATGAGCATAGAAGAAAGAGGGAGACGTTATGTTCTCGTACCTCTTCAGTTTCTACCTAAGGCCCTTATATTTCCTACAATGGGGTACAAGAAAACAAAACTGCCCATTACTCGCATATCTCCAGGAACCATAGCCACAATATTTTTGAAATTGACAGTTCTACCTATCAACAAAACATAATTCCTCAGAGGGTTTCTATGTAATTAACCTCATATCCTTGGAAGTGAAATTTACTCAATTCTTATTAGATCACAAAATGGGCATATTTACCAATATATATATATGATATATATTAATATAAGTCTCCTTATAATAATATATGTATGTCCACTAATTATTCTAACAATTTCTCACTTGAGCAACATATATTATCCACATAGACTTATATTAAATTAAATTGTATGAGCTCAAAAAACTGTATATCATATGCATATGAAAATACACCTCTACCAATTTCGTCCATACTGTGTTAGTCATAGGATCAATGCGGTCTTCGTCACTTTATATTTGACTAAACCCCTCAATGATCACATACAGTAGCACAAATAATGACATAGATCAAATATGGGTACATAGCATAAAAAATTGCATGTCTAAATGATCCATACATGCCTATTTTTTAACTAGACCAACCTGATTATAAGAGATTAAGAATGTAGTATAAATTGAGTTAAAAAACAAACATAACTTTATTTGCGCAAAAATAAATGTATATGTCCACTCATAATAAATACCAGAATGAAACAAACTCCCATTGAACTACACTATCATATAAAAGATACAACACCCATTCGGGCTACAAGCTCCTGAAAGACTCTAGGCGTTGGCCCCTTAGTGAGCGGGTCTGCCACCATAGAGTGAGTTTCAATGTGCTCTATGGACACTTGACCACTTTGAACTTTTTCTTTAACTGCCAAAAACTTAATGTCAAGATGTTTTAACCTCGACGAACTTCTATTGTTATTGGAAAACAACACTGCTGAATTATTATCACAATAGATTCATAGTGGTCTTTTAGCACTACCCAAAATGCCTAAAGCTGTGATAAAATTCTTAAGCCATATTCCCTAATTCAAGGCCTCAAAACATGCTATAAATTCTGCTTTCATGGTAGAGGTGGCTATCATCATTTGCTTAGCATTCCTCCACGAAATAGCTCCTCTCGCCAGCAGAAATAGATCTTCAGCTATCCTAACAACCCGCAAATTTGGAGTCCGAATACTGAGGACCTCCAAAGTATCAAATCTCTTATATGTGAGCATGAAGTCTTTTATTTTCTGAAGATATCGCATGACTCGCTTGGCTGCCTTCCAATGATTAGGTCTGGGATTGCTCAAATATCTGCCTAACATGCCAACAATGTATGCAATATCTGATCGCGTGCAGACTTGTGCATACATCAAACTTCCCACTGCCGACACATAGGGAATGTTCTCCATTTCTTTAGCTTCAACCTGGTTCTTAGGGCACTGATTAAGGGAGAATTTATCCCCTGTAGCCACAGGAGTGTTTCCTTCTTTATAGTTTTTCATGTCAAATCTCTTTAAAATGGTTTCAATGTAGTTCTTCTGTAATAATCCAAGGATACCTAGAGAGCGGCCTCGGTGTGTCTAGATTCCTAATACAAAAGAAGCTTCATCAAAATCCATCATCTCAAATTTGTTTGAAAGAAATCTCTTGATTTCAAATAGTAAACCATTATCATTAGAGGCAAATAATATGTCATCGACATATAAAATTAGGAAAACATGTTTGCCCTTATCGAATTTGTGGTAAACACATTCATCAACTGAATTTTTGTCAAATCCAAATGAGACAACAACCTGATGAAATTTGTAATACCACTGTCATGAAGCTTGTTTTAGACCATAGATGACTTTCTTTAATATGCAAACCATTTGCTTTGCATCACCTAAGGCAAAGCATTCTGGTTGCACCATATATATTGTTTCATCAATGTCACCATTGAGAAATGCCATTTTACATCCATTTGGTGTAGCTCTAAGTCAAAATGAGCCACCAAAGCCATAATGGTTCTAAAAGAAACTTTAGAAGAGACAAGGGAGAATGTCTCGTTGAAATCAATGCCTTCCTTTTGAGTGAAGCCTTTTGCAACAAGACAAGCCTTATACTTATCCACATTGTCTTTAGAATCTCTCTTGGTCTTAAAAATCCATTTACAACCAATGGGTTTTACACCATGAGGCAATGGGACAAGTTCCCAAACGTCATTGTCACTCATTGATTTCATTTCTTTATTCATGGCATCAGTCCATTCTCAAGAATGGAAACTCCTCATGGCATGAGTGATTGAAATGAGACCGTATCCATTTAGTCTGCCTCTAGTTCATGGAGAAATACAACATAGTCAGTGAAAATTACACTTCTCCTTTCCCTAGTGGACCGCCTAAGGAGTGCTTCCTGAACATTTTGAGGTTGTTGAGTTTAATCCATAGGGAGATTTTCACCATTACTTTCATCCCTCTCAGTCGTTGGAACAACAACTTGACCCTTTTCAATAATATCCATAGGAATAAGGTCAGGTTCCTGAAAAGTAATGTGCCTATCACCTCCACCTAAACTAATATCCTAAGAAAAATGGGTGTTTCTCGTTTCAAAAAAATGAGTGAGTCTCAGGGATAAAGAACTTATATCCCTCAGACCTCTCGGAGTATCCAACAAAATAGCAGCTGACCATTCTGGAGTCCAATTTCCTTTCATTAGTCCTATAAGGCCTAGCCTCAGTTGGACATCCCCAAATATGAAAGTGCCTAAGGCTTGGTAATTTACCAATCCACATTTCATATGGGGTTTTTGATACTGCTTTTGATGGTACTCTATTTAAAATGTATACTGTCGTCTTTAACGCTTCTCCCCAGAGGGACTCTGGTAAAGAAGTATGATTAATCATGCTTCTCAGCATATCCTTAAGAGTCCTATTGCGCTTTTCTGCAACACCATTCATGCTAGGTGTCTCTAGCATGGTGTATTGAGGCATAATTTCACATTCATCTAGGAATGAAGCAAATGGTCATTAATGCTGTTCTTCTGATCCATCATATCTGTCATAGTATTCACCACCACGGTTGCACCTTTCTGCAACACCATTCATGCTAAGTGTCCCTGGCATGGTGTATTAAGGCATAATTCCATATCATCTAGGAATGAAGCAAAAGATCATTGATGTTGGTCTTCTGATCTATCATATCTGTCGTAGTATTCACCACCACGATTAAATCTGATAGCTTTAATCATTTTCCCAAGTTGATTTTCAACTTCGGCCTTGTAGGATTTGAAAGCATCTAAAAACTGTAATTTCTCATTAATCAGATATAAGTATCCATATCTAGAGAAATCGTCTATGAACATAATAAAATATTATTGACCATTCCATGAAGTCGTAGAGAATGGCCCACAAATATCTGTATGTATCAGTTCTAAGACGTCTGTAGCTCTTATGGCACCTACACCTGATTTTTTTGTTTGTTTCCCTTTTAAACATTCTACATAGACATTTAAATCCAAATAATTAAGGAATGGAGAATTCCTATGGAAATAAGACTATCAATTCTCTTTTTAGAGATATGACCCAAATGCCTATGCCATAACATTCCGGAATCCTCACAAGTTAATTTTCTTTTCATACCACTAGAGGTAGCATGCAAGGTTTCAAAACTAGAGGAAGACCTATGAAGCTTATATAGATTGTCATTCAAAGATAACGAACCAGTAGCAATAAGACTTGAATCAAGAAACAACTTAAATTTCTTATCTCCAAAAGAACAAGAATAACCTGATTTGTCTAATAGATAAACAAAAATTAAGTTCTATCTAAATGACAGTACTACAAAAGTTTCTTTCAAATCTAAAACATAACCAGTACTTAAAAATAATATAAAATTTGCAACAACTTCGACCTCCACCTTCTTGCTATCGCCCACGTATGTGAATCCTTCGGCTTTACTTAACAGTAGACAATTTAAGCAACCCTGCATAGACATCCTAATGTGAACCGTTGTTCCTGAATCTATCCACCAAATGTCTAAGGGTACGGAAGCTAAATTAACTTCTGAACATAAGAAAGATACTTACCCTTCATGTCATGCCAGGCGTGATACTTTATACAGTCCTTCTTTACGTGTCCACCTTTGCAGAAGAAATAGGTTGCCTTAGGCTTCTTCTACTTGCCTTTAGATGAAGAACTAGTAGCAGCATCATTCACCCTTTTCCTTTTGGAACTAGTAACTAAATGAGCACCTTCAGGTTTGTCTTGCTTAAGTCTCTCCTCTTCTTGCACACAATGAGAAATGAGCTCATTGAGAGACCATTTCTCCCTTTGACAATTATAACTTATTTTAAGCTGTCTATACTGTGCAGGAAGGGATATCAAAACTAAATGCACCAAGAGGTCTTCCGACAATTCCAATTTCAGTGCCTTTAGCATTGAAGCCAGATGAGACATCTCTATAATGTGCTCCCTTATGCTCCTAGTTCCTTTATACTTAAGAGAGACAAGTTTCCACAAAAGGTTGCTTGTCTCAACCTTTTCATTTTTCGTAAAACGTTTCTCTATCTCATCAAGGAATCCTTTGGCATTGGACTCCTCTGAGATAGCATCCCTAAAGTTTTTTGGTATGGCATGCTTCATGATCATTAGACACATGTGATGGGAACACTCCCACCTCTCAATGTACTTCTTAGCATTAGCAGTACTTTGATCCGTAAGAGGAGGAGGTTGTTCCACCCGTAATGCAAGGTCGAGATCCATGCACCCCAGAACTATCATGACACTCTCCTTCTAGAATTTGAAGTTAGACCCATTTAATTCTGAAATGGAGTTCAAATTGGTAGTAATAGCAGATGCAGAGGAGTTAATTGAAATAAAAAATAAAAAACATGCTCTGATGAATAAATAAACTTGAGAAAACCATACAATATTGGCATTGAGTCTTTGGACAGAAATAACAATATCATAAGAGGTAGAAATGAATAACTAAACATGAGAGTTTAAAAATGCAAGTTAGATGAATTTATCTTTGGATTAATTCATTACTCACATATAAAACCAAAGTAAACAACTCATATTTGTTATCAATTACTTTGTGAGGTTCAGTCAAGTAGTAAATCTCCTTTGGGTTGTTCACTACTCACAGGAACAACACAAAAGTAGTCATTTTGATGTTATAGATCAATTAACACAAGAAACAATGAACTGCTTTGGCAAATAAATTGTTAAATGCACTAATCAATCTATATACACCAAAACCAACTACAATAATGTAGTACCATAGATAGTTATACCCAATGATTCATGATCAAATAGTTTATATCCCCAATCAACATGCCAGTACCGGTACTGGTCTTTTTGTACCGATAGTAGGATGATATGTACCAATACTGGTCTTTATGTACCAGTACTACATGAGTACTAGACCAATCCTGAAACCATGTCCAGTATCATACATGTACTGGTACTAATATTAGGTACCAGTACCCCATTGATACTGGACCGATCCTGGGATGCAACCAGTATCCTACATGTACCAATACTCATGATGAGTATCGGTACTCCATCGATACTGGCAGTACTCATGTAGTGTGTCCAGTATCCCATATGTACCAGTACTCATGATGAGTACCGGTACTACCTTGATACTAGAACAGACTTGGGTCCTGACTAGTATCCCTCATGTACCGGTACTCATAATGAGTACCAGTACTTCTTCAATACTAGTAGCGCTCTTGGGCATAACCAGTATCCTTCATGTACCGGTACTCATGATGAATACCCATACCATATAGATACTGGCGACACTTCAGGAAGCACCCGATCGGTACCTGTACCTTACTAGTATTGGTACTTATCATGAGTACCGATATCAGACCGGTTACGGCCTGATTCCAAGGTGGCAATTAGAATTCAAGATCACACATAAACATCCCAAAATCAATCTTGGATCAAAAATGATGTTACAGTAATCACAAAGGAATTAAAACTAACACGAATCACGCTTTAAAACATTGATTCAACTAAGATAGGCTTAAAACGTTGAATCAAACATGATTTCAAGGATTATTCATATCCAAATGAAAAACTCCAAGAAATCAAACGTCATATTACAATGCAACGGAAATCTGAGGGCTCTAATACCACTTGATAGATTTTTAATCGAATGAAAATCAAATAAACTTATAAACAAATCATTGGAAGATTTCACAAATCCCAAAATCTTTGATTCTCATATGCATTGATAATCCTAAAACCAAAGAGAGTGTGAATGGATACCTGTGTCCATCTCTTGATCTTCTCAATGAAGGATGCGTGCAACAATCCTTCTATTTCCCGTAGAGTTTTCCGTCGAGGTTTGGCGATGGTGCTTCCAAGGATCCAGAGAGAATGAGCACAGAAGAGAGAGGGAGACGTTATGCTCTCGTACCCCTTCGGTTTCCACCTAAGACCCTTATATATCCAACAATGGGGTGTGGGAAAACAAAACTGCCCATTACTCGCATATCCCCGAAGACCATAACCACAATATTTTTGAATTGGCTGTTCTACCCATCAACAAACCGTAATTCCTCAGAGAGTTTCTATGTAATTAACCGCATATCCTTGGAAGTGCAATTTACCTAATTCTTATTTGTAACGACCCGGACTCTGCTCGCGACGCCGCCCACGTCGCACCTCGCGTTCCTGCTGCTCAGACTGCAGCAGGTCCCTCTCCACGTCGTTCCGCGCCGCCTACGTCCTCCGCCGGCCGGCCAAGCCGCTCCGGCGAGCTCGCCCTCACAGGAGAGCTCCGCCCTCGCACGCCGCGCCTCCTCCGCGCTCACTGCAGCCGCCGCTGCAGCCCTTGCGCTCGCTCGCTCTCGTGCACAGGAAGGAGAAGAAGAAGGAGACGGTGGAGACGGGAGGGGAGGCGTGGCCCTTTTAAGGCCGCGCGGAGAGGAGAGAGAGAAGCCGCGGCAGTCGTCTGCAGCCGCAGAAGAAAAAGAGGGAATAACGAATATGCGGTCTACGCGCGCAGGCGCGCAGACGACTCGCGGGTGTGGGCGAACAACGGTTTTTCAGACGTCTGTAAACCATCCCAGACGTCTGGCAAGACGTCTGGATGTGATCCCAGACGTCTGGTCAGACGTCTGGGCCACCTCCCAGACGTCTTAAAATACGTCCGGGGCATGCATTCGTAACAATATAACAAACTCAAAGGAAGTTTCGTCCCGAAACTTGCGCCAACTAGGGTCCGGGAAAAGACGTCCAAATAACCATAACAAACTCAAAGAGGACCCAGGCCGGTCCGAAAAGACGTACCTGCGAAAAGCTCCGGGTACCGCTCCCGCATTGCCGCCTCAGGCTCCCAGGTAGCCTCCTCGTACCGTTGGCTCCTCCACAAAACCTTTACCAAGGGTACTTGCTTTCGTCTCAACCGGCGGACGGCTCGGTCTAGGATCTGCACTGGCCGCTCGGGGTAGGTCAGGTCGTCGCTCACCTCGACGCTCTCGTGACTCAGTACGTGGCTGGGATCGGCTACGTACTTCCTGAGGTTGACACGTGGAACACGTCGTGCACACCAGAAAGCTGCGGGGGAAGGGCAAGTCTGTAAGCAACGGGTCCAACCCGCTCCAGGACCTCAAAGGGCCCCACGAACCTCGGCGCAAGCTTCCCTCTCACCCCAAACCGCTGTAAGCCCTTCATGGGCGAAACACGAAGGAAGACGTGGTCCCCAACCTCGAACTGCACCTCTCTGCGTCTGCGATCCGCGTAGCTCTTCTGTCTGCTCCTGACAGTGCGGAGTCGTCTGTGGATCTGCTCAACTACCTCCTGACTCTGCCGGATCAACCTGGGGCCAACCTCCCACTTGGTCCCCACCTCAACCCAACTCAAGGGTGCCGTACACTTCCGTCCGTACAGAGCCTCATAGGGAGCCATGCCGATGCTCGAGTGATAACTGTTGTTGTATGCAAACTCCGCCAGGGGCAGGTGCTCCTTCCAAGAGCCCCTCCAGTCCAGTACACAGGAATGCAAAAGGTCCTCAAGTGTCTGTATCGTGCGCTCAGACTGTCCGTCCGTCTGGGGGTGGTAAGCCGTGCTAAACCTCAACCTCGTCCCCAAGGCCTGCTGAAACTCAGCCCAAAACTGGGACGTAAAGCGGGTATCCCGGTCGGATACGATCTCCCGCGGAACTCCGTGTAGTCGCACCACATCACGGATATACCTCTCTGCCAACTATGCTGGTCCCAAAGTGACTCGGATCGGCAAGAATCGCGCCGTCTTCGTCAATCTATCCACTATTACCCAGACTGCGTCGTGTCCCCACTGGGTAACAGGTAAGCCCACCACCAAGTCCATGGTGATGCTCTCCCACTTCCACTCTGGTACTAGAAGCGGCTGAAGCGGCCCTGCAGGCCTCTGATGCTCGGCTTTCACCTGCTGGCACACTAAGCACTGTTGCACGAACTCACCCACATCCCGCTTCATCCCTCTCCACCAAAACTCGCGTCTCAAGTCATGGTACATTTTCGTGTTTCCGGGATGTATGGTGAATCTGGAACCGTGTGCCTCAGTCAGGAGCTCTCTCAACAGCTCCTCGTCTCTAGGGACGCACAACCGTCCCCTCAAGCGTAACACCTGGTCTGTGAAAGAGAAGTCCCCTGGGTCCCCTGATAGTACTCTGTCGCGCAAAGACTGCAGGTACGGATCAGCCATCTGTCCTGTGATGATACGGTCTATCAGCTCTATCCTGTTCTGCCGTGTCACCGTCACTGCCCCACAGTATCCTCGTAACTCTAGAGGTCGCCAACTGCCCACCACCTCCAAAAGGCTCCAACTCTGTAACTGTAGACTGGCTAAGCGTGCGGGCGCCTTACGGCTCAAGGCGTCAGCCACCACATTGGCCATTCCCGGGTGGTAGGAGATGCTGCAATCGTAGTCCTTTAGGAGCTCCAACCAACGTCTCTGTCTCATGTTGAGCTCCCTCTGGTCAAAAAGATACCTGAGGCTCTTGTGATCTGTAAAAATCTCGAAGGTCTCACCGTACAAGTAGTGCCTCCAGGTCTTCAGCGCGAAGACAACAGCTGCCAACTCTAGGTCGTGGGTAGGGTAGGTATGCTCATGGGGCTTCAGTTGCCGCAAAGCGTAAGCGACAACGTGACCCCTATGCATGAGCACACCTCCTAACCCCTGCAAGGAAGCGTCCGTGTACACAACGAACCCGCCACTACTGTCAGGGATGGTGAGCACGGGAGCCGAGGTCAACCTCTCCTTCAGCTTCAGAAAACACGCCTCACAGGTGTCTTTCCAAGCGAAAGGCACGTCCTTCCGGGTCAACTGTGTCATAGGACGCGCAATCTGCGAAAACCCTCTGATGAACAGTCTGTAGTAACCTGCCAGTCCCAGGAAATTGCGAATCTCAGTGACTGAACGCAGTCTCTCCCACCTGAGCACTGCCTCGACCTTGGCGGGGTCCACCGCCAGGCCGTCACCAGAGATCACATGACCCAAGAAGGTCACCTCCCTCAACCAGAACTCGCACTTGCTGTATTTGGCGTACAGCCTGCGTCATCTCAGAGTGTCCAGAACCATCCGCAAGTGCTGTCCGTGCTGCGTCCGATCTCTAGAATAGATGAGCACATCATCTATGAAAACCACCACGAACTGATCCAAGTACGGTCTAAACACCCTGTTCATCAGGTCCATGAAAGCAGCGGGGGCATTGGTCAGCCCAAACGGCATGACCAAAAACTCGTAGTGTCTGTACCGGGTGCGGAAAGCTGTCTTGGAGACGTCGGTCTCCCTGATCCTCAACTGGTGGTATCCAGACCTCAAGTCTATCTTGGAAAACACCGTGGCACCCCGCAACTGGTCAAACAAATCGTCGATCCTCGGCAGCGGATATCTGTTCTTGATGGTGACCCTATTCAGTTGTCGGTAGTTCACACAAAGGCGTAGGGTCCCATCCTTCTTCTTCACAAACAGTACCGGGGCTCCCCAGGGAGACGCACTGGGCCTCACGAAACCTTTTTCCAAAAGGTCCTGCAACTGGGACTTGAGCTCTCGCAGCTCAAGCGGTGCCATCCTGTATGGCGCGGTGGAGATGGGGCTGGTCCCTGGTACTAGTGAGATCTCAAACTCGATCTCACGCTCGGGCGGTAGTCCTAGTAACTCGTCTGGAAACACGTCGGGGAACTCTCTGACCACCGGGATGCTCTGGAAGTCTGCCACAGGGCTGGGCTCTGCCACCACACAGGCTAGGAAGCCCTCACACCCCTGGCTCAAAAGTCTCACCGCCCGAAGTGTCGAAATGCACCTGAAACCTCCGTCTACTGGCTGCTCGTGAAACTCGAAAGAAGGCAACTCCGGAATGGAGAAGACAATCTTCCTCTCAAAACAGTCTACCAAGGCGTGCTAAGCGGACAGCCAATCCATCCCCAGAATCACTCCAAAGTCCTCCATCTGTATCATAATCAGGTCAGCTGGCAGGCTATGTCCCCCGATGCTGACCCCGCAACCCGTGTACACCTCCTCAGCTACAAACGGCTGACCACTCGGACCTCTGATTACGAACGGATTCTCTAACAGTGTATAATCTTGGTCCAAACTAACTGCGAAACTGGCTGCGACAAACGAGTGCGTAGCGCCGGAATCGAAAAGCGTGTAAACGAGTCTGCCAGAAACTGAAACCATACCTGCTACCACGAATCCCGATGCTCTAGCGTCCCTGTGTGTTAGGGCGTTGATACGCCCCTCAGCTCTAGGTGCGGACGAAGCTGCCACACTCTGCGTTGGATGGGTAGGTGCTGGCCGGTACCCTCCTCGCGACTGCTGTCCTCCTCGTGCCTGGGAACCGCGGCCTCCTGCGTGCCCTCCAGTGCTCTGCACGGGAAGTATTTGCTGACCTCCTGCCCTAGATGGGCAGTCCCTCCTGACGTGGCCCGGCTAGCCACACCGGTAGCAGAGGGGAACCCGACTCCCGCCCTCAGTGAGTCCCTGCTGTTGGCTAGGCGGGGGTCCGGTGCTGGCGACTGGCCCCTGTCGAGGGCCCCCAAAGGCCACTGATGGCCCTGCACAACGTGACGGCTCTCCTGCGGACGCCACGTGTCTCCGTTCTCGCCGGCCCTGTGAGAAGTCTGGCTGAAAGGGCCTCTTCCGCCTGCCGTCAGTCTCTCGTGCGGACGGGTTGGTCTCCTCGTAAGTCATAGCTGCCTCTACCACCCTCGAAAACGTCGGCAGCTTCAGGGGTTTGACATACCCCCGGATCGTAGGCCGGAGCCCCTCGGTGAACCTCCAAAGGCGCTCCTCCTCAGTGGCTACCGCTGTCGCTGCAAAGCGGGACGGCTCCAAGAAACGCGTGCGGTACGCACTCACAGTCATCGTCCCTTGGCGGAGAGTGTGGAACTCCCGCCTCCTCTGGTCCTGCCACGTCTGGGGAAAGTACTGCTCGTAGAAGAGGGTGACGAACTGGTCCCACGTCGGCTCGTCCCTCTCCTGTCCCCGGACCGCCCTCCACCACCGGTGTGCCGCACTCTCCAGCTGGTACGTGGCAAAGGCCACGCGGCACTCCACCGGGGGGCGAAGGGTGTCGAAGATCTTCTCCAGCTGCTCAAGCCAGTCCTCTGCCTCGGTCGGGTCCTCATCCCCCTTGAAGGAGGGGGGCTTCAGCTTCCGGAACTGTCCGAAAAGCTCGAAGTGGCGCTGTAGGGGAGGTGCTGGTGCACCTCCAGGCGAAGGTGCCTCGTGTACAGAAGTTTCGGAGGAAGGTGGGGGTGGTAGGGGCCCATCCCCTCCCTCGTGTCCAGCGCCGCGTCCGTCGCGTGGTCCCATAGAGGACTCCCCCTCTGCAACCCCAGGAGGAGGTGCTCGGGGCGGTGGGTGGAGCTCCTCTCGTACAATATCCCGTATCAGTCTGGCGAGGTCCTGGGCCTGGATGCCAGGGAGTGGTGGCTGGTCCACCGAGACGTCAACGACAGCACGTCCACCTCGCCGACCTCGCCCTCGGCCGCGCCCGCGGCCAATCTTGCCAGTCCCGCGACGAGGCATCTCCTGCAAGGAGACGCAAAACAAAACGGAAACGTCAAAACAGACGGTACCTAACAAAACTTCTAAGAGCTCATCTCAAGAGACATGTTGTGGTGGCTACTCTAGCTATAAACATGTGAATTGGTTATTTTCCAGTCAGTTGATTCACTTCTCGGGACGACCTTGCTCTGATACCATCTTGTAACGACCCGGACTCTGCTCGCGACGCCGCCCGCGTCGCACCTCGCGCTCCTACTGCTCAGACTGCAGCTGGTCCCTCTCCGCGTCGTTCCGCGCCCCCTGCGCCCTCCACCGGCCGGCCAAGCCGCTCCGGCGAGCTCGCCCTCATGGCAGTGCTCCGCCCTCGCACGCCGCGCCTCCTCCGCGCTCACTGCGGCCGCCGCTGCAGCCCTCGTGCTCGCTCGCTCTCGTGCACAGGAAGGAGAAGAAGAAGGAGACGGTGGAGACGGGAGGGGAGGCGTGTCCCTTTTAAGGCCGCACGGAGAGGAGAGAGAGAAGCCGCGGCAGTCGTCTGCAGCCGCAGAAGAAAAAGAGGGAATAACGAATATGCGGTCTGCGTGCGCAGGCGGGCAGACGACTCGCGGGTGTGGGCGAATAACGGTTTTTCAGACGTCTGTAAACCATCCCAGACGTCTGGCAAGACATCTGGATGTGATCCCAGACGTCTGGTCAGACGTCTGGGCCACCTCCCAGACGTCTTAAAATACGTCCGGGGCATGCATTCGTAACATTATTGAATCACAAAATGGGCATACTTACCAATATATATGCATATGATATATATATTAATATAAGTCCCCTTATAATAATATATATATGTCCACTAATGATTCTAACATGATTTTCCGTGGACAATGATTCTACGAAGTCTTCATATAACTTACACGACATAGTTTGTAATTTACAAAATATGTTTTATAAGCCACAAAGTTAACTTGTAATTTACAAATTATATTGTTACAACTTTTTTTTGTTAAGATAACCATTAAAATAATTTTTCTTTATTGATAAAATTTCAAATAATGAAATTTTCAACTCGTATAGACTGAATTCATTATTTGAAGATTTATATATATTTGAATGAGTTTAGTTCAAATCAATTATTTGAATTCTAGTTTTGAACCTCGAGTTGGTCTTCAACTTGCTCAGCCAGATAGAGCATCTCTGTGAGCACCTCCTACTAGGGACCTCGATTAGGCTCGATCAGCCGATCGCCCCCCCCCCCACCCTTTTTGTCTCCACCTCCACCCCCCCACCCTAAGATTGCTTTAGGTTTATCGCTCTGCTTTTTCATGTCATGATGCCTCTGTTCGCTTCAACTCCTCTGACAACTACCCTCCTCACTTCTCTCCTCCAACCCTGACGCTAGGCATTTCGATCTGGGGCTTCCGACCTCCTCTTCAACTCTTAGCGTCAATGTCCCTCCTCTCGCTTTGTCCCTATTTTCGTGGGGGTGGAGAGGGGGGTGATGGGGAGGGGTTTCAGTGGATAGGGTGTGGTTCTTCAGCTTCGAGGCCATGGTTACATACGACCAAGTTTTTACCGAATCTTTTTTGGCTTCCGGGTTTCCCACTTTTCCCTGACGTGGATCGCTAGAGTCTCCTCTTCAATGGCGTCGTCATCATATAACAACGTGGGGCAACCATTCCGGATTGCTATGTATTGGTTATTAGGCTTCTTTCTTTGTATTTTTTTTCTGTTTCTCTTTTATTTTTTCTTGTTTTGTCTCCTATGTCAGGAGTTCTCTTGCTCATCAGGGTGGGATGTTGTTTTCCTACATTCTTGAACAAGGTCGGTTGTCCTTCTCTCCTCCCCTCGAGGTTTGGCGTCCTCGAGGGCAAGGGTTGGGGGAGGTGGTTGTCGATGTGCAGGTGGATAGGCCAGCGGTTGGATGGGCGATTTTGGTCAGAGGTGGTCCGTTTCGAGGGGTAGGTAGGGGAGGGTTCGAGAGGAGTGGCATTTGGAGGAATGTGAAGGCTCCGGTGTGCTACAAGTGTAGGGAAAGGGGACATTTGGCCTTTGAATGTCAAAATGCTCTCGTTTGCCTTGCGTGCGATGGATTGGGGCATCAACACTCCACGTGTAGAAGGTGTTGGCACGACGACCAGTTTGCATTAAAAAGGGGTTTTAAAATGTCGTTGTTGTAGTATATGTTACAAATACAAACCGATGTCGCATCAATTTTATTTATATACTTAATTTTTACTGGTTTATTCTAGATCGTTCACTGAGAGGTAGTTATTGATATACATCACTCTCTAAATCCAAAAACATTCTTTAATTCCAAAAATATTGATTTTATTTACAAAAATGAATGAATCAATTAATGAATAAAAGAATTTGATTAACTATGTATAAAAGATTGAATTAAAACATATTACAATGGTTGAAAACATTTATACACAAACAAATAAAAAAAACTAAGTATAACTACTCTATGTTAATTATTTACAACTAATATAGTTAATACCTTAGTATAGGTACAAAAATAATTAATAATATTTACCATACTAACTCTTTATAACATACTAACATTTATAGTAATATATATGTGTCGCTAAAATCTTAGTAAAATTATATTCCTAACAGAAGGCAAAAATTATTATCTATACTAACATATAATTCTATGTACAGTGAGATATATAAACGTTAGTGTAGCCTTAGTAACATATTTACACTACCTAAGGCAAAAACTACTTATACTAACATACATATATATATACAATGACAGATGTATTCGTCACTAAAGCTTTAGTGTTATATATATACATATAAGAGCTCAAACACTTATACTCTATATACACTATACTAGTATACTTATCTATTTACATTATTTATATACATATACTTATTATAGACTTTATATATATATATATATATGTACACACATATATTCACACACACAGAAACACACAATACACAACGCACACACTCCACACACATACATAGACACAAGGCACAGGGGGGTGGTACAACACTTAGGCAATATTTCAACTCTCTTCTCCTCTTCGCTTCTCAGCCGATTCAGACCTGCTAGGTTCAAGTTTTTAACCCAAAAATTGGTTTAGTTGGCAGGTGGCCTTTTCGAGAAATACACAACACCCATTACTAGGTGGGACTAGATGTAACGACCCGGTTCCCGAGTCCCTACGAGACACGAGAACCGGACCGACTCGACTAATCCCAAGACCCAGTCGTCCAACGAGGAAGTAACCAAAAGACAGTAAAATAAACCACATTCAGCATGAATATAACTAACAGTAAGAAAGTACAGCAATAAGGAAAGAAACTACTACAGTAGGTACCACCACAACAGTAAAACAACATTTATCATATAACAAAAACTGCAGGTAAAGAAGGTACAGCGGAAACAAAACTACTCACTAGAACAGAAACAAAAGGGGTACAAAAGCTGTGGTAACTCTACTGGACCCTACTCGGCCCAGCGTCCTCTGCAGCCGCCGACCCTGGCTGCTCAACACCTGATCCTGAAAAGGTAACGAGTGTAACACGTCAGCAAAACGCTGAGTAGAGTGGCAAACTAACTAAAGGCAACAGTAGAGTGTACAGTAGCTGTTATGTTCTATTACTTCCTTTATTCACATCTTTCAATTTTTCTCACTATTTCATTTATTTCTCAGATCCTTTACTTGATCTCGAATGTCCTCGTGGGAACGATCTTGATTGCAGTCTTTTCCAAAAGTAGAAGTAGCACGTGGTGCTCTCCTGGCCGGGAGAGTCCCCCGTGGTGATCCTACCCTCAGTCAACCACCCCAAGGTCACTGACAGACGTAACGGTGACTACGGCACGCGCGATAAACGCACAGGTAGCTAGCCCGCACTGGCACGCGGTCAGTCGTTTCCGTTAACGGGTGCGCCCAAAGCACAGCACGGAACCAGGGCAGAGCCCTCTCAGTAACAGGGGTCCAACCCCTCCACAGTAACCAAACCGGGGCCTTGCCCCTCCACAGTCCGCGCACCCTCGCCTGACTACCCTGGTTTGCCCTAGTGGGCCTAACAAGTCGGTGAAGGAGGCTAGCAGAACCCTGAGGCCCGTGGGGTAGCTAGTACTCTCCTAACACTACTAGCTCTCCTCGGTACTACGTACACGAGGGCCAACAAGTCAGTACAGAGCGGCCAATCCTAACCCCGGGTCCCTGGGGCGGTTGGCCCCACTCTGCACTAAACAGGTACAGGTACTTCCCTTGGTACTGCATACCCAAGAGACAGTACAAACTACATCTCAGTTCCATTCCTTTTTCTTTCCAGGAGTTCCACTCCTAATTCCCCGTAGGGTTCCAGCTCTTTATCTCAGAACATCATATGTTTCACTTTCCAGATTCACGTTCTCAAATTCCATGATCTCAACATGTTTCTTTATTCATAACAGGCAGCTGTTAATTAAATTTACAGGCAGCTTTATATATTCCTTTCCATTTTTCCCAGACTGCAGTAATATACATTCCACTAGTTTTTCCATCCTAGGATTCATGCCATATCCTAGGATCTATCATACAATCTAGTTTTCCAGCCCTAGGATTCATGCAACACCTAGGAGCTATCATTCCATATATTTCTCATTCCTAGGATTCATGCAATGTCCTAGGTTCTAGTTATGGTTCCATACTTTAACAGATTTTATTAATACTTAAAGCCACTCTACCAGGTACAACGGGAGTAATGGGGGCGTGATCGGGAATCCCGTGCGCCTCCACGACTCTCAAGACTGCAACCGAACGAGGTCCTATCACAAGGATCAAACACAAGGAGTGTCTCAAAACAGTGTATAGCTACCGTAGATGAGTAGAGGAATTAATTCTGAAACGAACGCAACTCGAATCGCAGAAAACGGAGCCCAAACGGGCCCTAAACGGGTCGAGAAAGACGATACTGTGCAAAATCAGACGTCTGGAACTACTTCCAGACGTCTTAAACGGTGGATCAGAGAATTACCTGTTCAGTTTGGTTCCCCGGATGTCCAGAAGTCTGCGGGGACGTCTGCCCTAGATCCCAGACGTCCGATGGTCCCTCAGGACGTCTGGAGGTCACTCCCGCCGTCTGGTACAACTTCCAGACGTCTGATTCGCAAAGGATGACGAATCAGCGAACCTGCGCACAGCCAACCCCCTCCCTCAGTACGGTCAGTCGACAAGAAGGAAGAAGAAAGCGGAAACTCACTTTCAGACGTCTGTATGATCTTACAGACGTCGACCTTGCCATCTGGATATCAATCCAGACGTCTGATTCTGGAAATTTTTCCAGAATCAGAACCCTGCTCGGCCTCCGCTCGCGACGCCGCCCGCGTCGCACCTCACGCGTCCGCTGCTCCGACCGCAGCAGGCCCCTCTCCGCGACGCTCCGCGCCCCCTGCGCCCTCCGCCGGCCAGCCAAGCCGCTCCGGCGAGCTCGCCCTCACGGCAGAGCCCCGCCCTCGCACGCCGCAGCTCCTCCGCGCTCACTGCGGCTGCCGCTGCCGCCCTCGCGTCCGCTCGCTCTCGCGCACAGGAAGGAGAAGGAGGAGGAGACGGTGGAGACGGGAGGGGAGGTGCGCCCTTTTAAGGCCGCGCGAGGAGGAGAGAGAAGGCGGTCGCAGCCGCCTGCAGCCGCAGAGAAAGAGGGCAGAATCGCAGGTCTGCGCGCACAGGCGCGCAAACGAATCTCCCGTGCGAACCTAACTGTTCTCCAGACGTCTGTAAACCATCCCGGACGTCTGGTCAGACGTCTGGATGTGATCCCAGACGTCTGGTCCGACGTCTGGGCCACCTCCCAGACGTCTTAAAAGGCGTCTGGGGCACGCGCTCGTTACACTAGACCTCTACTAGGGCAACCCTAGTTCATTATTAGGTGCATTTTTTCTAGTTTAATGCTCGTTATTGGGCCTACACAGGCTCACGCACAATGCAAGGCCCCCGGCCCAGTGCTCCGCACCCATAATCTCATGCCATATCATGTTCGTAAGAGGAGAGATAGATGTGTATGTGGGTGCCCTACACCATGATGTGGCACGTCGACAGCACTAACGCCCACGATGTGGCACTAAAGAAGCGCCTAATTGACGCTGCAATATGCGCAGATGCTGTGTCTGATTTGCAATCTTTAGCCCTTGAATTGAGAGTAATAATTTATTATAAATTAAAAATAAATTATAGGACTATAAAGCCCTTACTTAGGGCCACATAATTATGTAGTTACTTTACAAAAATAAATTAGTTTATTATATAATTAAGTTAGCTAAAGTTTACTGTTTATACAAGTTAAATTAGAGTTTAATTCATTAATTACGTTATAAATTAGTTAATTCATTATCAAATTGACTTAATATAGTACTAATGTACATAATAAATTATTTACTACAGATTTTTATTATATTTTATAAGCTTTATTTTAATTTATATAGATTTAAATGTTGGTTTAAGATAGTTTTACATATAAATAAGCTATAAATACTATAATACAGTATAAATATAGTTTAAATTAGTTGAAAATACTTCATATAATATAGTACAAGTATACACGATAATTTATCTTAGTATTAGCTTAAATTACTAATTTATTCTATTTTAACTTAATAAATTATCTCATTAAATTAATAACCTAATTATTTGTTGTATATATATAATTAAATTAAATTACAGGCATAATATTATTCACAATACACATATCAATATGTATGTACAGTATGATCTACAGATATGTATATTTAAATAGGTTTGTATAATTACTTAGTTATTTGACAATTAAGTTATATAAATTAATATAAAATAATACAACAAAATTATATATACATTATATTACTCTAAATACTTAATTTAATACATAGAATACATATATAAGTTATTTATAGATATTTTGTACATACTATACAATATTTACATATAGGTTAGATTTAAGTTATATATACAAGTGTATACATAGTATGCATAGTATTTTGGGGATTTTTGGAGTTTTTCTGATTTTTATGGGTTTTATAGGTGTAGTAGAGATAGGGGATGAGAGAGAAAGAAAGTGATGAGAGATAGAGAGTTGTTTTTGTTGTTTTTGAATTTGAGTTCTTTTATTAAGTTTCAAGATATACTAAACTATCAGCTAATTTTCTACCAAGTTGGGGGTTCAGAATGCCTTGAATCTTGGCATACTTCTAAAAATATACCTAATCTTGACAAAGACAAGTTTTCTTTATTTTTTTTGGAATTTTTATATAATTTTTATCTATTTAAAAAGTTCAACAAGTTAGAGCCTCAAAGGGTGTTTTCAAAGAGAACCTAAGGCCTTGAAAACATTTCTAGTGGCTAGGAATGTAGTTTAAACACATCAAAACACTCAGCACACTATTTAAAACAAATATGAATAATTAAACTTGATTTATGCTTCTATTTCATTAAAATTGTCATTTGAACAGTTAAGCACAAGAAGCAAGTAGCTGACAAAGAAATTTAAGTAGGATAACAAGCAATCTAAGTTGAATTTCAATTAATCTAAAGTACATGAATGCTTGTTAATGATATATGAAATATTACAACTCAAGTCAACTCTCTTTCAACTCCAAAACCCAGCCAGAAGTCCCAGTTCAGATTCCATTCCAGCCAAGACAATGGCTGCTGCTGCATCATAACATAGTAGCAACTAATTGCTACTGTAATCAGAACTGTTGTCAATAGATTGGCAGTTGATCTGCAGCTCCTACTCTCAATTGAAGTTAGATGATGGAACCTAGTTTGGACTTCTTAAAATCTACTACTATCTCAGCAGCAACATCTGCTACATCAGATTACTGGAAACTAGCCCAAATTAGACCTAAGAAGGTCTAATCTGAGGCACATACAATGCAAAAAAACACATCTGGCAGATCAAATCTGCCCAAAACCTTTTAAATTCATAATTGAAAATCTGAAAATCCACTGATGAACATAATTTTCAGATTGAATTTTGTATATATCAAAAACCCATGTGCCCTAATTTGGGCTTTTTAATGTGATTTGATGTCTAAATAATCATCTAATTTGCTTAATGAAAGAGCGATCTTCGTTTTTGATAAAAACTTTAACATAAAATGACGTGTCGTTCTATTTAATCGCGTAGTAGAAAATGCTTTTCAAAACTTTTTAATTCTCAGAATCTAACCACGAAAATTGTTAGGTCATCTCCACAGGGAGGAATCAATCTATTGTACTAGTGAATGGTGCCTCAATTATTTAGAAAACTCAATGGGTGCGCATATTACTTAGCGCAACTCTCTTTCTCACATAAACTCTTATTCTAAATAATTAATTAGGAATGTTGGTGTTTATATGTAAAATCACCACAACCCAATATTCTATTAAATAGTGATCTTGGCAATGGATATCAATGGCAATATTAATTTTCAATAAAAGTGACCTTATTCATTGTAATCAACATCCCATAGTTAATAACATTCATGAGAAGAATCTAACTTTAAGTAATTCACTTAGAATAGGGGGATATTCGTGCAAAATTCTTTCAATATATTAAGTAAAAAAAAATAAAAGAATAGTGAACCTCAGAATATTTTAATGGCATAACCTGTAAATATTAATTGAAACCAAAACAGGGGTTTTCCCTTCTCTCCTCCACGCACGCGTGAATGAGGGGTCGCCAGACGACTGGAGCTCGGTGGAGGCGTGTAGGAGAGAGACAGTCACGATGGCGGTCGTTGCTCGGCCGATGAGCGCCGGACGTGACCGATGCACGTGGATGGCCGACGGCGTGAACAATAGCGGAGGTGTTGTGCAGGTCACATACGTGGGACACGCGTGGTTGCACATGGCCCCCAATGGTCGACGGTGGTCGTGTGGTGATCTGACGAGAGTCGAGGACGTTGGAGGAGCGTGGACGGCACAAGGTGGCAGCTGCGGTTTGGATTCTTTCGTTTGGAGTTGCAGGTGGCGTTGGAAGGAAGAAGAGGACGAAGAAGAAGAAGAGGAAAGGGCGGGGTGAGGAGTTTGGCTGCAAGTGTTGGTGGTGTTTGGCTGGAGGAGTTGGGTGGCGGTGATGAGATGATGGTCTGTGGCGAGGGGATGGGTTTGGGTACTTTGCTGTTGGCTGACGGGGATGAAGAAGAGGATGAAGATGGAAGGCAGGGGGACCGTGGACGTAGTGGTGCACACGCTGTCACCGTGTACACCTATGGGTCTGGAGGGCAGCGAGTGCGGTGGAGCAAGCTTTTGGCCACGGTGTTCAATTGGTTCACAGGGTACGTCGGTTCCACAGTGGTGGAGGAAGGAGGAGATCCTCCGCAGCACGAAGGGAAGATGGATGATCTCCTCAGAGAAGATGCCTTTGCCTTTTAAATTCTTCCCGAATCTGTTTCTCCTCCTCTCCCCTTTTCACGGCTACCGTTAACTCTAAAGATAGAGTGAACATTCAGTTGGCCTTACGTGAAGGTTGAGAAGGAGCGGGTCAGATGGAGGAGGTTGGGTTGCACGAGGCCCGCCTGCTTGGATTGGTAGTTGGTGGGTGGCGGTGCGTTGAGGGGGCATGCACATATTTACTTCTCATGTCCTGCCTGTCATCATAAAAACATGTTACTAATGGTAACTTTAACACATACAAATATATGTAGGATAAGATAAAATATCATTTAAATCATGAATAGTTAAAGATTAGGAATATGTAATTAACAATTACTTAGGCTAATTAGCACTCCACTAAAGTGGACTGATCACTTAAACACCATTGAATGGTGTTCAAGATGATCTAGTGATTAACTCAAAATCAATTGGGTCCTCGTTTGACCTCAAATCAGTATTACTGATTATCCTTGGGCAAACTCTCTAAATAACACTTAAATTAAGTGCATGCTCATTCACACATTAAAAACCAAATCCAAAACCTCGGATTCATTGCGTGACACTTAACTAAGAAATTAAAAACCTCAAGAAGCTTGATTGAATCCAACAAAACCAAATGATCACCAAATCATAAGATTGGGCATTAAAAGCAACTTGAAAGATAATCGAGCAATTTGAGACAATCAAATCAGATCAGAGGGTCTTTGTGAACTTATGGAGTGAGTGGAAGACCCCCCAAGTTGGTTTTTAGGTGCAAATTCAGATCTAGAAGCCAAAGCTTCATATCTGAATTTGACCTTGATGGATGGGTGATCAATGAATAAAATTCGAGGAAAAATCAGAAGCGAATCATGAAGTGTAGAGAAAGCTATATGCATCGAAATGGTAGTAGAAAAACACCTCTTTGATTTGAATTGATCAGAGAGGGCGGAGTGGATCTACACTAATCTACTCCTAAACTACACTAATCCATCATCAGTGAATTCTAACATCTAATCTACTCCTACATTACTCTAACTAACACTACAATTAATCTAGAAAGTAGGAATTCTATCTAACAAAGCGGGAAATCTATCTAAGGGAAGAAGTTGTCCAAGGTCACTAGCTGGCGGCTGATGACAATGAAAGGGGAGGAGACCCTTCAGCTAATGAAGATGTCCAAGAGCCAACGGTCGGCGGCTAGAGGCGATTGAAGGAGGGAGAGGAGTGATCTCTGTCACCAACCATAGAGGAAAGGAGGTGGAAGGCTGAGGGGTTGGACGAAGGGAACCACTCAAGAGGAGGGAGCTAGTTGGCGTGCGTAGGGAGCTGGGGAGGGACTTAAGTAGCCAAGGTACTGATTCAAAGCACCACAGTGGTGTGCTTAGGCACCTAGGTGACCGACGGTGGGGATGGGTTAGCGAGGGTGCACGAGCGTTCAAATCAAATCGTGGCTGCTTGATGTGATTTGGGCAAGATGGTAACTGGCGCGTGAAGCTTCAATTAGATCTGGGCCACAAGATCACGAGATAAAGGAAGCGACGGTTGTGACTGGGCAAGGTCTTCGCACGTCTACAGTGGACTCACGGTGCAAGTGAGTTGGTGTTTTTGCGAGGAAGCCCTTTTGGGCAAAGGGGTAGAACAATAGCAGCAAAGCCCATAAATGGCTAAGTTCTGCAGAGCCGACCTCATATTTTGCAAATAGGCCCCTACAACTTTTAATATGGCCCCTAAAAGGTTTCTAATGTGAATAAATGTATGTAAACAAAGGACTTAAATGTAAAACTACTAATGCAAGGTCCTAATGATGCCCAAACGCAACCAAGTTTTTGTTGAAGCTTAATTGAACATTTAGGAAGTTAATTCTACTTTTGATTTGAACTTTTAGGCACAAATGTTTGTTCAATTTGCAATTGGATCATTATTTTATAATAATGAATAGAATATCTCATTTAATGATCTAATTTTTCCTTTTTAACACAGATTTGATGTTTTAGGTCTTTTTCGCTATTTCCCATACTTAACCCATTTCATGTGTTAATTCATTAGTGTTTTAACCTAATTTCTAGCTTAACTTGGGTATTTTATCTATGACAAGCCACATCTCATCAGAAGGCACGGTGGCTCTGGATGCGGTGATGGTTATTTCAAGCTGCCGCTGAATCATTGTCATGGTGGTGAATCGCAGCAAGAGCAGTTGGACCCTTTCGGCAGACATGCAGCTCGTAATCAATAGGAGGTTTCACGTCAGAGGCGGTGGGAGGGATGTGGACCACCCCCCACCTGCTCCACCTGTCCTCAATGTCGAGGTGCCACTGACTCCAGAGGTTGTTGCTACAGAAACCCTCTTGCGGGGGGCTTTAGTTGGTGAAGTCATGGCTGGTAATCCTTTGATGGAGGACTTTCGTGTGATTGTAAGTACTCTCTCCCTTTCTTCATCACTATGGAAGATTTCTCTATTGAAATCATCACAATTTCTGTTGTTTGGTTTGTGTGATGACGATGTTGAGAAATTGAAGTTTCGAATGTCTTGTGTGGGTGATGTGTTTGTGATGTGGAGAATAGTATCCTCGTTTGATGGGGTAATGGCTGAACGTCCTCCTCAATGTGTGCTTAATAGCTATGGTTCCATCATGATTGAAGGCATTCCTCTACACTTGAGGTCCAGTGCAGTGGCAAGCCAAGTGGTCGCCAGTTTTGCTTCCTTGCAAGGGCATTATGTTGTGGGGTTAACGGAAGGAGATGGTAGGACAATGTGGGTGGAGATTTCTTTAAGATGTAGGGGACCATATCCTCAAAAGATGGTTCTCAGGTGTAGGGGGAGTTCGTGGCTATTATGGCTGAGGGTGCATACGTGGATGGGGGATGGTGAGAATAAGGAAGGCGGGGTCTGACTAAGTCTAGAATGGGAGATGGAATGCAATGCAGGAGGGTAGAGGAAAAGGAGGAGATGGATGTGGGCTTAACCATCAAGAGGAAAGAACCAGTTCAAGACGTGAATGAAGAGACTAAGCCATTTATGGATGTGTCTAAGTGCGGGGGGGGGGGGGGGAGATTCTATGCTGGGTGCCTTGGTAGTGCGGAACGAGGTAATGGTCTACTATGTCCCTCATGACACAGGGCTTATGAACCATCAAGAAGGTAGGGAAGGAGAGTTCATTTTTAATGTAGGTAAGGGGTATACTGTGGGTTCTACATTTGAGATAAGGGGACATGTGAGTGGATGTGGAACGTGTAGCCTTAGGAATGTTAAAAATAATTTGAGGAGTAGGGGCCTGGCTAAAATGAAAAAGGTGGATGTCGATCATATTGGAAATGTGTTGAAGGTATCACGTACTTCTAATCAGTCGAAGGGGAGCCAACTTGCCTTCTGTTGAAGATTCTATCATGGAATGTCCATGGGTTGCAGGACAAAACCAGGTGGAGGGTGTTGGCAAGATACTTAAAGGAGTGGAAAATTGATTGTGCTCTGTTTCAGGAAACTCATATTGAGTGTGATAGTGGTGACCTCTGGCAACTGCTGCTCATGGAGGCGGGGGGGGGGGGGGGGGGGAGAAGGGGGAGGTTGAAATCAAATTGATTCATGTTGTAGGGAGGGCAGGTGACCTTTGTGTTCGGTGGAAGAAAGATTCCCTTCAGTTGGAAGCTGTACATGTTGGGAGGTTTTGTCTTTCATACAAGTTTGGCAAGGCCTCACAAAGTGCCTCCATGCTTATCACTTATGTTTATGGTCCATGTGGACAAGGTGAAAGACCAACTTTGTGGGAAGAGTTTTGTCAGATTTTGAAGTTGGTGCAAGGGAGTGCTTAGCTCTTGGTGGAGATTTCAATGCAACTTTGTCATTCGATGATAGGCCTGATGGACGTACTGATTCATCCACTTTTGGGTTCTAATCTTTGGTGGCTGAGTTGGAGTTAATCGATCTACCTATTTCGGGTATGATGTACACTTGGAGTGGAAATGGGCAAATGTCTAAGCTTGATAGGTTCTTATGCAATTTGGAACTCATGAGCTCATACCATTTGGCATCGATGGTGGCGATGGGACGTTCCTTTTCAAATCATATCCCCATTGCATGGGAAAGTGGAGAGGGTACATGTACCGGTACTTATTTTAAATTTCAAAAATCTTAGCTTAATGAAGATGGGTTTAGAGACATGGTGTCATCTTGTTAGAGTTCCCATGGAGGGTCAGGGTCAGCCACTGAAAATCTTGCGTGCAAGCTAAAAGGTTTGAGGCACATGTTGTCTGAATATAGGAAAGCACTTGCTAGCGTGAAGGCACAAAAAAGGGAGGAGGCTATCCAAGGTGTGAAGACATTGGATGCTAGGGAGGAAGGAGGGACATTAACGAACAATGACATAGACCAAAGGAAGATGTACCAAGGCATCATTGCAAAGGAAGATTTGTAGTGTGAGATTGATAGGAGGGAGAGATCTCGTCAGCTATGGCTAAAGGAAGGTGACTCTAAAACTAAATTTTTCCATTTGGCTACTAGCTCAAGGAGAAGGATGAACCACATAGCATGCTTGCAACAAGGAGGTGTGACTGCCACGACACCCCATGAATTGTGCACAATGGAAAACAATTATTTTTTTGACATAAAATGGGTAAGACTACGTAGACGATGGAGACTTGGTTCCTCTGACATGCCAACGTTGGGAAGGAGGATGGACTACAGTTATGTAGGGAGTTTATTGAAGAGAAAGCGATAGAAGCAATCAAGGGCCTCAAGGCAGAGGGTTCTTTGGGTCCTGACGGGTTCCTAGTGCTTTCCTATAGAGAGTTCTGGCAGGTGGTGAGGCAGGATGTGATGTTGGTTATTGAAGAGTTCTGGCGAGGTAACTTTGGGCTTGAATGTATCAATAAGTCCTTGCTTTTTTTTTACCAAAAAAGTTGGGTGCTCATACCTTATCTGAATTCCAATCCATTGCTTTATCTAATTCGATCTACGTAATTATCGGGAAGGTGCTTGCAAATAGATTGTAAAGTGTCTTGTAGGGGTTGATCAATCCTATTCAATCTGCTTTTATTAAGGGTACGTCTCTTCAAGAATCTTTTATTTTGGCATGGGAGATGATTTTAGGATGGGTCAGATAGAAAAGGAAAGCTTTTATGTGGAAGGTGGATTTCTCCAAAGCATATGATCTCTCTCATGGTCATATCTTTGGGAAATACTCAGACGTAAAGGTTTCCTTGAAATGTGGGTGCAATGGATGAAGAGGTGTATTACTCCCTCCTTTTCTCCTCTAATAAATGTAGGTCGATTGGGTGTTGGATCCAACCACAAAAGGGTGTGAAGCAGGGATGTCCCATTGCATCGCTTCTTTTTATTTTAGTTCTGGATCCTTGGCTCGTTTTTCCTTCAAGATGTGTGTAGGTGGCTTACTTCATGGTTATACTTTGTCCCCTTAATGTGCTTTAACTCCTATTCTACAGTATTCAGATGATGCGGTGTTTTTTATTGAAGGGGGTTGTGTTGACGCAGAGTGTGTGAAACATGTTGTTGATATATTTGGAGAGATATCTGGGCTGAAAATTAGTGGAGCAAAATTGTCTTTGGTATGTTTTGGGCCAGCAGTGCAATGTAAAGACACTTTGTCGAAGATTCTTCAGACTCTTGTGGCAGGTCTTCCCATACATTATCTTGGCCTTCCTTTGCATGCTAAAAAGATGAAGAGTTGTGATTGGATGGACCTGTTTAAGAAGACCTCATTGGGCCTTGCTAGGTGATGTGGTAGGTGTTCGGGCGAAATCGTCGTTATTTAAGAAATGCATCGTAATATAGGACAAAATCGCTCAAATCATTTAAATTTATATGCTCAGATTCAGGAAATAGAGTCTGAGGTTGTTCGCAGGAAGCAAAGATGCAATTTACATTCACCAATCACAAGAAATATAAGCAATTTGAAAGCAATGATTATTCAAAATGATGTTTCAATAAGATCAAAACAATAGTCAAAAAGATCGAATTAAAAATGGTGATTTAAATCACCAAATTAACCCTTAAGTTTAAAGCTCATAATCACTTAAATATTTGAACAGTAATCGCAACCAAATATCTCAGCAATATCAGAACCAGGAGCAATGTAGCCAATCAATCGACAGAACCAAGGCACAGACGCCTTAAGCCTTCACACCTCAGAGGAGCCAAGACACAGCAGCAGTAGAGGAGCACAAGACTCTCACAAGAGCAAGGCACAAGGGCCTCACGAAACTCAGGTACACTAAGTCCTGAGAAGAGATGAGGCCACAAGAGCAAAACCCTCCCCCCTCTCTCTTAAATCTTCTTTCTCTCAAACCCAGACACAGAATCGAACCAGACTCGGCAAGCGAGTAAACAGATCCACACCCAAACCCACGTGGCGTGTGCATGGGAGAGGGCATGGACGAGCATGTGAGGCACGGCGTGTGGAGGGGCGTGGAGTAGGGACCTGACCCCAGTGTCCGAAGGCAAATAGGCAGAAGCACAAATCATTTTTATCTTTTGTCGGGGCGCTAGTCTTCTACAATGTGGGACTATGTTCCCACATCTTCGTCGCAACGCAGCAACAGGCAGTAGAGTCTCCAATTGAGGGTGAAGGTGAGGCTGAGGGCTCCAATGGAGGACCTGGGAAGGGTTCTGGGGCTCAACCACGAAGCCTGGGGGTGTTGTCGTGAGTGATTGTGGCCGGAGGATTGCAACTGAGGTCGGAGAAGTCAAGGGCGGCGGCGGAGGTTCGGCTGTCACTTGAAAAGAAGACGGCCTCTCGGCTACATCAGAGATGCTCAGGGGGTTCGTCTAAGTGTGGCAAGCGTGATGGTGGTGGTTTCGCACTGTAAGGAGGTGTGTGCGTGCATGGCGAAGTCGATGAAGGTGCGTGAAGGTGGCGGAGTGTTGCAATGCTTTGTCGAGCTTATAAGTCAGTCACGTTGTAGTATAGGTGACCAAGCATTGACAACAAATAAGAATTTATTACTCAAAAACCTAAGTATCCGAGGTCGAACACAGGGAGCAAATGGAATTTATTCACTAATCTCAATGATGTAATTGAACACTTAGAATTACTCAAAACTTAATTCATAATATAAACGCAAGAGTTTAAGAGTTAAAATTGTAGCAAAATAGAATTGGACATCTGATTATAGAATCAGACATCTTAAAAAGATATTTCTCTTTTAACTCTCTCTTATTTCCTTCTCCTATCTGCTTTCTCTTCTTCTTCTTCTTTCTTTCTTTCCCTGATTTTCCTCTTTCCTTCGCTCTTTTTTTCTTCTATTCTTTTTTGACTTTGGTCGTCTACTTCTTCTTCCTTGTTTCTTCTTTGCAGCTCCTTTCTTTGCTCTAGCCTTTTTTTGTTACCTTTCTTCTTCCTTGCACAGTGCCTTTCTCCTTCTTCTTCCTCTATGGGTTTTCTTCTTCTTTCTTTCTTCTTCCTTCTTCAGCCGCACCGCTACTACAGTGCTGCTCCTTCCCTTGGCTTCTGCCCTTCTTCCTTCTTTATTTCTGTGGCTAAGTCTCAACTTCACCATACCTTTGATTTTCCTTCAGCCTTAACTCTCCTCTGGCTTCCTCTTCTCTTTGGCCTTCCTTCTCGTCTTCCTTTCTGCAGCTAAGTGTCTTAGCTTCACCTCAGCTGTGCCTTCCTCTTCCTTCTTTTTCCTTAGCTTCCCTGCTGCGCCTCATCCTTCCTTGGCTCTACTTCTTCCCTGCACAACGCAGCAAAACCTAACCCCCTACCCTCCCCATGTCTCTCTCTATTTCCCTCTTTGGTATGCTCTCCCAGAGCCAGGTAATCGGGTTGGTTGAGCGCCCAGGTCCAAGCGCACCGGCGTGGGTGTGGTGCGTGAGGAGTGCTAGGTTAGGTTATTCAGGTCTGGTGCCAGGTCCGTAGGGGAGTGTCGCGGACGAGGCGTGGCGAGTGAGGGCGAGGGACCTCACCCCTGTGTGACTTGAGGCAAATAGTGTGAAACACAAATTCAATTTATGTTACGCATCGCACTCTTGCATTCACAAGGTGGGACTAAATGTCCCACCCGCTTCTGCTGGCACCTGCAGGAGAATGTCTTCATGCAATTGACGCAGCTGAAGGGTCCGCAGCTACGGCTCAAAGGCTGGATTCCGCTCACACACTTAACCCGCGCAGCCTGGGATCTTGAAACCTAGAGCGCGTGGCCTGAAGCTAGAAAGCAAGCAAGCTTGTATGCTTGTTAATGGCGGACAAGGGCTCGACCCTGCACGACACAAAAGTATCCTTGCAGCTCTATCAGGCAATAGGAGAACCTTCGCCGTATCACGACAAAGGTGAGGTGGGGGTTGGCGTGGCTCAGACCAGCCTAGGTGTGCGTGCCTAGGTCATACTATGACCGTGTGAATGGGTTTGTTCGGTGGAAGTGTGGAGCGTGTGTGGCGGGCAGTGAGTGGGTGGAAAATGTTCAGTGGTCGATGGCGGAGGTGGTGAGGTTGGTGGCGAGATGTGTGGAGGTGTGGAGTGATGGATGCGTCTCGCAGGAGGTCGGCCGGAGATGGAGAAGATGGCGGTGGACAGTGGCAGCGAGGGGTTGAAAAGGGAAAATAGACAGAGGGGAATTGAAGAGGGAATAGAGACGAGTAATTCTAACCTAACTAAGTGGACGAAAGGGGAGAGGTGGCGACTGGCGGTACCTGCTGTCGCCGGAGAAGAAGGTGTCTAGTGGAGGGAGACGACGGCGACAACAGGGCTAGAGATGCTCACGCAGGTGTTACGCGATGTAGAGGAAGATGGTGAGGGTGGCTCTGCCACTGGTATGGTGGTAGAGCAACTAGAAGGAGGAGGGAGGCTCGCCGAAGCTCGCTGGACTTCTTGACCGGAGGAGAGGAAGATGAAATTGGGGTGGATCTCTGGCCAAGTCGAGCTGAAGAGATGCGGCCGGAGGTGGTGGTGCTTTTATAGTCGCTGGCATGGACTCTTATGCTTGGAAGACAAGCTTCCAAGCACAAGACACCTCACCGGAGATGGAAACCGTTGGAGAACCAAATCTCTCGTGCGTTCACACGAGAGATTAGGTGCGAATCAGATATTAGGACCACGCTCAGATGGAAGGGAATTCCTCAGAGAATCTCCCTTCCAAATCTGGGAGATCTCTAAGGAATCAGAGAGTATTCCCCTTCCATTCCTCGCCGGAGTAGGATTTCTCCCCATTAATGGTGGAGGGACCCATTTGTAAAAGTGGCGAGGAAGTTAGGGGGGTCTGTGCAATGATTTTCAAAAGATAGGGGCCAAAATATAACTGGGTGTACTATTTTGCAAAGTAAGTCAAGATGACCTCCCCTTAGGTCCAAATTTTGGTACAAACCTAATTTGGACCTAAGGAATCCAATGGTGAAGTTGGATTTTAGGTTTGACCACGTTTGACTAGTTATTTTGCACAAAAACCTAAATTAGGTCAATTAATGAGCTAAGAACCCAATCTAGGTCAAAACAGGTTCCAAAGGCCAATTTAAAGGTTTTAAACCCTTGGGGATATTTTTCCATGAATTTTAGAGGGTTTACTTGATTTTTATCTTGTTGAATTAAGCGAGTCTGTTTTAGGGTTACAATATGTCATTTAATTCCTAGATTACACATGAACCCATTTCTGACTGAACCAACCCACTTTTTATCTTATTCATACCATTTGACCTACGTTTTGCCTCTGAGAAATCCCATTTATGTACTGCAATGGTAAAATTGCAGTATTGACCTTTATTTCATGTTTTCTTCTCAGAACACTTATTCCTTGAATTAAGCCCTTCTCTAGGTTATGTAGGAGCTCTTATTCTCTTTCTTAGGTCAAAATGAGCTAGTTAGGACTCATGATGAGGTTCTCATCATGGAGTTCGATGAGGATCTGGAGTGGCTAATAGCCCTAAAAGTGTTAGGCCTTTTGGTCATGGGGATATAGCGAAGCTTCTGGACATTGTGGCGAAGTGATTGGTACAGTGGAGTAAGCGGAGGTCTTCGCCGGAGCTTGGCCAGAGCGAAGGGAGATGATGGTGTTTGCGGCAATGTCGGTGGTCGAACCTAAGGGCTAAGGGGTTGTAAGAGATTAGGAAGGGAAGAGGAAAAGATAGAGGGAGAGAGTAGACGGAGGCGGCCAGCTACAATGGGCCGGTGCCGAAGAAGGAAGTATTAACGACGAGCGAACTACGGAGCAGGGAGAGGCAAAGACGATCGATCTTTGGCTGGACACAGTCGCGACGAAGAGTTGGGGAAGGAGAGCGGATCAATTTGGTTGTTGATCTGATCAATGAGAGGGTTGGAGAAGCTCGCCAGAGCTGAGGTTGTGGATGACCGAGGAAGGAGGAAGAGGGAATTTCTAGGTCCAAAAACTCGGTAAGTGGCTCGGAGTTGCAAGAGGGGTCTATTTAAAGACCTTAGAGAGGCGTCCAAGCTTGGAAACAAGCTTTGCGAGCTCAAGAACTTAGGGATGAAAAAATCCCCAAATTTTTTAGCATTCGCATGAGAAATCTAGGGCGAATCAAGGTCCAATTCTTAGTCCAGATGGTAGAGGATCTCATAAGGAATCCCCCTTTCAATTTTGGAAGGATTTGATTGAGAATCAAGTAAGAAATCCTCACTCAAATCCCAATAGAGCTGCTGTGTTCACACCAATGGCATCAAGGACCATTTTACAAGAAACAATGACAAAGTTAGGGACCTGATTGCAAATATTTGAAAAGTTAGGGCTTAATTGAGAGAAAGAGTTTAAATGGACTAAAATGCAAACTAGGTCAAGATAAACTCTGATTGGGCCCAAATTTTGGTAAAAACCTAATTTGGACCCAAGGAATTTGATGGTGAATTTAGATTTCATTTTTGACCAAGTTTGAGTAGACAATTTACGTAAAAACCCAAATTAGGTCAGAATTCTATTTGAGCCTTTATTTGAGGTCAAAATAGGTTCCAAATGTCAAATTAAGGATACCAAACCTCATGGAATATTTTTCTATAAATTTTAAAAGGTTTAGATGAATTTTATCCTAACCAGAACCTCTATAATTTAAGCGAGTTAGAAATTAGGATTTTGAGTACTATATTGGTTCTCGAAATGTGCGAAACCCTGTTTCTGTTTGCATGGACCCACTTATTAGACTCTAATGCTTATTTGACCTTTATTTCACCCCTTGAAAAATCCCTTGTTATTTTGTGTTCATGATATGCTGTTAAAATTATAGAATTAACCCTAGTTTCCTGTTCTCTTCTCAAAACAACCTGAAGTGAGTTACAACCCTCAGATGGTTATGTAGGAGAATTTATCTTTTAAACCTGACTAAAAGTAGCTAGTTAGGGCCTATGATGATGTTCCCATCAGTAAGTTTCTCTCCAATGTAGTAGACTTGTTTTGTTTAACTTGGTTATCTCAACTATACTAGTCTTCTTTCTTTCCATGTTTAGGCCATCTGGGACCACTCTAAAGAGGTTGGATGTTATAAGAAAGAATTTTTTCTGGAAGGGACCATCTCACGAGGGGTGCTTCATTCAGCCAATGAAATGACAGAGTATCTGTTTAACTAAGAAGAGAGGGGGTTTGGGGGTACTAGCTCTTAGAGAGTTTGGAGACTCCTTGTTGCTCAAGTGGGGTGTGATCATCCTGAGAGGAGACATGGGAATATGGCAAGATGTCACTAGAGATTCTTATGGTGCATCAAATGCCCCTTCTATGCAACTACACCCCTCGTGTCCTTCTCCCTTTTGGATGTCTATGACCAAGGCAATGGCAGCCAAGTGGGATTTCTTCTCTCCGGTGCTTGGGAATGGAAGGTACTTCAACTTCTGGAAGGACAATTGGTGTGGTCATGGGTCTTTGGTGGAGTCATTTCCACATGTGTTTAATGGCGCATGGGATAAGGATGCATGTGTGGCAAATTGCTGGTGTGAGATAGAGAACATGTGGAAGATTTTCACACCTGAAGGGTAATCTACTTTAGTGGATTAGAATTAAGCTTAAGAGCATTTAATTTGGAGACTACAATAGATTTCGAGCCTGCAGTACGTTGAGAAATTATTTAAGATCGTGGGTTGACAATTCAGCATTTTCTTTAATTGATATTGCATGCATACACCTCGTTAATTAATGAATACTCATTTCTCTTGCAAGAATTATTTGAGAACCAAGATTTGGAATGCCATCTTGGCATTTGATTTTCCAACAAAAGTAGTAACGAAATCAACATTGGGTTTGCCATTTTAGAACTCTTGATTTTGACAATATTCCTGACACTCACTCTTTCCCTTCTAATTTTATCACCATCAATCACGGATATCTCTCTCATCTCTTAATTCCCATCCACCGCCAGACCACTTCGTCAATCATTCTCTCTCTCCCTCAAATCTCTCTTTCTGATTTTCTCTCTTCATAAACAGGAGGACGGCCAACATGGGGAGGATCATCTTCCTCCATGGAGGAGGAGGGACCTCTCTCCAAGCACAGACCATATCACGACCGTGGCCACCACTACATCTCGCCCACAGCAAAACCATCACTATGGTTGGTGGTGACAGCACCAGTATCCTCAACTGCGATGACTCGTCATCGACTGCGTTCACCTCGACATCTCAACCATGCCACCACCGTGTCTTCCTCTATCGTTGACAAAGATCGCCACCGCGCTTCCTCCACCGTGTGCCATCAACAACTCCACCACTATGTGCTCTCCTACGAGAGCAACCAGCCACCACACATAGCTCCTAACCTTAGCTCCACCCGCACCAACCACCTCATGCACACCTCGCGCACACATGCGTGCCTAAGCCCTCGCATAGCCACAGAACCCTCGCCGGCATCTTGCCCTTGCGCGTAGCACCTCGCACAGACCAACCTCGTGTGCAGCTTGCCCCCTTACACACAGCCATCGACGCCTTCTTCTTTCATCTTCTCCAACAAATCCGATGAAGAACCCATCAACTGGCCGGGCTCCACTCACAGCCACCACCTCCGGCCACGAAACTCCTCACCGTCGACACCATCGAGCTCACTTCACCTTCACGAGCACAACCACGCCCTCAAAACCACCAACAGCAGCCCACATGCATGCGTGCCCAACACCACCGTCGGTGAGCACCTTCCTGCCATCCGGCCGCCACCGGCCACCGTTCTCCTCGATGCGACCTCCAACGCGACGCTCTCAACAATGTCGACCTCCGAGCTTCACATGATCCAACGTGAGAGGAACAAATCCTTTGTTTTGGGTTTGATTTCTATTTACATTTGAATGCCATTGAGGAGATGTGATTTTTTTTTATTTTTGATTATTTTATTGAGGTAACATTGTGGCAACACCCTCACATTCTTGCCTTATTATTCAACTCATGTTTATCTCTTTTGATTACATCAAATTGCGATTCAGATTTACAGCATAACCTGCATGCAAGTAAAATTTACATGGGATGCCATTGCACATACACTATTCACATAGTTGGAGCTTCAATTTCTTACATGAAATTTATGTAAACAGCCCTTGATTTCTCTATAACTTGGAGATCACATTCCGAGTAGCATATCCATTGATTGATTTGACGAATATTTCTGTGAACATGATTGTTACATATCTGTGATCTTATTGGTCTGTTCCTCCCTATGGATACGACCTAATCCACCGTGGTAAGTTTTACTGATTTGGAAGATTAAAATTCCTCTAAAGGTGCATGTTTTTTTATGGTTGGCTAGGAGAGATGGTTTGATAACAAGTACTTTTCGTCGGCAAACTATGGCCACTCCACTTATTACTTGTCCCTTGTGCAATTTTGAAGAGGATGATACTAAGCACCTTTTCAGCTCTTGTCTTGTCACGAATGAGGTTTGGCATCACTTCTACTCCTCCAATGTGCCAAGTTGGGATGGACATGTGCTTGGACTTCACCCAACCTTCCAAGCTACATGTTATTATGGCAGCGATCATGTGGGGATTATGGAGAGCTAGGAATGATGCTATCTTCAATGGGGGGAGTACATCGATTGACAACATTTCTAATGGGATTGCGGGGAGCGTGAGAATGTGGCAGCAGTACTTGTAATTATTTCGTAGTGTTAATAAAGTGGATCACTACTGTTAACAGTAGTGATCCTTCCTTGTCCTCAAAAAATAATCTCTATGCTCCCGTATAATGAAAAATCATGTTTCAAAAATAATAAAAAGTTATTTGAACTATACACCCACTAGATAACTCCTATGCATATTATATGTTTGTGTTTGTGTGTGTGTGTGTGCAGAGGAGTGGGCAGGGGGTTTGCTATCAGTGCAATAACCCCAGGGCTCATATTAATTATTTGAGTAAGGGAATCATGGCCATAGATTCTAAATCCAATGTAAGGAGATAAAACCACTCATTCAATTCAAAACCACCCACATGAAATCTCAAAATTAGATTATAAGCCTTTCAACCTTCCTAAATAAAAATAAAAGGATTCTATCCCACCATTGTAGAGGCTAATTAATAAATAACCCCTTAAAAGTAGGAGGGAATATAAGTTAATTAAAAATTCATTCTATTTTATCTTTATTTTAGTAAGTTACAAATCTGTTATGTAATATACATAATAAATTTTTTATGAGTTACAAACATAATATGTAATCTACAAGTTATGTAGTTGTTAAGCACACTTTCATCGTATTTAGGAAAATATTGCGTCATAGTATAGCGACAAAAATTGATACAATATTTAAATTTATAATCTCAAAAAATGTGAGTTTGAAGTCATTCGCAGGGAGCATATATGAAATTCACACACTAATCGTAATAAACAATTGAGCACAATAATCAATCTCAACAAGATATTCAATGAATAATAAGAATATACTCAAAATGATGTTCAATAATAGCAAATTGTACCTCATAAAATAATGGGATGAAAAGAATGATAAAGCCCTAAAAATGGTGATTTAAATCACCAATTTAATCCATCAATCAAGCACATATCCCAAAGTATCAAACTAATCAAATATCTCAACAATGGTCATGAACCACTTAACCAAGTCAGCACATTACTCGCATATGTCCACGTGTCACAACCAATGTCACATTCAGACGTCAGGCATAAGGACTAGACGCCTTAAGTGCTCAAAGCATAGCACAAGCACACAAAATACAAAGCCTCAGAAACGCCTAAGTATTGGGCATATATGGGCACGAATCTCGAGGCCAATAGTGCAAAACCAACTCCCCACCCTCCTTAGATTTTCCTCGTCCTCTCTTAATCGAGTTAATGGGTATGAATAGTGTCAGGTATTCGGATTCAGCCAGAGGGACCAAGCTCACCAGCTGTGGGTGGTGAGCGAGGAGTGAAGAGCGTGTGAAGCATGAGAGACCTCACCCCTTCATGTCAAGGTAAGTGGCTTAAGGAAAAATTTCCACTTATACGGTGTTCTCACTGCGGTCGTTAACGAGGTGGGACTAAATTTCCCCCTCTTCCTCGCGTATAGCTGCAGATTGGTGTTCCTTTGATTACAGCTGCTGCTAGTCTGCCCTCACTCAACGAGGGTTCAGGCATCGTTGGTTGATGGACGATGACTGACGAAGTTGGAGAAGATGACCGGTGACGGCAACAGCGACCTACAAGAAAATACGGCCTAAGGCCCAAGTCAAATAGCTGGCGACCTTCACCGTGGTGTGAAGGCAAAGGGGTGTGCAATTTGGTGTGAGGTGCAGTGGAGTGGCCGAAGCATGAAGATGGGCGGAGCTCCGGCCAACATGGTCGAAGGAGACAATGGAGTGTGTGTGAGGTGAAATTGGGTGAGGCGAAAGTACTGTGGACGTAAGGCGGAGCTTTCTCCATGGTCAATTGGGTGCATGGAGGGCGTAGGCAAGCCGACAGTGAAGGTGGTCGGTAGAGGTGTGGTCGGCATTGGAGAAGGAGGAGGAGATAGAGATTGGACATAAAAATATACCTAAAGCTAATTAGAGGGAAGAGGAAGAGAAGCCCTAATTCTATTAGATGAACAGAGGCTGGGGGATAGGTTGTCGGTGTGGCTACCAACAATGAGGAAGAAGGTTGGAGATGGACTCGATGAAGGGGTAATTGGGTCAAATTCTTTGTCCAGAAGTTTGGCGAGGAGGTGCTGAGGAGAAGCCCTCTCCCTATTGTTCTTAGGAGTGGCCGAAGAAGAGGGTTGAAGAAGCTCCTAGTCGTCGTTAATGGTGGCAGAGGAAGAAGAACCGGGGAGGAGTTGCGCACCAAAAATGAGACAAAATCAACTCGCACACACGCGACCCTATATGTAGGAGAGGCTTCTCTCCTAAATTTGTCAAGGAGCTCTCAATTGTAAGGTGGCATTGCCACCTTCAGAGCTTGCTCTTCTTGAGTTTTCCAGTGGAAAAATTGGAGGAGATTGGCCGCGAGAATGGTCTTAGGAGATTGGGATTGATCCTGGGTTCAATTTCACCAAGTTTGGCGATTTTTTATGGATGTTTCATCAATCAAGTTGCTGGATTAAATGAAACCTGTTTGGGTTTCACAGCTGTTGAAGTTTCCTCTTCTGTTGTAAGGAAGATGATGGTGGCAACGGGCTCTTTGTGAAGGAGATGAGAAAGATAAGGGCCTATATGTAAGGAACTTTGAAAGTTAGGGGTCTGGTTGTGAGAAATAGAGATCTTAGGGACTGAATTGCAAATTAAATCAAGATGGACTCTAATTGGACACAAATTTTGGTTTTAACCTGATTTGGATGCAAGGAATCTGATGGTAAATTTGGATTTAGTTTTGACCACCTTTGACTAGGTAAATTACATAGAAGCCCAAATCAAGGCAAATTCCCGTCTAAAACTCTATTCTAGGTAAAAATGGGCTCAGATGATCAAATCAATAGTATCAAACCTCTTAAAATATTTTTCTATGAATTTTAGGAGGTTTAGATTATTTTTATCCTGACCAGAACCTTTCCAATTCAAGTAAGGTTGATAATTATGATTTTTGATCTATTTCTTCCCTCAAAATAAGTGAAACCCTGTTCTGTCAGTGCAGACCCACTTTTTGGTCTTTTATGCTCAATTGACCTTTAATTAACCCCTCGGTAACCTCGTGGTTACTCTGCACTTGTGATGTGATGTTAAAACTGTAGAATTAACCCTATTTTATTGTCTTATTCCCAAAACAGATTAGAGTGGAATTATGGTCCTCAGGTGATTATTTAGGATCATTTATCCCTTGATTCCAACTAATTCAAGTTAGTTATGACAAATAATGGTATTACCATCAATAGTGTACAACCTTATTATGTATGGTACAAAATTTTACCCTTCAACCTTTGTAAATTACAAAAAAACATGCTATTACACTATTTTAGAGGGTAAACAACAACCAACACCATAAAAATATGTAACGACCCGATTCCCGAGTCCCTACGAGATACGAGAACCGGACCGACTCGACTAAACCCAAGACCTGGTCGTCCAACGAGGAAGTAACCAAAAGAGCAGTAAAATAAACCACATTCAACATGAATATAACTAACAGCAAGAAAATACAGCAGTAAGGAAAGAAACTACTACAGTATGTACCACCACAACAGTAGAACAACATTTATAACATAATATGAACTGCAGGTAAAGAAAAGTAAAGTGGAAACAAGAACTACTCACTACAGTGGAACCAAAAAGAGGTACAAGAGAACAGCGGTAACTCTACTGGACCCTACTTGGCCCAATGTCGTCTGCAGCCGCTGACCCTGGCTGCTCAACACCTGGTCCTGAAAGGTAACGAGTGTAACACGTCAGCAAAACGCTGAGTAGAGTGGCAGCTAAACTAAAGAAACAGTAAAGTGTACAGTAGCTGTTTTAATTTTTCCTTCTTCCTTTATTTACGTCTTTCTATTGTTTCACAATTTATCTATTTCTCAGATCCTTCACTTGATCTCGAATGTTCCTCGTGGGAACGATCTTGATTGCAGTCTTTTCCAAACAGTAGAAGTAGCACGTGGTGCTCTCCTGGCCGGGAGAGTCCCCCGTGGTGATCCTACTCTCAGTCAACCACCCCAAGGTCACTGACAGACGTAACGGTGACTACGGCACGCGCGGTAAACGCACGGGTAGCTAACCCACACTGGCACGCGGTCAGTCGTTTCCGTTAATGGGTGCACCCAAAGCACAGCACGGAACCAGTACAGGGCAGAGCCCTCTCAGTAACAGGGGTCCAACCCCTCCACAGTAACCAAACAGGGGCCTTGCCCCACCACAGTCCGCGCACCCTCGCCTGACTACCTTGGTTTGCCCCATCGGGCCTAACAAGTCGGTGTGGGAGGCTAGCAGAACCCCGGGGCCCGTGGGGTAGCTAGTACCTCCCTACACTAGTAGCTCTCCTCGGTACTACGTACACGAGGGCCAGTAAGTTGGTACAGAGTGCCCAGTCCTAACCTCAGGTCCCTGGGGCGGCTAGCTCCACTCTGCACTAAACAGGGGGACAGTCGCTCTCCTTGGTACTCCGTACTCAAGGGCCAGCTCACTTCCCCAATTCTATTCCATTCACTTTCTAGGAGTTCTACTCCTAATTCCCCGTAGGGTTCCAGCTCTTTTAACTTAGAACATCCAGGTTTCACTTTCCAGTTTCACGTTCTTACAATCCATATTCTCAATCACGTTTATTTATTCATAACAGGCAGCTGTTAATTCAATTCACAGGCAGCTAGTATTTCCTTTCCACATTTTCCAAGACTGCAGTATTCATACATTCCACTAGTTTTCCCATCCTAGGATTCATGCCATATCCTAGGATCTATCATACAATCTAGTTTTCCAGCCCTAGAATTCATGCAACACCCTAGGAATCTACTATTCAATCTATTTCTCATTCCTAGGATTCATGCAATGTCCTAGGTTCTATTTATGGTTTCATAATTTAACATATTATACTTAAAGCCACTCTACCAGGTACAACGGGAGTAACGGGGGCGTGGCCGGGAATCCCGCGTGCCTCTGCGACCCCCGAGACTGCAACGGAACGGGGTCCTATCACAAGGATCAAACACAAGGAACTTCTCAAAACAGTATACAGCTACTGTAGACAGGTAGAGGATGTAATTCCGAAAAGAACGCAACTCGAAATGCGGAAAACGGAGCCCGAACGGGCCCGAAATGGATCGAAAACGACGAAACAGTGTAAAATCAGACGTCTGTAACTTCTTCCAAATGTCTTAAAAAGTGGATCAGGGAATTACCTCGCTCTGCGTGGGCTCTCAGACGTCCAGAAGCCTGCGGGGGCGTCTGGCCTAGTTCCCAGACGTCCGATGGTCACCCAGGACGTCTGGAAGTCGTTCCCGTCGTCTGGTGCTACAGCCAGACGTCTCATTTGCGTTGGATGGCGAATCACCGAACCTGCGCGTACCCATCTCTCTCTCTCAGTATGGTCAGTCGAAGAAAAGGAAGAAGATGGAAATAACTCACCTTTCAGACGTCTGGACAGTCTTCCTGACGTCGTGCCCGTCGTCTGGCTATCAGCCCAGACATCTGATTCTGGAAAATTTTCCAGAACCAGGGCGCCACTCACGAGGCACGGCCGCGCTGCAAGTGCTCCGCCTGCTGCTCGAGCTGCAGCAGGCCTCCCGCGCCACTCCGCGTCCGCTGCGCCCCCCCGCCGGCCGGCCCTAGCAGCCCCGGCGAGCTCGCCCTCACGGCCGAGCGCTTCTTCCTACACGCAGCACCTCCTCCCGCACCCGCCGCGGCTGTCGCCGCCGCCGCTCACCCGCTCTCGCTCTCACACACTGGCTGGAAGGAGAAGAGGAAGGGGCAGAGTTGACGGGAGTGAGGGAGAGGGCGTGGCCTTTTAAGGCCGCGCGAGGAGGAGAGAGAGAGAGAGAGCGGGACAGGGTGGTCTGCGGTCGCAGGAGGAGAGAGGGAAAAAGAGAGAGGAAGACGGTTGCGGGTCTACGTGCAGACGTAGTCCCGCGTGCCACCGAAAATAGGTCCCAGATGTCTGGAAGTGGTTCCAGACGTCTGGGACACCTCCCAGACGTCTTAGAAAAAACGTCTTGAGTGCATTCGTAACAATATAACAAACTCAAAGGAAGTTTCGTCCCCGAAACTTGCGCTAACTAGGGTGCGGGAAAACGTCATAAATACCATAACAAACTCAAAGAGGACCGAAGCCGGTCCGAAAAGACGTACCCGTGAAGAGTTCCGGGTACCGCTCCCGCATTGCCGCCTCAGGCTCCCAGGTAGCCTCCTCGTACCGCTGGCTCCTCCACAAAACCTTTACCAGGGGTACTTGCTTTCGTCTCAAACTGCGGACAGCTCGGTCTAGAATCTGCACTGGCCGCTCCGGGTAGGTCAGGTCGTCGCCCACCTCGACGCTCTCGTGACTCAGTACATGACTAGGATCGGCTACGTACTTCCTGAGGTTGGACACGTGGAACACGTCGTGCACACCAGAAAGCTGTGGGGGAAGGGCAAGTCTGTAAGCAACGGGTCCAACCCGCTCCAGGACCTCAAAGGGCCCCACGAACCTCGGCGCGAGCTTCCGTCTCACCCCAAACCGCTGCAGGCCCTTCATGGGCGAAACACGAAGAAAGACGTGGTCCCCAACCTCAAACTGCACCTCTCTGCGTCTCCGGTCCGCGTAGCTCTTCTGTCTGCTCCTGACAGTGCGGAGTCGCCTGTGAATCTTCTCGACTACCTCCTGACTCTGCCGGATCAACCTGGGGCCAACCTCCCACTTGGTCCCCACCTCAACCCAACTCAAAGGTGCCGTACACCTCCGTCCGTACAGAGCCTCGTAGGGAGCCATGCCAATACTCGAGTGATAACTGTTGTTGTATGCAAACTCCGCCAGGGGCAGGTGCTCCTCCCAAGAGCCCCTCCAGTCCAGTACACAGGCACGCAAAAGGTCCTCAAGTGTCTGTATCGTGCGCTCAGACTGTCCGTCCGTCTGGGGGTGGTAAGCCGTACTAAACCTCAACCGCGTCCCCAAGGCCTGCTGCAACTCAGCCCAAAACTGGGACGTAAAGCGGGTATCCCGGTCGGATACGATCTCCCACGGAACTCCGTGTAGTCGTACCACATCACGGATATACCTCTCTGCCAACTGTGCTGGTCCCAAAGTGACTCGGATCGGCAAGAATCGCACTGTCTTCGTTAGTCTATCCACTATTACCCAGACTGCGTCATGTCCTCGCTGGGTAAGAGGTAAGCCCACCACCAAGTCCATGGTGATGCTCTCCCACTTCCACTCTGGCACTGGAAGCGGCTGTAGCGGCCCTGCAGGCCTCTGATGCTCGGCTTTCACCTACTGACACACTAAGCACTGCTGTACGAACTCACCCACATCCCGCTTCATCCCCCTCCACCAAAACTCATGTCTCAAGTCGTGGTACATCTTCGTGTTTCCGAGATGTATGGTGAATTTGGAACCGTGTGCCTCAGTCAGGAGCTCTCTCAATAGCTCCTCGTCCCTGGGAACGCACAATCGTCCCCTCAGGCGTAGCACTTGGTCTGTGAAAGAGAAGTCCCCCGGGTCTCCCGACAGTACTCTGTCGCGCAAGGACGGCAAGTACGGATCGGCCATCTGTCCTGTGATGATGCGGTCTATCAACTCTGGCCTAGTCTGTCGTGTCACCGTCACAGCCCCACAGTGCTCCCGTAACTCCAGGGGTCGCCAACTGCTCACCTCCTCCAAAAGGCTCCAACTCTGTAACTGTAAACTGGCCAAGTGTGCGGGCGCCTTGCGGCTTAAGGCGTCAGCCACCACATTGGCCTTTCCCGGGTGGTAGGAGATGCTACAGTCGTAGTCCTTCAGGAGCTCCAACCAATGTCTCTGTCTCATGTTGAGCTCCTTCTGATCAAAAAGGTATCTGAGGCTCTTGTGATCTGTGAATATTTCGAGGGTCTCACCGTACAAGTAGTGCATCCAAGTCTTCAGCGCGAAGACAACGGCTGCCAACTCTAGGTCGTGGGTAGGGTAGGTATGCTCATGGGGCTTCAGTTGCCGCGAAGCGTAAGCGACAATGTGACCCCTCTGCATGAGCACACCTCCTAACCCCTGCAAGGAGGCGTCCGTGTACACAACGAACCCGCCACTACTGTCAGGAATGGTGAGCACGGGAGCCGAGGTCAACCTCTCCTTCAGCTCCTGAAAACACGCCTCACAGGCATCTGTCCAAGCGAAGGGCACGTCCTTCCGGGTCAACTGTGTCATAGGACGCGCAATCTGTGAAAAACCTCTAATGAATCGTCTGTAGTAGCCTGCCAGTCCCAGGAAACTACGAATCTCAGTGACTGAACGCGGTCTCTCCCACCTGAGTACTGCCTCAACCTTGGCTGGGTCCACCGCCAAGCCGTCTCCAGAGATCACATGACCTAAGAAGGTCACCTCTCTCAACCAGAACTCGCACTTGCTGTATTTGGCGTACAGCCTACGTCGTCTCAGGGTGTCCAGAACCATCCGCAAGTGCTGTCCGTGCTGCGTCCGATCTCGAGAATAGATGAGTACATCATCTATGAAAACCACCACAAACTGGTCCAAGTACGGTCTAAACACCCGATTCATCAGGTCCATGAAAGTAGCGGGGGCATTGGTCAGCCCAAACAACATGACCAAAAACTTGTAGTGTCCGTACCGGGTGCGGAAAGCCGTCTTGGAGACGTCGGTCTCCCTGATCCTCAACTGGTGGTATCCAGACCTCAAGTCGATCTTGGAAAACACCGTGGCAACCCGCAACTGGTCAAATAAGTCGTCGATCTCGGCAGCGGATATCTGTTCTTGATGGTGACCCTATTTAGCTGTCGGTAGTCCACACAAAGGCGTAAGGTCCCATCCTTCTTCTTCACAAACAGTACCGGGGCTCCCCAGGGAGACGCACTGGGCCTCACGAAACCTTTCTCCAAAAGGTCCTGTAACTGAGACTTGAGCTCTCGTAGCTCAAGCGGTGCCATCCTGTATGGCGCGGTGGAGATGGGGCTAGTCCCTAGTACTAGTGAGATCTCAAACTCGATCTCACGCTCGGGCGGTAGTCCTGGTAACTCGTCTGGAAACACGTCAGGGTACTCTCTGACCACCGGGATGCTCTGGAAGTCTGCCACAGGGCTGGGCTCTGCCACCACACAAGCTAGGAAACCCTCACACCCCTGGCTCAAAAGTCTCGCCGCACGAAGTGCCGAAATGCACCTGAAACCTCCGTCCACTGGCTGTCCGTGAAACTCGAAAGAAGGCAACTCTGGAATGGAGAAGACGATCTTCCTCTCAAAACAGTCCACCAAGGCGTGGTAAGAGGACAGCCAATCCATCCCCAGAATCACTCCAAAGTCCTCCATCTGTAACATAATCAGGTCAGCTGGCAGGCTATGTCCCCCGACGCTGACCTCGCAATCCGTGTACACCTCCTCAGCTACAAGCAGCTGACCACTCGGACCTCTGATTACGAACGGATTCTCTAACAGTGTATAATCCCGGTCCAAACTAACTGCGAAACTTGCTGCGACAAACGAGTGCGTAGCACCGGAATCGAAAAGTGTGTAAACGAGTCTGCCGGAAACTGAAACCATACCTGCCACCACCGATCCCGAAGCTCTGGCGTCCCTGTGTGTCAGGGCGTTGATACGCCCTTCAGCTCTAGGTGCGGACGAAGTAGCCACACTCTACGTCGGACGGGTAGGTGCTGGCCGGTACCCTCCACGTGACTGCTGTCCTCCTCCTCGCGCCTGGTAACTGCAGCCTCCTGCGCGTCCTCCAGTGCTCTACGCGGGAGTATCTGCTGACCTCCTGCCCTAGACGGGCAATCCCTCCAGATGTGGCCCGGTTGGCCACACAGGTAACAGAGGGGAACTCGACTCCCGCCCTCAGTGGGTCCCTGCTGTCGGCTGGGCGGGGGTCCAGTGCTGGCGACTGGCCCCTGTCGAGGGCCCCCAAAGGCCACTGATGGCCCTGTAAAACGTGACGGCTCTCCTGCGGACGCCACGTGTCTCCTCTCTCGCCGGCCCTGTGAAAAGTCTGGCTGAAAGGGCCTCTTCCGCCCGCCGTCAGTGTCTCGCGCGGATGGGTTGGTCTCCTCGTAAGTCATAGCTGCCTCTACCACCCTTGAAAACGTAGGCAGCTTCAGGGGTTTGACATACCCCCGAATCGCAGGCCGGAGCCCTCGGTGAACCTCCAAAGGTGCTCCTCCTCAGTAGCTACCGCTGTCGCTGCAAAGCGGGACAGCTCTAAGAAACGCGTGCGGTACGCGCTTACGGTCATCATCCCTTGGCGGAGAGTGTGGAACTCCCGCCTCCTCTGGTCCTGCCACATCTGGGGAAAGTACTGCTCGTAGAAGAGGGCGACGAACCGGTCCCAGGTCGGCTCGTCCCTCTCCTATCCCCGGACCGCCCTCCACCACCTGTATGCCTCACTCTCCAGTTGGTACGTGGCAAAGGCCACGCGGCACTCCACCGGGGGGCGAAGGGTGTCAAAAATCTTCTCCAGCTGCTCAAGCCAGTCCTCTGGCTCGGTCGGGTCCTCATTCCCCTTGAAGGAGGGGGGCTTCAGCTTCCGGAACTGCCCGAAGAGCTCGGAGTGGCGCTGCAATGGGGACGCCGGTCCACCCCCAGGCAACGGTGCCTCGTGCACAGAAGCGTCTGAGGAAGGTAGGGGCGGCAGCGGCCCATCCCCTCCCCCGTGTCTAGCGCCGCGTCCGTCCAGTGGTCCCACAGAGGACTCCCCCTCCACAGCCCCAGGGTGAGGTGCACGGGGCGGTGGGTGGAGCTCATCTCGTACAATGTCTCGTATCAGCCTAGCGAGGTCCTGGGCCTGGATGCCCGGGAGTAGTGGCTGGTCCACTGGGGCGTCGGCAACGGCACGCCCACCTTGCCGACCTCGTCCTCGGCCGCGCCCGCGGCTAGCCTCACCAGTCTCGCAACGAGGCATCTCCTATAAGGAGACGTGAAACAAAACGGAACACGTCACTACGGAACGATACCGAACGGAAACATTTAAGAACTCATGTCAAGAGATATGTTGTGGTGGCTACTCTAGTTATAGACATGTGAATTGGTTATTTTCCAGTCAGTTGATTCACTTCTCGGGACGACCTTGCTCTGATACCATCTTGTAACGACCCGATTCCCGAGTCCCTACAAGACACGAGAACCGGACCGACTCGACTAAACCCAAGACCTGGTCGTCCAACGAGGAAGTAACCAAAAGAGCAGTAAAATAAACCACATTCAACATGAATATAACTAACAGCAAGAAAATACAGTAGTAAGGAAAGAAACTACTACAGTATGTACCACCACAACAGTAGAACAACATTTATAACATAATATGAACTGCAGGTAAAGAAAAGTAAAGTGGAAACAAGAACTACTCACTACAGTGGAACCAAAAAGAGGTACAAAAGAACAGTGGTAACTCTACTGGACCCTACTTGGCCCAACGTCCTCTGCAGCCGCTGACCCTGGCTGCTCAACACCTGGTCCTGAAAGGTAACGAGTGTAACACGTCAGCAAAACGCTGAGTAGAGTGGCAGCTAAACTAAAGAAACAGTAAAGTGTATAGTAGCTGTTTTAATTTTTCCTTCTTCCTTTATTTACGTCTTTCTATTGTTTCACAATTTATCTATTTCTCAGATCCTTCACTTGATCTCGAATGTTCCTCGTGGGAACGATCTTGATTGCAGTCTTTTCCGAACAGTAGAAGTAGCACGTGGTGCTCTCCTGGCCGGGAGAGTCCCCCGTGGTGATCCTACTCTCAGTCAACCACCCCAAGGTCACTGACAGACGTAACGGTGACTACGGCACGCGCTGTAAACGCACGGGTAGCTAACCTGCACTGGCACGCGGTCAGTCGTTTCTGTTAACGGGTGTGCCCAAAGCACAGCACGAAACCAGTACAGGGCAGAGCCCTCTCAGTAACAGGGGTCCAACCCCTCCACAGTAACCAAACAGGGGCCTTACCCCTCCACAGTTCGCGCACCCTCGCCTGACAACCCTGGTTTGCCCCAGCGGGCCTAACAAGTCAGTGTGGGAGGCTAGCAGAACCCCGGGGCCTGTGGGGTAGCTAGTACCTCCCTACACTAGTAGCTCTCCTCGGTACTACGTACACGAGGGCCAGCAAGTTGGTACAAAGTGGCCAGTCCTAACCCCGGGTCCCTAGGGCGGTTAGCTCCGCTCTGCACGAAATAGGGGGACAGTTGCTCTCCTTGGTACTCCGTACTCAAGGGCCAGCTCACTTCCCTAATTCTATTCCATTCACTTTCCAGGAGTTCTACTCCTAATTCCCTGTAGGGTTCCAGCTCTTTTAACTCAGAACATCCAGGTTTCACTTTCCAGTTTCACGTTCTTACAATCCATATTCTCAATCACGTTTATTTATTCATAACAGACAGTTGTTAATTCAATTCACAGGCAGCTAGTATTTCCTTTCCACATTTTCCAAGACTGCAGTATTCATACATTCCACTAGTTTTCCCATCCTAGGATTCATGCCATATCCTAGGATCTATCATACAATCTAGTTTTCCAGCCCTAAGATTCATGCAACACCCTAGGAATCTACCATTCAATCTATTTCTCATTCCTAGGATTCATGCAATGTCCTAGGTTCTATTTATGGTTTCATAATTTAACATATTATACTTAAAGCCACTCTACCAGGTACAACGGGAGTAATGGGGGCGTGGTCGGGAATCCCGCGTGCCTCCGCGACCCCCGAGACTGCAACGGAACGGGGTCCTATCACAAGGATCAAACACAAGGAACTTCTCAAAACAGTATACAGCTACTGTAGACAGGTAGAGGATGTAATTCCGAAAAGAACGCAACTCGAAATGCGGAAAACGGAGCCTGAACGGGCCCGAAACGGATCAAAAACGACGAAACAGTGTAAAATCAGACGTCTGGAACTTCTTCCAAACATCTTAAAAAGTGGATCAGGGAATTACCTCGCTCTGTGTGGGCTCTCAAACGTCCAGAAGCCTGCGGGGGCGTCTGGCCTAGTTCCCTGACATCCGATGGTCACCCAGGACGTCTGGAAGTCGTTCCCGTTGCCGAACCTGCGCGTACCCATCTCTCTCTCTCAGTATGGTCAGTCGAAGAAAAGGAAGAAGACGGAAATAACTCACCTTTCAGACGTCTGGACAGTCTTCCAGACGTCGTGCCCGTCGTCTGGCTATCAGCCCAGACGTCTGATTCTGGAAAATTTTCCAGAACCAGGGCACCACTCGCCCTCCGCTCGCGAGGCACGGCCGCGCTGCGAGTGCTCCACCTGCTGCTCGAGCTGCAGCAGGCCTCCCGCTCCACTCCGCGTCCGCTGCGCCCCCCCGCCGGCCGACCCTAGCAGCCCCGGCGAGCTCGCCCTCACGGCCGAGCGCTTCTTCCTACACGCAGCACCTCCTCCCGCACCCGCCGCGGCTGTCGCCGCCGCCGCTCACCCGCACTCGCTCTCGCGCACTGGCTGGAAGGAGAAGAGGAAGGGGCGGAGGTGACGGGAGTGAGGGAGAGGGCGTGGCCTTTTAAGGCCGCGTGAGGAGAGAGAGAGTGAGAGAGCGGGACAGGGTGGTCTGCGGTCGCAGGAGGAGAGAGGGAAAAAGAGAGAGGAAGACGGTTGCGAGTCTGCGCGCAGACGCAGTCCCGCGTGCCACCGAAAATAGATCCCAGACGTCTGGAAGTGGTTCCAGACGTCTGGGACACCTCCCAGACGTCTTAAAAAAAACGTCTTGAGTGCGTTCGTAACAAAATAGGAGGGGATATTATATTTAATTAAAAAGACATTCCATTTTATTCTTTTTGTAGTATGTTACAAACATGTTATATAATATACAAACTATTATTTGTAAGTTACAAACATAATATGTGACATACATGTTATGTAACTTACAAACTCATTATGTAAGATACAAAATTTTAACCTTTTAACCTTTGAAAATTACAAAAACGAAAGATTCTATCCCACCATTTTAGAGGTTACAAGTAATAATTGATCCCTTAAAATTAAAAGAGTATATTATATCTAATTAAAAATCTATTCTAGTTTATTCTTTTTTAAGTAAGTTACAAACTTGCTATATAATATACATAACGTAATTTTTGTAGGTTAGAAACATACTATGTAATATCATGTCATGTAACATATAAGTTATTTAACTTACAAACTTGTTACCTAAGATGCAAAATTTCAGCCTTCCAACCTTCATAATTATTGTGCAAGAACTAATGGATTTATTAGGGAATTTTCATATTTTTGGAAACGATTCAAGTACGTAAATGCCCATTACAACGCATTTTACAACGTGCAGTCAAGAATCAACCGATTGAAAATCAAGTAAACCAAAATATAATCTATTGAAAACCATTTCTAACCAATGTATTTTGGTCTTCTTGGGGTTTAAAATCAAAATACACCGATTGAACATAAAAATGCTCTGGTTGAAAATAAAAATACACTGACGTGTTTTAATTTCAATCGGTAGAAAATGATTTTTCAATTGAAATGTGGTTTCCACCAATGGGAAGTGGTTTTTTACTTAGAAAGTGATTTTTTATTGGTGAAAGTAGTTTCCACCAGTGGAAAATCAAAATACACCGGTTCAAACCACCACTCTCTGCCATGAATTGCAAAATGCATTTCAAAGTGCATTTGTTTACCTTTTCACTTTTGAAAATGTTTAGATAGTCACCTTTTCTACATATTACAAAGTGGTTTTCTAATAAAATCTATTACTCAAAAGTTGTGTTATCTTTAGACAGATCTTGATATGGATCACGATGATCCCTTGATTCAAATAAGTAATTTGAGTTTTGGTCACACACACACACACATAAATATAGGAAAAGTATCATTTGAGCACTACATTCAACAGATCTTACAAAAGCTCACATTTGTGTCCGTTAGATGGTGTCCTCTGTTGATGGAAACCAATACAACCCACACCTGTCAAAAGGTGGTTTCGAAAATAACCTTTCGTATTTAGGATGCACTCACTCAATTATTATTATTTTTGAAAAGTATTTTCATATAAATAGCGAGTTGTATTACAACTCGATTCATAAATCATATTTGAAATACAATCAATCGATTATTACATTATTATTGGAAAGTAACTACATCACATCAATGCTTAATCGTATTATAACTCTCTACTTTAACCAAGATGAGTTTGTATTTGTATTACAGGATTTCGCAAGCATTACAATTCAATTTTCCATTTGTAAGACAAATTTTTGTAGTTCCATTATGATTAATAGTTGTAATACAAGCTTATTGTGTATATATAAGTCTATTTTCACTTGTAATATAAGTTTTTGTAGTTTTTTTAAAGTAAATATTTATAATACAAGTTTATCATATGTGTTACAAGTTAGTTTTCCACCTATAATACAAGTTTTTGCACTTTCGTTTATAGTAAATATTTGTAATATAAGTTCATTGCATGTAGTAGAAGTTAGTTTCTCACTTTGTAATATAAGTTTTCGCATACGTTACAAGTCAATTTTCATTTGTAATATAAAATTTTGCACTTCTATTATAAAGCATACTTACAATATAAGTTTGTATTACAAGCAGTTCTAAATTGTTACTTGTATTACAAATACGAGTGTAATTCGCTTTTATGAAAGTAATTAATATTCTTGTCTCCACACTTGGAATACTCCACATCCAAGATTTTTTATTCATATTTTTGGAAAGCTTCATAAATGATGAATTTTTCCTAATTACAAAAAAAAACAAGTTTGTTGTTGCTACATAGTGTGAAACCATGATGTTATTTTTTATGCTTTCTTTATGAAAGATTAGATTTCCATTAGATAGAGTAGATTTGGTGCTTTTTTTATCTACTTTGAGCACAATGCACAGATGATACAACCTCTCTCTATATATATGGGCCTTATCCTCCTGTCACAAGTCCTAAAAATGAGTAAAAAAGCAAAAAATTATGATCATTAGATGACAATCCAACGATTGCAATTAATATTGTAAAGCTATTGTATTATACAAGGATATATTATATTGCTGTAATGGGTAGTTTTGTAAGGGTGAGTTTGTAACTACTCCACATCTACAGACTCTTGTAACCACCTATGCAAGTAGTTGAGATAATAAAAGTTCTATTTTGTTTGCCCAAACCTGAAAGTACACTGGAGTGGGGGGGGGGGGGGTGAATACTATAATTAAGATTAAATAGAGCAAATAAATTAATTGCAAGCACAACCACACAAGGACACAGAAATTTTTAGGTGAAAACCCTAATCGGGTAAAAACCATTACCTAAGTCAGCCCGACTTAGGATTTCCTGATCACCACATGATCAACTAATCATTATCCACACCACTTTGAACAAGGGTGATGTCCCTCGACTACAATCCCACCTCCGATCTCAAACCAGAGGTTTCACTCTTCCACTAGGAAAAGAAAGGAATCCGATAAGCCAGACACTCTATTAAAACAACTACAAACAAAAGAAAATTTAAGCACAGCCTATAGGGCTCCCAATAATACAAGAATTAAGTTAAGCTACTATAGGTAGAAAGTACTCCTTGAAATTTAAAGACGAAATGGAGTGATGGACAAGGGATGAACTCTCTACAGAGAGCTTTGAGCAAGAATTCTTGGAGAGAATTTGAGTAGAGAGTATTGTTTTTTATCTTGAATGGTGTATATGTGGACAAGGGGTATTCATGTATATTTATAGAGGCCAAAGGAAGGTTCAAGAAGTCTTAATTAAGGTTTCTTAGCTGTTGGAAACAAATCTAAGAAGATTTAGTTGAGATTTTTTTAAATACAGAACAAGAAATCTTCTGACAGCAGAATCAGACATCTGATATGAGAAGTTTTGACATCTGAGAGTCAATTATATGGGCATCTAAAACTATGAGACAAGGTTCCTGATTTTGTTTGGATCTTGTGCAGGGTTCTTGTAACAAAGGACCAACATCTAGAATAGGCTTATTAGACGTCTGGAAATGAGAGGAAAGGTTCTTAGAATGTCGTCTGATGCATTGGATCATCTGCAGGGTACATGATTCTAAGGATCAAACATCTATAGGATGTTTGGAAAGGATATGGGACATTTGATGGTCATTATGGCATCAAGGATCAAATTTCTTAAAAGTTGGGAGATAAGATTAGGTTTAACAAAACAAGATTTGGAGTACTTTAAAACCTAACATCTTTGTATTGGTTGATTGATTGTGAGTTGTTCATCATCCTTGTGATTTCAATGATTTATGTGTTGTTCTTTTAGTTTTATGAGCTCGACAACAGCAGGTGATTCCACGTCAATTAAACCTTCAGGTCTGGGTTCTACTATTCACACAACTACCGATATTCCCACTTCAATAAATCACAACATACCTTTTAAATGTCATGCATCCAATTATAATATGTGAACGGCCCAATTTCTTCCCCTTTTACATACCTATGATTTGATGAGTATTATGATGGAATTGTTGGATTTTTGTATGCCCTTAACGAGCCATTTGAGTTATCTAATATGATTACATTTTTCATCTGAATAAAAGAATTAGATTATTTTCCATTAAATGAATTGGGTCCTTTAGTACGAATAGGATAACATACTTAGTCAAATCGAATAAAGTTGATGTGTATTGATTCGAAGATCTAAACAATTGAGAGGATCCAATAGCACATCAAGAAACCATATGATTTGATCAATTATTTCCAGTCTGAGTTGTGATGGAAACCTTCTTTAGAGGTTGTCCCCAGATTGATGTTCTTGAATGAAGATTCAAGGATTGTCACGTGAGTCAGGTTAAGGAGTTAACCTGATGAATTAGGAGATAGTTGAAGTCCTTCTCCAATTCTATCATTGAGAAGGCATATCCTTTAACCTGAGACGTGTCTATGTTCACGAATGCATGTATTTGGCAAAACAATAGTAGATGCACCCACCTTAGTGTTGATATTGGAAAGCTAGTGTATGTGAGGAGAGATAGGAGGTGTATGATATCTCGAAGGAATCACACAAATCTATTACATAGATGTATGTAACAAATTGGAAGAATGAACTAGAATCGCATATATTGGGAAATAACAATTCCACATGTAGTTGTAGAGTCCTGATCAGACTTAATGTAAGAAGAGAAGATAAACCTTTGGGAAAAGTTTTGATCTCTCTTCTCATCCCAATGTTACAAAATGATTTTTTTATTTTTTTTAAAGAGAAACGGGAGTCCATTTTATTCATCCTCCACTCCCTAGAGGCGAAAAGAAAGGCAGGGGGACTGGACCAAAACCTGCCAAGTATAGGGAAAACACAAAACCAACCACGAATCATGGCCTTACAAAGCCCCAACACATGCACCCAATACCAAGGCTACCAGGTAATATACGGGAACTGAAGTTTATCCAGGAAAATGATACCACAGCCTTTTTTGAAAATGCCTGAAAGCTGAAAAATCTACCAGCCAGTAGTGTCAGTCTGCGCCAGAAGAGAGGAGAGCCTATTTGCCTCAAGGCATATGAAGGTGAGAGTAGAAAATCTCTATTTAAGTTACTGGAGCTCGTTGTTGTAGGGCCTCAGTTTCCATGGGATGGGGATTTTTCCATTCCACCAGTAGTAAATTAAGGAGGAGTCAGTTTCAAGATGGAGCATGGCATTAGAATGAAGAGTTTGAATAGCGTGAATAGCAGTCCGGATGACGACCTTTTCTCTGACATCGACAACAATGTTCCCCGCCGTACCAGCAATGAAATTTCCTTCAGAGTTACGAGTGACCCAGCCAACCTTAAAAAGATCGTTATTAGGGAATGCAGATATGTTAATTTTTAAACCAGTAACAGGGTGAGTCCAAGTAACATCAAAGGCTTTAACTTTAATAGAGATAAGCCAATTATGCTTGTCAAAAGCGCACCAACTATGATCCAAAGTAAGCTTAAGTTTGTTCCAAGTAATTTCATTGTGCCTAAATTTGTTCCAGGTTCTCCAAACATTATGCCAAACAAAAGAGATTAAGCCTTTATACCTACGAATGTTAGGGATATGGCAGTGATTGAGCATTATCCGCATAAAGTGGGAAGGGGTGATAGGTTTGACAAGGCAATGATCAAAGACCCATTTAGAAATGTAATGGACAAGCTCACTATCCAGAAAGAGGTGAGAGACCATTTCCTGACTAAATGAATTTTGACAGCAAGAGCATTTCGAAACCAGAGGAATACCCAGCTTGCTGACATTGTCATCAATAGGAATTTTAAGATGAAGAACCTTCCAAACTAAAAGGGTCATATGTAAAGGAGTGTTAAGGCTTCAATGACCTTTAAGTGCAAAAATAGTAGGCATTGAGCTTAAATGAGTATGATAAGCAGATGCCATAGTGAAGTTACCAGACAAGGACAGGAACCAACTCGGAAGGTCTTCCCCTTCGTCCAGAGGGGTCATAATAACATGATAACAAAGATGGTTCGGAAGGTATATCTTCTCAACAAAATTTTCAAAGTGGTGAATAACCTCCTTAACCTGAATAGGGGGAGGTGTCACAGATTTGGGAAGGAAGGAGTGGAGAGCTTTGTCACCGAGCCAAATGTCGTTCCAAAAATCAATGTCACCCAAATGTACCTCCCAACAAACAAAATCTTTGAGTTTGGAGTAGGCATCTTTCATTTTTTTCACTTTCGTCGGACAGATCATAGAATTCGAAAGATCCTCCCCATAGAGTTGTCTCATGAGATTCGAGTAAGGGGATTTCTGAGTACGAATGTTCCAAGCTCTTTTCGCCCTCAATGTATTAACGAAAAGATTGAGGTTCAAAACCCCAAGGCCACCTTTATCAAGAGGTTTAACAATGGTCTTCCTGGCAATCCAATGGTGCTCTTATCATTAAGGGTAGAACCCCAAAATAAATTAGCAAACATGGAATCCAATTTTTGAATGATACTGCTAGGGGTTTCAAGGATAGATAAGGTGTAGATAGGAATAGAAGTGAGCACATGTTTAATCAAAAGGAGACGAGATGTAGACGATAGTAGGTTGACTTTCCATCCCGCCATCTTACCTTGAATCTTGTCAATCAGGTCATAGAAGTAAGAATTTTTGTACGACCTGCATAAATTGGACAACCCAAGTAGGTAAAAGGAAAATGTTACAAAATTTTTGGATGTTACAAAATGATGTTGAAAATAGTATTATTCAAGGAAGAATGATAGTAGTTTAATGGGATTATAGCTCATGATAATATTGTCCTTCATGTTTAAATGATTCGTGAGTATTTGGAATACCAAAATTTCACAAATCCTATGGCTTCATTATTGGAGTCATAAAACTAATAATGATTTTGATGGATTCCTACTTGAGGTATGAATCAATTGTAATTCAAAGAGTTAAATTATACTTTATTTAGTGATTAATTGCACCTAATTTAATTACGTAGAAAAATCAAGTGTTGAATTGCAATTAATTTAAGTTTGGATACTAAATCTAAACATCTCATAATTTGTTATAAGCTAATCATGCAAAATTCAAATATGACTTGATTCCTACCATTAGATGGAGATTCAATGAATCTTATCAAATTAGGATTAGGATCTAGAATTCCTAAAAATATCTCTCAATGGGAAGCCCTATTTCCAATCAATGTAATCAATTGATTTCCAAGCCACCAAAAGTGTCCAGGAGATCCACAGTCGCCAGAGGAAGAGAAGACGGGCTCCAGGCCTTTCCTCTCAAGGGCACCATTTAACACCCTTGTTGGATGACCAGTATAACCAAACGTCTAATTTCATACTTAGATGTTTGACTTGTAGGGGTCATCTTATACATGAATTTGATCCTTTCCATAGACGGTTGACCGACACCTCTTGTTTGTGCACTGGCTTGTACTGGGTCATGCTTTCTTGGTCCTTTGAAGGACTACTCATTATACACTCGTGAGTCTAAGGTGAGGAGTCACTTTGGATTCACAAAGGATTTGCATCTCTTCAACTCGAAGGATCTCATTTGCTTGTCGAGAAGTTCAAGTTTTTCAATATTTTTTTGAGAAGCAATCGCATGTAAGGTGTTGCACCACACCAGCTGTGAAGATATAACACTCTTATACTCGAGGGATCCTGCAATGGAGGAAAAATAGTTTCTCCTATGTGGTTCTAGTTTAGTGTGTTTTCGTTTTCATTTTCTTGATCGAGTTTCTAGCATTGATTCAATCTCCATTTCGAAAAATTTTAAATTACTTATTTTTCAAGCATCTATGATACCACTGGTGATCGGTCATTTGCCAACGGAAATATTAATCAAGATCGAAATCGAAAATGTAAGCATCATTGCACATGGCCGCGAATTGAGCGACTCAGAAATTATTAAAATCAAACGACATGCATAATGGCTTAGTCGAACCACTAAGGAGGCCAAAAGAAAACACGCATCTCGGATTTTCTATTTAATGACAACATCAACCATCAAGCACCGTAAACATTCACATACACTGATTCTAAACTAACCAACTAATAAACTGAAATGCAAAATAGTGAAAGAAAAGAGATGGCAGCGGAGATGGACCACTCCCCTTGCATGCGGGTCGCTATGTGCGACAACAGAGGCCGAACGCGAGGATGGTGGCTTCTTGAATCTCCTCGCTTTGGGAGACGAAGAGAACTGCAGCAGATCGGCGGTGCATGATTCTGAGTACTTCGCTTGGAGCACGGAGATTGTCCCCTTTCCCCCGTGCTATCACCGCGAGGGTCTGTCCGTGTGTGTGTGGCATGAGGAGGACGGCACGGGCATGGCTGCCTGGAGCTCGCACGGTGGCGATGGCTGGTTGCTTCCCCCGGCGAGGAGATGAGAATCTGAAGTGAAGGCTAGGAGGAGAGCAAGATGGAGTAGACGCGCGATGGAGGAAGCACGCAGCCCGTAGGGCTTGCGCAGCAGCAAAGCGCGATGGGTTCTCCCTCCGCGCTCTCTCCCCGCCAGAATAAAATGAGGCGGATATATATGGGAGCATGAGAGGGCCTTCGGTTTGGGATGGTGTCTGCGTGCGTTCGTTGGGATCGAAAATGATGGAGTCGGGATCGGGCAGTGTGGGCGTTGGGTCTGGTTGGAACGATCGAATGGGATTGTTGTTGGGGCCTGCAGATGGGAAGAGTAATGGGAGTGTCGTGAGCGCTCGGGTGAATGGCGCCCGATAGGTGGGGCCGCGAGTAATTAGGAATTAGTTGGGTGAGCATGCGTGCGTTGTGCCTTGGATCGGATGGGGATGGCTGTGGGTAATTGTGGGAATTTGAAGAGAGAGAGAGAGAAAGAGAGAGAGAGAGAGAGAGAGTGAGCCATCGGGTGCCTTGGGAAATTAAGGGCTTAAATGTAGGTTGATAATTAATTAGGAAATTGGTTGTGCATTTAAATTATTATGCAAGGATGATTAACGAGATTGGGGAATCAACTTAGGAGTGGAGGCCCTCGGGGTTTATTTGAAAGAAAAATGTGATGTAGCCTCACTGGATTACTAATATAGAACTTAGTTTTGAGGGCATATGTTGCAAATTAAAGGACTCCCTCACAGCCTAGGAACATCGCCCATTTTGCAGCTTGCTCCTTGCATAAAATGTATACAATGTAGCACATAACTCCTCTCTCTATCAACCATACTTATTCTTGCCAAAATAACTGCACGTAATTATTTATGTACATAATAAATTATGAATCGTAATAAATTGTACGTAGATCTAAATCTTAATGCATGTCTTTATTTTATAACTAAATATGAAATATTAATTTACCTAAAGTGCAAGGACTAACCCATTTAGGCACCAATATAGTCCACTAAATTAAGTGGACTCATCAACAAGTTGATGCGATCATACCCCTTTAGTGGTATCAGAGCCTTGGTCGATCTGGTTTTTGCGAGAAAATCACAAGTTTTAGTTTTAATCACACTTAGATCAAAAATCAAAATTCTTGTGCATTTTGATTGTTTAACCAAACGTCTAACTTCACAACTAGATGCCTGATTAAATAATAGTTGGACGTTTGATCATCACGTTAGATAATTGGCAAGTGAGTTTGGACACTTTACATTGGATGTCAAGAGTAAGAAGTCACAAATCAAGGAATCAGTCATCGGGTAGGCATATTCGATGGCCAATATTGCTAAATTGAACATCTGGCTTCACCGTCGGATGTCTAACTACAATGGGAATTATTCTTGTTTTTAATAAAGCTGTGGTGTTGTAATTAGACAACCAACGATGCCGTCAAACATCTGATGAACAAGTTAGACATCTAGTTACTAAAGTCTGATCTCAATAACGACGGCCTGTTATAGTCAATCAACCAAAAAGAGTTGTTGGTCGATCGGGCAGTACTAGAATCTTGATTCTAAGTGCATTTTTTACCCAAAATTAAATTGGATTCGATCTAACCATCGAGGAAAAATCTGATACAATTGTTGGCGAACATTCATTTATTTTTTCAAACATTTTTGTGATTTATTTGTGGTTTTGAATGTTACTGTAATTTGTGGATGTGATCCACATAGAAATTAGGTGCATAGTATTGCTAAGATCAAACAAACTGATAAACTATTTTGAAATTTTAATTTCAAAAGTAATTGGTAATTTCTAACTTAAAAGGATTTCAAATTAGCAAGATGTGTTACATTCTACACAATCTCAAATTAGGATTACAATTTGTAAAATATTCAACCATACTCACTTGATTAATTACTAATCATAAGAGAAGGTAATCACATCCCTCAACATGTGATGTTATGGGTATTGTATTTGTGTGCCAAGTTTTATTTTGTAATTTTGATGGCTTTGATTGTGGAATGACTCTAATGATGTGATAATCTAGGCATATAATGTGAAACGATTGTTGGCAGGTTGTGTTATTTTCATATAATCTGTATAATTTGGGAGCCATTGCATTTGATGCAATTTTTGTGCATGTGATTATAATGCATGGGATGCGATCTCAAAGATGTAAACATAGGACAAGATTAGAATGCGATTGTAATTTTAGACTAGGTTAAGAATAATTAATTTAATATGATTAAATTGCATTTTTTCTCAAACAAGACCAAGTCAAACTCCCAGAAGGACCGATTCTCTCATTTCAAATGTATCAACAAATCAGTCATCGTGATGATGATTTGTGGTCCCTGCCAAGGCGAGCGAACTATAACCATGGGGTTATGCCAATGGGTTCAATCCCCCTCGGAATGCCATTGGCATGGCATGCATGTGGAGCAAATCTACTCGTTTCCTGAAAGAGATGGACCATATATGTGTGTTTCTTGGGTGTAGCTCCTAGCCCCTCGATTAGGCTCATTTGAGGGCTTATATATATAGTCGCGCGTACGTTTAGTGAGGGTCAACATGCATGGTGTAGAGTACACCAAAGGATCAAATCATACGAACACACAAGTTGGACTTACGAAGCGGAAGGTGTTCCTAGTTCTCTCCTTGAATTGTGTATGCAGATCCTACACAGTCACATAGTTTCAATGGAGAGGAGAGTTTGATCCCACTTAAGGCATTAAGTTCGACATGCCTCTTGGTTTGAGTGTTAGAGAGGGAACAACATTTGAATTAGACTTAAGTGGGAACCTTTATTTTCAAAATCCCAAAACAAGGTTTATTTTCATACACTGGATTTTAATAGAAAAAAGTTAATTCTTTTCAGATGACAAACCTTAACCTGCTCAGCCGCCTACTTGAAAAGAACCAACTTGCAAACCCTAACTATATGGATTGGATTTGTAATTTTGAGCTTGCTCATGCCACTAATCACATAGAGTATGTGATTAAGGAGAAAAAGCATGAGAATCCCAAGAACTCTAAGGAGGGAGAGTTTCATGTGAATTGGTGTGAACTGGGATAAGGATAATAGTCTTGCCTGATGTTACGTCCTTGGTTCACTCTCCAATGTGCTTTAAAAGCAACATGAGGAGATGAAAACTACCTCGAAAATCCTAACGAGCCTAAAGGAAATGTTGAGGGATGTGAATTAGACTCAATGCTACAATGTGCTTAGGGAGTTGCTTTCATGTAAGATGAAGGCTTGGACACCAATGAGGGAGCATGTTCTGAAAATGTACATACATATTTCAGAACTCCAAGGGTTGGGCATGATGATCAATGATGCCATCCTTACGAATAACATCTTGCAATTACTTCTAGGCTCCTTTACCAACTTCATCATCTCATTTCACATAAGGAAGATGAAGATGACCATAGCTGAGTTGATCTCCTTGCTTTATTTCGTAGAGGATATTATTAAGAAGGTGAGCTCACCTAAGGCGATCATTGCTAAGAGCAGTGGGAGGTTTAATAGGAAGTAGGGAAAAGGGAAAAGTTTCCAAAAGAAGAACAAGTCTTTAGCTCCTTTTGCACATCTCACTTCTTCCAAGAAGAAGAAGGACAAGGCAATAGATGCATGCCACTACTGCAAGAAGTTAGGCCATTGGAAATAGAACTATCTGGAGTACATGAAGTCCTTAGAGATGGTAAAAGGCAAGGCTAATGCAGGTAAAGATTTCTTCTCATCATAGAAAACAACTTTCTTTTTGGACGAGTTGAAAGTTAGGTTATGGATTTTGGAGCATCTGCTCATATTTGCAATTTGTTGCATTTGTTTTAGGTGGCTTAAGGAGGGAGAAGTGCAAATCATGATGGGATTTAAGTCAATGGTTGCAGTGGAAACCATAGTGATCCATAGACTTAAGGTGCCCAGCGAGCATATCCTGCCTTTAAGAGATTGACTCTTTGTTCCTTCCATTAGGAGTAACCTTTTATCTAGTTCTAAACTAGTTAGATTCAAATATTCTTTTCTATTTGAGCAAACTCTTAGAAATAAATCATTATGGTAAAGCTATTGCTTTTGGTTCCATTACTCATGGCAGTTTTCATTATGAATTCTTATCACCTTCTAAGCGAGCTGGGGAAGATGCAGACAGGTCCATAGTGATCTAACATTAAAGGCTAGGACATGCGTCTATTGATAGGATCAATAGATTCGTCAAGGATGACCCCATGGATTTTCTAAAGGTCTAACCCTTTCCTATCTGCGAACGTTACAGTTGTGGGAAGATGTCCAGACCACCCTTTCCTAGAAAGGGGGGTAGATGTAAGGAGTTGCTGGACCTCATACATGAAAATGTATGTGGACAATTCAGTACTGCAACTAGACATGGTCAACAGTATTTTATGATGTTTACTGACGAGTCTTGGTATGGATTCATTTACATAATGCGTCACAAGTCTGAAACATCTGAAAAGTTCAAAAAGTATTTGCCATTAGTTAGGAACCAAATGGATAAACAAATCAAAGCAATTTAGTCAAATCGAGGAGGTGATGCCTTTATGAGGAATTCAAATAATACCTCAAGGAAAAAGGAATCACCTTTGAACTCACGTCCCCTCGTGCACCAAAATTAAATTAATGGCATATATAAGAGATGGAACAACATCCTGTTGGACATGGTACGGTCAATGATGTGCAAAGCAGAACTACTACTTTACTTCTAGGGATATGCATTGGAGATGGTGGAATATATACTAAATAGGATTCCTACCAAATCTATCCCTAAAACTCCACATGAGATGTGCCATGAGAGGAAGCCAAGTGCTGAACACTTGCGCATTTGGGGTTATATGGCTTATGCTAAGAACATAAATCTCAACAAACTAGCACTACAACAATCTGCACATTTACCGTTGGATGGAAACCAACAACAAAGGTGTTTAAACCGACGCGAAAAAGCGACGGCATAACTAATGTTGTCAGTTGTAAAGAAAATCCGACGTCAAATTATCGGTACTCCAGCAAACGGATTGGAGCTTTTGTCGTCGTTTTATAACCGACAGGATTTTTATGTTTCATCATTTAGCAAATAAGCGACGAGGATTGTATATCCCATTTTCCCACGTTAATGCGCCACTTTTGGATTTCTTCCGTCATTTAAATGTAAGCGTCGTCACTTCAAAAAGCGACGGCATAAATATTTCTACCGTTGCTCGTAGGTAAGTGACGACAAATAGCAATTTTTAAAAAAAAATAAAAATTTAAATGTTGTCGTTTATTACTATTTTCCGTTACTTATGAAGCGACGGCGTTGATATTTCTGTCGTCGCTTATTGCAAAAGCAACGACAAATAGCTATATTTGTTTAAAAAAATTACCTTTTAACAAGTTTATATTCCACAAAATAAAGTCTGATATAGAAAAATTTTCATAATGAAATATTTACATATAAAAGGAAACATGTAATACTAACGAAAAAAAAGAAAATATCAAAATACTGCTGCATTGATGCCACTAGCCCCACACATATCGTCGTCATCTTATCTATGGGTGGTGTGATCAATTGAAGACGGATTCTCTGATTGTCCCTTTGTTAGAAGAAGGGATATAAGCTATTGAATCTTATCATCAATCTTACTCATCTGAGACTGCATGGCATCCATCTGATTCTTCATCTCCACCTCTCTCTTCTCCCTCCCTTCATCTCGTTTCTGTAATGTGTCGATCTTTTTATTCAACTAATTGACAACACTAGATGAGACGACCCCTTTCCTCGCATACTAACTAGATAAGGTGTGTGCCCTCCCCGCGCTACGAACAAAACCACAGTGGTCCGATGGCATCACTGTCCTAAATGCTTGACCGTCACAAAACGCATTTGTGTAAATCACTCGTTGTAGCACGTTTTACGACGTCAATTTTAATAGAAGAATCTAACATGAGTCCAAGTGTCGAACATAGAGAGGCAAAGTATTGAGTCCGCTAATCGCTTTCGAAGATAGAAAAATATGTCAATTTGTTCACTTGCAAAGTGAATATAGAAAGAGAGAGAGAGATAGGGAGAGAGAGAGAGAAGGAGAGAGAAGGAGATAGGGTTAGAAATCTATGCTCGAGAGATGATAAGAACAAGATATCAAAGATATATTCAAGTAATTATCAAAATGTTGTCATCAACAAAAATGTATATGAATGCTCGAATGAAAGAAATAAACTATAACTATCAAAGAAATTAAAACTAAGAACAAGGAAGAAGATGGCGTCGAGGCAGCTACAGCGGTGGAGGAGCTTCTATCAGCGACTCGACGGCTTCAAGACCTTGTTTGGAGCTATATGGAGGTGGTGGATACTCTTGGGTAGATGATGGGTGCAAATGAGGGGGGTAGATCCCTTTTTATAGTGGTGAAAAGGGCTAAAATTCGGCCTTGAGTCAACAGTGACATTCAAAGCATCACTGAAGACCCATGCATGCGTCACCAAAGCCGTCGCTCCCACTCCTGCTAGCCAGCGTGCCCTGCACCATGTCATGCGCCATTCCACGCGCATGTGCTGGTGTTGCACTGCATGCATACACGCTCTCCACGCGTTGCTGCCCCACACAATGTTGCTCCATGCGTGCGCTATGCATGCGTTGCCACTGCTGCTGCACCGCAGCTCAATTGCAAATTGAGGGGGCTGTGGGGATTCGAACTCGCACCCCTCCCTTGGAAGCCAGAACCCCAACCATTGCGCAATGTTACCCAAAGTGTCAAGAAGATGGTGTGGGAGCTGCGGGCGCGGGGGAACCTCAGCCGTTGGATCTTGATCCAACGGCTATGGTGTGAGATGATGGGGCACCTGTAGTCACTGATGGCCGGTGTTGGGCAGCCTAGATGGCACGACGTGGTGCCATCTGGGTTGTCCATCGTGGTGCCATCTGGGCTGTCCATCTTCTTTCTGTTGTAAAGGATGCCACGGTGCTCGAATCGAGATGATTCTCATGTTTCTGACTGCGATCGTCCTTCCAAATCCATCCGTATGGTCGGATTTTTCATCCAAAGCTTATGGGGATGTCGCATTGCCGCCTGACCATTGATCTTCCTTGAACTTGTTGTGAGAGCTATGGAAATCGGATCGAGGTGATTTTGAGTTCGTTGGACTCCGTTCGTCGATCCGGATCCATCCGTATGGTCTGATTGCACATCTAAGACCTGTTTCAATATGGTCTTATACACAAGGTCATTAAACATTGATTCTAAGCAATTTAAGTGTAAAGATCACTCAATATGCTTGTAATGCTCCCAAACCCACTATGACACTATCGCACAAGTACCCTCAGAATTGACTCTAATTGATGATATTAACACTAATAATTGTAGAGTCATCAATGCCTCCTCTGGATCCAAAGGCTGCTGGACACTGTCGGGGGTCTCATTGTCAGGGAGATGCACCAAGTGAACCATTCTATCCTAAACATATTAAAAATTATTATTATAATATACATATACAAAGTTATAAAGTTCTTGAATTTAAGAAACTTACGTGTCTTTTCTGGAATGACTCATGAATCCACTTGCGAGCTCAACTATAGCCATACTATGGGTGACATCGTAGATATCCATCCTACTCGTCTCCATTCCATCATGTAAAGCAGACTAAAAATATGAAAATGATACAATTTTATTACGATAACCTCTAAAGTAATAATATACAAGTACAAAGCTATTATAATAAACATACGTAACAGCTCTTGACCGTCTCAATGCTTCTTCGACCCAAACAGTGGGTCTGTGTTGGAGCTTTAGCCCCATTGGCCTCATTTTTCAGTGTTTGCTCTTGTACTAAAAGTATATATATATAGGGGAATGATCTTATGAGAAAGATTCTTTGGTGAGAACATGAGAAAACTTAATATTGACCATTGGATAGTGGAGAGAAAGTGTTTTAATCTCAACCATTCACTATCCAATGGTTGAGATTAATTTTCTCATGTTCACACCAAAGAATCCTTCTCATAGGATCATTCCCCTATATATATATATTACTAAACAAATTGATTCTTTGTTATGAATTTAAGATATATGAAATTAATATAAACATTTAAAATCAATTACTAACCTTCGCTTTGGGATCCAGCCAATACTCGCATGCTTTCTTCCAGTGTATAGGCATGACATCAAGAGGGCAATTCTCCATTGCCTCCTCGGGCGATCTGTTCGAGAAAAACTAAATATCGAATATAAAATGTTAGAAATAATATATAAAATCATGTACATAATAAACATGTAAATGTTTAAAAATTTTTACTTTTCTTTTGGTCTCCATCCTCCAACCCCTGTGGAGCTTGGCAATGAGCTTAAGGATATATGGGGGGGTATTAGAGTCGTCACCCCAATCATAACTCACCTACATTTATTTCAAAAAAATATATCAATCTTACATAAAAATAATTTTAAGATAAAGTTATAGAAGTAATATTTAAGATGCATGGAATTACCTCCAACTGTCGAAGCAGCTGCCTATTTAGCTCTATGGGCACGTTCCTCCAGTCGAAGTAGCACAGTGGCACGATGGACTTCACCATCGTGCCCACTCAACTGATGAAACTCAGGTAATTCTCCGCCTCCCCTATGGTTCTAAGCCTGATTGTTATTCTCAAGCCTTCGAGGATACGTAGGATATCTAGATTCTTTGTCTTCCCCCATCCTCTTCTTACTCTACCTGTGTAGACATTAATCATATTCATTATATATATCAAATATATAATAAGTTTTCAAATGTAGAAGTGAATTACTTCATAAAAGTATTGGAGTTCTTACCAGCACTTGTACCTGCCGCACTCGAGTCCACATGTACTGGGAACGTACTCTCAACTTCCTCATCCTGCCCCTCCTTTCTCTCCACCTCATCATTCTCATCCTCATCCTCCTCCTCTGATGCCCACATCTTCAACTGATAATCTGTATCACCCGATACTCACTCTAGCTCAGTAGGAGGAATCTCCTTCCCTATTCCTTTCCCCCTCGCATATATGACATCTTGAGATCATGCCAGGTCCCCAGGTAGTGAAAAACGTGACTAAAAGGGAGCCTGGTGCCGGGGGGGTCGCTAAGCCTAGTGCTTGAGGTGGGTAGATCGCTGTGTCTGAGAGAGACCCTTCTTATTAGCTCTTCTCTTAAACCCTTTCATCTACAATAACAAATAAATACAAAAATTAATACATTTGAAAATAATATATAAAGCATTAATGCAAAAATAAACAATTACATAAAGTAAACCTATAATGAAACAAATACACAAAGGAAGTATAGAAATGCGAAAATATGAAATGAATAAGTAAAACAAAAATGAAATAAAGTAAAGAAATCATTACTAACCTTAGATATCCACATCTATTGCATTTGAATCTATATGACATTCTTCCATTAATTCTTGGTATGCTTCAAATTGTGCATCAAAATGATTGCGTGGTAGTATTCTTATTGGTATAACCCAACCTCTTTGGCAATTATCGGGGACATAAAACACTTGTGCCGCTTGACATGCCAATGTGAATGGTTTAGAAGATTGAAGAATTTGGTGGTTACGATTTAAACATAAGAAATTATTTTTTTGTCAAATTTGAAAGCAGTGCTCTCTTTAAAATCATCAAACCAATGACATTTAAATAGGACAATTCTGTGATCATATCTAAAGCTGATCTCCATAATTTTATTGATTTCACCATAGTATCCATCTTGACCGGTGGTAAGATTAGAATCAACTTTGGTCTGTTAAATAACCTTTCTATCATCAATTTCTTTTATTCTGATTCTAAACCCATTTATTATATACCTAAAGTGGTAATGTGCATAATGTAATGATGTATCTGTAATTACATCAAAATATGGTATCCATCGTGGGTCCTTATCCTCTTTCAATTAATTAACACGAGTTTGGAACCAATCCAAGAAGTCAAATTCAGATGTACTTAAAAGAAATAATCGTTCGAATTCTTCGTATAATGGATCAATCTCTGGAATTTGCTTTAAAATATATAGATGTGCCCAACATCTATCAATTTTTGAAATTGGCTTATATTATGTACGAAGAATTAACCTTCTAATATCAAAAATCGACAGACATTCTTCATCATTATCAATGTATTTCCCCTCATAGTTCCTTTTTGAAATTTATTAAAGAGGTTATCTGTTTCATTCATGTACATAGAGGTAAAACTTATACTCTCCTCCACTAAATAACTTTCTACAATTGAACCTTTTGACTTTGCCTTGTTCAAGACATAACCTCTTAGCTTTTTCAAGAAATGCTCCATAGGATACATCCATCTGAATTGTATAAGTCCACCGATTCTCGGTTCATTTGCAAGATACAAAGTGAGATGAATCATTACATCGAAGAAGGTTGGGGGAAAAATTTTTTCCATCTTACAGAGAGTAATGACTATTTGTTTATCCTAGTAGTCTAGCATATCATTTTGTAGTGTCTTCGAACAAACATCTTTGAAAGATCTACTCATTTCTGTGAATAAATCAACAACTAGCTCAGGAAATATCCCCCATATTGTCAATGGAAACAACACTTGCATATAAATGTGGGAGTCATGACTTCTCAAGCCATATATCTTTATCTGCGCTTCATTCACACAATGAGAAAGTTGCAACGAAAAACCATTTGGCACCCGAATATCCTTTAAGAAGGAGAACAATATACTCTTCTAATCCTGATTTAAGCCATAAATAGTAGGTGGGAAGTAGTCATCCTCCTCATAAATATGTATCTTAAGACGTATCCCCAAATTCTTCATGTCTTTTCTTATTTTCACCGTATCCTTTGGATCATCGGTCAGATTTAATACATCTAAGATGTTATCCATCACATTCTTTTCGATGTGCATAACATTTAAATTATGGAGTATTGTAAGATCTTTCCAATATGACAACTCCATAAAGAAAATGCATTTCTTTCGAAACCCAGAATTTTTCAAGGCCATCTGGTCTTATTTGAATGGTCGACCCAATCGTATCTTATCTATTTCTTATAATCTCTCCATGATAACCTGACCTAACAACCTGATAGAATATGTACTAAGTTTATTCTTTCAATTTTTCTTTTAATACCGACACGACCTACCATCAAATTTATCCCTAAACTGTGGCATTCGCCATCTATGTTCAATGAGTAGAAATTTACGATGCCCTAAGTAAAAGAACTTTTTACTTTCCGGTAGTCATAGGTGATGAGTATCTTCCATACAGATTGGGCTAGCAAGCTTTCCTTTAGTATTCTAACTTGACAAATTTGCATACATTGGAAGTTGTTTATGGCCACAACAATACTACATGCATATTGTAGAATTCTCTCTTTTCGACATCATACATCTTCACGTCGGTGTACCACAACTATTTCAGTTCATTAATCAATGGTTGAAGGTAAACATCTATTACATTTCCTTGTTGTTTTGGACCAGGGATTAATAGGGTCGACATCATGAATGATGATCTCATACACAACCAGGGAGGTAAGTTATAAGTAACCATTACTGCTGGACATATAGAGTACGACGGGTACATACTCCTAAATGAATTCAATCCATTGCTTGCAAGACCCAACTTTACGTTTCTTGCCTTTAAAGGGAATGAATTATTTCTTTTATTAAATCTCTTCCACTCGTCTAAATCAGTAGGATGACGTATTCTTCCACCTTGAGATTTAAAATCCAAGTGCCATATCATCCACTGTGTAGTTTTAGTTAATATACAAAGACGTTGAAGCCTAGGTATCAATGGAAAATAACAAAGAACCTTCTAAGGTTGTTTCTTCTTACTTTCATTTTTACCTCCCTTATATCTCCTATGTCCACATTTGGAACAATTACTCAAGTTTGTGAATTCATTTTTGTAAAGAATGCAGCCATTTGGACATGCATCAATCTTCTGACAGTCCAAACCAAGTTTGTGAATCTGTTTCCTTGACTCATACCATGAAGTTGGAAAACCATTGGGATTATTCAACAGCCCAGCAATAAACTGAAATATTTCTGACATGAATTTAATACTTGCTCTATTCATAACCTTAAGCTAAAACATTCTCAACAAAAATGACAACTTAGAGATGCTTGTAGCCCTAGGAACAATAGGATCCTTAGCCGCCTTAACAGCATCATAGAATAGATTACAACTTCTCAACGGATCTTCCTCATCTATATTTATATCATCTCCTACTCTTATCTCATTCAGTATTTCTTGTATTTCTTCACCTCTACTATCAGCAATCTCTTTGTCAATTTCTTCATCAACAATCGTTTCATTGTTACTAACTTCCTCAGTAAAATCCAGTCCATGAGCGACCCAATTAGTGTAATACTGCCACCAACCATTACAAATCAAATGCGCAAGCACAGTGCTACGGTTGTGCAAGGTACCATCCAAACATCTTCAGCATGGGCAGAAGATCTTATCGAGTTGTTCCCCTTGCCTAAATATCTTCCTATCATCATGAAAGGCCCAATCCAAGAATGAAATAAATCCATCCTTATATGTGGTGTAATCTGACTCCTTAATACAATCCAAGATTTGTTCATGATAACCTAAAATTTATTGCAAAAAAATCACTATTTAGGAAGGGAAAGGAGTGAATGATGTGTATTTTGATTAAAATTTTTACTTTATATCCCATCCTTAAAGATTTGATCATAACTTAAGTTTACTTGTTACATGTAACCTTTCTATGATGAAATTTTGGCAGCATCTCCCCACACTTCTCCAGTACACCCCCAATACTAACATTAACTAGATTTCCTTTAGCACTCAGTTAAGGGTACCATAGGAAACTAAATAAGATTAGTTGGTATATCGAAGAAGAGCAGGAAGAAGCAACCGACATTTCATCGCACAAGGTTACATGTAACAAGTAAATCTAAATTGTGATCAAGTCTTCAAGGACCTTCTTTAGTTCGGTACCCACCGAACTAGAGCCAATCAAGACTTATGTCATGCTACAAAAAAAATGCATCATGCATGTAAGGTATACATACACAATTGTATTATCCATATAATATGATCATAAGTCTCAATGAGCAAGTAATTTGACATAATTTGACTCATAGGACTTTTACCCTAGGGGTTAGAATACCTAATGTTTGGCTTCGCATGCATTTATTCTTTCAGAAAGTGTGTATCTAAACAATAACCAATTTGAACATTAAAAAAGTTCTAAAAAATTCCTCAAAGCTTCCCCTAAAAATTTGAAGTTTTTCTATAAACCTGCATAGCAAAATAATATAACAAATATAAGTAGGCACCACTCACATTAAAAATGCATCGCACAAGTGGGCACACCCCACATCCATTAATTTAAATTAAAAATAATGTGTCACATTCTTAAAAAAACTTAGAATCCAACTCAAAACTTGATGTGAGGATTTTAACTATACCTTTTTTCATTCATAATCCATACATAATCCTTGTTATCCAAATATATCCCCCTAGTTTGATGTACATCACTTGCCACACAATGGTGGGGATACAGATCACCAAGTTATAAAATGATGATGATGATGTGAATGACTTTGAAAGGGTTAGCGTTCAGAGGCATTATTAAGAAGAATTGGGAAGCTTATAAATCTATAATATTTTGTGGGAAGTATTCATTTGGAGGATTTAATTGATTTACTTCTAATTCTACGTGGGTCTAGAACTCTATTCCTTACAAGCTCACTATATGAGTTCCCAAGTTAAGTATGTTAATCTCATTATAGAAATAATAGGAAACTAAGGATGCCTATTAGTGTTAAGTGGTTTAAGTCTACCACAGTTTGAATCCTACTAAATTCATAACATAACTAGCATATTGGTTGTTGACCATTCATCTCAACCACCAAAGCAAATGTATAGCTAAGATATAGTAGGAAAGACTTTTGCTCAATGCCTCTCACCTCACTCTCAAGTGCCTTTTCTTGACTCATCAAACTACAACTATTGGCTCATTCATAACCTAACTACTTGCCCCCTTATCAATAGCCTACATCTTCTTCTCACTACTACATCCATCATCTCTTCCATCAATTTGGCACCACAGAATGATAGATCTCACATTAAAAGTAGTATATATATATAGTTTCACACAATAACTTCCAAATGGTTGAGGACATATATGACTGGATTTGAGCTTGCTTCTACTCCATCTTGAGCAATTATTTTTTTTATTTGGGTAAGAACCCAAGGCAACCATGCATACCTACTTATTTGGATTCACAGTTGCAAAACCTAAGAAAACTAACTCATCTTGCTCAAATTTGAATTATCACTCTTTGATTTGTGAAAATTAAGCAACCAAACGATAGCCTAAGTATATGGAAAATTTGTGCTTTCAATTGATTTTTAAATACTTCATCCTTGTGATTTTTCTAGAAAACATGTAAAGTCCTAAGTGTTATACCTAACTTAGTTTGTCCTAAGTGTTATATTTTGAAGTTTTTCTAATAACTTACACATCAAAATAATACATATAATCAAAGTGGGCACACCCCATATTAAAAAAGCATAACATACAAACAAAGTGGCCACACCCCACATTCATTCATTGAAACATAAACAATATTTCGGCACACCCCACATCTCACTTAAACGAGAGTGATACAACGTCAATACAATCAACACTACTTTAACCTAAGAGCACTGTACCATAAAACCCCTCTTCTTCATGAAGAGTATTTTACCTCATGAAGGAGACTGGATTCACTACGCGAATACCCAACCAAAAACTAAAACAAGAACAATAAAACCTATAGAGCCCAAATACAAAGTTTAACCTAAGCTTCTATAGGCAAGGATTACTTCCCTTAAGTTGGAAGTGGATTGACGTGAGTGTGTAGCAGAGTATCAGTGCTATCGGATGTGAAGAATAGAGCTTGGAGAGCAAGACCACCATTTTCTTCTTTTGATCTCTCAGAAATCTGGTATAATAGTGGGAAGAATTAACTCTATGATGTGTAAAGCAAAAGAGAGGCTCCCATTTATTTATAGATGTGTTAGGAACCCTTAAGAAGGCTTAGGAGAGGCCTTATAGCCAATGGGAACAAATCCAAGAAAAATCATGCCGAAATTAGGGTCATAATGACACTGACAGTAGAATCTGACATCAGATTTTTAGATCAGACATCTTATCAAACGTCTGAAAATATTTTTGGTCGTCTGATACAAGGGGTCAAAGTTCCTAATTTTATTGGACGAAAACTGGGTTCTAGGTCAAATGTCTAGGTTCAATATTGTACGTCTAATTATATGGGGGTTGTTTCCTGGATTGAACCAGATCTAAACAGGGTTCTAGAGTAAAGAGGTTAGATGTCTTACTAGACATCTAGATAGACAATTGGACATCTGATGATAAAGGTGCTTTGCGGGAATTGATTCCCTAGGAGCCAACAGTTGGATTTGGTCTAAAAAATCATGATTTGGGTTCAACGTCTCTTTACCAAACGTCTAAGGGTCTCTATGGACGTCTGGGAACAATAATAAGATATTTCTAAGTGGGTTCGTGAACATATCGCTCTAACAGGCTAATAGTCCTATTATTTGACATCTGTCAAGGTCATTAGATGTCATGATGGATGTCTAGAAATAGGTATGGACAACTAGGGCTAGGTATGCAGACTATGTGTTCCAGGACATAAATATTAGACATCTAAGAAAACATCAGACAACTTAAGAGACAAAATTAGAAATCTGGGACTAACGCTAGATGTCTGATCAGGCAGTTTGATTCTTATTTTGTCTTTTGAGTTTAACTCTAGATTTTTCCTAAGTGTTCTAGGATAGAGTAAGTGTTCCTAGGACTAAGGGTATTATACTTTATGCTCTTTAACATGAGTCTAAGAGAATAAAGGGCTCAAATATTACAAGTACATGGAATAGAAAACAAAAACTCTAACCTATTCTTCTTTAAGCTTTGAGCCTAGGCAAGCTCCCCAACCCATGTTCCATGAGCTTGAGCTCCTTCACACTTGTTTCCACTTGTATTTAATCTGAAACTATAAACTCAATGCAAATGTTAAAATACAAGTATTTTGTTATCAAAATCAACAATCATGGTACACTTGCACCAATAGGGTCTAGATGGGAAGCTAGAGACATTCAAACCACGGCTTGTGGCCAAGGGCAACACTCAAAAGGAAAGGGTTGACTATGAGGAAGTCTTCTCTCCTGTTACCATGCTTAAATCCATTCGGATATTGCTAGCCATAATTGCATACCATGACTACGACAACTAGTAGATGGATGTCAAGACAACTTTCCTTAATGGTTTCCTCGTGGAGGACATCTATATGGAGAAACCTAAGGGTTTCCAAGTAGATGGTGGAGAAAAAAAGGTGTGCAAGCTAAAGAAGTCTATCTATGGACGTAACTAGGCTTCTTGTAGTTGAAACATCTAATTCTATTAGACCATAAAGAGTTATGGGTTCCATCAAAATCCGGATGAACCTTGTGTCTACAAGAAGGCCAGTGGAAGTGCTATCACATTTTTTATGTTATACGTGGCCAACATCCTACTCATTGGGAATGATGTAAGAGTGTTATTCAATGTTAATCTTTGGTTATCCCAAAACTTCGAGATGAAAGATCTTCAAGATGTCTCTTATATCTTGGGTTTGAAGATGTTAAGAAACAAAGTGGAGGAAATTGGGATTATCACAACGAGGATACATAATCATGGTTTTGGAGAGATTCCACATGGATAACTCCAAGAAGGGTTGTCTCCCTATTAGACATGGAGTTCACTTGTTAAAGGGAATGTCTCCCAAATAGTTGAGGAGAAGAAAGCCATGGGTGGATGTCGATATGCTTCTACAGTGAGTAGCCTGATGTATGCCATGCTATGTACAAGACTGGACATCTGTTATGTAGTGGGAGTGATAAGCCGCTACCAATCCAACCCAAGATAGGAACACTAAACTACTGTCAAGAACTTACTCAAGTACCTGAGGAGGACAAAAGACTATTGTCTTGTCTTTGGAGATGAGGACCTTCAGGTGTTAGGGTACATCGACTCTGACTTCTAATCTAATGTTAACAATAGAAAGTCTATGTTTGGGTTCGTTTCTTGTTGAACGGTTGTTCTAAAAGCTAGAGAAGCAAGAAGCAAGATACCATGGTTGATTCAACAACCAAAGGTGAGTACATCATTGCATCTGATGCTGCAAAGAAGGTGATGTGGATATGCAAGTTTGTTGAGGAACTTGGCACAGTGCCCTTGATACAGTCGTCAATCCCACTGTTGTACAGCAATATGAAAGCCATTACACAAGTAGAGGAGCCTCGCTCTCATAAGAAGAGCAAGCATATCGAGAGGAAGTACCACATCATTCAAGAGACCGCCAAGCATGGCAATGTGATCATCACGAGGGTGGCCTCCATGGATAACGTCGTTGATCTGTTGACCAAGGCCTTAACTAGAGAGTCATTTGCTCGACACATGTATAGTATGGGGCTGAAAAAGGTTCCAGAATGGCTCTGAGGGCAAATGGAAGTCTGTTTGATTTTTGTATGCCTTGAGTGAGCCTTCTGAGCTATGTAATATGATTGTATTTTGCATCTAAATAAAAGAATTCAATTATTTCCCAGTAAATGAATTGGGCCCCCTAGCATGAATAGATGTACTTAGCCAGATCAAATGAACCTGATATGTGTTGATTTAGAGATCTAAATGACTTAGAGGATTCGATAACACATTAGGAAATCATCTAATTCAATCAATTGTTTCTGATCTGAGTTGGAATGACAACCTTCTCTAGAGGTTATCACCTGATTGATGTTCTTGAATAAAGATTCAAAGACTATCACGTGGGTCAGGTTAAGGAGGTAACTTGATGAAGCAAAAGATAGCTAAAGTCCTCCAATGTTGTCATGGAGAAAGTGTATCCTTTAACCTGAGATAGATGTGTCTCTGTTCACAAACGCATGCATTTGGTAGACCAATAGTAGATGCACCCACCTTGGCATTGATACTGGAAAGTTGGTGTAAATGGAAAGGGACATGATGTGCATGATCTCTAAAAGGGATCACACAGATTTGTTACATATGTGTTTATGATAGATTGGAGGTATGTGCTTACTCTACATATATTGGGAAATGACAATGCCACACATGGTTTCACAGGATCAAACTTAATGCAAGAAGAGAAGAAGATAGAGCTTTGGGAAAGGTTCTGATTTTCGTTCTCATCCTAATGATATAAAGAGATATTAAAAATAATATCATTCAAGGAGATATGACAACAGTCTTATGAGATTAGACCTCAAGATAATATTATCCTCCATGTGTGAAGGATTCACGAGTATTTGGAATACTTGAGTAGCTGTAGTGCCAAAATTCCACAAATCCTATAGCTTCATTATTAGCATGATGAAACCAACAATGACTTTTATGGGTTTCTACTTGAAGTATAAAGCAATAGTAATTTAAAGAGTTAAATTGTACTTGATTTGGTGATTAATTGCACCTAATTTGATTAGATAGAAAATCCAAGTGTTGAATTATAATTAATTTAAGTTTAGATACTAGATTTAAACATCCCATAATTTGTTATGGGTTAATCATTCAAAATTCAAGTAGGATTTGATCCCTACTATTGGATGGAGATCCAACGGATTTGATCAAATCACGATTAGGATTTAGAATCCCTATACATATCTCCCAATGGGAAAGCCTAATTCCAATGAATGTAATCAATTGATTTACAAGCCACCAAGAGCCTCCACGAGATCCACAACCGCTAGAGGAAGAAGAGAAGAGGCACTTTGAGCATCTCCTCTCGAAGGCGCCATCCAACACCCTTGTTGGATGACCTGCTATAGTATAGCCAGATGTCCAATTTCATAATTGGACATTCAGCTTGTGAAGGCCATCTTCTATTGGGATTTTATCCCTTCTATAGTCGATCGATCAACACCTCTTATTGGTTGTCTAACTTGTACTAGACCGCGCTTTAATGTTGGCACACGCCAAAAATCTTTCTGACAAATCAGGAATGGATCGCTGGGTGAGTAGGCGCTAGGGTCCTACCTACCAGGTAGTTTGGATTATAATTTTTAGTCTTATCAATTATGTATGCTTTAAGGAAGTCAATTTTTAATTAAATCGTAGGGTCGAAACTTTCCAAAAATTTGGCAAAGTTTCCCTTGTTTATTTGATATTTTTCTAAAATTTATACTTGCAACCTGTACATGTGCATGCATACCACAAAGTTAAAATAGGTTGGTGCACCCCACAACCGCACCACAAAACAAGTGAAAGTGATAAAACACAAGCGGGAACACCTCGAACCTAAAACAAGTGAAAGTGTTAGAACACAAGTGGGACACCCCGAACCCAAAAATGGTAAAATATGAGAAACAACGAAGACGAATAAGAAAGTACCACCACTCATCACAATTTGCCATGCAATTCACTATTTCTCTCATAACAATACAAAAATCTGAAGTTTGTACTTACAAGCCTTAGACCATGAAAATCATGTTGCTACCAATCTAAACAGAAGAAAATCTAACTAAATGCTTTACATTAGATACCAATAATCTATCCAAGAGAAGACAAAAGCAAATACTCTATTATCCACCTAGGTCCTGGGCTCAAATCCAGTGTAACGTGTCGCCTACACCACTGCAACAGACACCTGAAAATGGGTTACAAATGCAAGGATGAGCCAACTGACTCAGTAGGGATAGAATACATGTAACAATCGTAATAGAGAAAGGTAGTGCATGGATTTCTACCTTATAGGCCAACCATAAGCCATTTTCCTTATATACTTATGCCTTGGTGACGTAGCAAGCTAACCACATGTCTTTTCCAATGTCCCATAATTAACCCAATTTTCATTAGCACTACATGCTAGCTACAACCCTTTTTCTCTCTTTACCAAAATTTATTCACATGATTACTCAACTTTACTATCACATGACTTATTCTCTCACTCACCTTAGAAATCAGATTCTAGGAAATCATCCCTCTCCACTAGAGAAGATTGAGACGTATCCTTCCCTTGGATCTTAGCATGATAGTCTCTCCCTAGCCAAGGGAGGGGCTAGGAGAGTTAATAACCCTCGCGAAAGGTGTACCCATTCTCGACGTATCGAGAACGTTGCTGACTTTGGTCAGAAGAGTCGAGCCTCTTGAGAGCTACCCAAGTCAATGCCTTGTGATAGTGAACAAGCTCAATTCGTGCCCCGCAAGGTCCAGTCATAAATCATTCCAAATCAGAACTCGTAGGGTTGGTCAGAATTGTCAGGTCACACCAATGCTCCTGCTGGGAGCGTGATCTCTGGGTGTACCCTCTCAATCTGCTGTCGAGATCTCAACCAAACCCCTTACGATACTTCGACATCTTTTACTGATGCGGGCACCTAACAAGCCTCTAGCTATGAGTGCCAAGTACCTTAACGTCTTCCGCTATGCATGTGGGTGCCTACTGAGCCCAGAACTACGAGTACCTCCACATCAAGTAGGATTTGAGTACTTCTAAGTACCTTAACTCAATGAAAACTCGTAGCTCATCTCCGTACCTAGGAACCATTCGTGTTCCAAGGTAGATCTTAAGTAGCCTCTAGCCACCATACATCCTCTAATCTCTTACCTAAACAGTGAACCAGTGGTCCATAGTTAGGTACCTCTAACTATGGATCTCTAACACTGACTTCGGGTGTTCCCATCTCAATAATACCTCAACCTTAGTGACATCTACAGCGATGCCTACCCTAGAGATCACATGTCCCTAGAAGGTGACTTGTCTCAACTGAAACTCACACTTTTTGAATGTTGCATACCAGCGATGTCATCTCAAAGCATCTAAAATCGTGCAAAGATGCTGCTTGTGCTAGACCTCATTGCAAGTGTAGACGAGGACATCATCTATAAAGACCACCACAAACTGATCCAGGTAAGGATGAAACACTATGTTCACAAATCCATAAAGGTTGCTAGGGTGTTCGTCAACCTAAAAGGCATAATAAGGAACTCATAGTGTTCATAATGTGTCTGGAAAGTTGCCTTGGGAACATCAAACTTTCTGATCTTTAGCTGATGGTAGCCAAAATGCAGGTCAACCTTAGAGAAAATTGTCGCACCTCACAACTAATTAAATAGATTATCGCTTTGTGGCAAAGAGAATATGTTCTTGATGGTTGCCTTGTTCAACTATTGATAGTCAATGCACGATCTCAAGGTGCTACCCTTCTTTTTTTAAAAAAGTACTAGAGTTGCCTAGGGTGAAGCACTAGGCTCGAGAAATCCCTTCTCTAATAACTCTTGTAACTAAGACTTGAGCTCTCTCAGCTCAGCAGAAGCCATCTAATGAGCTATATGTTACAGATTTCAGAGTCTGTTGAGCTAGGATGCACTGAGTAATCCTTTGCATATCTTCAACCAAGGCAATCTTGGAATTGAGTAACCACTACTTCATCATAGAAATTTGCAAGTGCAAGATGTGTAGGTAGCCAATTCGCACCTAGAATGGTGTTGAGCTCAAATTCTTGATAGTCACCGCATTTACTAGCTACTCACATCTGTTTAGACTACACCATCCTCTAAAGTCTTCGTCGTAATGAGGATCTACCTTCCTCTTCCACAAGGATATTGGCATATCTCAAAATAATGTCCGAGTCCTGACCAAATCCTCTATTGATGGGGGTTGCTTGTAAGTAAAAAGGCACTCATCCATTTCTTCCAGCATCTTATGGAGGGACTCCACTTGGAAGCATTGTCTACCACGTTGAGAATTGTAAGATATATCATCCTTCTTTAAGAGATTTGGCTTATCAAAAAATTCTCATTGTTCAAGAATTCCTTGAAGTCTTCCAATTCTTTGATCACCAATATCATCCATATTGCAAGCATCCACCACCTTAAAACTCTCATCGCGTGAACATTGCTAGTAAGATACAAGGTCAAGTGTAGAGATATGATAGACAAATCAACATTTTGTCATAGCTACCTATGTTAACTTTAGTCAATTTCATCTTCTGTTAACCAAATGAGGAAGAGTAGCTTAATGGCCAACTCTATCATTTAGATCTTATCTTAGTTAGTTCATTCATAGCTTCAAGAGAATACATACTCCTAACCTTTGAGTTTAGAAATCTCCAATGTGCTATAACTAAGGATCAAGGACCCTTTAGTACATCTTATCTTAGAGAAAGATAAGATGAAGACTTAATAGAGAGACGAAAACTAAGATAATGAAAGCTTGAACAATGACCACCTCAAAACCCACAACTTGAATAGGTTAGTCTTGTCTAAGAAAGGAGTCAATAGAACCCTTAAGTAGAATACCAAATGAGGACAATGAAAGACTACTCATTAACACATTTGAGGTCATAACTTGGATAAGTAGGTTTCATAGTGTGCAAAAGACACTAATCTCAACACAAATGAGATAATGATATGGTAATAAACACTTACTGGGATTTCTCAGGTTCTCTTGAAAATAGAATGTGACTTTGTCGAATCACCCACACAAGACTTGAAGAAGGAATGATTCAATGACTCTAAATCAAGACTCAATTGATATCTACGATCCGTGATGTATGATTAACTCGTTGAGTTCATTCAGTCCATTTTATGGTTATATGGGGCGACCTCCCTTTGATACCATCTATTATGATTCAAACCCCCACCCTAGTAGGGACTCAAGTCAATTTTTTGAAATGTCTCAAGATCTCAATCATCCAACATATAAGCATAAGACAAAATACAAGCACAACATATAACATCACATATATATAATACATATATGAGAAGAATAAAATCTAAACTTGAATAAAAGTCTAAACATCAATCATCATTCGTAGCCATTACAAAAGAAAGGAGAATAATTTAAAGAAAATAGTACTAAAGAAAATCCTAAAAGTAGGAAATAACTATAACTACTAGAAAGGTCCTACAAACCAACTAAGGTGCTGAACTCAAACGAGCATAGTTTCCTTCCACAACAATGTGACCCAGTTACTGCTTACCAAAATGTGACTACGGAGTCCAAAAGAAAAAGTCTGTAAAAGTTGAGTAGAGTAGTAAAGCGACGGAGAATATTAATGACTAGAAGAAACTAAAAGAACCAAGAAGAGTAGGTACTTATTCATATTAATTATTTAATTATTCATTTAATACTCAATTTTCAGATTATTGGTGCCTTCTCACTCTTACCGTCATTATCAACCGACAATCATTTTCCTCGAAAGGTGTAAGGAGATATCACTGTGATATCCCAAATAGCAAGGTCGATGGGAGACACTCTCTTGGCTTGGAAAATAGCCGCACCTACCCCACTGCATGGTTAATCATCCCAGGGTCCCATCCTAGGTAAAGTGGTGACTACGATATGATGAAAAGCATTAAATAGAAGCTTGGAATATCCTATAGGTAACGAGAATAAATGATTGCAATTGATTGACGTAACTTCCAAATATGAAGAGTGGTTTTCTAAAACCACCATTTTCATTACATAGCAATATGGATCAACACATAACTTGATCTAACGGATAGGATTTGATGCTTTTTTTTGTATCTGCTGAGCACAATACTAAAAAGATACTTTTACTATATATATATATATATATATATATATAAAAGAAACATATCTCATGAGCACAATGCTCATTTAGTAACAAATGAGCACCCACGTCTAGCAATAGATTTGAACATCCAAACTATTGTGACTAGATATCTAATCAAAGAAAATAATTAGGGAGAGTTTACTTGATGTCATTTGATTTTGTTATTGTAATTTAAATGAAAAAAAGTATTAAAAAGAATAATAAACATGATACTTGTAATACCATTGTACATAAGTTGTAATACAAATGTGTAACTAAATTTTCCTGTAATACGGCCATGTATAACTTGTGAAAATTAGTTGGAGGCCATTAACTTGTAACATTAGAATACCTACTTGTAAAATAAAGCAATAACTTGCAAAAACAACAAAGGAACATGTAGTTCTCATAGGATAGAGCCCAAATATATACATACATATATATATATATATATATATATATATATATATATATATATATATATATATATATATATATATATATATATATATATATATCCCTTGGAAGTGGAGCTCTTGTTGCCATGTGAACCAAGGGAGCCCGACTTCTGATGTTGTTTCATTAGTAAGTCTGAGACCTTTGTTGCCAAGTCACTCGTCCTATAATGTGGGTGAATCCTCATTTTTTGGATTCCAAAACATCCTTTACCTTACTTGACTTTCCATCATTGGACTCTATCTCTCTACTAGTTTGGTGCTTTAGCAGGGGCAAAATATCTTTTCATTAATATCAAGAATGCATGAATCCATTATCAACTACTACAAAGAAATAAACAAAACTAACAAGGGAAGAAGAAGAAGATGTAATATGAAGAATGTCATGATGGAGAAGAATGGAGGACTCATGGCGAAGGTGGAGAATTTCACCAACGACCACCAAAAGTTGCTTGCTTGGAGAAGAACCGGAGGAGAAGCTTAGGCATGGAGGCTAGGGATAAGGAGAAGGAAAGGGATGGCTACCTAGGGTTTCTAAGGAGAAGAGGGGAAGGGGATGGCCATGAGAGGTGGTGGGAAGGAGATGAAGAGGGAAAGGAAGTCATGGAGAAGAAGATGGAGGAGGAAGAGATGAATTGGTGTGAAGAGGGGGATGGCATTATATAGAAGAGGGAAGAGGTGGTGCCACTTTAGGTGATGTGGCTTGGGTGATGTGGCGTAATATGATTGACAGAAGGGGGTTGGTGTGAGGTGATTGGATGGGAAGAGAGGGCATGGATTCATGATGTGGAACGAGAAGGGTGGTATGGATTAATGATGTAGGGCTAGGATTTTGTGTAGTGTTGGCATGGACTATGGGTAGATTACGGTTTGTTGGAGGTGGGTGGCATGGCCAATTGGGTGAGGTGGCTAAGGTTGGAGTGGGATTTGGGTTTGGAATTAGTGTTAGATGGGCTTATTTGATGGAGGACAGGCTTAGGTGGCGTGGACAATGGATTATAGGGCTTGGTATGGAGTCAACTTTTCTTGTAAACTTCCAATGTTCTTAGCTCAGGAACACTTGTAAGAAAGAAACTAGACATTTATTAATGACTAAGCCTCACTATGCATTATATACCTTAAAATGCTTTAATACCAAAAATGCCCTAAATCTAATTTAATTATGCAATTATTGCTACCCAACCAACATAAATTAAGCAAGAAATAGTTAATCATTCTTGTATTCATCAAGAAGCTACTCTAATCCTTGCTTAAGGATTAGAAGAAGTTAGGTTGGGATTTACATTATGCTACTTGGATGAAAGCCAAAGTGCATGGTGGAATTTAGTGTGCTCTAAGCATAGATTACATCATGTGCATGATGAAGCCTTTGTCAACATCATCAAAGAATCTTTTAACAGGCATTCCATAACATAAATAGAATGCTTTGTCTCTTAATCATGTTGTGTGAGGGAAAGGAACTTTAGAACAAAAGTTCAACCTAGGATCAGGTAGGTGCATGTTGATCATGATCTTGATTATTAATTTTCCCTCCAAATCTATCCACAAAAGAAAGATGAAAGGCTCTCCATAGTAGGTGTCAAAATATATATGCGTTGTATTTCATTGACATAAAGTCCTCAATTTATAATCCAACAAATGCATAGTGAACTAAAGATTAGATCCTCTCTTAGGATGTACTCCAACCAATGGAACCTTAACAAAACTCCTATTTTTGTGGGTTTCTTGTATTCTTTCTATTCTCTATTACTTAATCAAATCTTTCCTTGATCGCATCCTTAAGAAACTAAAATATTTATTGATTAAAGGACCTACATCAACAATGGTGGTTGTTCACTACTTATGGCCACTTGTTTGTGAACCTATTAATTAAAAATTAGGAATTCACAACCTCCCACTCTATTTTTTTTCCCTCTTCTCTTTCACTACCTCGGTTGATTCACAGAGTTCGAAAGCTCTATCCATCTATTTATGAATAAGACTATGGAATGTGAACTGGTACTCCTAACTGGAAACCTATTTCTTGGAATATAGATCAATAAAAAAAATAATCACTAAAATCCTAAAGATTATCCTCTTGACTTAAATTTCTATGCTTAATGGCCTGTAATGAGATTAGATTTTCTCAAATTCACTAGAGGATCTCCATAAGGACAATATGAGCTTGAATCCAACATGAGATGAATATCTTCTTGAACTTGACCCACGAAATCACCTTAATCAATAAGATATGACAAAGCCAGCCAAAGGATAAATACGTGAAAGAGGAGGTTTATGAAATCTAACAATCTCCATTCTCTACCCTTACCTGACGTCTAGATTCATGGGGTAGCTCCAAAGACCAAATCAAATGCACCACTTTCAAGTTGGCTTCCTTTAGTGAAGGAAGATGTTTCATCTCCAAGCAAATCCTCCTATAATGGAGCCTACCTCACTCCCACAAGATCCATACTACAAGACAAAGGTGATGTTCTATGTAGCATGAAAAATGAAACTTATTTAGAGAAAGGTAAGAGAAGGGCTTGCCCCCACAAGGAAGCTTGTGCTCTCTCCTAAGGGATGTCAAACTACCCAATGCTAGTGTATTACCCTTGCTACTGCAATAAGACCTCCAATTAGCTCACAATCCCTACATCATCACTTAGATGGGATAGGACACCCACCATGACTACCAACTATTAACAAAAAGAGGGGAGCATAATCGTCGAGGTGGCAAAGGAGATAGTAGGTGTTCTCAGAAGGAAAATCTTTAGCCAATCCCAAGGTGTCAATCCTCACATAATCAAGCTCATTCACTTAGGATAACAACTTGCATTTTCCTTTCTTTTCCAATCTAATCCATAGGTTCCAATATACAGGGATTCACGAAGGCATGCATGCATAGTTACACATATGCATTCCATGTTGTAAGGCTATGGCAAGATCTCAACTTGTAACACTTCATATAGTGAATGAAGGAGCCAATTTTCTCTAAGACATAGCCCATTACTTTATGAGTGAACTTAGATAAAACTTCTTGTGTCAGTTTCTCCTTTTCTACTCTAGCCTCATCATATCGGTGAAGGATCAAGCAAACATGTTAGGACTGGCTACATTGAGTCAACCTGGAAAGTTAAATTGCAAATGACCTTTAAATTGATTATGCAATAGTCCTTTTATTGCTCTTCATCATTAAGTTAACTCCTAAACTCAATTTGTTGCTTTGTTTAATATCTATTTATAGGGCATTACCTACAGAGTTAATACTTGTGCCCAAATATTTTCTCCAAGCTCATCCTTGGCACATGTTTCTTCTCATCATCACACCTACCTAGTGCATTGCATACAACAAAGGTGCTAGCAATCTATTATTCTCATCCTTTACTAATGACGTGGAGAATAATTAGAACACCATCACCTATTACAACCTTCTCCTTAAACTTATGGACTTAGCATCCATCTTCCAAGCATTACCATGCATACACCTCACCTTGAGAATTTCCTCAATGGTGACAATGTTCTTGTTTCTAGTGCATTTCAAATATTGCATCACTCTATCAAACGTAAAGGATCATACCAAGCTAATTCTTATGATCTTGTGGATCTCTCTCCATTTTCCATCTTGACTATGTTCTTAATGCACATTTGATATGCTCTCAAAAACTTCTTGGACAAGCATACATCACAAGAAGATGTTGGGTCCAATACCAATCAAAATATAACTTGTTGTCTATTATTGTCAAGAATTCCACCATGTCTCCTTCCAAGAGTACAACTAGTATGGAATCATCAAGGTCCAAACCACTAGATTTTTCCTTTCCATTTGTTTTCTCCATTTCCTTCCACATTTTCTTTTCTTTGTCATGATTCATACAGTAAGCCTTTCTTTGATTGTATAAGAAGCATGGAAAAGTACAAAGAGATGTTGAAGGCACATTTTTCTTCATCATCTCACTTGATCTTCTATGTCTATTCTTCATAATCAATACTCAACCATCAAGAAAATTGCCATCCCTTATGTACTGCATCATTGCTTACTACTTCTTACTAATGCACACATCATATATATCCGACATGACATTCTCTTTACTGAGGGGTATCATTGTCATGATTTCATTAAAGGATGTGGAAGCAAACTCAATAAATCATTTACTCATCTTCGTTCTTATGAGATGGCTATCTAATCTTTATTGTTTTTTTCTTTTTTCAATTACAGGAGCATATGGATGATCTTGTTGAACTCATCCATATGTTCTTGTAGGTTTTGTTTTTCAAGAATCATGAGGCCATAAATTCTCTTCTCCATTAAAAGTTGGCTTGTCAAAGATTTAGACTTATATTGACCTCGAGCATTTTTAGGCTTCTATTTGATCATCCAAGTTTATTACTTCATGAAGATTTTTGCCCAGCAATAATAGCCTTACCATAACATTCACAAGATCTCAAATCTTCATCAATTCTTTTTCAACATCTCTAACTAAAATTGCACTAGATAGGGGGTGAATAGTGAAATTGAAAGATAATAGCTAAATAAAAATTCAATCACAAAATGGAGGCACAAGATTTTTGGGTAGAAACCTAAATCAGGTGAAAACCACCACCTAAGTCAATCCATGACTTATGATTGACGATCACAATCATGATCAATCCACTATCCACATTACTTGGAATGAGGATAGTGTACCTCAATTACAATTCCTACCTCCGATCCTTAAATGGTGGTTTCTCCCTTCACTAGGAGGAGATGGAGATCCGATAGGTCGGATACCCAACTACAATAGATATATGTAAACAGAAAATAAAGCACCCTATAGAGCTCCCCAAAATATGATTACTTTAAATTAGCTACTAAGGGTGAGGGAACTCCCTGATGATGAAAGTTGTAGCACAATGAGTTTGCCCAAGAGAGAATTGTTGCACAGCAGTAGGGCAATTGGAGCAATGGAGCAAGTAAAACAAGTGAGTTTCTTCGTAAATTATCTCTTCAAGGTGTATCTTACCTAAGAGGGGTTATGGGGTATTTATTAGCAAGTTTAGAACCTTCAAGAAGGCTTGGGAGAGGGCTCCTATATAGCCATTGGAAGCAAGTCCCAAGAGATTAGGACGAAATCCAACTCAAATCAAGCTCATAATGATTCTAACAGTAGAATCAAACATCTGATTTTTGGATCAAATGTCTTAGCATACGTCTGCCAATATATTTGGACGTCTGATATAGAGGGTCAAAGTTCCTATCTTTGTTGAATGGAAGCATGGTTCTAGGTCAGATGTCTAGAGTACTATCATAAGATGTCTAGGTAAAATTTTGGATGTCTAATTTTGTACGGGTTTGTTCCTATTTTAGACCAGATCTAAACAGAATTCTAGTGTTTAAGGATCTGACGTCAGATTTGTCGTCTGACATATATTCTGGATGTCTGAAGATCATAATGATCTTGGGGTTCAAATTTCTTATGAATCTAAAAAGTAAGATTTATTCTAACAAATCTTCGTAAAGAGATTTAGTAGTAACGTTCCACTATTGGACGTTTGGAGACATGTCCAAACGTCTGGAACACAGGTTAACCGTTGGATTTGAATAGACTAAAGGAGGTTCTTTATGAGTTGTCCAACAATACTCTCTAAAGGCGTCTGATAGACTTACCAAATGTCTAAATGTCTCTGCGGATGTCTAGAATTAAGTCTGATCGACTGGAGCCTAAGTGTTTGAAGTCTTAATGCAAGGCTAAGGGTATTTGGTCGTCTGACAAAGATGTCAGATGACTTATACTCAGAAATAAGACGTCTATGAATATGATCAGGCATTTGATGTGTGTTTCTGAAATGGATTTTTGTTTCTAATTTTTCTTAAGTGTTGTGAGCCTAAGTTTAGAAATATATGTTTTATTGGGGGCTCTTTACAACTCTTTCTACACTTAAATAAATAGAAAATTTTAACTCTTGAAATATACAATAAATCCTAAGACCTAAACTTTATACATATCTTCATACTATGATTCCTTGACGGTGAAACCTGCAATTGAATTATGATAGAGAAAAAATATGGCATATCCAATATTTATTTCTTTTACTTTATTTTGTAAAATGATTATTTAGGAGAGTTTGAACTAACACTAACTTCTCTATCTAAAGTACTTTCAAAAGTCCCTTTCACGTAAGGTTCATTTTTACCTATTCCCATCATAAGGTAAAGTCATACTTCCTATTAATGAGTTCTTAGAATGATGATCTTTTCAAGGTAAATTTCAATTGGCGAGCATAATATCAGGCAACATCAAATTGTTAAATTATTCCTAATTAAAACAATTTTCACCAAACAACTTGATGATAGAGAAAATTATAGTGCCTCACAAAATCTAAAAAAATTAGAGTAAAATCTACCTAATCTAGAGATTCCACATCATTTGAAGAATGTCAAAACCATGAGTTGACTCATAAATCTCCTTAAATGGCCTCTAATTGCTTTTGGTCTATGGTGACCTAGTTGTTAGTGCTAGAGCACCACAATCATTTATTTTGATGATAACAAAACACTTGTTATTTAACATTTGCTTTTGAGTCCTAGTTTTTAGGTCAAATTACAAGTGGAGACAAGTGTAGAGACGGAGTTCAAGCTCGCATCCATGGCGGATTGGAGGATCTTGATGGAGAAAAGGGAGCTTCGCAAGGAGCGAAAGCGTGAAGAGAAGAATAGGATAGATACTCTTGTTATGTATTCTTTTGTAATTCTTTTGCTCTTTATTCTTTGTGTCTAGATATATGTTAAAGAGCCTTAAAGTACCTTCAAAGTAGTTCTAGGAACACTTGTACAACACTAGGATACTTAGGTTTTTTGTAGAGAACCTAGAAAATCAAAATAGGGTTCTAACAGCCTAATCAGACGTCTAATCTGGAAATCAGATGTCTGATAGTGACTTTTAAGGTATATGACTGTTAACTAAGACGTCCAATGACTTAGGTTGGACTTCATAGGTTCTATCTGATGAAATCAGATGACCAGACCTTAGTCAAGACGTCTTAGAAGATGTTTGATAGTTGTGCCAGACGTCCAACTAGTGGAACGTCGGCCAACATAGTAAACGTTGAGGAATATGACCATTAAGCTTATATTAAACATTCGTAAAGGACCCCAGACGTCTGATATGTGACCATTTTGCCTTGACTGACCCAAAATCAACTTTGTGAGATATTCTAGTCGTTTGGACCTTGGAAAATCCACTCCCGCAATAAAGTAGGTTTCCAGACATCTAGACCGAGTGCCAGATGTCCTGTACGCCGTCTGATGGCTTTACACTAGAACCATGTTTAGGTCTGATCAAAGTTAGGAAGGAAACCCACCTAAAATTAAACATCTAACTTAGCTCCTTGATGTCTTAAACTAGTTTTCCAGACATCTGATCCCTGGAACAGACATCTGATGACCCTGTCAAAATCATAAATGATTCTGATTACAGCCTATTTTGCCTTAGGTTCAACCCCAACGGCTATGAAAGCTTTCTAAGGGCTTCCAAAGCCTTCCCAGGCCCTTTATAAATAGAGGAGGACCCTTGTCTTGCAAACACACACTAAGACACACCCAAGCATTAGCATTTCCACATCTTTTGTGTCCAAGTGAAATAGAAGAAGATCTTGCTATCCATTTTCGCCATTATAAATCTAGAGAGCTTCAATCCAATTGCGCACCCGCTCTCCCTCCGCGATTACGAGAGCGACAAAGCGCTACCGTGTGGTTCACTCACCCGCGTCATCACATCGATGCACTCCCACCAAAGGGAAGTTCCCTTACCTATAGTAGCTAGATTTAATCATTCATTTTGTGGCTTTATAGGTTATTTTTGTAATTTATCTTTGTAATTGTGTTGGGTATTCGCTTTGCAAATTCCCGTCTCCTTCGTGAGACAAAATCCTCCTTGTGAAAAGGAGGGGTTGAAGAATGCTACCCTCGTACTCGTAGCATGGTTGTAATTGGGGTTGAACTACCCTCGTTAAAGTAGTTCGTTAGTGGATTTGATCGACTTTGTCGATCAGGAAATCCTAACTCGAAAGGGTCAGGTAGTGGTTTTTACCCGATTTGGGTTTCCACCTAAAAATCTCTTGTGCCTTTGTATGAGATTGTTATCCTTTTTATTCCACATTTTCTTTACATCTCGCATATCTCACCCCCTCCTGTAAGGAATTACATTTGGTATCAGAGCAGGTTTCCGCTTTGTAGGAGTAATATCCGCAGAAGATCCAATGGAGGGGAGCAGTTCCACGATGAGGATTCTGGAGAGGCAGTCTACCACTAGACCACCATTCTTTGATGGGAACAACTACCTGTACTGGAAGTTGCGGATGAAGACTTGGCTACAAGCCAACAACTTCACCATCTAGGCCAGATGCGAGATGCCGTTCGACATCCTGGAGAGACCCACCGCATGATACTCGCAGTAGCAGATCCGGGAACTCTCGCTCAACACGAAGATGATGAACACACTGTATTGTGCGCTTAGCCCAGAGGAGTTCAACTGAATCTCACAATGCGCCACCACATATGAGATTTGACATACACTTGAGGTAACTCACGAGAATACCTCCAAGGTAAAGGCTTCTAAGATTAATATTTTATCACAAGATTTTGAATCTTTTTCTATGAGGCCTAACGAATCTTTAAGTGTGATGAACACTAGGTTCACTCTCATAGTGAACAATCTTAAGGTATTAGGAAAGACCTTCATCAAGGGGGAGCTTCAAGGGAATCTTCTTCGTTCCCTTGGATCGGAATGGGAGAAAAAAGGTCACCGCCATCGAGGTGAACAAAGTGGAGGAGCTCAACATGGAGGATCTCCTAGGCAATTTAAAGGCCTACAAGACAAAATTGAAGCAGAAGAAGGATACACCGGAGCCAAAATCGAAGAACACCCTCGCATTCAGAGCTGCATCAGATAGCAAGGTAAGTTTCGATGATGAAGATTTTAAATTCTTACTTAAAAAATTCTCCAAGTTTTGTAGGGATTCTAAGAAAGAAAAGAAAGAAAAGGAGCAAGGTAACCCGAGACGTCGCTACCACTGCAATGAGAAAGGGCATCTACGACCAGAGTGCCCTCTTCTCAAGAAGCAGAAGAAGGAAAAGGAGAAGTATAAGAAGAAGGCATTCCAAGAAACTTGAGACGACACGAGCTCAGAGGAAGAAGAGGAGAATTCCGAGGAAGAAATCGCCTGCATGGGTTTCATGGCGACAGTGGATGATAGCAAAAGCGACTCCGACGACGAGGTACATTTCGATTTACAAGATGATTTTAATGAGCTATTTGAACTTAGTAAATCACTTAAGATAGAAAACAAAAACTTTAAAAAGAACCTTAGTTTTCTTAAAAGTGAAAATGAAAGATTAGAATTGAAGCTTAAGGACCTAGAAAGTAGTTCTAGATTAAAATATGATTTGTCATTAGAAAATCATAATCTAATCGTTGAAAATAGTAAATTAATCTAGGAAAATACTAGTTTAAAATTAGAAATCTCTAATTTAAAGACTAAGATTATGTTGTAGAAAAAGAGCTTGCATGTCTCAAGGAACAATCTAACAAATTAATGAAAAAATTAGATAACTTTTCTAATGATAAAGTTAGCCTTAGCTCTAAGGTTGAGAAAGGATCTCCATCAAGGAGGGGTTGAGAAACGCTACCCTCGTACTCATAGCATGGTTGTAATTGAGGTTGAACTACCCTCGTTAAAGTAGTTCATTAGTGGATTTGGTCGACTTTGTCAATCAGGAAATCCTAACTCGAAAGGGTTAAGTGGTGGTTTTTACCCTGTTTGGATTTTCACTTAAAAATCTCTTATGCCTTTGTGTGATTGCCTTTTTGTGAGATTGTTATCCTTTTTATTTCACTTTTTTTTTTACGTCACACATATCTCACCCCCTCCTGTAAGGAATTACACTAGTAACCATTGAATCACTAATTAAAATTCATCAATTCCAATATACTATTTCCCATCATGTAAACAGAAAACTTTTAAGCATAATAAACTACAAAAGATAACTATAATAAATGATCACATAATCTCTTTCAATTTCATACGTACTACTCCTAATATGAGATTCAAGATTGTTGATGCTAGATTTTTCCAAATCTTGGAGGGGATTTGATTAAGAGAATATTTCAAAGAAACATGCCTCAAGCCAAGTTAGAAAGGAACTTGACCCAAGTTGGAAACTAGAAAACCATTTCCAAGATGCCTTAGCTTTGGATGAGTTAGGATGAAAGTCAAATTGAGGGAATAAACTAATCGAAACCAAGGAGCAACCTAAAGGAAAGACTAACCAAATTGCATAAACAATATTAGACTTAGATTGAGCTTAGATTCCAAATTTGGTATTAGACATTTTAGCAAAGTGTTTGGAATTTACAAATGGCTTGCACCAATCTAGTACCCAGAACATGTCAGTTCCCCTATATCCAACTTGGTGCATGTAAGATTCTAGAAGATAGTAGGCAATAGCTAGCATTCTTAACAAAGGAGGCACAAAAGGAATAGGGCATGGGCTTAACAAACTATAGAAGGTTTCTATCAAGTGCATATTGTAAAGTACCTTTAATTACCCTTCTCAGCTCCCAAGTCACAAGAGAGATTGATAAAGTTTTAAAAATAATATAAGGTATACAATCATATTTACTTTATCATAGCATGTAACCTGTCAATATAAGGCCCCATGAAGAAACAACTGAGTGGATGCATGCAATCATAAGCATTGTGTTACTCCTTTTTGATATCTCACTAAAGTACATTTAGAGGGTTATAGAAACTCACAAGGATTTAATTCAAATAAATTGTAAATCTACATAAAAATCCATTTTTAGTGCTTATGATTACCCTCTCTTTTACTTGTGAATACTAACTTAGTTGAGGACTTCAGACCTAATTTCCCAAGCCATAGATAAGGACTTTATGTGGTGCCATCTATGGGAAGATGCAAGCAACTAATGCTCGAATGGTAAAGGACAAGATGGTCACAGAGGAAAGGCCGATAATGTCATGACTCACAACATGGATAGTGAGTTTGAACCTTCAAAGCAACAACCTTCCTAACTTTAGGAAAGAGCATAAGGGAAGTACTTGTCCTACAAGCCAATCGCCCATAGAATAGGATAAGCACATCTCTAGTGACAGATCTCAAAATTGCCCTATTCTAGAGGACATCTATGAAATGGAGGACTTCCAAAGGCACTTAGAGATCTTGGAGAAGGCTTTGAATAAGAATGTCAAAGAGGAGACAAAATAGAACTTTAAGAGGAGCTGTTCATGCTCTCATAAACATGTAAGAATTTCCCTTAGGTAATCCTACCTCTCCACTTTCGAACTTCTTCATGAAGATGCTCACTTATAACTTGAGTAGGAAATGAAGAAGCTTAATTTCACCAAAAAAAAAAACCAAAACTAGGCATTGTTCTTCAAGGGTATAATTTTCCCTTATAGTATTATAGGTCATAATATGCAATACATAATTATTAGATCCCATGGACCACATCAACCATTTCCAAAGAATTTTTACCTTAGAAGAAGTAAGTATTATCCACATTGTTAGGCCTTTCAATCTACCCTTTAGGGGAAAGATCCAAGTGTTACCACCTAACTCCACAGATTCCTATATGCACCTTAAGCTCAAACTTTTGGATCAATTTGATATTTTCTAGAGGCATGGGGAGGATCTCACATTCTCTACCATAATCCCAAGATGAGAATCTCTATGAGTACCTCCCCTTCTTTAAGGACCACTTTCCCCAATGCAAGAAATTCTACACAAGGAACTACTCTAGGTTTTGTTAGTTCAACCACTCGCATATAATATTTTGATGATTTTACAAAATGAAGAAAATGAAATAAAAAATAAAGAGTAGCATATTATTTTCTCTCTGTAATAACATATTTGCAGGATTTCAAAAAGCTTTCCAAGATAGGAGATTAAAAGCGTGAAGACAAGTAGCATAAGTATTAGGTCTTAGGATTTTTCATGTAAACTTTCAAAGGTTGTAATTTTCATTTTAGTTGAGTCTAGAAATATTGTAAAGAGCCCCAAAACATAACCTATAAATAGCTAACTTAGGCTCTCTACACTTACGATAAATTAGAAACAAAAACCCAACATTTATACTTTTATCAGACGTCCAGGACAATTGTCAGACGTCTGATTTTCCACTATAAGACGTCTGACAAGTGTCTCAGACGTCTAATTTCAAAGAGTTCTGCCTTTGTTTGTCTCCTCATAAACATCAGTCGAAGGACTTCACTTTCAGACGTCGATAACCTTACACAGACGTTTGATTCTTTACCCAGACATCCTCATACTAACCATTAGACTTGGCTTAGGCAAAAACAATTTCCAGACGTCTTGACTGACTTCCAGACGTCTGCCTTTGAACCATTGGCCATGATTTTCTATGCGTATCTGTTTACGGCCACATAATCTTTTAGCAGAAGAAGTAGGGAAGAGTATTTAGGTTTTCAGACGTATGGTGATGTCCCCAGACGTCCATAACGACGTCTGATCCTCTAAACCTAGAACCCTATTTTGATCTAAAGATAACAGGAACGAATCCACCCTTCATTATACGTCCAATAAAATAATCAGACGTCTTATGTGAAAATATCAGACGTCCTTCTTTTGATCCAATGGAGTCTGTCTTGGATGGCCTACAGTATTAGACGACCATAAGAATAATCAAACGTCTTATAAGACGTCTGATCCTATAATTAGACGTCTGATATTGCTGTCAGACTCATCATTACCCTGATTTTGTGTGGATTTCGTCGTAAACTCTTGGGATTTGTCTCCAACGGCTAGAAGAGCTCTCCCAAGTGTTCTTAAAGGTTCCAAACTTGCCTATAAATAGACTACAACTCCTCTTAGGCAAGACACACCTCTTGAGATACAATTCCATTAGAAAAATCTCTTTCTCACTACTCTAAGCTCCATCTTGCCCTTGTGCTGTGCTAATACTCTGATCAAAGGGCAAATCCATACTCCCACCTCATTCCGTTCTGCAAATCATCAGGGAGTTCTTTTCATGCTTAGTAGGTAAGAAAGCAAATAAATTATTGGGGTACTCTATAGGTATCATTTTACTTCTTAATTTCTGTACTTTGGGTATCCGGCCTGTCGGGTCCCCGTCTCTTCATTTTGAAGGGAGAAACCTCCGTTTAGGGATCGGAGGTGGGATTTGTAATTGAGGTACACTACTCTCGTTTAAGTAGTGTGGTTAGTGGATTGATCACCTTGTGATCGAAAATCCTAAGTCAAGAGATTGGCTTAGGTGGTGGTTTTCACTCATCTTGGGTTTCCACCTAAAAATAATTGAGTGCATTGTGTGATTGAATTTTTTGTATTACAATATTCTATAATTTCACTATTCACCCCCTCTCTAGTGCAATTTCATTTGGTAGTAGAGCAGGTTTTCCGCCTACAGGAGTAACATCCGCGGAAAGATCACATGGAGGGGAAGGCCATTTCCACAAGCAGATTGGAGGGGCAATCCACCACTCGACCACCACTCTTCGAAGGAACCAACTACACTTACTGGAAGCTGAGAATGAAGATGTGGCTTCAAGCCAACGATTTCTCCATTTGGGAGAAATGCGAATCCGCATACGTCATTCCCAAGAAGCCAGAAATTGTTTACACAGTGGAGCAAATCCATCACCTTGGACTGAATGCCAAGGCAATGAACTCACTCTACTGCGCTCTCAACTCGGAGGAATTCAACCGCATCAGCCAATGCGAAACCGCCCACGAGATCTGGAGAACCTTGGAGGTAACTCACGAAGGTACATCTAAAGTTAAATCCTCAAAGATAAACTTGTTATCGCAGGAATTCGAAGCCTTCTCTATGAAGGAGAATGAAAGACTTGGGGACATGTACACCCGATTCACGTTAATCGTGAATAACCTCAAGTCTTTAGGAAAGACATTTATAAAGGGGGAGCTTCAAGGGAAGCTCCTTCGCTCCCTTGGACCTGAGTGGGAACAGAAGGTAACGGCAATAGAAGAAGCCAACCAAGTAGAGGATCTAGACATGGAAAATCTACTTGGGAATCTCATGGCTTACGAATCAAAAATGGAGCAAAAGAAGAAATCAATCTCATCGGAGCCAAAGAAGAAGACCTTAGCCTTCAAAGCTACTTCGGATGATGAGGTAAGTACCAATGACGAAGAATTTGTTTTATTAGCTAAAAAGTTTAAAAAGTTTCTCAGAAATAGGAGAGAGATCAAAGGAAGGAAAAGAGAGGAAGAACCTCTAATTTGCTATAATTGCAAAAAGAGAGGTCACATAAGGAAAGATTGTCCCTTACTCAAAAGGGATGATGAGAAGAAACCCAAGAAGCCTTCCGACTACAAGAAGATCTCCAAACCAAAAGGATTCAAGAAGAAGGCGTTTCAAGCAACATGGGATGACTCCACCTCCGAAGAAGAGGAGGAGGAAACAAATGAAAAAATGGCATGCTTGGGACTAATGGCAACAAATGATGGTTCCGAATCTGAATATGAGGAACCTGAGGTAAACCCCTACTCTTTAGATGAATTACAAGATGCCTTTGATTCACTATATGTAGATCTTAAGAAAAAAAAAACCCAAAGCAAGGCTTTAAAAGAAGAAAACATAGAAAATAAGAGATTAATCAATGATCTTGAAGAAAAGAATCTAATTCTTACAAAAGAAACCACTGCTTTAAATATGCAAATAAGAAATCTAATGATTGCGAAAGAGTCATTAACAAATAATTTGTATACAGCAATGAGTGAACAAAAATTTTTAGATAGAGAAGAATTACTCGACAAAATCCATGTGCTTGAAAAATCAAACTCCTTTAAAAAGGATGAAAATGGCTTACTTAGAGTAGAAATTAGGCATTAGAAGATAAACTAGACATAATGAAAATAGAGATAAATCATCTCAAAGAAAAGTCAAACCAACTTCTTGAGGACCTAGCCAAATTTACAAAGGGGAAAGATAACTTGGACAAACTCATTGCCTATTAAAAACCTTCCTCAAGTAAATTTGGATTAGGCTTTTATGAACCTAGTCAAAGTGAGCCAAAAAGGGACCCTCCTCTAAAGGAGACCACTAACAAATACGGATCCACTTTACAATGGATACCGAAAAGACAACTCTCACTTTGTTTTGTAGGGATGAAAGGACATCATAATGTCAAAAATTGGATATACAAAATGAAGGATGGACGACTCAAATTAGAAAGACCTAAAGAAACACTAAGTCACCATCGAAGATCTTTTGTAGGAGGAAGAAGGTCTACAAGGAGGAAGACAAGGAGACCACCGCCACCAAGGAGGCCGATGGGTGATGGACTCCGGATGCTCCAAACATATGACGGGAGACATGCGCCTATTTTTGGACCTCCAACCTACGGGTGGAGGAACAGTTACATTTGGCAACAACCACAAGGGTCATATTATTGGCCTTGGTAAAATAGGTAACCCTCTCTCTCCCATCTCAAATGTTTCTCTAGTTAAAGGACTAAAACATAATCTTTTAAGTGTAAGTCAAATATGTGATAAGGGCTTTAAAGTAGTGTTTACTTCTAAAAAGTTTGAAATTATACATACATTAACCAATGAAACCCTTCTTAAGGGAACTAGATTTAAAGACATTTATGTCATAGAATTTGATAAAAATGGCACTTATGAATGTGTTATAGAAAATGATGAGTTAAGTATACGGCATAAAAGACTAAGACATGTTCATATGAAGCTGGTTCAAAAACTAGCTAAACATGAACTAGTCCGAGGTCTTCCTAAAGGAAAATTTTTAAATGAGCCTATTTGTGATTCATGTAAATTAGGTAAAATTATAAAATCTAGCTTTAAAAGCAAAGAAGTTATATCTACATCAAGACCTTTAGAACTACTTCACCTAGATTTGTTTGGACCTACAAAATATGAGAGCCTCAGTGGATGCAAATATTGCCTTGTAATTGTAGATGATTTTTCAAGGTTTTCATGGGTCTCCTTCTTGAGATTCAAAGGAGTGTTTTCCGTCTTTTCTGTTTTTTGTAGGAAAGTTCAAACTAAAAAAGGCTACCAAATCACTCGTATCCGTAGTGATCATGGGGGCGAGTTTGAAAATTCCTTGTTTAATGATTTTTGTCAAGAGCATAGTATTGCTCATGAGTTTTCTTTTCCTCGAACACCTCAACAAAATGGGGTGGTTGAGAGAAAGAACCGTACTCTTCAAGAGTGTGCTCGAACATTGCTCATAGACTCGAGGATACCGAAGTACTCTTGGGCTGAGGTAGTTAACACGGCTTGTTACGTGTTAAATCGCACCTTAATTCTATTCGGATTGCGAAAAACTTATTTTGAACTATACTATGGGAAAATACCCAAAATTAGTTATTTTAAAGTTTTTGGATGTCGATGTTTTGTCTTGAATACCCGCTCTAATTTACATAAATTTGATGCCAAAGGTGAAGAAGACATCTTTATTGGTTATTCCTCACGTAGTAAGGCATATCGGGTTTTTAACAAGACCACATTAATAGTGGAGGAAACCCTCCATGTTTCCTTCGATGAATCTCCTCATTCCTCCATTGACCGAGTCAATATGGATGATGAAGATGATTCTACTATTAATGTGTCTAACATTCCAAACTCCAATATCCATAATCATCCAAAAGATTGGATATATCAAAGGGCTCATCCCGAAAGTCAAGTCATTGGAAGTGTTTCTGATGGCGTTAAAACCCGATCTCGTTTTAGTTGATCCTTTGGTCTTTCCGCCTTTGTATCTCAAGTTTAACCCAAGAGTGTCGAGGAAGCGTGCTCCGAAAAACCTTGGATGATGGCCATGCAAGAGGAACTCAACCAATTCTAAAGGAATGAAGTTTGGGATCTAGTACCTAAGCTTGAAGGGCAAACGTTAATAGGTACCAAATAGCTATTCCGGAACAAGTTGAATGAATCCGGTATGGTTATTCGAAACAAGGCTTGGTTGGTAGCACAAGGGTACAACCAAGAAGAAGGAATTGATTTTGATGAGACCTATGCTCCCGTACTCGACTCGAATCAATTCGCATGCTTCTTGCTTATGCCGCCTTTCTTGGCTTTAAACTCTTTCAAATGGACGTTAAGAGCACGTTTCATAACGGATTCATTAAGGAGGAAGTTTTTGTAAAACAACCTCCTGATTTTGAGTCTCATGATAAGCCTCATTTTGTCTACAAATTAAACAAGGCACTATATGGTCTAAAGCAAGCTCCTAGAGCTTGGTATGAAAGGCTCAAAGACTACTTATTAAATGCAAAATTCTCTATAGGGGAAGCTGATTCCACATTATTCATTAAAAGAAAAGGAAAAGATATTTTATTAGTTCAAATATATGTAGATGATATTATATTTGGTGCTACTAATGAATCTATGTGTAGAAAGTTTTCAGAAATTATGCAGGATGAATTCGAAATGAGTTTGATGGGTGAGCTCAAGTTTTTCTTGGGCTTGCAAATCACTCAGCTCGAAATTGGAACCTTTGTGTGTCAATCAAAATACACAAAGGAGATGCTGAAGAAATTTGATGTGAACAAAAGTAAAGGGAAGAACACTCCTATGAGTGTCACAACTTCCCTAGACTTGGACGAATCAGGTACGCCCATAGATCAAAAGCTCTATCGTAGCATGATTGGATCTTTACTATATTTAACTTCCAGTAGACCTGATATTTTGTTTAGTACCTGCTTATGCGCTAGGTTTCAATCAAACCCTAAACAATCACACCTAAATGCTGTAAAACGAATATTTAGATATCTAATTGACACATGATTATGGCTTATTCTACCCTAAGAGTCCACAATTCAACTTAGTTACATATAGCGATGCGGACTACGCAGGTAGCCGCACCGATAGGAAGAGTATTAGTGGGACGTGCCAATTCTTGGGCGAATCACTAGTCTCTTGGTTCTCAAAGAAACAATCTAGTGTAGCTCTATCAACTACGAAAGCTGAATACATAGCCGCCGCACTAGCATGTTCCCAAGTGCTTTGGATGAAAAATATTTTGAAGGATTTTAACTTGATATTTAATAAGATAAAAATATTATGTGACAATACTAGTGCTATCAACCTCTCAAAAAATCCCGTACATCACTCTCGCACAAAACATATTGATGTTCGACATCACTTCTTGAGAGATAATGTACTTAAGGGAGAAATCGAAGTTGAATTTATTTGTACTGAACTGCAATTAGCTGATATTTTCACTAAACCTTTGAATTATGATCGCTTTAATTATATACGTAGGAAACTAGGCATATGTAAGCTAAGTGATATTTGAAGAATTTAGTGATTTAATGGAACTTCTTTTGTCATGAGCATAGATGGAGCCTTGATTTTACTAAGTTAGAAGCCTTCATTCTCAGTTCAAACATCCAAATGCACATTCTGTCAAATATCAGACATCTGATTAAATCATCAGACGTCTTATACATAAAAATTCATCGTCTACACATCTAGGACAGATGACGATTTTATCTAACAAACAGTCATATCAGACGTCTGGCATCCCTCACAGACGTCTGTCGCGTCATCCAGATGTGTTGACAGACGTCTATCTCTGAGACAGAACATGTACTATCTGTCGGACGTCTGAATCTTCGGTTAGACATCTCATAGGTCGTCTGACTGGAAAATTGGACGACCCTGTAACTTTAGGCGAAAATCCAGGAAGGTCTGTCTGCAGAAATCGGACGTCTAATATTAGGTTTAGATGTCTTCTTTGTCGTCTGAGACACAAATCAGACGACAACCTGGAGAATAAATCATCTTTCAGGGAAGGATGCCTGCAAGAATCGGACGTCTAATTTTAAAATTAGTCGTCTGATTTATCATCTGATGAATAAAACAGACGTCGCCATGAAAAGGGCTAAAATCCCTCAGGTAAATTCCAACGTCTGACATCATCTCAGGACGTCTGATCGGGGAAAAATCTGCACATCGCGATTGTTCTATGGACGGTTTGAAATGCAAATCTCCCCAACTTCAGGGGGAGACTTGCTCCGTGACCTTGGGATATAAGATCCCCTCCGCAAAGGTCCCACTCTCCTCTCCCAAATCCCTACCACTCTCCCTCACACTCGACGGTCCACAGCAGCAGTTGGCGAAGTTCTGCTCGCCGCCAGACGACCGTCACACCTCCTCGATGACTGGCGGAACTGCTGCTCCTCTGCACGCGTCCTCCCTGCCTCTCGATCGCGCATTTGGAGGCTTCCCTCCTCCCGTGGGTATACCCTCTCAACTCCTAGGGCATCTCCATGCTCTTTTACCCACGACCTTGTAGCATCTTGTAGCATCTAGTTCTCCTTCTTGATTCTCTTGACCTACTTGCACATTTCATATCATTATCAGCCTTAGAACCCTAACCCTCGGTCAAGAAAACCCTGTTAGCCCTAGCTGCATCTTCCATGGCAAGGGTATTATCTCATGAGGTTCAAGCCGACATTTTAGTGGCTTGAATCCAAAGGTATATTGCCACAACTACATGGCAGGTTGTATTGCCTCAAGGTATACTGCCACATATTTTTTTAATGATGATTGCATTGTTTGAATCTGTGTTGTTGAAATATTTTGGGAGAATGTTGGTTGAATGTTCTTGTATGGATGTTGTTGCAGGTATTCTATCCTTAAAACACCACCCATTTTTTTCCAAAACCTAACCGCCCATTCCACCAAATATGCCTCCCTGTAGGAAGCAAGTTGAGGGATCTTCCACTTCCTCTTCCACTTATTTGGCAGATCAATTGCGGGGCGACATCGCTAGGTAGCGATTTCGTCGTTTAGCGAATGCCAAAGTTAAATGCCCTCGTTTTATTGTTTGGAATGATTTTGCCCATTTGAACCTTCGGGAACACTTCCAAACTCTCCATCTCTTTCAATATTTTGACCGTCAATCCCACTCCGGCATTGGAACTCTTGGTGTGTTCCCTGATCTTTGCCGTCTCTTTTATGCCAACATCGTTGAGGACTACAGCAACGATGAACTTGAACTCCATACCCGCCTATTTGGTTGCGAAATACACATCACATCCGAAACTATTTCCGACCTTCTAGCCATCCCCAATGAGGGAAATGATTTCAATGACATTCTGAGGCAATACAACCCAGAAATCATCAATCAAGAGTTAGTTCTCCCTGAAAAATATGTTGAAAACCTTGGCACCCTACCGTGCAAAAATCTCAAACCCCTTCCACGTCTACTCTCTCGCATTTTTGAGTGGGACCTTCTAAACAAATCGGGAGGTTTTGATTACATCTCGCGCCAACACAAGGCGCTCCTTTTTGCGGCCGTCCGTCATATTCCTTTCAATTATTGCCGCCTCATTGTTCGTGTCACGAATGAAGACAATGGGGCATCACTTCCGTTTGGGTCTATTCTATCCAAAATCTTTTCAACCCATCGGATTTCCATAACTAACCAAGCAGTTGACAAGAAAATTGAGCCTTACAACCGGACCACAGCCGCCAAGATGCATATACTTAGGAAGCATCTTGAGCCCGCCGACGAGCCCATGGAAGACGAGCCCCTTCCACCCTTTCCAGACTTCCATGAACCACGACCCCTTCAAATAGAAGCTCCCCGCTCGAGCTTTGATGAAGCATGGGATCCAGCCACAGATTCCCTCTCCTTCGGCATCTCCCTCCTACTGCGTCGAACCGGCGAGATGTACACCTACATGGGAAGCATGCGCCGCGACATCGACGAACTTAGATCAGATGTTCAAAATTTGCAGATGGGACACGGACCCGCTCGTCTCCGCCGTCGCCACCAAGATCAAGAAGAATAGTTTAGTGCTTCTATTTTTCTTTTTTTTTTTCTTAGTAAAGCTGCCGGACTTCATCTCGTCCGTAGCGCTTCGGAGGTGGATTATCCAGAGCGTGGTTGAATGTAGAGCAGTCCGCGCCTTTGCGATGGTTCGATCAGTAGATCGATTGAGAACTTTCGGAATATGGTGAAGTAAAGCAAGGGGGATTGCTTCCAAGCCACTGCACGTCATGCGCATGTAGTCGGCCCCCCATGCCTCTGTTCGCCTCCTCTTTAGGGGAATGACGTCGCTCTTGGATCTGCAGAAGAAGGCCTACGGGCTCTCTGTTTTATGGTAGGGCATCTCTCCACACCGAAGACAAATGGGTCGACACCTACTTTTCCTTCCACTCCATTCAATTCCCCGTAAGCCCCGACTACTCACTTTTTAGTAGTAGTAGTGGAGATCCTTCTTCCTCGGAATCGCGAGACTTGTCGACCTATTTCGACTGACTTCGTTCCTTTCTTCATCTCGAAATCCAGCGGGCAGAAAAGAAAGATCAGAGGAAGGGTACACCTATTTCGCATCAGTTTGATTGCGTGATCCTTTATTCCAAATTTGTATTAAGGGGCCTTGACCCCGTACTTAATATTTTTGGGAACAAATAGCTAGTCCGTGCTTAAATATTTCTATTCCTAATTAATTTTCCTTAATGCCTTGTCATCTTTTAACCATGCAATTTTATTCATGCACTCTACATTGTAGATATCACTCTTGTAGTTTGGATTTCAACTCCCTTTAACAACCCTTCATGATGATATTCAAAAAGGGGGAGAAGAATGTAGGTAAGAACTTAAGCAATAATATAAAAACAAACTTCTTAAATAGATAAAGACTACCAAGCACAACCTTTAGGGGGAGAAAATAGGAACCTAGAGCTATATTTTGAAAATCATCAAAAAGGGGGAGATTGTTAGTTCAACCACTCGCATATAATATTTTGATGATTTTACAAAATGAAGAAAATGAAATAAAAAATAAAGAGTAGCATATTGTTTTCTCTCTGTAATAACATATTTGCAGGATTTCAAAAAGCTTTCCAAGACGGGAGATTAAAAGCGTGAAAACAAGTAGCATAAGTATTAGGTCTTAGGCTTTTTCATGTAAACTTTCAAAGGTTGTAATTTTCATTTTATTTGAGTTTAGAAATATTGTAAAGAGCCCCAAAACATAACCTATAAATAGCTAACTTAGGCTCTCTACACTTACGATAAATTAGAAACAAAAACCCAACATTTATACTTTTATCAGACGTCCAGGACAATTGTTAGACGTCTGATTTTCCACTATAAGATGTCTGACAAGTGTCTCAGGCGTCTAATTTCAAAGAGTTCTGCCTTTGTTTGTCTCCTCATAAACATCAGTCGAAGGACTTCACTTTCAGACGTCGATAACCTTACACAGACGTCTGATTCTTTACCCAGACGTCCTCATACTAACCGTTAGACTTGGCTTAGGCAAAAACAATTTCCAAACGTCTTGACTAACTTCCAGACGTCTGCCTTTGAACCGTTGGCCATGATTTTCTGTGCGTATCTGTTTACGGCCACATAATCTTTTGGCAAAAGAAGTAGGAAAGAGTATTTAGGTTTTCAGATGTCTGGTGATGTCTCCAGACGTCCATAATGACGTCTGATCCTCTAAACCTAGAACCCTATTTTGATCTAAAGATAATAGGAACGAATCCACCCTTCATTATACGTCCAATAAAATAATCAGACGTCTTATGTGAAAATATCAGACGTCCTTCTTTTGATCCAATGGAGTCTGTCTTGGATGGCCTACAGTATTAGACGACCATAAGAATAATCAGATGTCTTATAAGACGTCTGATCCTATAATTAGACGTCTGATATTGCTGTCAGACTCATCATTACCCTGATTTTGTGTGGATTTCGTCCTAAACTCTTGGGATTTGTCTCCAACGACTAGAAGAGCTCTCCCAAGTGTTCTTGAAGGTTCCAAACTTGCCTATAAATAGACTACAACTCCTCTTAGGCAAGACACACCTCTTGAGATACAATTCCATTAGAAAAATCTCTTGCTCACTACTCTAAGCTCCATCTTGCCCTTGTGCTGTGCTAATACTCTGATCAAAGGGCAAATCCATATTCCCGGCTCACTCCGTTCTGCAAATCATCAGGGAGTTCTTTTCATGCTTAGTAGATAAGAAAGCAACTAAATTATTAGGGTGCTCTATAGGTGTCATTTTACTTCTTAATTTCTGTACTTTGGGTATCCGGCCTGTCGGGTCCCCGTCTTTTCATTTTGAAGGGAGAAACCTCCGTTTAGGGATCGGAGGTGGGATTTGTAATTGAGGTACACTACCCTCGTTTAAGTAGTGTGGTTAGTGGATTGATCACCTTGTGATCAAAAATCCTAAGTCAAGAGATTGGCTTAGGTGGTGGTTTTCACCCATCTTGAGTTTCCACCTAAAAATAATTAAGTACATTATATGATTGAATTTTTTGTATTACAATATTCTATAATTTCATTATTCACCCCCCCTCTAGTGCAATTTCAAGTTTATGTTACGGTAACATCTACAAGAAGTTAAACCACAACAAGCCCAAGACCTTGACAAAGGCTATGGCTTACACCTTTCCCTTCATTACAAAGGAGAAGATTTCCAACCTAAAAGACCATATATATTAGATGATGTAATGAAGTTGACGAAGAAAGCTCATCCTACCTTAAGTCATAGACAAGTGGCTAAAACCATGTCTAGTTGAGGCCCAACCTTAGGGTGCAAGGGAAGAAGAACTACCTCTTCAACAACCTTCTAGATCTTTTAGTGGCTTTGGTTGTTGATGCAAAGCAAAAGCCTTAGGAAGTTATCCCATCTAAGAGGGGGAAGGCCATGAACAGTGGCAAATTCTACAAGATTCACAGAGAAGGGCATACCAATAATTGATGCCATTACCTATGTTATTAAATAGCTATGCTTGCACATGCCAAGAGAGCTTATAATTTCTCCAAATACATGGAGGCAAAAACTTGGCAACTAGCACTAGATGTTGAAGAACCTAGTCAAGTTGACCTTAACATCTATCATAGCCTTCCTAGGTAACTTTCCAATGTAAAGGTCATCTGCCAAGAGTGGAGCAAAATTAGCCCTTTTAATGATCAAGAATACTAACTTTTCCTATGATAAGTGTAAGGTAACCTTAGCTCCCTTGACTGCATCTTTTGAATTAATCCAAACAATAGTACCAAGCTATTGTGCTAAAGGAACGATTTCACTTCCACACCTATACTCTAGAGGAACTCCATTAACACACAACCAACTAGGAAAGACGTGAGCATATAATAATCCTTAGGTTGTAATAATCCTTAGGTTGTATCGTAGGTTTTGCCCTCTTGAGAATCACAACATCATTAAGATAAAGCCATGGAGCTTTGGTGCTAGTCTTGATCAACTCTAGAGTGGATTTGAAATAAACAAGCCACTTATTTCCCTCAAGTTCTCTAAAATGGGCTCAGACTCTTCAAGAGTTCCTTATTATTTTGCAAGAGTGAAACTATGAATAGGCTTATTGTTATGTGCCTTCATCGGGCAGAAATGCCTCCAACACTTCAAATCTTCCAATTGGGCTTTAACGAACATGATAACGTAGGAAATTCACCTATGCAAAGGGAGCTTCGAATTCTCTTAGGTGTGATTTGGTTGGTGGAATTTCTCAAGTAGAATTCGATGAGGAATTGTTTGCAAGTGAACTAAAGTGAGAAATTATGGCCTTTTAGGGTTTGCTCATCATACATCACTTTAAAGAATTAAGGAATAGAGGAAGTATGATTGAGGTGAGATTAGTTTATTCCGAAATTGAGGACACAACATCAAAATTGACCAATTTTGTGATTGAGCATGCCAAACACAAAATTAAGGTCCTAATTCTAGAAAACAAACGGCCCTTAACAACAACTTCTTCTATATCCTCCATATCATGTAATTAAGAGCTAGAAGATTACGATGAAGAGTCCTCGGGGAAGAAGGAAGAAAGAGCTGACATTACCGAGAGAAGTGGAGTCAGTGGATGTAGGAATCGTAACTACATAAAAGGTGGGCAAAGTGCCTAGAGGCGAGAGAGCCAATAATGGTCCATGATCCATCTAATTATACATTTTCAGTCACCTGGTCTTTATCTTTCCTTCTTTCTGTTTTTCATATATTTCCGAACTAGCAAATGGGAGCTATGCTTTTTCACCCAGTCAAGTACACAAGATGCTTCCGCGACCTCATAAATAAATAAACATACATTGTAATATATTTATAAAATGAGAATGATAATTTCAATCGATGTATTTTAATAATTTATCAGTAGAAATTATTTTTTATAGATGAAAATTTATTTTTTAAGTAAAAAATTATATTCTAAATAAAAAATCATTTAATACTAATAAAAAGATAAAATATATCGATATATTTTCATTTTTAACTAATTAAAAGTTACTTTCAATCGATATATTTTAATTTATTTAATTTTCAATCGATTGATTTTTATTTTTAATCAATTAATTCTAATTTTCAATCAATTGATTATGACCATATCTTACAAAATATATTGCAACATATATTTCCATACTTATATCCTATAAAATATAACAACATACATTAACCTTTGACATGGATGATCTTAATCCTTTGCCTCTAATTGAAAAGACCTTTTAATGAACAAAATGAGCAAAAACTCCATGACCATGAGTGACTTATTGGTTGCAAATCACTTCTTTGTTTCTAAGTTTGAGATATGAAATACTTGTATCAGGTAAAGAGAGATACGCTCAGTGGATTGAAAACCCAACATTTTCTTATGCAACTCTTTCATGGAATTTCATCAACGGTATGTGACTCAGGTTCTTTTTTTCTTTTAGGTATGCACACAGCTTGTATTAGTGCTACTAATCAAATCAAATTATTCAAATTTAATTCAAAGTTGATTCAATTTTGATTTGCCAAAAATAAAAAATAGTTGGTTTGTACAAAATGAAGCGAAATCTCACAAATGCATTGAATAGCTTAAAACAATCTATATTGCTCTTTTTCGATTCGAGAAAGATTCGATTCAATTCAATACAATTCAATAATATTTTATACATATAAAATATTCTTTGTATATGTGTGTACTTTTTTTTATCATTTAAACTACATTGTTCTTCCAAGCAAAATGATATTTTAGCACAAATAATTTATTAACCAACTTAAACCATTACCTAAGAAGAAACCAAGAAACTCGTCCCCCTTCCAACCCAAGCAAGTCCACGACTTCTGTTACCAACTTCCCATTCCCGAATCTTCCGAAGTTCCAAATCCAACACCTCCCATCCCAACCTGTTTTGTCCCCTATCTGTGCCTTTCCCTTAACCAAGGACTCTATATAATGGATCGAAATAATGAACCTGGACATATGTTGAACCAATAAATCCTAAACAAATAATTAACAAGTCAAATTTGAAAATTGATCCTTCTAATCTAATCAAATTTGAATCTAGGTTTTCAAATTTGAAACATTCTAATCAAATTCGAAATTGAAACTTTCATATAGAATTGAAAAAGAATGGCCACCATTCGTATCTCAAACTGCCCATTACATACTTGTGAGCAAACACAAGAATGATGCTTTTACGACTGGAAGAAGACAGGTGGATATCGAGTATGCACGTATATTATTAATTCTGAAATCCTGGATAAATTCCAAATTACGGAAGTGCATGCTTGCAATCTACATGAATTAGACATAAGCTGACACACACTATTGATATCTAGATGTATCCATTGTATGACGAACTTCCAACGAAAGGAAGCTTGGTTTTTGTACATTCGCAGGAAGCGGTGAGATCCAGCAGGTGATAAACGATTCCTCCAACTACTTTATTGCCCTTAGTAATATAGACAAAATGCCAAGGGAGGTAAGATCGATCACAATGCCATTGCATCCATGTCTAGACTACTGTGATCTTTGCAACTCCTAACACAACCCCTGTATGAAAAGGCACACCTGGAGTTTACGATAGAGGCTAGACTGTACGATACACGCGAAGCGCATTATGAATGCTTGCTAAACAAAGGTTTATGTGTCATGAAGCTCTCGTTCATGCTCTCCGATGTCGCTGTCATCACAACTCCTGGCCCTGAAGGGGTAAATCTCTCATCCAAATCTTCATTCCTTTTCAGCAAATCTGTTCTTGGGTTGAAATTCTTCTGTGCAATCTGCAGGATGAGACAAGGAGAGAATGGGATGTTAAGCTAGCATACGGACCACGGTGGGCCACGTATTTTGTTGGATCAGGTAAGAATCTCAATTCAGTTGCCAGTCTCCCATGTTAATTACATGAGACTAACCAGCCTTCATCCACACCACCATTCGCAGGAGTTCTGACTCTATTCATTCTGGCGGTGTTCAAAATGATCTCACATTTCGCACGCATTGTGAATTCCACCGTAGACACGGTCGGTTGGCAGGCTGAAGGAAGGGTGGCAACGGAGAGAACCCCGCTACTTGCAAGCAAGGAAGATGGTTCGAGCCTGGGCTCATCTTATGACTCCAATTCACATGATGATGAGGATGACGTAGGAGGAGATGAGGAGCATCCTCAAGGCAGTGGAAGTGAGCATAGCGAGAACCTCTGCAGTGTCTGTTTTGATGCACCAAAGGACTGCTTCTTCCTTCCATGTGGCCATCGGACGACGTGTTTTACGTGTGGAACGAGGTAAGTCATGGCAACACTACTCGTATTTTAGAGATTTGGGGACCAACCTGTAAATGTGTAGTTGATGATAACTACAAGCAATGCCAAAATTGGCGAGTGCAGGGTAGCACAGGAGGCAGGAACTTGTCCAGTTTGCAGGAGGAAGATGAAGAAAGTGAAGAAAATATTTACAGTCTAAAATGTCACCTTTTTGTTGCCAAGGATCACTGCACCACATCAGCAGTTTTGCATTCCTATCAAATGTAACAGAAAGATGTCTCTCCTTCCCTCCATGAAAGATCAGAATGCAACATTTATACATGTGAACAATTACCTTGATACATGAACCTTTAAGCTGCTTTTAGATGCTGGCTAGAGTTTACCCTTGAATAAAATTCAAGATGAGATAAGTTTTAATGATATTGATGTAAGTGATAAGATGGTAAAAATGGATATGATAGGTAAGTTAATGTATTATTAATGGTAAGTTGATATGATTTAAATATAGAAAAGAGTTATATTTTATTTATTTTATATTTGATATTGGACTGCTTTTTTTATTGTTGTTCTGTTGAAAAGTGGAGTGAGTGGAGGTTAGACATGAGAGGTGAGTTAATATGTTGTGCATAGAGATTTGAGGTAATATTTTGACATTGTTCATGTTATTTCCACCACGTCACCTAGTGATGCTTGTTATCCCTCGTACAAATAGAGCCTAGGTGCTAAACTAAAATATGCACGGACTTGCACCAATTTTTTTTCTTTTTTTTCTGTGTGCCTTTGTGTCTGAGCATGTTTTGTGGGAGTGGGGATTAGATTCAAAAGATCAGAGTTAAAATCAAAGAAAAGCCACATGCAACTGTTTTTCAAAAGAGGAAAAACGAAACATATACGAATTAATTAACCAGAAATCAATTAGAAAGTAAACAGGCATTATGTTTCACTCACAAGAAACGGCCAAGGGGTAGATATATTTATTCACCCCCCATTCTATTTGAGTGTTTCAGCAACTCTAAAACAAAAAGGGGACAGCAGTAACACAAGATTCAATGAGGATGAGCTAGTCCCATTGGTGCTCCCAATGTAAATTAAGATCAGACAAGTTGATGGTGTGCCTTCCATCACCTGTAACAATGTCACAAGGTGAATTCTCCCCAAATTCTGCAGGCAGAGACCTCCAGTGTAGCGATGGCTCCCAATCGGCCTCCTTGAGAACCCCCAATATCTCTTCCACAACAATGTTGCTGCCCTCTTTAGTCAAGTGAACACCATCACTGAATAAGAAGAAAATGTCAGCATACAAAGCTGGACACAACTGGGAGTACAACAATACATGAATTTCATGTTAATGTTGCAAAGTGAGTAGGAATATAAATTTAAATTCCAGAGTAGGTTAAAAAATCAGAACACATAATAATAGTGGTTCAACAAAATTAGGCAAGTTTTTCCACATACGTTCTGCAAGTAAGACCAAAAACCTTGGGAAAACTTTGAACAGAAACTTCTAGGCCCTTCAAAAATGCCATCACTACTTTTAGGTAAATTTTTTTTTTATAAGGTACTTTCAGGTAAAATTACTCTCAGACATGATGCCACCCTTAGGGCAGCCGTTATAACGATATCCTTAGATGTATAAACTAAAAGATTATACCTATGTCACCTAAAAGGAACACAAAAATACATCCTATCTCTGTCCAGCAACTGCGCTCATAGGTACATGCTTCTAAAACACAAGAAAGAAGAGCAGACCCTTTAGGGATTAAAGAAACACATTTCTCACATAATAGAGATCGTTAGATGTTGTATTTTTCCTTGTAAGAATAACATTTCAGGACTACAAGAGAGAATATTCAAAGAAAAGAGAAGACCTCTCAATGAAGAAGAGAGGGATCGAGAAAGGAGTTTCAAAGAAGAAAAACTCTCGAGAGTTAGTTTTCTTCAATCTTGTAATCCTTACATATTTTCTTGAACACTTGTATTTTGACACTTTCTTTAGATACTTCTAAAAGGAGCCAAAATGGATTAAGAATTGAAGTGCTTAGAATCCCTTCCTCACTTGGTCAACTCCCTTAGATCAAAACACAGACACTGTATTTCTGCTCCTGCGAGTCCATCTGATCCTTCACACAGGAGCCAACTAATGGGCTCAGCAGTTGCTCGTAGTTACACCAATCTTTAATTTCTTTAACCCTAATCCACGTTGATTTAATTTTGAACCTTAGGTCTTGACCCTTCAGATGACACCGTAGTCAATATTAGTCATCTAGCCAATGTCCGTTGGACACTTAAAATTTAACTTTTGAGTGTCAACCCTTTACCGACCATTTAAATAATCAACAGCTACCTCAACTCACCTCCAAGGTCGTTGGATCTTTAGCAAGCCAACGTCATCTCCTAGACAGTAAACATCAGTTTTCACCATATACCGTGCCAGCCAACTGATTGTTCAATTCTGGATGTCTGATTGTAGAGAATAAACCCTTTCATTCAACTACCATGAAACCCTAGGCACTCTATTTATAGAGAGGAGGCTAATGGAAAAATTGCACACATGTCCTTCAACTATCATGCAACAAAAACAAAAGACAGAGACGAGAAAACAAAACCCTCAACTTTTCCTCAAGCTGGAGTATAGATATCAAGCATGCTCAACTTGCAACAACACTTGTCGAATGTAGAACAAGAGAGTACCTTTGTAAACAAATCTACTACCAGGTCTGTAGATGCTACGTGCACAATACGAACGTGCCCCTTCTGCCATCATATCCCAAATATAATGGTAGCCCACCTCCACATGTTTGGTTCACTCATGGAAGACAGGATTGTTGGCAATGAAAGAGGCAGTTGCATTGTCACATCTCATCTCCATAAGTTCAACAACAGGGACCTAAAGATCTGTAAGTACTGACTGAACCCATATAAGCTCAGTTGTGGCTTGTGCCATAGCCTGGTATTCCGATTCTGCACTTGACCAGGCCTCAACAATTTTCTTCTTACTCCTCCATGTAACTAGGTTTCCTCCTACGAACATATAGAAGCCGATAGTAGATTTTCTATCTTTTGGGCATCCAACATAATCTGCATTAGTGTATATGCTATCACCCTCAAGGAATCATTTCGGGTAAACAAAATACCTTTCCTTGGTGTAGACTTAAGATATCTCCAGATCATAGTCATTGCCTCCTAATATATTCTGTGGTTTATCCATTTTTGGTATATAACCACTAAGGTCATTGATTTTGATGATAACAAAATGTGTTTTATGTTGTCTTTGGAAACATTTTAGGTTTAGCAAAATAGATGCTCAAGGAATAAGATCCAAACTTGAAGCAAATTGCATCCAAACTCAAGCCTCTTAGCTCAAGAAGCATAGATTCCAAGGAAGGAGACTAAAAGGCAAGGTTGCAGGCTAAGAATATAAAGCTTGAAGAAAAGAAGATTTATCTTTTAAGTATTTGTTGTTGCAATAATTATTGTATCTTCATTTTATTTTGTAGAATTATTGTTAAAGAGCCCAAAAATAAATTAATAAACCTACTTAGCTAGTCACATAGGAAACCTAAACCTACACTTGGAGTACATCAAGATAACCTATTACAATAGTAATTGGACGTCCAATTGTACAATCAACCGTCCAACCTAATTATAGCCAACCATCCAATTGCTTGATCAGCCATCTAGCTACTTAGTGGGGCACCAACCAAGCATTATCCAATTTGTTGAACGTTAGTTGTTCAATGTTCCTATTTCTTGTAAGACAAATGTTGGAGTTACTCTTATAGGAGTATTTTGGCATTTTCTATTTTATTGAGGGTATCATGTGTAATTTTTTCGAAAGCCTCTTCTTATATAAAGAGGCCTAAGGTTTCGTTTCTAATAAGATTAGTCGTTCTCTCTCTCTCAACATGGTATCAAAGCGAAGTGGGTCTTAGACTCTTTACGCTCGAGCATTGTTCCCAATCGAAAAAACCCTCTAACCCTAGAGAGAAACACATCTTTCTCTTCCTCACCATTGCATCACCCACCACCGCCTGAGGGGGCTGCAAGGCATTGCCACTCCCTAGTGGTTGTTGTCGTTGCCTGAGTAGCCATCCAAAGGCTGCTGCTGCCTCCGTAGGGCATCACCACTCCTTGGTGGTGCTCCTCGCCTAAGCAACATCCTCAAGGCTCTTACAGGCCTTTAGAGGGTGTCGCCACCCCCTAGTGGCACACCACCTTGCCTAAGAGCCCCTCCTCAGGGGTGCTGCCAATCACTGAAGGGTGCTTAAGGCCTTTATAGGGTATCACCTAGCCTTGGTGGCGCAACTCCTTTCACGAGGTCCCCCCTTCGGGGCTATTGTCGATCGTCCGAGGGTGCTGTAGCACCCAACAAAGTACTGCCACCTCCTAGTGCTCCTTTTCACCTGAGTAGCCTTCTCATGGTTGTTACAAGTTGCTGTGGGTTGCTGCACGCCACTACAGGGTGCTGCTAACACCTAAAGCTTCTCCTCTTCCCCTGAGCACCCCCCTATGGCTACCGCAGGTTGCTACAGGGCACCATGGTAATCAGGGTTATCTCTGTGGGCCCTGTTTGTGGCTAATGAGACCTTTGTTAGGCTTCTAGATATGAAAATAGTAGCGAACTTACTTCTTTCGCACCAACATGGATGCATCTAGGTCCTCTACCGTCTCTAAAGTCAAGTCTGACTTCGTCTACCTCTCTTGTGGTCCAAGGCACCTCTATGAAACTCAATGGTGTCAGGAACTACCTACATTAGGCTCAGGCTTTCAAGATTTTTGTTGGTAGCCAAAAGCTCTGCATACTCACGAAAGGATCCCTCGAACTCTTATGCTATAGACTTCGACAAATATGAGCAGAATAATTATCTTGTGCGAAGTTGGAAGATGAGCACTGTGGAGCCTTAGAATGCGACGAATCTCCTAAACAAGAATGCTAAAGAAATCTGGGAGAGCCTGACAAAGTACTCCTAAAGATCTAACCATGCCTGCATGGTTGATATCTATTGTCACATGTGATCCACTTCTCAGGCGGATCGCTCTCTACTTGATTATTTTGTTAAGATGGAGGGACTATTTGAAGATCTCAATATCTTTTAGCCCTCTTGTTGTGAAACCTAGACTAGCCCAAGGCAGACTTGGCAGGTCTACAAATTACTGATGGTCTAAGCACCTGGTATGCGTCAGCCCATGATCAGATTCTTGCCATGAACGACATACTTGATCTGGAAATTGTCTTCGGGAGGCTCCAGAAGATTGCATTTGACATGATATCTAGCACTACTACTACTACTACTACTACTACTACTACTACTACTACTACTACTACACCCACCACTACAGAGACATCTGCCTTTGCAGTCTCTGGTGGGTGCGATGCTCCTAATGCTATATGTGGAAGACTGTGGATGTGATAAGACCTACAAACCATGTGTTCATTGTCAGAGGGCCAATCATCCTTCTGAGAGGTACTAGGGCAAATTTGGCTATCCTGGTCTGGCAAATGCGATCGTTGTTCAAGAGGAGAATGACCCTACTTCACATGGAATTCTTGCTCTAATAGCTGACGATTATGCCCAACTCATACAAATACTACAATAGGGAACCCCAGCAGATATTTCTGCATCTCTGGCAGCAACAGGGATCTCTACTAACTTAGCTACTACTACATCAAATTCATCTTGGGTGGTTGACTCAGGTGCTTCCAATCGCCTTACTAGTAAGAAAATTGCACGTTTGTCTCTGTGATCAGCCTCTACTGTTACTTTGGTCCATCTAGCCAACGAAACTTATTCTCCTGTCATTGCAGTAGTAGATGTTCAATTTTCTAACTTATTGAAATTAACAGATGTCTATTGTGCTCTTAAGTTTCCCTGAATTTATTATTTGTTTATAGACTATGTAAAGAGCTTCACTACCGAATAATTTTTTATGAGTATTTTTTATTCTTTCATAACATCTGAATAGGGAAGATGATTAGGGGGAGATTAAGTGTGATAGCCTCTATTACATTGATACTCACATTTTTGCTGGCACTGCTTCTATTTCAACTGATCCAGCATTGTAGCATCGTTGTCTTAGTCATCCTTCTATCTCTAGACTTCGAAAGATGTTTCTTGAGTCGTTTGTTCCGAACAAGTTAGATTGTAAGCTTGCCAACTCTGCAAACACCACTGTGTCTCTTTTGTTTCTTGCCAAAATAAGAGTTTAACTCCCTTTGAGTTAATTCATTGTGATGCATGGGGTCCATGTCGAATAAGTGACCAGTCAATCTATCAATATTTTGTTATTTTTATTGATAATTATAGTTTCTTGTCATGGGCATTTTTTTATGAAGGATCGATATGAGATTGGGTCTATTATTCCTAAGTTTTTTATTGAAGCGCAAAATTTTTATTCTACACGCATTAAGATGTTTCGCATTGAAAATGCACTTGAATTTATGCAAAAAGTTGTTGCTGATTTTTTGTCTGACAATGACACTCTTCACAAGAGTTCTATGCCCACATTCCAACAAAATGGGGTAGTTGAGCGCAAACTGCACCATCTTTTTGATGTAGCCCGAACGTTGATGCTTGCTATTAATGTAACTAAGTATTTCTAAGGGGATGCCAGTCTGACAACTACTTATCTAATTAATCGAGTCCCCTTACCTGTACTTGATAGTGGTACTCCTCTACTTCTCTTACAGCTAGTAGCTTCCCTTTTTGCATTGCCACTGTGGATTTTTTAATGCATGTGTTTTGTCCACTTGTTTAGAGTTTCTGATAAGTTGTCTCCAAGATCTGTTAAGTGTATCTTTCAAAGCTATTCCAAATCCCAGGAGCGATACAGGAATTTTAATCCATTGGGTAAACGTTACCATGTGTCGACTAATATCACTATCTTTGAGAAGGTTCCTAAGTTCTCTAATGAGGGATCCCCTCTTGGTTGGTTTGCCCACTCTTATGAGCGTCGTCAGAAGGATCTTGTGTCTGTCTCATTGCCTTCCATGTAGGTTGAGGTTACTGAAGAGAATCAGGCCACACAATCCTCCTCTCCAGCAGCTGATCCAGATGATCCATCTCAGTAGTTTGATGACTTGCCTATTGCTATCAAGAAAGCTACAAGAACTTGCACTTTACATCCCATGTCTCATTATACTACTACTGATCGCCTCAATCCAACATTACAACAATTCTCTACAACTCTATCTGTCATGATTGTTCCCCAACATTATAGTGAAGCTCTACAGGACTCTGATTGGAGATGTGCCATGGAGGATGAGATGGCGACTCTCATCTCTCACGACACGTGGGAGTTTAATGACCTCCCAGAAGGTGCCAAGGTTGTAGACTGCAGATGAGTGTACACTGTGAAGTACAACCCAGATGAGACAATTGAGCAACCCAAGGCCAGACTTGTGGTGAAGGGTTACAATCAGACTTATGGTATAGATTACTTTGATACCTTTTCTCCTATAGCGCTCCTTAATTTGAGTTATTCTGTCACTTACAATTAATAAGTCATGGCATCTATATCAGGTTAATGTGAAGATATGTAGGAAGAAGTCTACATGGCTTAACTACCTGGCTTTGAAGTTAAGTGGGAGAAAATTTGCAGACTCCGGAATGCTGTGGCCTGAAACAGAGTCCATCAATGTGGTTTGAGAGACTTCGTTCAGAGATTCAGAGGATTGGGTTTTGCAGGTTCACTTTTGACTACTCTATTTGTGAGAGATGTAGGGAATCTGGTGTTGTGATCTTTGCAGTGTATGTGGACTATATCATTCTCACTAGTGATGATGCCTCAGGGATACAGTAGACGAAGAATTTCTTGCAAACAACCTTTGTTACTAAGGACCTGAGCACATCAAGGTACTTCCTTCGTATTGAAGTAACCTAGAATTCGAATGGGATGTCTCTGTCATAGAGAAAGTATGTACTTGAGCTTCTAGGAGAGACTAAACTACTAGGTACAAAGCCTTCTTCTATTTCAATTGAGTCATAGGGAAGACTTAGTAAGAAAGATGACCCTCTCTTTGAAGACAAGGGGAAGGTATAGGGGCATTGTTGGCAAACTATTATATATAACTGTTACTATACCAGATATCAATTTTGCTATGAATGTCGCAAGTTAGTTTGTGGAGAATTCATGCTACAGTCACTGACAAACTGTGTGCCTCATCCTTAGGAATCTCAAGGGGCAACCCAGGGAAAGGATTCTACATGAAGAACAATGGGCATGTTGATCTACATGCCTACTCTAATGTGCTGAATGTGCTAGCTCTATGGGGGATAGGAGGTCTACCAATGAATATTCCACCTTTCTTGGTGGAAATCTGATTACTTGGAGGAGCAAAAAGCGAAGTGTGATTTCTAGGTCTAGTGCAAAGGCCAAAGAGAGCTATGGCCCATACGATCTGTGAGATTATGTGGCTTGTTCATATTCTTTAAGACCTAGTGTTCAAATTTTCAAATTAAGCTTCCGGTGTGATATGGCACCTTTATTACATTAAATCTCATATTCCACAAGCGTAGTAAGCACATTGAAGTCAATTGCCACTTTGTATGAGATATGATCTCCATTGGGAAGATATATACTCCTACTTCATCAGAACAAGTTGTAGATATCTTCATTAAGGCTCTTTCCAGGAAGCTTCACGAGCTCTTATGTTTCAAGCTGAGCGTGTATACTCCAGTTTGAGGGAGAGTATTGGAGTTATTTACTCTTATAGGAGTATTTTGACATTTTCTATTTTTTAAGGGTATCATGTGTAATTTTCCCAAAAGCCTCTTCCTATATAAAGAGGCCTAAGGTTTCATTCCTAATAAGATTAGTCATTCTCTTTCTCCCTCAATAACATTAATTACCCTAATTAATTTGACTAATCACCCTCAAGCCTTTATTAAGTCATTGACCAACGATCGACCAATACTATAGTACCCGACCACTTGATACTTGTAAAACCGGCAACCAATAGCCATGACCAAAAAGACTAGACCCAAAGCCCTCAGTAGCTAGTCGACCAGTAGTAGAACCCAGTACTACAGCATTAAACGACCAACCACCAACCAAGCATCATCTAACCCATCAATACCTTTGTTTGGACCTTTATCACCATTATAGGGTACCAACCAAAAAGAATTATTGGTCGACCAGCTCAGTTGTAGCAAGCTGACCAGTGGTCGACTTGACTCGACCAGCTTGTACTATCTACTGAAGTTCTTTAGACAGACTTATGTTTGACCCTTTAACTGCCATTAATTATCCAAACGATCATATCTTATTCCAAAGCCTATACAAAGTGTTCATAATCCATATGTAAATAACGTAGGGTACTCCCACAGTAGACAACATACACAACATTAGATACACCATACACACATCATATCAAGTTAGAATACTTCCTATTCACATCAAAGCTCCAAATTGTGCTCAAGCCTTGTGATCAAGTCAACTCTATTACCACGCATTCTCAACACCTCAAGGAAGTTATTTAATTCCCATAGAAGCAAACTATTTAAATTATACATTAGGCTCCATAAGCCTTTGAAATTTTTTTGTTTCTTGTAAGAGTATCTGGGTTGTGGATTCCCATCTCCTTTAAGGATGAAATACTCTTCAATAGAGATTGAAGAGGGGTTGCCTTGAGGTTACACTACCCTTGTTTAAAGTCGTGTGTTAGTGGATTTGACCACTCAGCGACAGGGAAAATCTTAAGTCAAAGAGACTTAAAGTGGTGGTTTTTACCCTTGACATTTCCACATAAAAATATATTGTGGAGCTGTGGTGAATGTTTTACATGATTCAATATTATTTGCTTATCATTTTTATCACGCACTATTCACCCCCCTTATAGTGCAATCTACATCCATGAACTGACTCATCTTGCTGACTGTAAGGGCAATGTCAAGTCGTGTAACCATGACATACAACTTTCCAAATTGTCTCGTGTCCACTAAATCTGAATTATCTTCATCTAGGTGTACATTAGGATCCATGAGGATGAAGGCTAATTTGGTACCCAACATTCCTGTCTCCTAAAGAAGATCAAGTACATATTTCCTCTAGAAAAGTACAATCCCCTTTTCATTTCGAACAACTTCAATGTCGAGGAAATATTTGAGTAGACCTAGATCCTTAGTAACGAAGTGTTTCTTTAGAAATTCTTTGGTGGTGCCTATGACACTCCTGTCATCCCCTGTTAAGATGATGTCATCAACATAGACTAGCATCACCACACACCCATGTGCCATCTTCATTACAAGGAATGGTCCACAGTTGACCTCTAGAATCTAAGGTGCTCAACCACTTTAGATAATTTGTAAAATCATGCTCATAGATTTTGTTTAAGGTCATAGATGGTCTTGTGTAACCTATAGACCTTGGTACACTCCCCCTTGGAATCGAACCTCAAGGATTGCTATATATAAACTTTTGCCTGTTGGTCATCATAGAGAAAAATATTTTTAACATCTAATTGATCTAGTGGCCACTCAAGATGTATAGCCACAAAAATCAGGATATATAGAGTTGACAACCTAGCCATCAATAAGAAAGTGTCAACTTTTTTTTGAAAAGCCAAAGGGCAGTTATCCAAATGATAACCACCCAAATTCATTCTATTCCAAAAAATCAATTTACACCAGAGATTATAGAATATTTTCCTAAAACACCACCTGGGAAGAAATCGAAGAAACGAAGTTCTCAACATAAAGTCTCTCCCCCCTGAAAAGCACCACATTCCTCCTCAACCAAACACCTCACAGGACTGCCAAAACCTTAGCTTAATCCTTCTTGGATCTAAAGATGATCCCTCCATCACAGGCATTTCCTCTGCGGAATAAGGACCAGAAAGTAACCGCATCGCGATGGGTGATCCAATCGATCCCCATCCTTTGCCAAACCTATATCACAAATGAACACTAGAGAAAGAGGTGGTAGATGTCTTCATCGGCTCCGCCACAAAGGGGACAAGTCAGGTCATCCATCTGGGTCCATCTTACTCTCCATCACTTCGTCATAATTCTCCCCCTTCTCACCAATCAAGCGAAGATCTTCACCTTCAAAGGGCACTCGTCGTCCAAAGCAATCTGCAGTCCCACAAGAAATCGATGTCCGAGCTGATCGTGACACTCCCCAATCTGCAGAAGACCTTTGCCACCAAGAGGTCTCCTTCCTCCCAGGAGAAAGCATCAAAACCATCCTCTGGTGCCCAACCATCCAGCTCCTGCAACAACTGATGGAACTCCTCACATCTCTGGTCAGAGAGACCCACCCCCAAAAAGTTAGACTCCAAGCCCCATCCCAACTTCCCACCGTGGCCGATGGGTCCACAACACTCCCAAAAAGGCGGGGCAAGCAGTTGCCGAGGGTATAGCCAACCCCCTGCCAGTCATCCTGCCAAAAACGAAAAGCATCCCCCTCCCCCAATGTAAGGGAGAAGAAATCTCGTACCTTCCCTGCCACCACCACCAAGCCCTTAAGGAAGTGGGAGGCTCCGGGAGGAGGGGAAACCAACGTCCCCCACAATAAGAAAGGGCCATAGCACAGCCGCATAACATCACCGAAAAGCCCATGCTCCTGCCCCATCAACCTGGCAATCCACTCCGTGAGAAGGCTAATGTTCACCTTTCCCACATCCCTAAACCTCAAACCCCCTTCCTGAACCGATCTACACACCTCCTCCCAAGCCACCAACCTCGCCCCCTGCCTACCAACCCTACATTAGCCCAAAAGAAGTCTCCCATCAACCCCAAGATCTTCTTAATCTGACACGGCAATATGAAGACCAATAGGAAATAGGATGGCACGAATGTCAAAATCGCCTTCAACAGGGTCAGTTTTCCACCTCTAGATAGAAGTCTAGAAGACCACCCCGCCAGCCTCCCCTCCATCCTCTCCAACAAAGGCATCCAATTCTGTAACCTAAGGCGTCAATCTGATAAAAGAAGTCCTAGGCACATCAACGGCAAGGAACCCACCTCTGTCCCCAAAGCACCGCCAACCCTCTGTCTCTTTGACTGACAGGTTAAACGGGACAAAAGTTGACTTCTGATAATTAATCAGCAGCCTTGACACCTCGCCAAAAAGCTTCAGCAGGATTCTCATCCTTCTGACCTCCAGATCTGTACCCTCTACCAGAAATAGTGTATCATCCGCATACTGTAGAATCGCTGTCTCCCTACCCTCACCAACCACAAAACCTCTGATCAGACTCCTATCACAGGCCTTATGTGCTGCCCGCGCCAGAGCATCCACCATAAGTACAAACAGCATAGGTGCTAAAGGGCAACCTGCCTGACCCCCTCCTAAGTTGTACCCATCCTCCTGCCGAGTTCCCATTGATCAAGACTGAAAAAGATGTCGTCACACACCTCTTCATCCAATCAATCCAAACTACGGGAAAACCTTTCTTCAACGAGGAAACCCATATAGTCCCATTGTACTGAGTCGTATGCCTTGCTGAAATCAACTTGCCACAGAAAGGCTTGCTTATTCTCCCTCCTCCAAGTGGCCAACACCTCCAAGGCAATCACAAAACCATCCAAGATTCCTCTCCCTGAAATAAAGGTTGTCTGTACCGGGGAAATTAGGTCTCCAAGAAGATCCTTGAGCTTATTGGCCAAGACCTTAGCAACAATAAGGTAAATGGTATTAGACAATGCAATCAGTCTGAAATCCTGGATCACTTATGCCCCTTCCTTCTTAGGCAACAAAAACAAGTAGCATCTATTCAGTTTATCGAAACCTTTATTCCCAGCCACAAACTCTTCTATCATCTGCATCACATCCACCCCCACTAGGGGCCAGAATTCCCTGAAAAAGAAGACAGGAAAACCATCTAGGCCAAGACACCCCTCCGCATTCAGGCTCCAAACCTCCTGTCTCACTTCGTCCTCCAAGAAGCCAGTAGTAAGTCTCTGCCTGAGTCTCCATGGCACACTAAACATTCTCCCCTTTCCACTTCCAACACCCCCTGCCACGCCTCTCAGTGAACTCTCTGAAGTAATCTACCACTGCTTATCCCACCTCCTCTCTACTTGAGAAGGTCTCCTCATGTATCAACATCTTCTCAGTCCAATTTCGCCTCCTCCTGGCAGAAGCCATTTGGTGAAAAAACCTAGTATTGGAGTCACCTTCCTTCAACCATCTCTGCCTCGACTTCGTCTTCCACTCCACACCCCCTCCCTATCCTCCTCCTACACCACTTGTGTCATTCTCGCCCTGACCCCCCTATCCTCTGATGAGATATGGGCTTGATCCTTCTTCCTATCAATTCTGGTAATCTCTGCCAAAGCATCCTGCTTCCTGCCCCTCCTAGACGCCTTAATCTCTCTCCTGTACATCCTCAAGTGGTCTCACAATGCACTCAATTTCTTCGCCAGGTGACATGCTGCCAATCCCTCCACCTCTAAGGATTTCCATTTCTCCTCCACCATACTCCTAAATCCCTCCTCCATCAGCCAAGATTTATCAAATTTGATAATCAATCCCATAAGTCTGCATGTACCCCTTGGCCACTAGTCTAGCCTTGTAGCGCTTCACAGAGCCATCAGGAAAGGTACTTGACAGTGAAGACCCACTTATATCCTACAATGGTGGTGTCGGATGGTAGGTCAACAAAGCTTCATTCCCCTAGGACTGCAGTGCTAACATCTCATCCTCCATAGCTTTTTGTCACTTTGTATCTGCAAGTGCCAACTGATATGTAGCAAGAACGTAAGTGCTTCATAACACCAAGATGAAGTTTCGGTATTCTTGAGACAAGCTAGCCAGAGACATGCTTGGAAATACGATGTAGAGTGCATGTCCTAGACTCCTAATCTCTTTTCTCAAGGCAATCGGCAAATCAAGAGTATCATCCTCTCTCCCATCAAAGGGTTTTTCTTTGGCAACCGATTTTGGTGATGAAGATACAACCTAAGGTGGTGGAGTACCTGAAGTGGCTAGTACAATAGAACTATAAGGCAGGTCAGTGCTATCAGAGAAAGGGATTAGCTCACGGTTAGATGATGACCCGAGCATTAGAGGAGGGGTGTCTCTGTGTCGCCTTGGCTAATGTGAATAAAAAAAGTCTAAATCTTCTATCATCTAATTCCACTTCAGGTGTCAGTTGTTGGTTAGCATCAAGAGTCAGAATAAGGAGGACCGCCTCCCCGAGGTTAGAAGCAATAATACAAGAGCCAACCAAGTACAAAGGAACTAACTTGGAAACAGACATGACACTAACATAGTGGCGTCTATCAACAACTCTCTCTCTCCTTTCTTCTTCTCTACCGTCGGCTGCCCTCTCTTCTCTCTATCTATTTACATGCGCCATCATCAAACTACAGCAGTTTGTTGCTGTGTTTCCTTTCCACGCGGAAGAGCCTCCACATTCCCGTAGCACCCAAATCCTCACAAAAATAGTTGTAATTTTGGTTCATGTTGAAAATTCATCCCTAGAAATGATAATCCATAAGGCATTAGAGATTACAAAGATGTTTCCCACCAATCAGCTTATTACCAAAGCTCCAGGGGCATTCAAGTACTTTCTTGGAATTAAGGTGGACTGCAAAAGGCACAATGGTGTATTATCTTAGAGGAGGTACATTACCAACTTGCCACAAGAGATAGGCATGTGGGATGCTGGTACATTGGATATTAAACCAACATCTTTGTTAAGGGATTCCAAGATTTATTTGCTCTAACCAATCTAAGTCAAAGAATACCCATTAGTTCAATAGATTGGTAGGAACAATTGTTTTATGCCTCATCACGAGCCCAAACATTTCCTTGGTAGTTGAGAAGATTAATCAATTTATAGAAAATTCTACAAGAAAATGTTGGGATGCAACATGATGATAAGCAAGTAGTTAAAGTCTTATATATATGGAACGATCTTCAGTTCACGAAAGGAATGTCCCTTGATGTAAAGCAAACTAAGTAGGATGCTTCAGAGGTAGGAAGTCCACAGCTTATTTCTATAAATATACAGCTAAGAATCTTGTTACTTAGAGGAGCGCAAAACTGCCTGCAATCTCCAGGACAAGTGCAGTCTAAATACCAAGCCATGGCTCAAATGAATATTAAATTGATGTGGACACAATTTGCAATGCATGATATGCACCTACCTTTGATGCCCTCAATGGAGACAAGATGCAACAATTGAGCAACTTCCTGTATCGCTAACGACCATGTATTTCACATGGGGACCAAACAAGTGGAAGTTCATTGCCACTTCACCTAAGGCATGATTCATCTTATCCCCACAACACGTCTTAGGTACTTCCTTGCAATTCATTTGATTGGCATTACTCAGAGCTCATTTGTGCTCCAACTTAAGGTTTGTCCTTATGTTTCATGTATTCAGTGCTGACTTATTTTTACGAGGGCATGCATGTGCTTTTCACCAATAATCCTCCATAAAGTAAAAAAGGAGATAAGGTTCCAGAATAAGATAAAGTTGAAAGTTTCTTACAATCATATTCAAGTGCATGACTTCTCAAACGATCTTTAAGCTAATGCTCCTTAATGGAACATTTTATATCATTTTTTGAATATTTTTCAGGTTGCACCTTGACCAGTAACAGTCCAATGCCAAATCTTAATATCATATGTTGATTTGGGTTTACATGAAAACCTCATCTTAATATCATATGTTGATTTAGGTTTACGTAAAAATCCCACTTATGAAGAGCAAGCAAAAAATCACAAGACAAGATCCTTCTAGGGCGTGTATCTGTATCACTCTGCTTAAAGAATAAGTGGGGGTACAAAGCCTATTTATAGGCTATCACACACTCCAACTTTCCACATTACACAATGTCAAACTAAATCCCAACTGCACATTCTCTCAACACTCCTCAATTTGAAGCATGGAATGCTCAGCTTGTACACAAAAATCCTTACTCTACAGCAAAACATAACACTCTCAACTGATGCAATCGGGTCATGGCTCCCAGGAAAATGACGTTAGTTACATTCTCATTCTTGGATGTAGGCGAGTATGCTGATGACGACACATCAGCAAGGGCTGGAATCTGCTAGATGAACTGTTATAGCTAGCTTTGGCATGGGCCTCTCCTTTAGAGCCCTCGAAATTGAGCCTCTCCTACATGGAAACTTGAAGTCAATCTCTCCTCTGGAGACCAAGACAATAGTCCTCTCATCTAAGAACTAACAACAACAAAGAATAAGTCTCTCATGTGAGGACCTCAAACAATGAGACTCGCATATGAAATCACAACAATAGACTCTCGCATCATATTGTAGCTATCTTGGATCATATCATCAGTCTCCACATTTAGTAAGCTTAACTAGGTCAAGTCCTTATGTCAAAGGAATAAAGCATCTCACTTATTATGAAACAATAATCTTCCTCCTTATATATAGGACTAGTGGAAGCATCACAAGATTAAACTCAACAAAAAAAAAAAAGAAATTATAACAGTATTTTAATTAAAAATTTATCTACAAAAGCTATTTGTTATGATTGATGTCCTGAGTTTCATCCATTTGTCAATTCTACGCTTACCCAAGCAGGTTTGTTTGCCAAATTGTCTAAAACTTATGCCATTTTCAATCCAGTTATGAATGTCATGCATGTAATCCCAAGACTGCCATGTAAAATGCTATCAGAGAATCTAAAATTGGTCTACTGAGGAAAAGATCCAAAAACCAGAACTCATAACCATTCTATCAAGTGGGAGAAAATGAATCGATTTATTTCACAAAAGAGCCCAACACATCTTTACATAGAGAAGAGGTCTTGAAAAAATAACCATGCATGTCCAACATAAAACAGGATAAATAAAGCGGTAAATCGAGTATCTCAACACTTCCCCTCAAGTTGAAACATAGATATCTATCATTCTCAGCTTAGAACAACAATCATCAAATGCCGAACATGGTAGAGGCTTTGTAAACATATCGATAGTCTGATCCTCAGATGCAACAAATGTAACGCGCAACCTATGCTAATTAAGATCCCTGGTGTAGTGGCAATCTACTTCAATGTGCTTGGTGTATTCACGAAATATGGGATTGTTTGCTATATATGTGGTTGCCCGATTATCGCATCTCATCTCCATGGGCTTTTCAATCTGGACATGCAAATCCCGTAATAGAGATCTCATCCAAATCATCTCTACAGCCAGCTGGGCCATCACCCTATATTCTGACTCAACACTAAAGCGACAAATTACCCCATGTTTCTTACTCCTCCAGGTAACCAAATTACCTGCAACAAAAGTACAAAGCCCAACAGTGGATTTTTTGTCAAGAACACATACTGTACAATCAACATCAGAATATCCAACCACTATCAAGGGAGAAACTTTCTAGAAAAGAATCCCATGTCCAAGTGCTTTCTTTACGTATCTAAGCACTTGCATGGCCGCTTGCCAATGTTGCTTAGTCGACTTCTCCGTGAACTGACTAAGCTTTCCCACAGCCAAAGCAATTCTAGTTTGGTAATTATCAGGTACAAAAGTTTTCCCACAAGCTTCCTGTAAGCTCTACTGTCAACATGCTCTGTCTTCCCATCATAAAGGTGCACCTTGGGATCCATAAGAATATTGACTGATTTAAACCCTAGCATCCATGTCTCCTGTAACACATCTAAGGCATACTGGCATTGAGAAAGGACAATTTCCTACTTGCTTCTAGCCACCTCTATGCCCAGAAAATAGTGGGGCTGACCTAGGCCCTTCATAACAAACTACTCAGCCAAGGACCTCTCGACCTCAACTATTTTGGCTCTGTCATCACCGGTAATAATGACCATCAATGTAAACAAGCAGTATCACACTCCCCTTCTCAGTTCTCGAGACAAACAAAGAATGGTCTAAAGAAGATCTCTGCAAGCCAATCTTCTCCATCACCTTTAAGAGCTTCTGGAACCATACTCTCAGGCTTTGCTTAAAGCCATAGATAGCCTTCTTCAACTCCACACACTCCCCCTGAACCTCGAACCTGAGGGTTGTTGCATATAAACCTCCTCCTGAAGATCGCCATAGAGAAAGACGTTCTTCACATCAAGCCAGTGAAGCATCCAATCTTTGTGAGCAGCAGAAAAAACAAGTATCTGTACTATCGACAGGCAAGGCACAGGCGAAAAAGCATCAAAGAAATCCACCTCATATGTCTGGATGAGCCCCTTTGCCTCCAACCAAGCCTTGTACCTTGAAATAGATTCATCAGGATTGTATTTCAAGGAAAAAATCCAACAGGATCTCACCAAGCGAGCACTAGTAGGAAGAGAAGTCAACTCCCAATTATATCTGCTATGAAGTGCGACTATCTCATCCTCCATAGCTTTACGTCATTTTGAATCAAGACCTGCTGGTATGTGGAAGGTATCTTTATAACAGCAAGAGTCATAGTAAAGAACCCGAATGTAGTTCCCAAATTAGTTGTAGTCATAACTCCAACCACATTATACTGAGCACAAGAACGAGGAGCCTTCCTAACAACTATGGGAAAGTCATCATTTGGGATACTATCACCTAATCATGCACAATCACCACTAGGCACAGAATTGTCAGATAACTTAACCCATACCTGATGCGGCGAGAATGGTGTATCTGAAATAGAGGGTGTGTTTACTACAGGTGACCGATTTCTGAAAGGTAACAGGTGGATCCTCAAATCTCAAATCATCAGTAGTACTATTAGATGCAAAACACTCACAAGTGCCCGATTGTCACTGTCATGTGTAGGACCATCCTCAAATATGCGAAACTCATCCATAAGAACAAATGAAACTGGCATAGGGGCAAACTCGACCTCTGGAACTAAGTGTCATGCTACAAGAGAGAAACAAGGCACTAATTCATGAAATGTAACATCCACACTCACATAATGCCTACCAGTCACTGAATCAAAGCACCAGTACCTCTTTTGGGTCCGTGAATAGCCAAAGAAGACACACTTCACTACTTTAGGAGCTACCTTGTCTCTCTCCCTGGTCCCAGTAAATGCACAAAGGCAACACATCCAAACACCCATAGGGGTAGCTGAGATAGATCCCTGTCAGGATACAAGACATGCCAAAGAGTCCATTCATGTAACACAGAATATGACATTCTATTAGTAAGATAACACGTTATAAGCATAGCTTCACCCCAATATAAGTGTGGCACACAGTGGTGAATCAAAAGAGTACGAGCCACATTAATATATGTCTATATTTCCAATCTGTCACACCATTCTGTTGTGAGGTGTAAAGGCAGGATGGCTGATGTATAATACCATGAGACTTGTAAATTTATGCTAATCCAGTGGTACAAAATTCCAAAGCATTATTGAATCGCACAATCTTAGCCATAACAAAAAACTTATTCTTTATTTCTAATAAGGTCTCAATCATATGTCCAACATCGGACTTATTCTTTAATAAAAATAGTCATGACAAACAAGAAAAATCATCTATAACAACTAGATAATATCTGCCCCCAACAGGCAGGAATCCAACTAGGGCCCAAACATCCATATGTAATAGCTGAAAAGTAGCAGTAGTCCCTGGCATTGTACTAGAAGGAAATGATGATGTATGGTACTTTCCTAACTAACGTGTGTCAATGTATCCTAATAATAGCTGAAATGTATGGGACGATGCATCTGAGCCTGTCCAAAGAAGGATGACCAAGGCGACAATACCACTGCAAAGCACTCCCAGTAGCAAAACTAGAGTTATCCTGGCAAGCAGCAACAAGTGGTGTCTAGACTAGGCTACACACCCCCCTCTTCATGTCCTTCACCAATCGTCCTCCCCGTCAGCTTGTCCTGAAAATGCATCCTAATTCATCAAATATAACACGACAGCGAAGCTACTTAGTAATCTTACTAACAGATAACAAATTCAATGAAAAGTCAGAAACAAAGAAGGCATCAGGCAATCTCATAATAGGAGTCAATGACACCTCCCCTTGACCACCAATCTGTGTGCACCTACCATCTGTAACCTGTATTGTCCTGCCATGAGGTATAAACTGGAGTCTATCAAAATACCCCTGATCTACTGACAAATGGTGTGAAACACCAAAATTCACTAACCATGTCATACCTACAGAAGCTTATGCACACATATCGATACCTAATGAGGAGGCAAAGGCAGCAGCCTCAGTAGAAGAAGTGGCTGACTCCTGAGTCAGTTGGGAAAGACGTTGAACTAAAGCATCATAATCTACCCACGGAACAGGCACAACATCGGTAGTATCCTCAGTAGTTACAGATGCTTAGTTAGCTATTGGAGGTCTTCCATGATTGGCCCAACAAGAAGCCTCCACATGGCCAACTCTACCATAAAAAGTGCATGTGGTGCGAGATCTCCCAGGAGCACCATTTCCTCTTCCACACCCACGAGTGGAAGAAGCTCCTCTACCACCACATCCAACCATAGCAACAAGGGCAGACGCATGGTTAACCTCTCCCATCTAAGGTACTGTCACATCTATATGCAAATGAGGCAATTGTAGACTTCCTCTAAGGTAGGAAGTTCAAATAAAGTGAGGATCTGTGACCAGACAGTAGTGTACTTGGGACCAAAGCCCAAAAAATTCTAATGAACAACCACCTCTCTACGGTACTCTCTGTGTAGCACACGTGCAGATTGGCCTACATACATTGTACTTCTCCTGAAGCCTCTTATAGGCAGAGTACTGAGAGAGAGATCGTCCTTTCGACTTCAACTGAGATAACTCATGACTAATCTGAAAAACTCAAGATGAGTTTTGTTATGTGAATACTTGTCACGGATACTATCCCGCATCAATTTGGCAATAAGATAATACATAATCTCATCCTTAATCCGTAGGATAATGCAGTTCATCAACCAAGCTATGACCATTGCGTTATCTTTCTTATATTTGGCGTACTTTCCTATCTTCTCTGTAAGCTTTGGCTATAACCAAATATGCTCCTCATCATAACCCTCTACTATCATCAAAAACATTTAAGATCATCTGGGATAATTGGTCTCATCCAACTTGATGATAGGACTAAAGAACGGACTCTTATAGGCCCGAGACTCGGTAACAGCGCCTGATGTGACCTCAGAAGAACTAGAACTTGCCATGATGCGCCTTGTAGACAGGAAACTATGCCACTCTGAGGATCTAAAAAATTTTCAAATCATGAAAACAACCAAAAACAGTAAATCAGGCCTCAAGCGTGAAGATCCAAAGTCACAACAGTTCGGAAAATCACACTCAAGGCGAAGAGAATGCCCCTACACAACACTATAAGGTGCGTTAGGGCCTAGGAGAAGCCCCACACACCCACTGCATGTGAGGAGCCTATGCGCCGCAACCAATCAGCAGCAGCCACCCAACAGCGGTGCCTACGCCGCCAGGGACGGCTGCTACTGCCCCTACGCCACTGCCTGGACCAACCTAAGCACCGTCGGGGACCTGTAGTGGCCTGTCTAAGCGCCACTGGGCCCGGTAGGGCCCTATGGAGCGTCGTTTGAGCCTCCCTGTCACTACTGGGGGCCACCAGTGGTGCCCCAACGTCGGTGAAGGAGAGAGAGGGTGGCGACGGTGGTGGAGGACCTTGGGTGTTAGGGTTTTGGGATTTTTTTCGATAGGACATCAGAACCTGACCTAGGACCGTGTTCTGATACCAAGTGGGAGAAAATGAACCGATCTATTTCTCAAAAGAAAAAAATACCTCTTTATATAGAGAAGAGGTATTAGGAAAATAACTATGCATGTCCAATATAAAATAGAACAGAAAATAACATAACAGGATAAATAAAGCGATAAATTGAGTTTCTCAACATATCAACCTGAGAATTTGCTCCTATTCAAAATTATGTCTCCAAAGCAACCAAACTTATGGCTTGAAGATTTCTTCAAAACCTTTATACAACAATGAAATAAGAAAAAGCAAAAACAAAAAACAATACAAATAAAAATCTCAATGCTCATCCTTAAACAAGAGTACAGTTGTCAATCATAATCAGCTTGGACCAACAACCAAGAGTAGTGTCAAAGTAGCTTGGTAAGCATGTGAACAACTTGATCTTCAAACAGCATGGAAATGGTGTAGAATTAACCCTTTTTGGTTCATACCCTAGGTACAACAGCGACATATCCACATGCTTTCCTCTCTCATGAATTAATGGCTACAAGGGATATCCTAGTACAACTGTCTTACTTCCACAAGCAATGAATTCATATCACCTTACAAGTAGCTTGGTCATACTCTTATGCTACACTAGACAAAGCCACAATTAACTTCTCCAAGTAACTAAATTTTCAATCATAAACTTAAAGAATCCTATGGTAGATATCCTATTAACCAGTGACTTGGAACAGTTCTTCTAATGTGACAAGTCACTTAACATAAAATTCCCTTTCCTCCATTCAAATCAGAGTATCTTCCACCGCAAATCTTGGCTTCATCTACAGTCAAAGAATAGATCTTGGCCTCCTCACTCCGACAATGAACAATAAAGAACCTATATCACCCAGTCTAACTATATCTTTTCTTGGTTCCTTTGTTCTAATCTACTGAAAACATCTTGACTTTAGACTTTTACAGTTGTAATGAAGTTGCCACATTACTTTCCAGTGTAATGAGATTGCCTTGTGGCATGTATTCCGATGCTTGAATATTCACCTTCTTGGTAGATGGATCATAGGCAATATCACCTTCCTCCTCAAATTCACACCCTCTACTAATATGCTTTGTATCTGTAGTTCTCCAGCACCTTATAGACATGAGCACCCAAGCCTTACCCTTTCCGAAACTAAAATCTCATTCCTGAAAAAGGCTTCCCATCTATGAACATCATCATTGTTTTCTCACCCAACGTCCTCTAATGGGCCTCATTATATATTGACACTCATTGAGCAAATTTTCCCATTCTCCAACAAGTTAGGAGCTGACTTACTTACCTAACTCTCTCTAGCTTATTCCCTTATGCACTAGACACTCTTCCTCATTCAAGCTCTCGAATGCAGCATCAAAGTCGAGTTCCAAGGCAATGCCTCTTGTAGCGTCTTCTATTTGGCAAGGCACACAGGCTATTTGTGCATGATTGGTTAATCTTGATTGTTATATTACATAATCTATTAATTTGAAAGAAGCTTCACTCATTCGGATTCCCAAAATGAGCATCTTTGGTGACTTTCACTCATCAAATATTCTAATTGCCTTTTTTCCTTCATTAAGACAGAAAGGATCAAAATAGGTAAACCCTTAAGCAGGAATTGCTTGGGAAGGGAAGGCATGAGATTGAGAAAATCAATATATAGGTTTCATGCACCTACTCGGATTGCTTCCTAATATCATTGCCGTTGATTTTTCACATCATTATCCTTTTTGTTGTTATTATTGAAGTAGAGACAATTAGGAAAAAATGAGCAAATTACTTTATTTCTTAACCCTACCTTTCAAATAAATTACATGACATGTTCATGAGAAAATAAGCAAATAGCAAATAATGAAAAAGAACAATAAAAGACCAAAGGGACTCAACACTCCCCCTCAAGGTAAAACATATATATCAATCATGCTTAGCTTACAACATCAGACATCAAATGAAGTATGAGACAATGCCCTGGTGAAGATGTCTAATGTCTAGTCATCTAAGGCAACTGACACGATGAAGATAAGACCTCTCTAGGATCAAGTCGCATGTGTGGTGACAGTCGACTTTCACGTGCTTGGTTCTCTCATGGAACATACAATTGTTGACGATGGGGGTAGCAGCACGATTGTTGCATCGTATCTCCATGGGAGTATCGACCAATATGTGAAGATCACCCACATCATCTCTGAGGTAGTATAGACCATGGACCTATATTCAGATTCCACACTTGACCTGGAGACCACATATTGCTTCTTATTTTCCATGTCACTAAGTTTCATGTCGCATAAGTGCAAAAGCCTTTGGTGAACTTCTTATCTACAAAACACCCAACAAGGTCAGCATCAAAATAAGTAACAATGCTCATGGAAGTCCCCTTGGTAAAAAAAATGCCTCTACCTGGTGCCTTTTTCAAGTATCTCAGCACCACCATAATAGCATCTTAGTGTTGCTTAGTAGGTCTATCTAAGAACTGGTTGAGTTTCCCAATTGCAAGAGAAATGTCAGGCCTAGTGATGGTGAGGTACAAGATCTTGTCCACTAGTCTCATGTACTGCCTACTATTAACTACCTTTGATTCCTCATCGAACATATGACTCTTGGGATCCATAGAGATGTTGGCTAGCTTAACTCCTAACATGCCAATCTCCTGAAGCAAATCAAGAGCATACTTCCTTAGAGAAAGAACTATACGCTTCCTGTTGCGAGCAATCTCTCAAGAAAATACCTTAATGGCCCAAAATCCATCACAAAATTTCCTGACAAGCATTTCATGACCTCTGTAATGCATGCACTATCATCACTAGTAATAATCATGTCATCAACGTACACTAGAAGCGCAATAGTACATCCTCCTATCTTCCTAACGAACAAGGAATAATCAAATGAGGACCTCTTGAAGCCAATGTCTCCACCATCTCTGAAAGCTTCTAGAACCACATCTGGGGGCTCTACTTAAGACCATAGATAGCCTTCCGCAATCTGCAAACTCTAAAACACTCCCCCCTAAACCTCATAACCTAGGAGTTGTTGCATATAAACCTCTTCCTGTAAGTCCCCATACAGGAAGACATTTTTGACATCTAACTGATGAAGTGGCCAGTGTCTGTGCTGCATCAGAGATCAAAATACAGACAGTAGGCAATGTGTAACAGGAGAGAAGGTAACAAAGAAGTCCACATCATATGTTTACGTAAATCCCTTTGCCATTAAACAAGCTTTGTGTCGTGCTATCGTCCCATCATGATCAAGGTTTTAAAAAATGCGAGGCGGTATCCAGGCGGTTTGCCTTCATCGAGGCAAGCCGTAAGCCTTGAGGCGGTCAAGGCGTAAGCTTAGGATTTGCATAAAAAACATAGAAAAATAATATAATATATACTTGTTAAGTACTAATAAGGAAATAATAATGTAAATAACACACTTTCATAACTTTTTTTTCTCTATCACAAGTTATAACCCCCCCCCCAAAATAAATTACAAAATAGTTTATGTAAGCACCCTATAGCATATAACCCCCCCCCCCCCCCCCAACCCCTCTCTCAAGCTAGAATCAACCCTACTTATCACATGGTATTTGATAGCATGATCCAATAAGCATTAGACAAGGTTAAAATCCAAATGAGATATGTGTGTTGTGTAGTAATCTTCCTTTCAAAGATTGTGTTTCAAACGATTTTTTTCCCTTTTTTGAAGAGAACAGCTAGTCGAAAGTAGCCATCCAAAATATTGTATGAAATGGTAGTCCACCACATATGTGCCACTCATGGGAGCTCAAATGAAGTATTAGCCGTAGTCATATATGAATAAACTTGGATTATGTACTTAATTGAGAGATGGTCTTAATGCTTACTAGTTGCTACCTTGTTAAATTATCTCCAAGGAAAACATAACCTGTGAATATTAATACCCTAACATAAAGTCCTACCTCAAAAGAGACTTCTGCAACAAAAAAGTTCTGGAGATGAAGATCCTTAGTAACAGAGCTCCTCAAAAGTAAACATTAATTTCCATCTCAAGTAAAGAATCATTGCCCACCTTACTTCTTATTCTATCATGTTACCTAAAACATAAAATGACTTGACGTATTTCTAAATTTTGACAAAGCTACTCTCGAAAAACTAAACAAACATAGATTGTAGAAGACCATGAAAAAAAATGTAATATGTAGGGTCCATGAACTGACACAAGCAAGTCTGATACCTCAATCTTATATAAATCTCTACATTTCAAGTGTCAATTCTTCAATTTTGCTGCCACCTTCAAGCCTTCTGTGCAATTTCCTAACATCGTTGAATTACTGAGGCATCTATCAAAAATAAGGGACAAAAATAAGCAAATTCAGAAAAGATAGTAGTCATAATGATTAAACAATTAGTTGTCATTAAACCCTAAAAGATGTCATGTGATAAGCACATGACAACTTAAACAGCCTGACGCTACACCTCAGCTGCGCCTCACCGCCTCGCACCACCTCCATGTGCCTCGACTGAGGCACACACCTCATGCCTGCAAACCGAGGCTACCGCCTCAAGGCTATTTTGGACCGCCTCGCCTTGAGGCGTACGCCTCAACCGCCTCAAGACTCATTTTTTTAAACCATGATCATGATTGTATTTCAAGGTAAACACCTAGCAGTAGCCCACAACTAAAGCCTCAGACAACAGCTCAACAAGGTCCCAAGTGCCATTGGATCGCAGAGCCTACATCTCCTCCTCTATGGCCTAGCGCCACTTTGAATCAAGCATAGCCTGCTGATAATTAGTGGGTAACTAAGTATCAGAAAGAGACTGGAAAAAGCACCTATATGTTACTCCAAGAAACTCCATAGTAACTACATGGGAGATAGGATACCTAGCACAACTCTTAGGTACCTTCCAAACTGCAATCAAAAGGTTAGGATCATCATTATGTAACTGCCCTACATCATCACTATGCACAACCTCATCAGTCTGAAAAACCTTTGTACTCACCTAAGTGAGGGGAGGATTTGGCACTGGAGGAGGAAGGGGCCATCGTGACCTATGAGAGTGCCGGTGGATCTAAAGACAACACTAAAGGGAAAAAGTGAATAGCATAGACGACAATTTAAAAATAAACTTTAAATGAAATAATCACAAGCCACAAACTTAACATTTACAAATGCACCTCAATTTATAGTAGAAACCATTGCGGGTGAAAACCACTATCTAAGCCTTCCAAGTTAGAATTTTTCTGATGAGATAAGGCTAGTCAATCCACTGAAATTTCGTACGAATTGAATAAGGGTGGCACAACCTCTTACAAAGACCATTCTCTTTAAAGACCTGAAGAGAAGCACAACGGATCTCCCAAAACAACTTGGGACCCAGATCAAAATAGCAAAATGAAAGTAATACAATGAAATCCTAATGGAACCTCAGGGAAAGATCAAACCGAAGTTTTTCATAGAGGCGTTTGATCAGAGTGCTTTAAAAAGCGTAGAAGTAGAGGCGCAAAAGCACTATAAAGAGGAGAGCATAAGGGCACTTTTTCTTTGAGTTTTCACTATGAACTGTGTGTAAAAAGGGGCTACTAAGGACCCCTATTTATACTTGAAATTCAACCTAGAAAGGAAATTTTTCAAATGCATTTGATCGATCAAAATTTATTATTTGGTAGATCAAAATAAAATTTGGTCGGTTAATCAAGTTGGTTGGTTGATTGTCGATTAACCTATATTTTGATCGATTAAAAAGGAATTTTATGAGCTTCCCATTAACCTAAATAATTGGTCGATCAATCACTTTTAATTATTGATCGATCAAAAAGGCTTGAATTTAGATTTTAACAATATTCAAGATTTACGAACAATGTTTTGAGGTTCTGTGCATAGATTCTAGACTCAAGAAAGAAAAGAGTCAATAGATGACTTCAAAGAGACTTATTCCTTTCCAAGAGTTAAGATGTAAGAAAACATAATTTTGGTGCATCAAAACTGAAATATTAACAACCTATAGGTAATAGGCATGTTGTAGATAAATATAGGCTCATAAAACCTAGTAGGCTTAAAAGTAGAAGGCTTAGGAGAAGACTCAATGATTAGGATAGCCTCTAAAGGGATGGAGAAAACTGGCATAGGAGCCTCAACAACCTCAAGGGTAAGACTTCTCCCAATAGTGGAGTAGGAAATTATCTCATGAAAGGTAACATATGCTCTCACATAATGTTGATGAGTATGAGGATCATAACAACAATACCCTTTCTGAAATCTAAATACCCTAAGAAAACACACTTGACCACCTAGGGTGTAAACTTATCCCAACCAGGAGTAGTGATGTGAACAAAGGCCACACACCCAAAAATCTTGAAAGGAACAAGGAACAAATTTCCTTCGAGATATAAAGCTGCAATGGAATCTATTTATGAATAGCAGAAGATGACATTCTATTAATCAAATAACATGCAGTAAGAACAACATTGTCCCATACAAAGAAGGAACAATATGGTGTATAAGCAACATGCGGGCAACATCAAGAATATGCCTATGCTTCCTCTCAGCAATCCCATTCTATTGGAACGTGTAAGGACAGGTCATTTAATGAATAATACCATGAGCTTTATAAAAAGTGGACAATGGATGAGTGCAAAGCTCAAGAGCATTGTCAGAACGAACAACTCTAATAGAAATAACAAACTGATTTTTTATTTCCAAAACAAAATGTTCCAACACAACCCCTATATCAGATTTATTGTTTAACAGAAACAGCCAAGACAGGAAAAATCAACTGACCAAATAATACCAATAACTTGTCAGAAAACAACTAGGCCCCCATACATCAACATGACACAAAGCAAACAAAGTGGTAAAGCGTGGGCTCTGACTGGTAGGATAGGAACTCCAGTGGTGCTTGACCAGCTAACAAGCATCACAAGTAAGAGCAACAAACACAGAGATGTTAGGAATGATACGACGAAGCTTATTCAGCGAAAGGTGACCAAGACATGTTGCTGGTATGGAGATCCAACAGAAAAGGTGACACCCCCATTGCAAGCAGCAGTAATAATATGCTGAGACAGGTGATAGGCACCCCCTTCCTCATAGCTGCCACCAATCGTTCTCCCCCTCGGAATGTCTTGAAAAGTGAAAGTATAAGCACCAAATATTGCCTAGCGATTCAACTCCTTAGTACTTACTAACAAAAATGAGGCTGATAAGAAAATTAGGAACAAGAAGAACATCATGTAATCTCATGTCAAGAGTGACTGCCACATCCCCCTATCCAAAAATTTGAGCGTCTCCCATCTGCAACCTACATTGTCCTCCTTGATGGGACAAGTCTGATGTGACGGAAATGACATTGTCCACAAAGATGTCTATAGGCTCCTGAATCCACTAGCCAGTCAATATCACAATCAACATCCACAACAGGTGTATAAGCAACCATCATACCTGATGGAGAGACAAAAGCTGCAGTCTCTAAGGAGGATGGTGTCTCCTGAGATAACCTTTCAAAATGTTGTAAAAGATCCTCATACTCAACCCTAGCAATAGTGTCAGAAGACTATTCAGTAGGAGCTACAGCCTGGTTAGCCATAGGTAGACAATCATGTTTGGTCCAACAGCTACTCGCTACATGCCCAATCTTGCCACAGCATGTGCAAGTCATAAGCACACAGCCACCAAGTCCACACACACAGCCTTGTCCTCTATTAACAGGTGCAACTCGTCCACGACCCTAGGTAGCAGCAAGGGCCATAGTCTGTCCAATAGTATCGACGTAAGGGCAACAAAGATTCTACGCATCCTTCTATAGGCTTCCTGTTGAGAGACATGAGTTATTTCCTGTTGTGAGGGTGTATTTTATATTCATTTATTTCCTAGGGAGATGTATTGGTACTTTTCCCATTGCCTCTCTCTACATAAAGAGAGGTAGGATTTCTTATACTCTATTTTGCTCCTAACTTGGTATCATAGCAACGGTCCTAGACCAGTGCCCTAGATACCACCACCAAAATAGGCCTCTGACCCCTCCACCTCAACCCCTCTCCTAACCGACAACACCTTCTCACTACCTCCTCCCCAACCGACATCACATGACCCTATCATCGTCGACAGGGCTGCTGGCAGAGAGAAGGCTCCTCATCACTGTCAGCAAGGCTCCTGCAGTGGCCTAACCCATTGGCGTCGCCGCCAGCAAGACCCAGCGGTGGTCTGCGTCGTCGCCTAGGCCGCTAGCACCACCTGCTGGTGGCTGTGTTGGGGTCATGCAAGCCTCTTACACCAATATCAGCTACTGCTCCTCTCTTCTTGTCTAGCCCAATCTACGTGGGTTTTCTTTGCAAGACCGCTAAGGTTTCTTGACATCCTCCTCCCTTCATTTGGTCCTCTTGTAGGGCTTCTATAGGGAGAGGCAACTCTCTTTTGAATAGCGAAATTCTAAAGGGAGTTGCTACGTCGTTCACGCTACTCCATGATCTAAATACACTATTTAGATCTCCTTTATGTGATTTTTCATATCTAAAAATCACTATTTTAGGCTTCGTTTTATGTGTTGGACGTTGGGTTATAATGCCATGACATCCTCTAATTTGTCCGAGGTTACATCAAACCCTTCTATGGACACGAGGAGTTACAGGAGTCCTTTCTTTGGTCCGATGATCAAGGTAGATAAGACCAATTATCCACGATGGTCCCAAATATTTTTTATGAGTGTTCGGGGTCATGGTATGAAGAAGATTTTGAAACAACCCAAGCCAACAGGCAAGACAAGAGACAACGCCTCATAGGATAGACAATGCTATAGTATGTGCCTGGATGATGAATTCGATTATTCCCAAGATTAGGGATGAGATTATGTACCATCCGACTGCAAAGAAGATGTGGAGGTCTCCTGCTGAGACATTTTCAAGAGAAGAACTCCGCACATGTATTTCAGGTCTATCATGAGTTGTTTCAGCTTCGATAGGAAGGTCGATCTTGTTGGTGCAAATGCACCTTGGTCCTTGATTTTAACGATAACAAAACAAAAGTGCATTTAACAATTGCATTTGAGTCGAGTTCTCAAGTTAATGCAATTGAGTTAGAAGACTTGGAAGGTGTTCAAGCACACAATCCATGGAGATGGAGGAGCTTGATTATGAACAAAAGCATCAAGGAGCAATGGAGCTAAACCTTGGAGTTAAAGCTTGAAGGCAAAGAAGAAAGAAGTCCAGGATAAACTATTTTGTTCATGTTCTATGTATTTGTTTTTGCCATTTTCTTTTCATTAGATAATTGTTAAAGAGCCCAAAATAATAACCTTAAGTCCTAGACATACTCACTTAAACTTAGGACACTTAAGCAAATCTTAGAATCAAGTTAGAAAGCCAAAATAGCGAACAGCCTGCCTTATCAAACATCCAGACATCTTATCAAGCATCCAATAACTCATTTTAAGACGTCCAGAGATTTGATCAAACATCCTATAACCAAAATTCCAAAAATTGAGTCTGTGGCATTTGCTTTCGGATGTCTATACCTTGTGCCAGACATCCAGAGATATTTCCAGATGTCCAATAATCGACCATTGTGATTAAATTTGACCCAAACCTTGTTGTTAAACGAAATCATGATTTCCCAACTCACAAAAAATTTAATTCTTGGCAACACATTTTTTATCAGACATCCAACACTATAATCAAACATCCTATAGACATCTAATGATTTGGCCCATGATCCCTATACAAGATCTAATCCAATTCCAGGGACCTTATATAATCAAATGTCTAAATTTTTTTTTTTAGACAGATACAATAATTGATCAATTACCAATTAGATTTCAACCAAATCTTCTTGGATTTTGGTTCCTACGACTAGAAAGCCTCTCCCAAGCCTTCTTAAACCTTCCTAGCTCATTTATAAATAAATTGAAACCCCTCCTTTGCCAAAGATACATAGAAACATATCTCACTCTATACACATTGTGAGAAGATCTAAAGGAAGTCCTTACTCTCCAAGCCTTGGTCTACACACTAGAGAGCACCGTTACTCTACGTCATCACGACAATCTCTTCCACATCAGGAAAGTCATCTTTACCTATAGAAGCTTAAGTTCAACCTTATATTTGGACTCTATAAGTTTTTGTACTTTGTTTTTGTTGGATATTCGTGTTGCAAATTCCTATCTCCTCGTGCAACAAAATTCTCTTTGAGAAGAAGAGAGATTTGAGGTACACTACCCTTAGTCTAAAGTAGTGTACATGTATTGAGGTTATGCCACCCTTATTTTAAGTGGTACGCATAGTGGATTTAATCAACTAAGTCAATTGAAAAATCCTAAGTTGGGGTGACTTGGGTGGTGATTTTTACCCTTGAGGTTTTCACCTTAAAATACTTGTCTTATTATAGTGAATGCTTGTGTGATTGTTTATTTGAATTAAAATGTTTATACCGCACTATTCACCACTCCATAGTGCAAACTTAAAATTGGTATCAAAGCCTGGACTCGCACATCGACGTAACAAATCGGTAAGATCATGGAGGAGAGCATCTTCGCGACGAAGCACACCGATGGACAATCCATCGTGCGACCACCATACTTTGAAGGTAAAAAGCTATCCCTATTGGAAACTTCGAGTGTGTATGTGGTTGTAGGATAATAATTACACGATTTGGGAAAGTTGCGAGATTCCTTACATCATTCTAAAAAAGCTCGTGGAAGGATTTTCTCAAGAACAAATACGAAGGCTTTCTCTAAATGCGAAGACAATAAACACATTGTACTCCACATTGAGCCCAGAAGAGTTCAACTGCATTTCACAATGTGCTACCACCTATGAAATTTGAAAAATGCTTGAGGTAACACATGAAGGGACATCCAAGGTAAGAACTTCTAAAATTAATTTACTTTCTCAAGAGTTTAAATCATTTTCTATGAAAAATAATGAAAACTTGAATGAGATGTACATTAAGTTCACATTGATTGTAAACAATCTCAAATCTTTAGGCAAAACATTTATTAGAGGGGAACTTCAATAGAAGCTCCTTCATTCCCTTGAACCAGAATGAGAACAAAATGTCACCGCCATCGAAGAAGCCCACCAAGTGAAGGAGCTCAACATAGATGACCTCTTAGGCAACCTCTTGGCAAATGAGAATAAGCTGAAGCAAAAGAAAAAGGAGGCATCGGAGCCAAGGATGAAGAGCCTTGCACTTAAAGCTCGCTTCGACGAGGAGGTAAGTTCCGATAACGAGGAACTAGATTTTTTAGCTAACAAATTTGTCAAGTTTCTTAAGCTTAGGGAATGTAAGAAGGAGAAGAAAGAAAAGGAAAGCCTAACTCGTTGCTATCATTGCAACAAGAAAGGACACCTTAGATCGGAGTGCCTTCTCTTAAAGGAGAAAAAGAAGAAACACAAGAAGGCATTCCAAACAACTTGAGACGACTTGAGCTCGGAGGAGGAAGAAGAAATAAAGGAAACAAAGAACAAAACCATATGCCTTGGTCTCATGGCCATCACAAAAGATAGAGAGAAGGAAGATGGCGAGAAAAATGCCATCAGTGAAGAGGTAAACTCTGGCCTGCAAGAAGTCTTAGAAGAATTATGTGTTCTTCGTAGGTCATTAAAGTTAGAGAATAAAAATTTGAAAAAGACTTCTAGTGCCTTAAAATTTGAAAAAGATAGTTTTGTACTGGAAAATGAAAACTTAGTTCTAGACAACCATAAATTGCTTGCTGAAATTGATGTATAGAATGTTGATTACACTTCTATCAATTCTGAAAGTAAAGCTCTTGTAATTGAAAATAGCAAATTGATTCAAGAAAATAACTTTCTGAAATTTCTATTTTGAAAAGTAAAATAACTGTTATTGAAAATGATAAATAAGTTAGCTAGAATCACTAATGATAAATCTAAAAGTGGACACACCAGGAGATTTTATTCACAAAGGCCTAAGGTTTGAAATCCAAGTGGATCCCAACCTTAACCATCATGGACCCAAAAAGATGTGGGTACCAAAATACTTGGTCGATTCTTATTTTGTACGTCACCAAAACACTCCAAGATTCTCTCTATGGAGCACATGATGGACGAGTGAAGATAGTTGGACAACCTAATAGGTATGGTGGTTGAAACCCATATCAATGGAGGTAAGCTTTTGATTGTGATGATTTATTCTCTTGAATTAGCATCAAAATAGGGGGAGGACTTAAAATTTTTATTGCGCTACACTTCGTTAGAAATAGGGAAATAATCCTTAATCTATGTTAGCTTAAAATTTGAAATTGGCATAGCAATGCATCTCTTTAGAGGGAGCTTATTCCTTTTACTATGTCAAAAAGGGGGAGTAAAATATTTCTAGAAGATCATGTATTAAGAGGGAGTTCTAGGATTATATAAAAATGAACCTTTTTGATAATGTCAAAAAGGGAGAGAATTATGAGCTTAATTGTTTATAGTTTTCTCACCATCAAAAAGGAGAAGATTGTTGGTACAAATGCACCTCAGTCCTTGATTTTGATGATAACAAAATAAAAGTATATTTAGCAATTGCATTTGAGTTGTGAGTTCTGAGGTTAATGCAATTGAGTTAGAAGACTTGAAAGGTGTCCAAGCTCTCAATCCATGGAGGAGCTTGATTATGAACAAAAGCTTCAAAAAGCAATGGAATTAAAGCTTGGAGTTAAAGGCTGAAGGCAAACAAGAAAGAAGAATAGGATAGACTATTTTGTTCATGTTCTATGTATTTGTTTTTGCCATTTTCTTTTCATTAGATAATTGTTAAGAAGCTCAAAATATAATAATCTAAGTCCTAGACACACTCACTTAACCTTAAGACACGCAAATCTTAGAAGTTAGAAAGCCAAAATAGCAAACTGCTTACCTTATCAAACATTAAGACATCTTATCAAACTTCCAATGAGCCTTATCAGACGTCCAGACATATTATCAGGCATCCAATAACTCATTTTAAGATGTCCAGACATTTGACCAAACGTCCAACAACCAAAATTCCAAAACTTGAGCCTATGGCATTTGCTTTCAGATGTCCAAAGCTTGTGTCAGACATCTAGAGACATTCCCAGGCATCCAATAGTCTATAGTCGTGATTAAATTTAACCCAAATCTTGTTGTAAGAAGAAATCACGATTTCCCAACTCATGAAAAATTCAATTCTTGGCAACACACTTTTTCTCAGACGTCCAACACTATAATCAAACGTCCTATAGACATCCAATGATCTGGACCATGATCCCTGTACAAGATCCAATCCAATTCCAGGGAGACCACCTTACAGAATCAAATGTCTAATATACCCTGATGAGACGTCTAAGTATGCTATCAGATGCTCTGCTATCAATTGAATTTCGGCCCAATCTTCTTGGATTTAGTTCCAACGACTAGTTACCTCATCTATAAATAAATTGGAATCCCTCCTTTGCCAAAGATATATAGAAACAATATTTCCTACTATATACACATTGTGAAAAGATCTAAAGGAAGTCATTGCTCTCTAAGTCTTGGTCTACACATTAGAGAGCACTGTTACGTTGCGTCATCACGCCAATCTCTTGGAAGGCATCTTCACCTATAGAAGCTTAGGTTTAACCTTATATTTAGGCTCTATAGGTTTTTGTACTTTGTTATTGTTGAGTATTCGCGTTGCGAATTCCTATCTCCTCGTGAGATAATTCTCTTCAAGAAGAAGAGGTATTTGAGGTAACTACCTTCAATCTAAAGTAGTGTGGATGTATTGAGGTTGTGCCACCCTCGTTTTAAGTGGTACGCATAGTGAATTTGATCTACTAGGTCGATTGAGAAATCCTAAATCAAGGTGACTTAGGTGGTGGTTTTTACTCTTGGAATTTTCACCTAAAAATACTTATCTTATTGTAGTGAATGTTTGTGTGATTGTTCATTTGTATTAAAATGTTTATACCGCACTATTCACCCCACTTCTAGTACAAACTTACAGGTCTTTGGCTCAGTATTACGCATATGAAGGGTCCATTGGAGAGGCACAATTCTTACAGATCAGGGTGTACTCGCTCTTCCTAACACGAGTTCAAGGAGCTTGTTGTTTCTCTTTTCTTCTCTGGTTTGGGACCTAGTTTTACTACAGCACGAGACCAGATTCCTACCCTATCTAAGCTTCCTTCTTTGGAAAAGACCTATAGTAGACTGAGCAAGATTGTTGTCTTTGTTCCTCCAGTGGAGACCACAAGCCAAACCACTACCTTAGTTACTGCTTCAGGCCATGGGCGAGGTGGCCCTTCTACTCGTGGTCGCGGTCGTGAGCGTGCATCTTGAAGTCATTCACGTTCACCATGCACCTATTGTGGTTATTTGGGCCATTCTGAGTTTACGTGCTAGCAGAAGCACAAGAAGCCAATGACTACACATCAAGCTACTGAGGGAGATGTTTCCAGAGGCACTGTCTCACGAGCAGAGTTTGATAAGTTACTACAAAAGTTTAGCCAGCTATCCCAGACCGCTCCTCCTCTAGAGACAATTGCTACAAGTTGAAATATTTAAATAACACGAAGCAATAAATCAAACCATAAGAAATCAAGGAACGCTTGGATTTACGTGGAAACCCCAATCACGAGAGGCGGGGAGAAAACCACGGAAGAAGGCCCCAATAGGGCATTGATCTGTATTTCTTCTTCTCAAATGAATAGGTAGGGGTACATGCCTATTTATAAGCCACCACTCACACAAGAAGTCCACATCTTCTAATGTGGCACTAAACCCATAACTCAATTCTCTCAACACCCCCATCAAGCTAGAGGCTGAAGCATGGAATGCTCAGCTTGTAACAAAAATAAACCCACTCTACACAGCAGAACAAACAATACTCTGGACTGGTTCTTGCTTATAGGTGGAAACACAGGCTGGAGCTACTGGATGAACTGTAGCTGGCTCTAAAGATCTGGTGCTGGTGGCTCTCTGTTTAGTATCCCTAAAATCGAATCTTCCTCTAAAGACCTCGAAGGTGGATCTCCCTCTCTGGAGTCTACGAAATTGGATCTCCCACATAGAAACGTAAAATGAGTCCTTCCTTTAGAACCTCGAAACTCTAGACCTCACAGAGTTGGGTTTCTCATGTGGAGTTCATGAACAAAAAGGACTCCCAAATGGGAGTGACTACAACAAGTTCCCACACTCCCCCTTTCTACCATATTCGTACAGAAATAATAATGATAAGAAAATAAAACAATAAAACCTGGAGAAGACTTCTCCACATCTCTTAAACATAAACTTCATTTTTTTTTCATCATTTTTTTTTTGAATTTTTTTTATTTTTTTCAATTTTTCTCTCTATCATTTTCCTTTTTTTTCTTTCTTTTTTTCTTTTCTCCTTTTTTCTTTTTGATATACCTTTATAACCTGACAAAGAGATAAAGGAATCCTCCAAACGTTTTTTTTTTCCTAAAAAGCCTTGTTCTCACCTTAGTGTTTGGAGAACCCAACAGTTGTCGCATGCACGAGGTCCACGTCTCAAGATCGACATCGCCTTCATCGCCGCTATTCTCGCGAGATCTCCATCGAGATCTCCACCTCCATCACTGATGCCTTCTCCATCGCATTGACCGCCACCACTGACCACGAAGCTCCTTCCGCGCAGCCACCGCCGCCTCAACCCTGACGGCCATGACCTGAGGGTCGCCGAGATCGTGATGGTGCTTGCCGCCATAGGCCAAATGCGCGATGGTTGCGACCCCTCCCCCATCGAGAGGTCCCTCGTGGCGGAGGCCCATCGAATGGTTGTCGCCGCCTGCGAGCCCCTGAGGCCCAACAACCTCACCACCAGCGAGGCTACCTTCGTGGGGGCTCCCCCTGACATCACCAGGGCAGCACAACCTCGCCAACAAGTCGGCATGCAACACTGGGGATGACATGGCGAAGATGCTGCTGGTGTTCGAGGTGGTGTCGTTCAGTTTCTTCCTTTTCTCTAGCCTGATGGTGTAGGGCCAAAAGCTGGCCATCAACATCCTCAATAGCAAGCAAGCCGACAAGGCCTTCATGGCCCACATCAACTCCCACGTCCTCAGGATGGGGATGATCATCTTTCCTGTCAAGAAGACACTTCGCATCGAAGACTCCTTTCTCAAGATCAGAGATAATGTGAAGAGATAAACAACAAATCTCAAGATAACAAAAGAACCCAAGATCAAAAAAATTGCTCTGATACCAAGTTAAAAAGATATTTAAATGACGTGGAAGCATAAATATCAAGGCATATAAGCATCACAAAACACTTGGGTTTACGTGGAAACCCCACTCACGAGAAGTGGGGAGAAAACCACGGAGAAGGTGATAGGACACTGATTTGTATTTCTTCTTCTCAAATAAATAGGTAGGGGGTACACACCTATTTATAGGCCACCACTCACACAAAAAGTCAACATCTTCTAATGTGGCACTAAACCCATAACTCAATTCTCTCAACACAACCTCTACTTCAAGTATAGAGGTTGTTTGTTCTACTTTTGCACATAGTCCTGGTGGTTCGCTAGTTGATTCAGGTGCTTCCAGACATTTGTGTGGTGATCATGGTGAATTTTCAGAGTTGAAACCTTTTCCCCCAGGCAGGGCAGTACAAGTAGTTGATGGCAGGTTATCCCAGGTTATTGGAAAGGAGGTGTCCCTTTCTTCTATCCTGAGTCTATCGAATGTGTTATATGTGCCTAATTTCCTACTCAGTCTTCTTTCAGTTAGCAAAAGTACACGTGAGCTGAATTGTATGGCAATTTTTTATGCTCAATCTTGTGTCTTGCACTCACAGGGAAGACAGTTAGTGGAGGGCATGAAGGAGGGGTTTACCACTTGAGTCGCTAACCTATTACTACTATTAGTGTGAGTCACGTGGGTGTTGCCTTGGCTTCTGGATCTCCCATCCAATGGCACCTTTGTCTTAGCCATATTCCCTTGAAGTGACTTAGGCGTGCACTGCCCCACATACCTACCAATACCACCATTACTTGCGATGCCTATCAACTTGGCAAGCACCACCGTGTCAACTTTTCTGCTTCCTGTCACTGTGGGTCTTCGCATGTTTTTGATTTGGTTCATATGAATGTATGGGGACCAAATCATATTCCTGATAGACTTTTTGTCAATGATTTTTCTAGAGTTACTTGGTTTCTTTTAAATAATGAGTATTATTAAAAATTTTGTTGTTGAATAAAGACCTAATTTTCTATTACTATTAAAATGTTTCGATCCGATAATGCTTTGGAATTTGTTACCATTCATCTACGTCAGTTTTTTACTACCATAGTATCATTCATCAAACCACCAGCACTCACACCTCTCAGCAAAATAGTGTTGCTGAGAGGAAGCACAGGCATCTTTTTGATGTGGCACACCCCCTATTGATACACTACACTTTATTCTGAAGGGATGTTCTTACAACTTATTTTCTTACAAATAGGATGTTGAATGCTACTATTCATGAGCAAATTTCATTACAGCTTTTGTATCCTAGTAGCCCATTGTTTTATGTGATTCCACGAATTTTTGGGTGCGTCACCTTTGTCCACATTCAAGGTACAAGATGGAATAAAATAGCACCTAGGGTTGTCAAGTGTATTTTTTTGGGATATTCATGAACTCGACAAGGATACAGGTACTTTGATCCACATAATTCACATCATTGTGCTAATGCCAATATTACATTTTATGAGACTATACCTTTCTTTTCTATGTCTAGGAGTGAGTTATCTTCCTATTCTAAAGATGCACCTATGCCCATTTCCCCTATTTCATTTCGTGCTATACCTGATACTGAGCCTGCCATTACTACTACTACTACCAAACAGAAATATAATAAGCCCATAGTTACTTATGATTAGCCTCATACTACTTTCCAGATGCCCCCCTTCACCAACACCAATCTCTCAACCTCAAGTGAGCTCAGGTTCTTTTGACACTGACAATTATGTGCCTAGTGCTGATACAGGTCAGTCTCAGCCTCAATACTCTACTGGAGGATGTGCCTAGTGATACAAAGGAAGATGTGTTGTCAGATTCTGAAGATATTGATCTTCAATTTAAAAAATCAAAAGGCCCCCAGATCTTATGCCAAATACCATTTAGCAGGGAGTTTACAAACTAATAGTCCTGGTGCAGCTTTCACCACTTTTTGCAAGCTCGTCTCCACACTATTGTGCCAGCTACATACCAGGAGGCAATGCTTCATCCAAAATTATGTCAAACCATGGAGGAAGAGATGACTCCTCTCCAGAGCTAAGGTACTTGGGAACTTTCTCCACTTCCATCTGGAGCCAACCTAGTTGGTTGTAGATTAGTGTTTGCTCTCAAATTTCATCCAGATGGATCTATTACCGAATACAAGGCAAGGCTAGTGACAAAGGGGTTTACTCAGACATATGGAGTAAACTTCTTTCACACATTCTCTCCTGTAGCCCATCTTTCTATAGTGCGGATACTAATTGCCATAGCAGTTCATTATGTCTAGCAGCTTCATCAACTAGATGTGAAAAATGCCTCGTATGATGATTTGGAGGAGGAAGTCTATATGCAGCAACCACCAGGATATGAGCAGGGAGTGTGTGTGTCGTCTGAGGAAAGCCATTTATGGGCTTAAGTAGAGCCCCTGTGCCTTTTCAGAAGTTGTCCCAGATTGTTGAGGCTGACAAATTTCAGAGGTCATCTGCAGATCGCTTTCTATTTGTCAAGAAAACGAACAGAGTAGTAGTCATTCTTGTATACGTGGATGATCTTATTGTAGATGGGATTAGGCACATCAAGGCACACCTGGCTAAATAATTTATGATGAACTTGGGTCCTTTGAGGTACTTTCTGGGAATAAAGGTATCACGTAGCCAAAGAGGTGTTCTATCTCAAAGAAAGTATGTCATTGATACCCTACACAAGGCTGATATGCTTGGAGCAAAATCAATTAATATTCCCATGGATTCGAAAGTTCATTTATATAATCCTAAGTCACCACCTGTGGACACCAGGCAATATAGACAGCTAATAGGTAAGCTGTTGTATCTTACCATTATCAGGCCATATCTTTCATTTGATGTTGGTAGGTTGAGTCAATTTATGGCCAAACCTACTAAGTAGCATTGGAAGGCTACAATGATAGCCTTACAATATGTCAAGAAAGCCCCAAGATAGGGTCTTTTGTTAATTAGGGGGGCCTTTAGGTCAGTCATTGCCTATTCTGATGCAGATTATGGAGGTTACCTAACAAATAAAAAGTCTACTATAGGATTCTGCACATATGTAGCTAGTAATCTTATGACCTAAAAAAGCAAAAGCAAGCTATTTTTCCTGTTGTAGTGCAAAATCTAAATACAAGGCCATGGCACAGACAACAGCAGAGCTTATGTGAGTGAAGTCCCTTCTTACTGATTTGCATGTTCACATTGATGACGCTATGGAGATGCGTTGTGATGATGTGACTGCTACCTATATTGCTAACAATCCAATGTTTCACGAACATACTAAACATGTGAAAGTGGATTGTCATTACACATGGGATCTCATCCAAAAAGGCTATTTACGCACAACTCCAGTTAATACAGATGATCAGACTACAGACATCTTCACCAAGCCTCTCAACTGTTCGATATTTGATTCTTGCTATTCCAAGCTAAGCATAATTGATATCTATTCTCCAACTTAAGGGAGAGTATTGAGAGACTTGAGTTATTTCCTTTTGTGAGGGTGTATTTTATATTCATTTATTTCCTAGGGGGTTGTGTTGTACTTTTCCTATTACCTCTCTCTATATAAAGAGAGGATTTCTCAAAGAATAAGACTATTTTGCTCCTAACTCTTCCTCCAGAGTAGGAAGCTCTAACAACGTAAGCATCTGTGATCTCATCGCAGCATAATCACTATCAAGACCAAGTCCATCCAAAAACTGTAACATTGCAGCCTCTCGGTGTACGCTCTCTGAGTTGCGCACGTGCACACAAGTCAACGCATTGTACTTTTCCAGAAGGCCCTTCAAGGCAAAGTACTACTGTGTGAGCATCTGTCCCTCCAAGCGAAGTCTGGAAAGCTCACTGTGCATCTGGAAAACTTCGGCAAAATTTCTCGTGGGAGTAGGTGTCACATAGGCTATCCCGCATCTCCTTTGTCGTCCAATAATACATAATCTCATCTTTTATCCTAAGACCAACACTATTTATGATCCACGCTCAAACCATGGCATTGTCCTTTTTCCAAAATGCATTTTTGTCAATCTCCTCAGTTAGCTCTGGTTAAAGCAACACATGCTCCTTATCATAACCTTCTACAATCATCAAGAAAGTCTATAACCATCAATCATAGTTGGTCTCATCAAGCTTCACCATAGGATCAAAAAAAAAGGCTTTTGTAGACCGTTGTCTCCGACATCGTACTCTAATGTCACCTCAGAAAAGCCCTCCGACACCATCAAGCTTCAACCATGAGCCAAAAGACATGCAACACGCAAAAATCAAAGACGTAAAGCATTAAGATTAGTACCCTAAAGCACCAAAACAACCACAATGGACCACGACCTCCCATCAGGGGTCGAGAGGTGCCACCAGCAACGCTAAAGGTAATCTGATAGCCCTACAAGGGTAGGGGCGACATTGTAGAGGAGTTGCCTCCCCACGACAATGCAGTAGCCATCAAAGACCTGAGCAACAGTACAGCAAGCTCTGATGATGGGAGAGGAGCCCCTACAAGGCTTGCAGTGGTGCTGCTAGCTACTGCCGACAGTACAACAACCACTGAAGGCCTGAGTGACAACACAACAGGCTCCGATGATCGAAGAGGAGCCCCTATAGGGCTTGTGGCGGTGCTACAAGCAGCTGGTGGTGGTGCAGCAGCCTCCACGCGAGATCTGGGGTGTGGCGCTGGAAGGCCTCCCCCCAATCAAAAAAGAGGTTGGGTTGAGGAAGAACAAAGAGGAAGAGTAGCCAGGAAGGTCCACCAGCCGACATTGGCGCTGGCGGCACTACTGTAAGCTCCGAAGAAGTCCTCTCTTCCTTCCTAGGGTTTTGTTTTTGGTGGAGAAAAGAAAAAAGAGATGAGGATCACGGTAGGTACCAGCCTCCGGTCTAAGATCGCACTCTAATACCAAGTTAGAAAAAATGTGTAAATCACTTTATTCCTGAACCCTATCTCTCAATATATAAAGGTAAGAAAATTACATGACATGTCCATGAGAAAATAAAAAAATAGCTAATAATGAAAGAGAACAATAAAAGATCGAAGGAACTCAATAGAGACTATTCATCAGGCCCCAAGGCTGCAAAACTTAATTTAGTCAGCCAATTATTAATCGTATGCAATTACTAGCCGAACCGCATGCCAATATGCCTCAGTCAAGCCGACTAATTGGCCGATTATATGCTTAGTAGATTAATCGACAAATTGAATATGGCATGTTGGTTTTTTTAAATTTCTCCTGATCATGTTTCCTATATTGAATATGACATGTTGAATTTATCCTTTTACTTTTTCATTTTTCCCTAATTCCTTTTATTTCAGCACATATTCTCAAAGTTTCATGTCTTGTTCTTTGTTAGTTGCATTCTATTTTGATCATGATTTTTGGTTGTTAATTAAGTTCTCCTTGTTGATTATGGTGCTTCCCAACAATTGTTCAGTCTTCTAGAAATTTTTTTTATGATGGTTGTGTTTCATTTCATGAAAATATTTAATTTGGTGATTGTTTCCATGTTATTTTCAACTTTCAATATATGGAAAAAACAAAAAAAATCAAGGATTATGATATATTGAGTGTTAATTTATTTTGCATGTAAGAAAATTTCTTTGAAAAATCTAGATCCTTACTTATTGCTTATTGAATAAATGTACACGTCAAAAAAATATTATCAATCCTTTCAAAAAAAAATGAATACATATGTGCATATTTTAGATAGGTATATATATATATATATATATATTAGTATATAATTATTTTTAAAATTTTAAAAAAAATGCTTAACCAATTAATCTCGTGTTTAGCATGTACGCCTTAATCAGTGGCCTTACTGACTGAATACCAACTACCAATTTCTACAACTTAGTGAGGCCCTTTTCATGTTACATTGGATAAGTAGGTACAATTGCATTCCCAAAATGGATCTTTGATATTAAGGGCCTTCAAAAGAGGAAAAGTTAACACTATCAAGCCACCAAAGGCACATAGTTATGTGGATCTCCCTTCATCCTACGTAGGTGATTAGTAGTGTCTAAGATAGTGAAGTATGTTAAGGTAGTTTGTTAGAAGATAATGTCTCTTTTCATGGAAACAATCCCTTTAAAGTAAACATGTGGTGTCTAAGGTGGCTGATGGCATCGCCATCATTCACTATATCTAACCTAATTTGACTAAGTTATAAGATTAAATTCACCTAATTAACATACTAAAAGGGTATAACTCAATCAGGACTGCAAAGAGAGGAATTAATCGAAATTGAGGTTGATTCTGCAATTTTCACGAACAATTATAAATGCAAAATAGCTGGAGGGTGAACCTATGACTAAATCAAAGGTCAATTGAGCTTAATTGTCTTAAAAGTGGGTTGGTATTGAGTAATTCAGGATTTACATTCAAGTTGAATGTTTAATTCTAATTAAAAATCATAATTTCAACATCACTTCAATTAAAATAGATCCGATGGAAATAAATGCAATATAAACCTTCTAAAAATCAATTGAAAACATTTTATAAGGTTTGACACAATCAATTTAACAATTGGAACTCATTTTGACCTAAAACAGAATCATAGATGGGTATTTGGTACAATTTGGGTCTAAACGTAAATTGACTATGCAAACGACATCAAAACCCAAAATTGAAGTCACCATTAAATTCCTCATGTCCAAATTAGGTTACCATAAAAATTTGAGCTCATTTGGACTTCATCTTAGTCAACTTTGCAAATTGACCCTCAATTCTTGATTTTCTTACAAATGCCCCCTTAACTTTCAATTTCTTTGCATTTATGCCCCCGCCAGCACCTTCTCCACCTTTCACCTCCAACTCCACCGGCCACGCGAACTCCGGCAAGGTGGTTTGTGCACCTGCCACCCCTCTCGTGCGCCAACAAGCTACAAAGCTTCCCCTCACACGGTTGCATTTCATCGAGTTTTGGCGAGCATAACTCCTCTCCTTCTTCCTCCTCAAGTGCCGCCATTAACGCCGACCTTGGAGCTTCACAATCTCCTTCCTCCACTGCTCCTCAGAAATTGGTTGAGGGCTTCGTCTCCCCTCATTGTCGCCATTCTCCCCATTAAAGGAGGCAACTCATCCACCTCTTCTTTGCTCCAACACTCCACATCATCTCCTCCTTCAAGTCCAGCCATCACGCCGGCAACCTCCTCCCTCACGCTCTAGCCTCCTCTCCTCCTCTGAGGTACTCCCTCTTCTCCTTCCCCCATAGACTAGTTTAGACCTCCTTAGAGTTAGATTCAACCCCAACTCCTCCCTTGTTCCTGTCATCTTCTTTGCAGGCGACAACCCCACCGGCCACCACTCCAGCAAACTCAACACGTCAGTCCATGCCGCCTCTCGCATCAACAACCACCCCCAAAGCTTCATCTGGGCACGACGAGAAAAAACCCCAAGTTTATTGGGCCAATTGCTTGCCGTGGATAGCCACCAAACACGCGTCTCCGCCGCTGTCTTCTCCGCGTCCGGTGGCCCTCCTCCGGTTTCAAACCACCAATCCAACCACGCCACCACCTTTGGTGAGCCACGGCAGAGCTTCTCGACTCCTCGGATCCGAGTTTCGACACCTTTCACGACAAACCACCATCGCTGACTGCACCCACCACCACGTCCGACGCCGATCACGCTCTGGTCACCCACGATCTTCCAAGCTTCACGGGAAGCTTCTTGAGGGCATGCGGAACCCATTGCCACCCTCGTCGAGGATTTTCATGCTTCGAGGAGCTCCGTCAACCACCACCAACCTCTGTCGTCGACGCCTCCCTCTCCACATCCGCTACACCTCCTCCGACCACTTCAAGCTCGCCATCCTCGCATGAAGCTCCGTAGAACCTCACGAGACATGCTGCGACCTTCCCCTAAAGCTTCCTTGCACCTCCGGTCGACAACCGACCTCCATCGAGAAGACCCTGCAAGTGCGTCCACGACAGCAAGAAAAGAAGAGGAAGAAGAGGAGCAGGGGTTGGATTGAGAAGAAAAGAAATTCCTAGGGACATACTCGCAAGGTATTAAGGATCCAAATGTAAATTCACAGGGACCAAAAATTAAGATAGTCAATGTTTTTAATTTTTAGGGACCATTATGCAAACATCCAGGGTCTAAAAGTAAGGAAATAATATTTGTAGGGACTGATTTGCATTTCTCATTTATTTCGTTAAACATTCGTTCCAATTCTTGGATGTTTGGCTGATGCAATAAAATATTATCATTGATTTGATATGCTTAACTCTACTATTTCTTGATTATTCTTAAGTTGAGCATTAAGTAAACAAGATTTCTTTGCCTACATTATTAAGAGATCTGCATACATATTTTTGAACTAAACGTCTAAGAAATCAAATTAAATTCAAATAGTGATATTCGCGCATTCGATTGCACCCAGAGACGACCTCAGATTTTCTTCTTCAATTCGAGTTATAAATTTAAATGTAAACGTGCTTCTATCGACTACACTACGACGCGAACAAATTTTAAAACATAGTAGGAGCTCGTCAACGGTGGAAATTAATGATATGCTTCCTAGAATGATTAGGATTCAAGGACCACGTATCTTGATCTAGTAGTGTTGACTTGTCCAACATAGGTCGCTAGGCTACATCATCTCTACGAGGACCAGACCAACCCAACCTAGCCCAAAAAGCCCATCTTGTTTTAGTAGTATTGACGCATCCACCATAGGTTGCCAAGCTGCATCATCTCTACAAGAATTGGACCAGCCCAAAAAGCCCACCTACCCCAGCTCAACATTACTTTGATTGGGCTTGGACTTAGATATAGATCTAAATAATTTATCGGATTAGGTCCAAGCTAAGGTAAAGTTAGAACAAATGAATCAAATAGTTTATTCCATAACTTAACCTCTCAATATATAGAGGTAAGAAAATTACATGAGCTATCCTCTAAGAAATGAGAAATACAACTAAGAAAATAAACAAAGTAATATAACACTAAATTGTAGGAGCCAATACTTCTCCTGGAGCTAGAGCATAGATGTCTATCATGTTCAATTTGGAACTAAAGTTTAATATATCGCCGATATATCGATATCGCTAGGTCAACATATATCGATATCACCCTTAGTATCTTTTTTCCATGATATCGTTGATATATCGCCGATATCACTGATATATCGTCAATATTGCCGATATATCTATTGAGAGGAATGTGTGTTGGTTTAGTGCCATATTAGAAAATGTGGACTTTGTGTGTGTGTGATGACTTATAAATAGGCGTGTACTCCCTCAGTTATTCTTTGAGAAGAAGAACTACAAATCAGTGTCTTATCAGGGCCTTCTCCCGTGATTTTCTCCCCACTCCTTGTGAGTGAGGTTTCCACGTAAACCCAAGTGTTCCATGATTGTTTATTGCTTTGATTTATACTTCTGCATTATTTAAACATTTCAACTTAGTATCAAAGCATGTTCGTTCCTTAGGTTTTATCATTTATTGCATATATTTTATCTATTCGGGAGTTATTGTTCTCGATGAAGGATCAGATTGATAACGCCGCGGGGGATGCCTCCTCCACGCCCATGGAGAGGAGTTGGACAAGGAGTCGACGTGGCTACTAGTGGCTAAAGAGGAGGAGAAGAAGAGGTGGCAGCCGATGACGCTACCCGCTGGAAAGAGAGGCGACGGCCTGGATAGGGGGATGCGATGTGGTGCCTCCTCATCTGCGACATGCAGTGCAACGCACCTTCGGGATCCACTTGGATCCCTACATCAAGGAGATATGATGGGCATCATCCACGCTGTAGGCAAAGGAGCAGGACTGCTACTCGAGTAGCGATGGAGAGGCACATGCTGAAGGAGATGATCTCGATGTTGTGCAAGGCCCGACCCTGTTCGGCACGAGGGATGCAAGGCGCGGCGTTGGTGGCGTCACCCAGATTGAATCGGAGGAGATCACGGCACCATGGCAAAATCGAGGATCGAAGAAGATGGCGACGATGCTGTACATCTGCCGCGTTGGATTGAGATGGAGACGAGGCGGCGCTAATGGCAATGCGAGAAGAGGCATGAAGATGGCGGGGAAATCTCGCGGTTATGGGCCGTGATTTCTGACACTAGTTGAGGCGAGACCTCGCGTAGCAAACATGGCAGGTATCTCATACGAGATCACGGGAAGAGCGGCGCAAATCACGGCTCAATGGCTCGCATGACCTCGATGAGTAAGCTGAAGAAGAGATGCAAGTGTAGGCAATGGCGGCGACCGCACGAGGAAGAGGCAGCACGCGGAGCACACGATGCCCAAAGACCACAGCCGGAGGTGGCAACTGGAGCGGACGCAGTCGGAGGTGGTGACTAGAGTTGCCTTGTTGATTTGGTTCTCCTGAACCCTAAAGGGTGACCGAAGGTACCCGAGGGTGGTTTAAAAGAAAAAAATGAAAAGGTGCAGAAGAAAAAAAAAAGTGAGAAAGGAGGAAAAAAAAAAGAAAAGGAAAAGAGGAAAGAATGAGAAGGAAAGAAAAAAAATTTAAAAGAAATCAAAATAAAAAATTGATGATGAGGTTTATGTGTAAGAAAAGAGATAGAGAAGTCTTTTCTAGGTTTTATTGGTTTTATTTTCTTCTTGTTATTGTTTTCTCCCATATGAGTATGGGAGAAAGGGAGAGTGTGGGAGCTTGTTGTAGTCACCTCCGTTTGGGAATCCCTCTTGTTCATGGACTTCACATGAAAAACCCAACTCTGGGAGATCCAAAGTTTCGAGGTCCTCAGAGGAAGGATTCATTTCAGGTTTCTATGCGGAAGATCCAGTTTCGTGAACTCTAGGGAGGGAGATCCACCTTTGAGGTTTTCAGAGGAAGATCCAATTTCAGGAATACTGAATGAGGAACCACCAGCACCAGATCTTTAGAGCCAACTACAGTCCGTCCAGCAGCTCCAGCCCGTGTTTCCGCCTACAAGTAAGAACCAATCCAGAATGTTGTTTGGTATGCTGTGTAGAGTGGATTTATATTACAAGCTGAGCATTACATGCTCCAGCCTGAGGGGGAGTGTTGAGAGGATTGTGTGTTGGTTTAGTGCCACATTGAAAAATGTAGGCTTTATGTTTGTGATGACCTATAAATAAGCATGTACTTTCTCAGCTATTCCTTGAGAAAAAGAACTACAAATCAATGCCCTATCAGGGCCTTCTCCCATGATTTTCTCCTCGCTCCTCATGAGTAGGGTTTCCACGTAAATCCAAGCATTCCATGATTGTTTATTGCTTTGATTTATACTTCCGCATTATTTAAACATTTCAACTATATCGGAGATATATCGCCGATATCATGGACTTTTGTTGAACTTTAGAGCTGTACATGCTAGTGTTCTTGCTCCCTTGTAATCCATCAAATATGTCAACTTTAGATTTATACATCCTCTGTCGACGATTCAGTCAATGCACTTGGTTTTACTTATTGAAAAATAGGAAGAAGATTCTAAAACGTGGCTAAGAAATACATTAGCATCTTCAAAATTCTATAAAAAGATGCATAAAACTAAGCACTTTGATAATCCATGGGAGTATTGAAAGGGCTATCTTGTCATCTTCCTTTGATTAAAAGATGTCATCCATGATGGTTCTTCTTATTTCCCTCACAATAACCTAGGATTGCCAGGCTCGCTTGTTTAGCATGGTTTATCTAAGTACCTACGCACTGGTGTTTTGTTAATCTCCATTAATCTTACAAACTATGTATTATGCTATGATGAGCACAATTTCTCTTTAGTTATTTGAACGTTTATATTTATCCATTATATATGCTTGTATTATCTAAACCATGTCTTCTTTCACCAAGTGCATCTTTATTGGTAAGAGATGTGATTTCATGTATTGAGCTCATAATGAGAAGAGTAATAGGGTGGTTCATGAAATGTAAGACAGATCAATAAGAAAAAGAAGAGTATTAGAATGGAGAACGTGTTGGAACTAATAAGAAAATCAGGACCCTAGTTATTTGACCATTTATATTTGTTCATTATATACTCCTATGTAATCTAAATCGTATCTTCTATCACCAAGTACAACTTTGATGATAGTATTTGTGATTTCATGTCTTGAGATCGTAATGAGAAGGGTAATAAGGTGATTCACGAAATATGAGGCAGGTCAATAAGAAAAAGAAGAGTATTGGAATAGAGAGCATGTTGAAACTGATAAGAAAATTAGTACAACTTAATTATGATTTCAATTATCAACAATATGCAACGAAAATTACTATGAACATTTTTCAATTATTATCATATTCTGTATACTTTCTTTTCAATATATGACTTTCTCGATATGAGACTAGTGCATTTCTATTATGTTTTCATTCAAAATTTATTATTTTCATCTTCTAAGCATTTCTTCATGATGTATTAGTTATTAAAATGTTAATTTTCATAAAATTTGTGACATTTTGGGACATTTTGGGCCATTCTGAGCAATTTTCCCAAAATTCACCGATATCAGTGATATATCCCCGATATATCCCTTTTTTGACTTGTCGATACGGTATCGATATCAATATTTAAAACCTTGCTTGAAACAGCAAATATCAAAGGATGATCAGAGCAATGCCTTGAAGATATATGTTGTCTGGTCATCGGAGAAGATATGGGTAGTGAAGATGAGAGACCTCTCTGGATTGCTGGTGATATAGGTAGTTATTTTGTTATCACACCTCATCTCCATAGGTACATCAACAGGAACATGCAGGTCTACAAGAAGAGATCTCACCCACATCATCTTGGATGCAGTGTGTGCTATGGCCTAATATTCTGACTTTACACTAGACCTAGAGACAACTTGCTTCTTTTTCTTCCAAGTTATTAGATTTTCTACCACATAGGTGCAAAAGCTAGTAGTAAATTTCATGTTTGCCTGACATCCTACATAGTCTACATCCAAGTAGACCACAACACTCATAAAGGTCCCCTTGGTGAATAAGACCCCTCTCCCTGGTGCTTTCTTCAAGTACCTCAGCACATCATTGCAGCATCCCTATGCTACCTAGTGGGCTTCTCCATAAACTAGCTCAATTTTCCAATAACAAGGGAAATATTAAGTATAGTAATAGTTAAATTCATAAGTTTGCCGACTAGGCCTCTGTACCACCAACCATCCACTTCCTCAACTGCCTCATCATACAAATGCACCTTAGGATCCATAGAAATATTGGCAGGCTTTGCTTCCAACATGCCAAGCTCCTGTAGCAAGTCAAGTGCATACTTTCTTTCGGAAAGAACACCCTTCTTACTTTGTGCTACCTCTATCCCAAGAAAGCATCTAAGAGGACCAAGATCTTTTATAACAAAATTAGTCACCAAACTCTTCTCAACCTCAACAATACCATGTCCATCACTCCCCATAAGAATGATATCATCCACATAAACCAACAATGCCACCACACCCTATGTCGTCCTTCTAACAAACAAGGAATGATCAATAGAAGACCTCTGAAAGCCTTGCATCTCAACAACCTCTGACAGCTTCTGGAACCATGCCCTGAGGCTCTGTTTCAGACCATAGATCGCCTTGCGTAGGCAACACACTCAGGAACACTCCCCCTAAATCTTATAGCCAAGAGGCTACTGCATGTATACTTCTTCCTGCAAGTCTCCATACAAGAAAGCATTTTTGACATCAATCTAGTGAAAAGGCCACTCATGCTACATAGCAACAGAAATCAAGATGTTCATAGTAAGAAGATGTGCTGCTGGAGCGAAATTGTCGAAGAAATCCACCCCATAAGTCTACGTTAACCCTTTGGCCACAAAACAGGCTTTGTGTTTGGCAATCATCCCATCGAGATTATATTTGATAGTAAACACCCATCGGCACCCAACAACTAAAGCTCCTGGAGGCAAGTCTGCAAGTTCCCATGTGCCACTAGAAAGGAGAACAACCATCTCATCCTCCATGACTTGATGCCACTTAGGATCAAGTATGGCATGTTGATGACTAACAAGAATGGACACGGCAAAGAAAGCATGGTAGAACTTATTATAGGCCCCTCCTAAAAATGCAATGGACACAGCATGTGCTATGGGATATCAAGCACAACTCCATGCTGCCTTATAAACTGCAATGGAAAGATCAGGGTCATCTGTCGCAGGAGGCTTTATCTCAGCATTAGAAACAGCCTCACCATTATCATCCTATGGACCCCCTGCATCATCACTATGCACAATCTCATCAATATGTAAATCACCTATGCTCACCTGAGGCAGGGGAGGAGTTGACGTAGAAGAAGGGGGTTGCCAGTAGGTAACGAGAAGCCTATATGTGATCAGGGGCTCACGAAACCTCTCTAGCTCAGAAAGTGCTGGCTCAGATGGTGGCGACATAGAATCAGTGATCGAAATTACCTCTAAGGACTAGGAGAAATAAGTATAGGTGCCTCAACAACCTCAAGGGAGAGACTTTCCCCAGTAATGGAAAAGTAGGGATCAGACTCGTGGAAGATGACATCTACACTAACATAGTGGCGTCTTCCAACTAGATCATATCTATACCCCTTATGTGTCCTCGAATACCCAACAAAGAGACACTTAACAACACGGGGAGCAAACTTATCCCTATTAAGTCCATGGATAAGCACAAATGCAACACATCCAACGACTTTGGGATAACACTCCAAATATATTACTGTCTGGAAATAAGATGGAATAAAAAACTTGCCCATCTCCCCCAAACAGTGCTCGGTCGTAGGCTATTCTTCACTAAACTCCAATGTCTTCATATCATCTTCTCGGATCAACTCTGACGAAACTAATCTTCTCTCTCACCTACTCTTCCTCCACTCTAACTCAGTAACAATAGAGCAAGTAGAGTTGTGCTCATTCCTCTCTCTCTCTCTCTCTTCGCTTTCGATTGGCCAGAGGTGCTTCCCAACCCAATCTTATTTCACTCTCAACTCTGGCAAGCAATCGTCAAAGCCCTTCTCATCATTTCTTCCAAGTAGCTCTAACTCTTTACTTAATTCTCTAGAGTAGTTTTAGGTAGTTAATTCATAGGAGTAGGTTAAGTTTATATTTATACTCCTCACCCCCTTTTCCGACTATGGTGACGACAAATCCGACATCATCCAACTTCCTTTCACCAAATCAATCATTGATTCATATTTATCACCCCTCCATGATCCACAGATGCCTTCTTCCCCTCTCAATTAGTCACCTAACGCCAAACGCCCAATTCCATAGCTCACCAGAGCTCCGCTATTAATGGCAGACCTCCTCCAAACCATTCACATTCCTATGGCCCTCCATTCACCATCGCCTCGACCCAAGGGTCATTTCGCCTAATATTATTATTTGATTCCTTCTATCAATCACATCACCTCAATTTTATTCTCCACTTGATTTGAGCTTGCACTACTATTTGGATTAACCTCAATTCCAATTGAGAGGTTCGTGACCTTCCTGGCGTCATAAGGAAGCTATTGAGCTAAATTTTATGATGTTTCATGGAGTATATTGATTTCTTCGATCTCCGGCGAACCACGTCATTGTTTCCAACTTCAGTGAGTCAGGAATTCTAAATACCAGGTCCTAACAAACTCCAGTTGCCTCTAATCAATTCCTTAGTGTTCATACATCAATTTCAAGCCATTAAATTTAAGTTTCATCAATTCCTCCTCTCTAAGCTTCATCGTCTTCCCTACCTCCAGCAATGAACCATGGCACTAATTCCTCACTCTCAGACTTCACTGATAGATTAGTAAGCTTCAGTGCAATCCACTGAGCTTGAAACTACTCTCTGCAGGGTGGTTAGAACCCTCATCTCTCCTGATGAACACACTCTCCTGAAATCATAGGTGGCGGTCTCTCAGACTCTGTTACAGTGTTTGATTTCATTAGATTTCGTTTCCAATAGATTCTATAGATCATTGTGATCTTGTTAGCATTTTTCATTTGCTCTGAAACCTTCTTGTGCTTAAAGTTAACTTGTGGCCTGAGCAAGTCAAGCCCAAGCTGCCATTAATGCTTGAGAAGCTCTGAAGCTTGAGCTTTAACTCCTAAATACACTTTAGTAGCTTCTACAAATGTTTACTACTTAATTTAGTAAAATTTAAAGCTATATGTGAATCATTTGTGTTCTGTTTTAAAGGTCTGCATTTTGGGTTGTTCAAGCTGTGAGGCAAGTTTTAAATGTCAGAATTGAGCTTTGTATGCTTGCTATAGGTTCGTGGAATTAGTTTAGAATACTAGGGAGGCACTGAGAGAAATACTGAGAGCTGAGAGCAAGTGTTCTTACATTGTCAACGAGTCTGCAGGTAACGTCGTGAGCACAGGCATTCTCCTTGTCGTGAGCTGAGAGCTGAGACATTCTCCTTGTCGTGAGCACAGGCAGAACGTCGAAGATTAACTATGGAATTTTCAGTCATTTCGAAGAGTTGATTTAAGTTCTAATAGTCCTGAGAAAAGTTTAAAGTTCTACTTAGCTACCAGTGGCCTCTAATAGCTGATTGGATGAAGATTGAGGGTCGCCATTGAAGGCATGTGAAGCTGCAGTTGCTGGCAGCGCACGCTAAAAGAAGTGGGGATTAGATAGTCCCACCTCAACAAACGATAAGGAAGTGCGTTCCTGGGCTTTGTGGCCAGTAAAGGGGTCGGCTCCCTAATGAGTGTATGATCCCATTACCCTCTTCTGAGCATATATTGAGAATATCTTGACCATTGGGCCCACTGAGGGGCAGCCTGCAGGCGAATTAAATCCAGACACATCTCCCATCTGGGCCAGATATTAAAAATATTTTTGTAGTTAAAATTGAATGTGAACATTTGTAAAGCACGTTTCACACTTTGCTCAGCTTACACTTATGATTTGTTGTAAATGAAACAATTTTTTTTGATGCAATTCTTTTGTGCAATTACAGTAGAATTGATTGCTTTATTTAGGTGATCTCATTGCCATGTGTATATTCTTTCATCTTTTGCAATTGATCTTTGTGCTTAATATATTCTTAATTAAGTAATTAATTCATAAGTATACTAACTAATTAACTAAGAGTACTAACTTAAAGTTAAGTTAGCAAAAAGTTATAATGTAAGTTATTTAAAGTATAGTTTAAATAAGGCTACAATCTACTCATAAGTTATACTCATAATATGTAATTGTTAGTATAATCTTAACCTAATTAATCAAACTTAAGTTCTAGTTTTTCTTTGAAGAAGAAGAAGTACTAAGGGAGGTGGAGAGCCCATCACCTTGGCGCAAACCCCAGCGGCTGGACTAGGTGGGACTCGAACGGGGCACCCCTCATTTGGCAAAGTCTTACAAGGCACCAACCAAGCTACCCCTACTCCCCTTTAAAAAAACCTCCCTAAGGGAGGTGGAGAGACCATCACCCTGGCGCAAGCCCCAATGGCTAGGACTCAAACGAGGCACCCCTCATTTGGCAAAGCTTTACGAGTTGGGTCAGCCACCGACCAAGTTCTAGTATTAATTTATGCTATGAAGTAAGTTATAGCTCCTTAATTTAAGTAATGTAACTGTAGCCCATCTCATAACAATTAGTAAATTAAGAGTTTAACTAACTTATTATAAGCACCTTACATTATGTATAATCTATTTAACATCTTAAGGTAAGTATATTATCACAAGTATATTATAAACTCTTAAGTTAACCTAAGATACTAATTATTAAATCTTTATTTATAATAAGTTTAATTAATATAATTTAATTACAAGATAATTTAGGATAATAATTAGTAAATTAAGTTATAATAAACCTCCCAGCAAACGACCTGGACTCATCCAATATTATAAATTTATAAAATATGTTGGTCATTCGCTTAATAAGATAGCACACACTGCAACTCCCCAATGTCTATCTGGTACACTATCATGAATGATGAATATCCATGCAATATCAAGGATATGCTGATGCTTTCATTCTACCACACCATTCTGCCGAGATATATGGGGACAACTTGTCTGTGGATAATGCCATGATCCTAATAAAAAGTACGTAGAGAGGTGGTACAGAACTCTAAAACATTGTCTGATCTAATGACCTTCACTTTTGCCTCATTCTGATTCCAAATCTTTGCCAAAAATGCACAAATCATATCACCAGCATCAAACTTGGCCTTCAACAAAAGTATCCACGTAAGACAGGAGAAATCATCCACAATTACCAGATAGTATCTATGCCCCAGTTGATCCAGAGTCCTACTAGGTCCCTAGATGTCCATATGGAGTAACTGGAACAAGGATTGGGACCCCTAAGGTTGACTCCTTGGGAAGGTACTCCTATGGTGCTTCCTAAGTTGACACGCCTCACAATGGAATGTGGCAGTTGGAGGAATTTATAGCAACATCCTCTGAAGTTTTGGCAGTGGAAGATGACAAAACCGAAAATACCATAAGTAACTAGATGCACTCCCCGATGGAAGCAAAACACGACCTACATAAGGTGACTAAAGAAGATGATAGACTCTTCCTTCTTTACAACCACACCCAATGGTGTATCATAAGGTTCGAAATGCCGATTTCGACGTCGTTTTGATAAATTTTCAAGTACGCATTTCGCCGACACACTGAGGGCATGCCGTGGAAACACCTATGTTTCGACGTCAAACTTTAATGATTTCGATGTCCCAAAAATAGTCCATTTCGGAGGCACGTTAAGGGTATGCCAAAGGCATGCCAACGCACACCGATAAAAATGACAGAACGGGTCAAAATGATTCAAATTTTAAGAATAACTATTTAAATCGATAAATATTTCCATTTAAGCCTTAAATTTTATCTTATACTTCCTATTTAAATAAATAACTATTTTAAAATTAAGGACTACAAGAAGAAAACTGCTAATGCTAATTCAAAATGGGATATATTGGTGATATATTGTTAAAATTAGGAAATTTTGAGGAAATTACTAAAAATGACTTAAATTGGGTAAAAATGTTACAATATGAAAAAATGCATAGACTCGACAAGACCAAAATCATGTTTTGAGGAGCCCCCTACAGTACGGATCATTAATATCTTTCAAGTTAACGATGTGCAATACATAACTAATGCAACAGTAGCAGTAGTGCAGCACAGCAACCAACAGTAGCAATAGCGTGTAGCATACGACATGCGTGCACGACCTAATAGTAGGCAACAACGCAAACCAACATACTGTCAGCATGCCGACAATTTCGGTGGCATGCCGCTGACATGCCGGAGACATCCCTACATTTTGATAAGTATGTTGTGTCAATATGGCATCTCGTCAAAAATCCTTGTTTCGCCAATATGCCAATAGCATTTTAATCATTGGTGCATCATGTGAGAACATCCTCAAAAGTAAAAAAAAACTACATCGAAGACTGTTCTGTAGTTCAACTCCTTTGTAATACAACTAACTGATAGCAGATTCAGTGGGAAATCAAGAGCCAGAAGAGCATTCTCCAACATCATATGCGGAGTCACACAAACCTCCCCCTGACCAGATATAGGAGAACATCGCTCATCAGCAACCTGCACAGTTTTGCCTAATAGGACTAAACAAATAGTAGAGAATTGTCTCACATCACCACAAATGTGTCAAGACATGCCTAAATCAACAAGCTAATCTACTTCCTCTACCCAAAGTTGACACACACAACTCCTATTCAAGATGCATCATGCTAACTAAACACTCAAAGCACTATCTCATATACACTCTTGTGACTATTGACAGTATCATGAGTTCCCCCAGATGCAGCAAAGGCCCTTATACTCTTTGAAGAAGAAAATAGGTTCCTTACATTCCAAAGAAACCTTAGCCTCTCTTTTATACTAGAAAGGTTTGGGTAAATTACAGTCATCCAAGAAAAGCACAAAAATGACAAATGTATCCCTAGTCTCAACACTCCCCCTCAAGTTAGAGTGTAGATATCAACAAGACCCAACTTGTCACACAAAAAATCAAAGCACTTCTTCAAGGCCTTGGTACATAAATCTGCTAGCTGAAGCTCAGATGAGACATAAGGAGTGTTAATCTTTCCTACAAGGGTCGCATCACAAATAAAATGACAATCGACCTCAATATGCTTGGTTCTCATGAAAAACTAGATTCGAGGCAATATATGTAGCTGACTTGTTATCGCATAGAAGTGGAACTGGCATAATGGCCTAAACGCCTAAATCATGTAGAAAAGGAACTGGCATAATAGCCGGATATTCCTCCTCCACACTAAAGCGGGCAACAACACTCTGCTTCTTACTCCTTCAGGAGATAAGGTTGCCGCCAAGATAGACTGCAAAGCCTAAAGTAGAGCAGCAATCATCCACAGACCCAGCATAATCTGCATCAGAGTAGGCTAGAATATCTAAACTGCCACCGTCTCTATAACATAACTCTCTACCTGGTGATCCCTTGAGGTACCTAAGAAAAAAGTAAACCTCATGCCAGTGACTATATCATGGAGTCAACATATGCCGGCAGGCTTTGCTCATTGCAAAACTAATATTACGCTTCATGATAGTACGGTATAGTAGGCATCCCACCGTTTTGCGGTATCGAGTAACATCTTCATATGGTGGATCATCTTCGTCAGACGAATGCGTAGACGGAGACTCAACGGGTATACCAGAAAGCTTAGTCCTAAGCAAACCAACCTCGTCAATGTGTACTGCCTCCGTAACAGGGAAAGACTCGATCCCTGTCGTACTACCTTAATCCCAAGAAAATATCTAAGATCTCCCAAGTCCTTGGTAACAAATGTAGACTGTAAAAACTTGGTCTAGGAAATCCCATCCTTGTCATCACCAGTGAGGATCATGTAATCAACATAAACAGCTAAAATAACAAGAGTACGATTACCATGCAGTCTTCCTACTGAAGATAGAATGGCTAGCAGTAGAACGCTGAAACCCAATCTTCTCAACCTCAGAACTAAGCCTCTCAAACCAGGCATGAATATTCTGCTTCAACACATATATGGCCTTCCTCAGGCGACAAACAACCTCCCCATGACTACTGTAACCTGGTGGTTGTCTCATATACACCTTAGATAAATCACCATATAAGAAAGCATTTTTAATATCAAGCTGAAACAAAATCCATTCTCTGACAACAGCAACAGATAGAAGGATCCTGATAGAAGTAATACGAGCAACAAGAGAAAACGTCTCAAGATAATCTATCCAGTAAGTCTATGTGAAGCCTTTGGCAACCAACCTAGCCTTGTATCTGTCACTATCCCATTAGCTTTGTACTTGATGTAAACTCATCTACAATCAACCACTGTAGCATTCGGAGGACATGGTACAAGATTCCATGTCTTCCGTGACTGTATGCTTACATCTCATCCATGGCTACATGCCACCTAAAGTCCTGAGAGGCCTGAGTGAAATCCCTAGGAATAACAGCAATAGGAATGGTGGAAGCAAACAGGCAAACACCATCCTCTAGGTGGGAACCCTTATATATTGTGAAATAAGGTGAAGAGTGCATGCTCTACTAGATCTCCTCGGAGGTGGCAACTCCTCTGTATCTAAACTACTCTCATCTGTCTGAATGGGACACGACACTACAACTAGTGAAATCTATTATCTCCGGTGATAAACATGTGTCTCCTCTGAGAAGTAAGGAATATTCTCAAAGAAAGTAACATCTACTGTAACAATGTATCTCCTACGAGTTGGATCATAACACCTGTATCCCTTCTATGTCCTAGAATACCCAAGAAAGACACTCAACCGCCCGATGAGAGAACTAATCATGATTGCCATATCCCTTTGATACCATATGAAGAAGAAAATAGGTTCCTTACATTCCAAAGAAACCCTAGTCTCTCTTATACTAGAGAGGTTTGGGTAATTTACATAGTCATCCAAGAAAATTACAAAAATGACAAATGTATCCCTAGTCTCAATATAGTCAATGTTAGGAACTTTCTTCTCCTTTGATTCTGGTTGAAGCAATGTATGCTCCTTATCATAACCTGTCATGGTCATCAAACATGTATGTAACCATCGGGTGCAATTGATCCTATTTAGTTTCACCATAGGATAAAAGACGAGGCTCTCACACACCCTTGATTCATAAATGCTCTCCGATGTCACCTTAGACAAATTCTCTTGCGTAATATCAACTTCAACCAGAACCGAACTTACACAAACACCGGAATAGGATAATCAGGCCATGAAGTCCATAGATCTACCGAACGATGTAGATCAAGGCCTAAACCTCACTAGGCTCATATCAAAACTTGTTGTAGGGGATCAGGTATGTTATAGGAGGCGATGACGGGAACACCATCATAGACCCTTACTGACCACTTTTAATCAGGTTTGAAAGATAAATGTTCCTACATAACCATCTGGGGGTTATAACTCCACTTCATTCTGTTTTAAGAAGATAACAGAAAACTAAGGTTAATTCTGCAATTTTAACAGCATATCATGAATATAGAATAATCACAGGATTTGTCAGGGGTAAAATAAAGGTCAAATAAGCATTAAAGACTATAAATGGGTTCATGCAGACAGAAACGGAATTTCACGCATTTCGAGAACTAATACAGCACCCAAAACCCTAATTTCATACCTGCTTAAATTACAAAATTTCTGGTCAAGATAAAATTCATCTAAATCTTCTAAAATTCATAATAAAGTATTTCTTGAAATTTGGTATCCTTGATTTGACCTTTGGAACCTATTTTGACCTTAAACAGAGTCACAAACAGAGTTCTACCCTAATTTGGGTTTCTACGCAAATTACCAAGTCAAACTTGGTCAAAACTGAAATCTGACTTCACCATCAAATTCCTTGGGTTCAAATTAGGTTTGTATCAAAATTTAGGCCCAATCAGAGTCTATCTTCACCTAATTTACATTTTAATCCATTTAAACTCTGTTTCTCTCAATCAAGTCCCTAGCTTTTGAATTCATTGCATTTAACGCCTCAACTTTGTTATCTTCTTTGCAAACAAGTCCCTGCCGCCATTGGAGGTCAACCGACCTCCAAGAAGCCTTTGACCGCAGCTAAACCTACTCAAATCATCATCAAATCCCACCAAATTTGGTGGGATTGATGTTCACACTATGGGGAATTGATTAAGACCGATCTTTGCTTCCAAATCACAAGGAAAACCCCGTGTGAACACACGAGAATTTTGGGTGATTTTCCTTCAATCACAAGCCTTGTCGAAACCCTTTCCTTATCTAGAACTTTGCTCTGAAGCTCTATATAAAGCTCCAGAACTCAAAGCCTTGATCCGTAGCGAAGTTTTAAGCCGTAAAAACCCCATCTTCCTCAACTCCGGTCGTTCGCACCTTTGTCTCCAGTAAGCCTCTCCGTCCTCTTTGTCGAGCCGGCCAACGGTCAAATTGACATGCTCAACATCTTCCCCTCGTCCTCGCGACCGTCGCAAGCCAAAGCACAGCAGCCATCTCCCACTCCTTACTCGTCGCCGTATCGCCGTCGACTCCTCCGACACTGGCCTATCATAGCCGGTTGCATCGACTCACTCTCTCCCTCTCAACTCTCTCTTTCTCTTCCTCTCTCCTTCCTGAATCTTCCTAACCACTTCCTTTCCTTTTTCAACCACTGACACAACCATACCCACTTCGTCATCCTCCGCTCCAACAATGCTCCGACAAAGCCCTCCACACGCCACACACCACCAACTCGTTTGCCACCGGTCCCAAAACGTTCACCATCCCACGACCACCAAAACCCCTCAAGAAATTAAGGGGATTGGCCATTGGACACCTTAACCGGACTCGAAGTCCTCCGCACCACCTCCTCCACTTCGCCAGCACACCACACACATCCTCACTCCACGAAACCACCACCAACGCACTCGCCGTGGTCCGACGAACCTTCTGAGCATACTGATTGGAGCGTTTAGCCCGCATTCTCTATTTCAGGTACCTCACCAGACAACCGCCACCACCATCATCTCCGTCTCCAACAACAGCTCTCCAGCCGTGTTCATCCTCAATTCCCTCTCCAGGTCGTGCGGCCCAATTCCAGGAAGCCTCCCAGGCATCTAATTGCAACTGCCAGCTTCTCCTTCGCCTTCAATTGCCGCCTTCACCTCCTCCTGCTGCTGTGCGAGAAACCTACGTTGGATAGTCCTACATCGTGAAGTGAAGGCCTCCCCACAGTGCATAAAGGCAAAAAGTGTGGTGTCCTTATCGCCTTCAATCACTGGGATCAAGTCCCCACCCCACACCCCTGTACACACCGTCCTCACATGCCTGTCCACACCCTCACCCGCACTTACGCCTCGCGGGTCTGGGTAGTGGATCCAATTACCCGCTACCTAAGTCTAATTCGTTCTGAGCTTGGAAAGGAAAGAAAAAGAATCTGAGAGAGGGGGGTGGATTTTGCTACCTCAGGATTTGAGCCTTCCCCTCTCTCAACACTTAGCCTCTATGGGCTTGTGTGAGGCCCTTGAGCCTCTATTGGTGCTACTGCTGTATTCTTCTGAGGATTGAAGGAGAGAGGAGCCTTGTGCTTCTCTTGAGAGGTCCTTGAGCCTCTTCTATTAAGGCGTCTGAAGCCTTTGGTCTGTCGTCTGAGGTGTTATGTTGGTTACTATTGGGATATCTGCATACTTGACTGATGTGAATTATTAATTGTGGTTTCCTGTTGAAATATTTAAGTAGATTGTGAGCATAACATTGAGGGTTAATTTGGTGATTCAAATCACCATTTTAACTCAATCTTTTTCACTATTCTTATGGTTTTTATTGAAATATCATTTTAATTATTATTGATTTCAACTGCATATATTTCTTATGATTGGTAAATTAAATTGTATACTTGCACCATGCGAACGATCTCGAACTCCTATCTGAATCTGAGTTTGTAAATTTAAATGTTTTGAGCGATTTTGTCCTATACTATAACGCATTTCCTAAACGACGATTTCACCCGAAAATTTTGGCACCGTTGCCGGGGAGCAACGTGCATTTTGATTTCACTGATTACAATTTCTAATCTGATTCTAACTTGTTTTATCTGATTTATTGTGATTATGCGTAGTACCCGAGAGAAGATCAGCCGCACGACAGCCACTCCAAAGGTAGGTAAATCTTGTTTCCTTCTTCTTAAGCCCTTATTTCTGGAAAGAATTAAAAGAAGAAACAATTAGGATCAACTCGCATTCTTTCTTAGATTTAATCATTTGAGTTGCCAGAGTTGATTTATTTAGACATCCTCATGCAAATTTCTGTACCTATTAAGGATTTAAGGTGCCTAGGGCTATCCACCTTCTTGATTGAGCCCTAGGTGCCACATTTGGAAAGAATTGGACTTGGAAAAGAGCCAAATTAGGGTTTTTATTTTTAGAGTTTGAGGAAAACACACTTGACTGAATTAAAAGAAAATTGATTTCTCGCATTACATGCCACCCAAGCCTTGATTGAATTGATCTAATCAAGAAAACCCTAAAAGAAAGCTCTAAGATTCACTTGAATCCTTAAAACTTGGGACTTAATAACCTGCTTACAAACCACTCAGGGTGATTTTTGGGTTTATTACCTAACTCATCCTAAACTTTAGGATAGGTTAGGTGAAGTTGACCCACCTTGTGGGTTAACCAACCTTCAAATTATATCACAAATCACAATCAATTCTAAAGTTCAAGTGAAATTCAAAACACCATAATTCAGGATTAAAATGGTAGACTTAGGGGTCAAGTTGCTCATTTCGATCTACTTGGATTCTCAGTGACAAGGAAGGTCGGGTGGGGGAAACCCACCCATGGGAACGTTCTACCGTGTAGGCGTCTTTGCAGGGCTCTCCCTTCCAGGCTGCCCAAGTATTTCTCGAGTGAGTGATTTTCTAATCAAGAGGTATCATCCACCTCGAACCTCCTTAGTCATCCAAAGATTTTTGGGTGTCTCGATTGGGTCCGTTACACATTCTGTTCCTCATCTGGCTCACTAGTGCATGTTCGGGAGGAGGTCCTTAAGACCACCCTTAAGACCTCCATTAGCAGTTCATTCCCGTCAAGGCCAAGCCTCGACTCACTTATTTATGCTACCTTCCGACCATATTGATGTCTTCCAACTCTTCTATTTCTGCACCCAGATCTCCTTCAGCTACATCCATGGAAAATCAAGAACCAAATCTCCAAAATCAGTAACAACGCCTCAACGATCTATTTCAGGCATTCATGAACCCACCGCAGCGTCCTCTGATGCGAGATCATTACAATCCCGCTGCAGCAGCAATCGAACCTAGGGTGCAGATCTTGACGAGATGACCTGATACTGAACTCAAGCCCAATATGCTCCATACTATCCCCAAATTCCATGGGCTAAACTCCGAAGATCATTTCCAGCACATCCAGCAATTGAAACATCTGGCCCAAACCTTCGGGCCACCTATTAAGAATCGAAATGTCTTACTCATGAAGATGTTCTCTTTCTCCATCATGGATAAGGCTACCCACTGGTACCAAACTCTAGCCCGTTCGATCAACACTTGGGCTGAACTCCAATTTGAATTCCTGAAAAAAATTTTCCCAGTTGGTCAAACAAATGCTTTGAGACACCAGATCATGCACTTCACACAAAACCCAGAACCACTTCATGAGGCATGAGATCACTTTCTGGATCTCATGCGTAAATGCCCCCATCACGAAGTTCATAAATGAGAACAAGTCTAGTCTTTTTACCAAGGACTCCGTGAGGATATTAGACTCTTTGTCAATGCAACATGTGGTGGCAACATCATGGGTCAGCATGAAGATACCATTTGGAAGATTCTCGAGAATATGTGCAAGAACTCCAAAAACAATGAATCTATGGGCATGTTCAACCAGACGACTACCCATGCATTGACAAACACACAGGGGGCACACGAGACTCAAGGCCTGTCCGCATCCGTCGATCTGGAACGATGGCCAGTTGCCTGGATAAGGTCTCTATTATCGAGAAGGTGGATGAATTGACTCGACATCTACAAAGAGCCACTGCACCAAAGCAGAGCACATATGCGTAACCGCCTTCTGGTAGGGAGGCTGTGCATAACATTTATCACCTCTCACCAGGGGATGGACTCATATCCACCCCCATCCGATTTCAATTTTAGAGGAAACTCTGGAACTACCTGCTCTAGTTGGGGGAACTCTGAACCCTCATAGTCTGACTTCTCTAGAGTTCCTCAGACCTACAAAGATCTCAACACCATCCAGAATGATCTATTCTCTAACACTTATAACCCTGGATGGCATAATCATCCTAACTTCGCGTGGTCAGGGAATAATCAAAATCTAAGATCTCAATTCCAACCCCAACTACAAGCTCCACGGCCATATCAGCCCGCTCAGCCTAAACCCAATCAAAATTATCAATCCGGGCCATCAAGGGAAGATCAAATGACTTTGATTCTACAAACCATGGCTAATGTTCAAAAGACTAATGTAGCTTTGCAGAAACAACACAGACGAGATCACAAAGGTTCGAAATCAGCTCGCACAAATGGCGAATTCTCGCCAGCCTGGTACACTTCCATCTCAGCCTCTGCCAAATCCTAATAACGTGTCGAACCAGAGGCGCATTATGAACATGAATCAGGGCCAAGCTCACTATGTTTATCAAGCCCCTTCTGCCCCATCACCCGATAGGATGGAGGCTTCGAAATCATACTCGGGATATCAGCAGCAACCACCACTTCTACCGACTACGAGCCAAAATCAGGTGAGACTTAATTCCGTTACCACCCGTAGTGGCAAGTCGACTCAGGATCTATCTTATCCAAGCCACTCTCAACCTGGTAGTTCAGAACCTAACCCTAGGTTGGTTATCCAGGACACCCCTATCCCAGATCCAAAACCTGAACCAATCTTAGAGGAACCTACAGAGATTCCATTTCCTGAGGCCTTGACTAGGGAAAGAGGAAACCCAAATCTGTGACACTTGAGGAAAATTTGGTCAAGCTCTTTGAGGAAGTCCAGATAAGCATCCCTTTGATGGATGCAATCCACCATGTACCGGCTTACGTAAGATCTCTAAAGGATTATGTCCGCGAAGCAAAGACAGGAGTCCAATCGTCTTGTCTAAGCAAGTCAACTCGATCATCTTGAGTAAACTCCCACAGAAAGCAAAAGATCCTGGCACCCCTTTCATCTCCTGTAAAATCGGTGATTTAGAATTTGATTGAGCATTATTAGATTTAGGAGCCGCCATAAACTTGATACCTACATCCCTACTAGACCATTTCAAAGAAACTGAGCTCAAACCGATTGAGATGACCTTGCAGTTAGCAGACCGATCAATCAAGTCACCCAGAAGAATTCCCAAGGATGTTCTGGTTCGGATTCGTGATTTCTATTTTCCAGTAGACTTCATCGTGTTAGACATGGATACTCCTAAAAATCTAAGAAACATACTGATCATTTTAGGGAGACCTTTTTTAGCCACAACTAGGGCAAATATTAACTATGAAGAGGGTCAGATTGAGTAAAAATTTGTGAACCAGACATTAAAGATTGATATCTTTAAGGCTTAGAAAGGAATAAATTGTGGGGTAATCGAGAAAGTGTGTGACATCAATTCTATGGTTAAGGATCCACTTGTAGAGGAAGACCCACTTATCCCTGATCCTCAACCTCGAGAAAATTCTGTCCCACAGATAGAGGAACCTAGAGCTGATATAGATTCACCCTTCGTTCTAGGGGTGTACACGGGTTGGGTTGGGTTGTGACTTAGATTGGGTTGGGTTGGGTTTGAGGTCTAATAAACCCAACCCAACCCGCAACCCGATTCAACCCAATATACACACATGCACGAGAGTATCCATTAAAATTTTAAACGAAAAAAAGCTACCCTGTTTAAACATGAAAGAAGACAAAAAGAACCCATGCAAATAATGCACACCACTCCCTCGATTTCTCTTTTCTCTCTCCCTATGTGCTCTCCATCGTGCATTTCTTTTCAGTTTCCCTCTCGTTCACAAGCCATAAACCGAGTTTCCTCTTTCGTCATTGCCACCAACCTCTCTCGTAGCTCCCTTCTCGTTGGTGCCATTATTCTCGTCATTATTACTTGAGGTTAGCATCTTCCTCCCTCTTTTCTTCCACCTCTACATTAGTGATAGCTACCACCTCCCTTCACTAGAGCCACTGCCACCGCCACCACTACCATCACCACACAACCCACCACCCCCTTACTGTTCATCCATCGTTGTCACTACCTTCCCTCTGCCCAGCCTGAGCCTACTACTAGAGCCGTTGGCCCACTACCACCGATCCACCACCACCACACAACCCACCACCCCTCACCGACCATCTATCATTCTCTCTACCTTCCCCTTCGCCCAGCCTATCACTAGAGTCGCTACCACCACCACCATCACCACACAACCTACTACCCCCTCACCGACCATCCTCCTTCACTATAGCCAATAGCCACCATACCCTCTTTCAGCCATTCTTCTCCCCCTCTACCTTCCCTAAACTTAGCCTAAATTATTTGAAACTTTGACATAGGCATCTAAACTTTAATGCTTAAATTAGACATCATTACTTATGTTCTCATTTAATTCTTTGTTTAGATAGAATTAAAAGTCATCCACATGTACATCTTGAATTTTTCCCTTACTAGTAAAAAATTATTTTGATTCACATCTAATTCTTTGTTTTAATTGCCTACATCTATAAAAAAATTGTCTTGTAATATGTGTTTACTTTTCTACAGGAAAGAGACAATTGTTATTATACAACTATCAAGTTTTTTTTTTATTTTTACTTATTTTATTCATTTTTTTAGAATATATAAGTTATTTATAAGTTTAAAATATTTTATTATTAGGTATGAAATACATAAAAAATATGCAAGAGATAAACATAAGTTTTGAATTCTTTGACTAGTCAACAACCCGCTCACCTGACCCAACCCGACCCGATTTTTATGGGTTGGGTTGGGTTCAGTAGTGTAACGAGTTGGGTTGGGTTTGGGTTGAGTCCTAACCCGATCCAACCCAACCCGTGTACACCCCTACTTTGTTCCCACCTTATCTTCTGAGGCTCATCCCGAACCTCCACCCACTGCCGATAACCCGGTTATGGAGTTGAAACCCCTCCCAGATAATCTAAAATATGTATTTTTGGGTTCCAATCAAACGTTTCCTGTGATCATCAATTCCCAACTCACATCTGATCGGGAAACAAAGCTGATTTCAGTTCTCCAAAAGCATCGGAGAGCCATCAGATGGTCTCTCAATGATCTGACCGGTATCAGTCTCTCGTACTGCACACACCGTATCTACACTGAAGAGGACTCATGACCAATCCGAATCTACAGGAGGTTGTGAAGAAAGAGATCATCAAGTGGTTAAATGCTGATATCATCTACCTGATCTCTGATAGCCGCCAGGTAAGTCCGATCCAGGTTGTGCCTAAGAAGGCAAGACTCATCGTTATAACGATTGAATCTGGAGAGATCATCCCAACCCGCATTGAGAACTCGTGGAAAGTCTGCATAGATTATCGGAAACTGAATGCCTCCACGAAGAAAGATCATTTCCCGCACCCGTTCATTGACCAGATTCTCGAGAAACTGGCGGAAAATCATTTTTTTTTCTTGGATGAGTACTCTGGATATTATCAGGTAGCAATTCATCCAGAGGATCAGAAAAAGACCACATTTACCTTCCCCTACGAGACGCACACGATCCGTAGGATGCCATTTGAGCTATGCAACGCACCCGCCACCTTTTAGCAGTGCATGGTAGCCATATTCTCCGATATGGTAGGTAATTACCTTGAGGTCTTCATGGATGACTTCACGGTATTTGAGGAATCTTTTGATGAATGCCTCGTGCATTTGATCCAAATCTTTAAAAGATGCATTGAAGTGAACCTGGTTCTCTCCTGGGAAAAGGTCACTTCATGGTTCCTGAGAGCATCGTACTTGGACACCTCATCTCTGAAAGAGGTATCCAGGTTGACCGGGCTAAGGTAAATCTGATTTCCAAGCTACCTGTGCCTAACTCAGTCAAAGACATCAAATCATTCCTAGGGCATGTTGGATTTTATTGTCAATTTATACCTGATTTCTCTAAGATCGCACGCCCCTTGACAAATCTCCTTTCGAAGAACACACCTTTTGAGGTATCCAGTGAGTACATTCATGCATTTGAGATCCTACGTGATCAAGTAACCCAAGCACCAATCTTGCAATCTCCTGACTAGCCTCAACCCTTCGAGATCATGTGCGATATGTCTGACTACGCAGTAAGCAGTGCTGGGTCAGAAAATCGATGGGAAACAATGATCATATATTACGCCAGGCTCAACATAATTACACTATTACAAAGAAAGAGCTGCTGACTATAATATTTGGCCTGGAGAAATTCAGGTCATCCCTCCTAGGTTCCCATGTCATCATATACTCGAATCACACTGCAGTGAGGCACTTACAAAGGACGCGAAGCCGAGATTAATCCGCTAGATCTTGCTGTTGCAAGAATTTGATCTTGAGATTCGCAACAAGGTAGGAAAGCAGAACGTGGTAGCTGACCATTTGTCTTGCCTTCCTTCTTCGATCATTGACCCATCCGAACCTATTACCGAGCACTTTCCATATGAGCATATCTTGGCCATTAACAGACTCCCTGATTTGCCAACATCGTAAGCTACTTGGTTACGGGGAAAGTCCCGTCAGATTGGACAACTTCCAGGCGAGACAAGCTGATTTCCGATGCCAAGTACTATGTCTGGGAAGATCCATATCTTTTCCAGATCAGTAATGACCAAGTGATCCGAAGATGCATTCCCGACGACAAGGTCAACGATGTAATCTCATTTTGTCATGACCAGGCCTACGGTGCCCATTACTCAGGACATAAAACCGCAACGAAGATCCTCCAGTGTGGGTTCTTTTGGCCCACAATGTTCAAAGACGCACAATCCTATTATAGGGCATGTGCCCGTCGTCAGACCCTCGGCAACATGAGTCTATGAGATATGATGCCCTTGAATCCGATCATTATATGCAAAATCTTTGACATATGGAGAATTAATTTCATGAGACCCTATCCAAGATCTAACAACTTCGAGTACATCTTACTCGCTATTGATTACGTCTCAAAATGAATCGAAACTGTCCCCACCAGAATAAGTGACCATAAAGTTGTTCTTTGGTTCTTTCAGGAGAATATCTTTTCCAGATTTTGGGTTCCGAAAGCCATCATCAGCGATAGTAGGTCTCATTTTTCAAATGTGCACTTCCAGTCCCTGATGAAAAAGTATGGGGTGTTGCATCGTATCTCAACTCCTTATCACCCCTAGACTGATGGATTGGCTGAGCTGTCAAATCAGGAGATCAAGAAGATCCTTCAAGTCACTGTTCGGCCTGACAGGAAGGATTGGTCTACCTGCCTTCCGGAAGCCTTGTGGGCCTATAGAACTACCCATAAGATCCAGTTAGGAATGTCTCCCTTTAAACTCGTGTACGGGAAGGCATGTCACCTCTCCATAGAAATGGAGCATAAAGCCTACTGGACAGTACGGAAGTGCAATCTAGATCCTTTGAAGGCTGGAATTCACCGCTGGTTGCAATTGAGCAAGATTGAGGAACTACACAATGATGCGTACGAGAACCCACGAATCTATAAAGAGCGGGTGAAAGCCTTCTATGACAGGCACATTTCACAAAAATCCTTCCATCCTAAACAGAAAATGTTACTCTTCGATGCCAAACTCAAGCTCTTCCCAAGAAAACTCAGATCAAAATGGATTGAACCATTCCTTATGAGTCGAGTATTTGGAAATGAAGCGATCGAAATCACTAAACTCAGCTACAAATCAAAACCTTTGGTTGTAAACGGTCAAAGACTCAAACCATTCTTCGAACTCATCGACTCAAATTTGGCTGCAGTATCTTTTGATCTCCATTCTCCCTAAGCTTAATTGTGCCTAGCTGATGGCATTAAATTTAACGCTTAACGAAAGGCAACCTGTCATCTTTGAAAAATCCAAAATCCTTTTGACATATCTTTTTACTGAAATCATATTGCACTTTAGGATTCGTCCATTAGAACAACCGACTCCACCTTTGATACTCGTATCAGAACTAGAAATCGTCCACAACAGTCATTCCGACTTGTTCACCATCCACCTATTCTAATGTACGATCTGAATTGAACTCAAACCCACCTAATTTACAATAAGAACATTGCAAATCTTAGGCATAGGGGTATTAAAGTGCAAAATACTGTAAAAATCAATGCATAGAAGGGTTCATGCAAAAAAAAAGAAGAGGAGAAAGCAAGAAAGGAGAGGTCAATTTGAATTGAGCTAAATGAAAAAAGAAGAGAAAAAAGAAAAGAGAAAAAAGGAGCATACAAAAAGAAAAGAAAATGAGTTAGTCCTTTAAAAATTGAGTATGGAACTTACCTAACTTCTAAGTTTGATCGGATGATATATTAAGACCTGAAAAGCTAAAACTTAGGAGATTAGTGACAAGTACCGACTTTAGGCCTCTTGGATCTGTTTCAGGGTTTAAGTACTCACGTATTTGTTAAGATCCGGATTAGTCCTCAAGAGGTTGAGGAAAGTGCGAGGCTGATGTAGTAAGCCTAAGACTTAGGGATTATTTGGTCCCGTTCCCTGCTCTTTGGTTTACGAAACTTAGTAACCTAAGCACCCAAAAAAATCACACACTAAGTCTAGTTCAATGCGCTTAATAAAGAAAATAATGCCAAAAGCATTCTATTCTGAAAAGCCATCTTGAAGATCTACCTTAGGAGGGGCTCGACAACAGAAGTTGATTGGACGAGTACCCGACGCGGAGATGTGGGAAATTTCCCTCGAAGATGCATAATAGCATATCGTCTCCTCGGTGCTTGTCTCCTAGGATATCTGAATATCCTACCAAGGGCATGTAAGCACCTTGTGCTGGTTCAGGTGCCATGAGAGGAATTATCCTGAAATGTCAATTGCCAGGACCTGAATTTAGCTACAGAACGCCACGGGCAGCACTATCCCAAAGTGTCACAAGCCAGGGCTCTGGGGGTTGTCATGGGCAGAAGTATCCCGAAATGTTGATAGCCAGGGACCCTTCAAGAGTTGATGGTGGGGACAAGGAATCTGATACAAATCGTGTTTAGGGCCAATTCAAGATTGGATTTAGGGAAAAATAAAAAGAAAAGCGAGAAAACTCTCCAAATAAAAATCATTCTCTATCTCTCTCTTGTCAAAATGCACTAGCAAACTAAACCTAGATACGTTATATCTACGCACGGGTGCTTTAACCACTGGGGTCAATGAACCTCTGGGCAATTTTTGCGTGCTTTAAAAACCTTCGCGGCAGACTCAAACTGAAGCTGGTCAAGTCTGAATCTTAGCTAGTACTTGAGTACCTCTAGGCCTTTTGTTAGCATTTTAATCTGATTTCTAGATATGCAGCTTAATAAGGCATCCTGACGGTTATATCCAACCTAGAGACCTGGTTTGATCCATAGGATGTTTGGCAAGGAACCAGCAAAAGCTAAGCATAGAGGTATAATGGGAACACCATCATAGGCCCTAACTGGTCACTTTAAGTCAGATTTGAAAAATAAATGCTCCTACATAACCATCTGAGGGTTATAACTCCACTTCATTCTATTTTGAGAAGAGAACAGGAAACTAGGATTAATTCTGTAATTTTAACAGCATATCATGAACAAAGAATAACCATGGGATTTGTCAGGGGTAAAAGGAAAGTCAAATGAGCATTAAAGACTAATAAGTGGGTCCATGCAGACAGAAACGGGATTTCACGCATTTCGAGAACTAGTACAGCACCCAAAACCCTAATTTCAGACCCCACTTAAATTAAAATTCATCTAAATCTTCTAAAATTCATAAAAAAATATTTCTTGAGGTTTGGTATCCTTGATTTGACCTTTGAAACTTATTTTGACCTTAAACAGTCACAGACAGAGTTCTTCCCTAATTTGAATTTCTACGCAAATTACCAAGTCAAACTTGATCAAAACTGAAATCCAACTTCACCATCAGGTTCCTTGGGTCCAAATTAAGTTTGTATCAAAAATTAGACTTAATCAGAATCCATCTTGACCTAGTTTACATTTTAATCCATTTAAACTCTGTTTCTCGCAATCAAGCCCCTAGCTTTTGAATTCCTTGCATTTAGCCCCTCAACTTTGTTATCTTCTTTGCAAGCAAGTCCCTGCCGCAATTGGAGGTTAAGCGACCTCCAAAAAGCCTTTGACTGCACGTAAACCTACTCAAATCATCATCAAATCCCACCAAATTTGGTGGGATTAATGTTCACACTATGGGGAATTGATTGGGACAGATCTTGCCTTCCAAATAACAAGGAAAACCTCATACGAATGCACGAGATTATTAGGTGATTTTCCATCAATCGCAAACCTTGTAAAAGCCATTTCCTTGTCTAGAGCTTGCTCAGAAGCTCTATATAAAGCTCCAAAACTCAAAGCCTTGATCCTTAGCGAAGTTTTGAGTCGGAAAAACCCTCTCTTCCTCAACTCCGGCCATCCGCACCTTCGTCTCCAGCGAACCTCTCTGTCCTCTTCATCAAGCCGACCAACGATCAAATTGACCGGCTCAACACCTTCCCCTCGTCCTCACGACCGTTGCCAGCCAAAGCAGGGCCGCCATCTCCCTCTCCTTCCTCACCGCCGTATCACCGTCGACTCCTCCGATGTCGGCCTATCATAGTCGATCGCATCTCTTCACTCTCTCCCTCTCTCTCTCTTTCTCTTCTCTCCTTCCTGAATCTTCCTAACCCCTTCATTTCCTTTTTCGACCATCGACACAACCGTACCCACTTCGTCTTCCTCCGCTCCGACAATGCTCCAGCGAAGCCCTCCGCACGCCACACACCACCAACTCGTTTGCCACCGGTCCCAAAACGTTCACTGTCCCACACCCACCAAAATCCCTCAAAAAATTAAGGGGATTGGCCACTCGACACCTCAACCGGACTCAAAGTCCTCCACACCACCTCCTCCATTTCGCCAGCACACCATACACACCCTTACTCCACGAAACCACCACCAGCGCACTCACCGTGGTTCGACGAACCTTCTGAGCATACTGATTGGGGCGTTTAGCCCGCATTCTCTATTTCAGGTACCTCACCAGACAACCGCCACCGCCATCATCTCCGGCTCCAACAGCAGCTCTCCGGCCGTGTTCATCCTCAATTCCCTCTCCAGGTCGTGCGGCCCAATTCCAGGAAGCCTCCCAGGCATCTAATTGCAACTACCAGCTTCTCCTTCGCCTTCAATTGTCGCTTTCACCTCCTGCTGCTGCGCAAGAAACCTCCGTGGGATAGTCCCACATCGTGAAGTGAAGGCCTCCCCACAGCGCATAAAGGCAAAAGGTGTGGTGTCCTTATTGCCTTCGAACACTGGAATCAGGTCCCCTCCCCATGCCCTTGTACACGCGCTCCCCACGCGCCTGTCCACACCCTCGCCCGTGCTCACGCCTCGCAGGTCTGGGTGGTGGATCTGATTACCCACTACCTGGGTCTGATCCATTCTGAGCTTGGAAAGGGAAGAAAGAGAATCTAAAAGAGAAGGGGGTGGGTTTTGCTACCTCGGAATTTGAGCCTTCCCCTCTCTCAACACTTAGCCTATGCAGGCATGTGTGAGACCCTTGAGCCTCTGTTGGTACTACTGCTGTATTCTTCTGAGGATTGAAGGAGAGAGGAGCCTTGTGCTTTTCTTGAGAGGTCCTTGAGCCTCTTCTGTTAAGGCATCTGAAGCCTTTGGTCTGTTGTCTGAGGCCTTCTGCTAGTTACTATTGGGATATCTGCATACTTAACTAATGTAGATTATTAATTGTGGTTTACTGTTGAAATATTTAAGTAGATTGTGAGCATAACATTGAGGGTTAATTTGGTGATTCAAATCACCATTTTAACCCAATGCTTTTGCACTATTCTTATAATTTTTATTGAAATATCATTTTGAGTATTATTGATTTCAATTGCATATATTTCTTGTAATTGGTGAATTAAATTGTATACTTGCTCCCTGCGAACGATCTCGAACTCCTTTTTGAATCTGAATCTATAAATTTAAATATTTTGAGTAATTTTGTCCTGTACTACAACGCATTTCCTAAACAACGACGATTTCGCCCGAACAGGCGACCATCAAGTCCACAATTTTGCAAATGGCGCCACTACAGATTAAAGTCAAGCCTACCTGCCACTGCTGGTGTTGTAGATCTTCATCGCGCAGCACAACAGACTACAGATGGGCAGGAGGCAACCCTGCAATGCTGCAGATCTTCAGCAGGCGACACTGCTGGCTTCAGACTGACAGGAGGCAGTGCTGCAGCCTTCAAACAAAGTTGCAAGGCATCACTGCTCATCTAGGCTAGTGCCAGCAACAATGCTAGCTGCACTTGGAGGAGCCCGCTGGTGATGCTGTGAGGCGAGGAAGACATGCAGTGGCCCATCGACAGGCCAAGGGTGGACAGTGGTGGTGGCGGTTCTCCCCAAGGCCTTACTAGGGTTATGATTTTTTTTGGTGGAGAAGAAGGTATGGGAATCAAGGTGGGTATCGAACTCCCACCTAGGATCATGGCTCCTATACCAAGTTAGAACAAATAAATTAAATAATTTATTTAATAGCCCAACCTCTTAATATATAAAGGTAAGAAAATTACATGAGTTCTAAAAAAACTAAAAATTACTATAACTATGAAAATAAATGAAGTAAGATAAGTAACACTATGCCTAAATAGGCACAAGCATAGGCCAACCAAAGTTAGGCCAAAAGCTTAACCCATAGTTTGAATTATTGATGTTGGTATAGATAGTCTACGGACATTGCATATACGCAAGTCCTCTATCTTTTACAAGATCTTGTGAAAGCATTCGAGAAGTTATAATTGATTAATTTAGACTTTTCATAAGGGGGGACATTTACAATAATTGGATGGTTTTGTCATGCACACAAAAAAGAAGTTTTTGTGATCCTCTTTCCTGAAAGTCTAGGATATTGATGTAAAGTTTGTATACTTCGCTTGTAATAATTCTAAACCAGAAAATTAAGCATCAGTATTCTATCGTGCACTCAAAGGGTTTTCTTATCAAACTATTCAATGAAAGGGTGACAAAAAAATTGGACTGACCCAACCCATTGGGCTTGAGTGAGGGAAAATAATATCTAAGGGGCCTTGGTCTCTCACCCAAAGCCCAAATAAATTATTAGGTTTGCTCCTGGACCTACAAGGGCTTACAAAGGCTTGTTCACTCATGCAACTTGTGTACGTAATGCATTTATGCATGAAAACACCCAGGCCTACCATCATCTGCAAAGACCCACACACACTCGCAAAGTTTCTATCTAGTGAATTTATGCATGTAATAGTACTTGTATCCACCCCCATATTTTTACATTTTGACATGGCATAGTTTACACATGTGCACCAACTTGATAGCCTTAAGTCTGTATCCGATTTGCACGTCCATATTTTTACCAGCCAAAGGTTACTATTTTACATCAAAGGAATCTCCATTGACATAAATACTCATCCAAACAAATTTTGTCAGTATCTACAATGCAAAAATATAGTTGCATTACAAAACTATTTGCAATATAATCACACCCTCTAGATATTTATCAGAACTTGAAAGCATTCTCGAGTATCTAATCTAATGAAGTTAAACAAAGACCAGATTTATTATCAGACCACTGAAATGATGTTTCAACATTATTAATAATATGTACAAAGCACAAGTCTTAGCATTCAATAATCCTGTAACAAACTCTAACAAACTCAATCTTGATAGTTTTGAGAGCTTGAAATATCTCTTAGCTCTCTGGGCTTTGCATATACCTACAATATAAAAGCTTCAAATAACTTAGTTTTTGCCAGAGACTAGTATTCCTAGATCATTGTAACTTGATCTATTCTGCATTGCATTTCTAGTTGACTGCTGATCTAAGGTAGTCATCCTTTTCTCTCTCAAAAGAAAACTTCCACTCCAGTACAATTACACATGAACAGAAGCGAATAGGCACTCATCCCTATAATTTTTTTTGAAAGACCACTACAATAAAGTTGAGTCACTTGATTAATTGATATTTTGGAAAACTAATTACAGTAAAGTTCTGTGCTTTGGATATAACTTTCAACAATTGAAACTGTATAAATTCCAGGAATTTTTCCACGAAATAATATGGAGCAGATTTAATTGGCTGAACAAGAGTTAGATAACATAAACTCACGTAAAGCAAGCAGTTTTCCAATCATGTCTCCTTTGGATTGCAGTCCATAGGTCAACAAATTTCAAGTTCAAATCCTGACAAAGCTTTATACAGGCTTCTGAGTATAGTCGGCAGCTCTCATTTGTTCGATCCAGTGGATACACTGCATCACTAATTTCAGCTGAGGAGAATTAACATCCAAGCATTCTTCTGTGAGTCAGCTAAGACAGAAAATGCCTCAAGACAAAGTACCTCAACGAGCTGAAAAATTGTTCCTCGTTGAGAGGAGGGCAAGAGAGAAAAATAATGCGTGTTTTGTGGCTTTTGTCAGATAGGCTCTGTGGAAAGTTAAGGTCAATTGACAAGGTAAAACCTGCAGTATGAATGGAATAATATCAAGAAAGATGTTTACCATAAGATGTTCTGCAATCTTTCTCATGTTTGCAATGTATTCAGGAAGTGGCACATGAGGCCCCAGGCCAGAAGGATGGGGTCCCATCGAGTCATTACCACCAAAATAGACAATGATCAGAGAAGGTTGTATGGATGCATCCTAGGAAAACATCATGAAAAAAATAAGTGATGAATGCACCTAAAGGTATCATTTAAAGGATAAAGGAGGCACTAAAGCATGATTCTATGTCTCAGTCACAGAAAAATTAAAAAACAAAAATAATATAAGATTTGAGGAATGGAACCTGTACATATCTGGATGAAATTTGGAAAAATCACAAAAGGATAGACATGAACTTGATATATCTTACAAAGCCATTACCAAATTCTCTAACATTTTTCACTTCATATTATTAAGGTGGAGAGGCTCTTACTTCTACTACCTCTCTTTTTTTTTTCTGAAAAACAAAAAGGAAAAGAAAAGAAACTTCTACTCCATTTCTATGGTAGATTAGACCAAAGACTGTTGTATGAAGAAATAAATAATCCTCTCAACAATCTCTATGAGGTCAGTTAGAACCGCCTTGCACTTTTTCATGAAACCTCATATGAGAAAGTTGCATATTGTCAGCAGTCCTGTGTAAGTGTCTACCTTTCAAATCTTGTAATGAGCTACTTACGTTATGTACACTTCAGCTTGATCAGGACTTTTACGGTTTAGCCAAACTTCCACTTCTTATCTATACTCTTTATTTTCCTCAAATCATCAATGTCTCAAGTACATTTTTCTTGTGGCACCAGTCCTATCATAACCAGTATCTCTCAAATGCATAGAATTACTGCACTGCACTAGCACATGTTCCATGAATCAATATAGCAGTTTAAGAAGGGCACAATAAGAGACCCTTGGATCACTGATAAGCCTTTCAGCCAAGTAAATAAAGAAAGATAACTCATAATTTATCAGCCAACATACCTTTGGAAAGATTTTATCAACCACCTGAAGAGCACGCCTCGAGTTCCAACCAGAGTATCCTCGTAACATGATATCAGCCTATATAAAACTTCAGTCAATACAAATTATCAGGGTAGAAGAGATGGTTCCACTGAACAAACACAATAAAAAAGCAAGAAAACCTCGCCTTTATAATTTTCCTGATCAGAAAGATGGATGTTTTCGACTAACCAAGGGAAGGTATAACCACATCATTTTCTCCTCAGATCATTACGCAAAAGCCACAATGAAAAGAAACTCTCGATATTTCCTGCGAGCAGCCAAAACTCAAAAGCTGGGACAATTAAAAGGAAGTGGTCCACAACAACATTTTAGGATCGAGGGCCACACAACCCAAATCAACCGTCCAGAACTGCACAAGCCCAATTTCTCCAAGCAGTAGTCAGCACTGTGTCCTTGCATGGCTCACACTCCTGTCTTAACCAGTAGCAGTAATGTGGACCAAAACAAAAGAGACCTACGAATGCATCGCCAGAGAAAGAAAAAACCACACCACAAGAAAAAATGAGCTGCCTAAATCAGCATTGCCAGTCTTCGCCGAAAAAAAGGTAAATCTAAGATCATACAAAAGAAAACAAAAATGGGAAAAGAGGAGCCAGAGACTACTCCAAAAATGGGAAAAATGGGGATGTAATCCCCTCCCCTTCCCCAAACAAAAAAGAAAAAAGAAAGCAACAACCCTGGCGAAAGCCCACTTGTTGAAAGAAACAAGGAAACACAGATGCACGACGAACAGCGAAGGAAACGAGCGAAAGATCAAATCTTTTTCATGTGGGTCACTCTCGAAAGCATTTAAAGCTCACATGGTCGATGGAAAGGCGTTACCTTGCGGGCGTATACCTCGGCGAGGGTGGCGCCCCACCCTCCATGGCCAAAGCTGTACTGGACTATGGAGGAGCCGAAGAGCACGAAGAGTGGACGCCTCGGCCCCACCATGGCAGCGCCTCGGATCACCGACCGATCCAAAAACACACTGCAGCTTCAGTCCACCTGAGCTCTCCAAGTCTGGTGTTCGGTAGAAGCGAGCAGCAAACCAAGTACTGCCACCAACAACTTATACAGAGAGGAGGGGGAGGTCGGGGACCTCGTGGTCATGTATGTTCCAACTTATTAAGGTGGAATTACTATTCGGTGCTTCTTTCCAAATGCTCCTGCATGTTTAGGCCGCTAACTTCTTCCCGCGGGGCTCCACATGGAATCTTCCAAAATTTAATGGCTCTTCTGAAAAAGCATTTTATCATTTTTTATTTGAATATCAACTAAGAAGAGAGGGAGCGGAAGAGATTTTTCTCCGATGTTTGTGGCGAGGAGACATTCGTTACTTACGCTAACTTTTTCGGTAGTGGGGTTCAAAATAGTTTTCCTTCCCCTTTGGAAGAAAATACAATAAATGTAAAACGTTATACTCAGCGTAATTAGCACAAATAGGTGCAAATAAAAGCACAGTGTAGTTAATGTCATTTCATTTATTTAAAATTTAATTTTATGTAATATATATCACTATAATAATATTTATATATAGTTCAAGGATAAAAAAGATTGTGAAAGAAGGACACATAAAGATAATAGAACGAGAGGAAACACTGTGAGAGCATCTCCTTATTCTCTCTAGTGGAGTTTTGAAGTGTGATTTTTTTAGTGGACACCTTTAGGAAAAAAAGAGAGATTCTAGAAATCTTAATATAGTGATTTCTAATGGATATCCACCAAATGATGAGATCTACTCTCTAAAATTTCATTATTTATTGTTTATTGTTATAACCTGAACCCTAACAATATCTTAGGAGATCGAGTGGTAATTTTTTATTACATCCAAAATATTTTCTACACTTACTTTTATAGAATATAAAATTATCATCAACATTTATAAAGTTTAATGCATGCAACATAAAAGTAATTATACTAATATGAAGCTATATTGACTAGGAAAAACATACCTATCATGAAAAAGGATGTGTTGACAAGGGTCCTCAACTAGCCTCTCGCTGACACCTTAAGGGATATTATAACTCGTACATAAAAGAAAATAAAGAAAAAAATGAACCAAGTAAATATGACAATTATATGTATGCTATGTTACAGCTCTTGATTTTATTTCAACTTACACTAATTTCTCATTAGGCTATCCATATACCACTCTATTACATCATTTCTTATTCTATTAGATTGTGCCCAGCATATCATTATTTTATTGTATCCTCAAGTTATCCATTAACTTAGATAGACATGTTACCTAGATTATTCCTTTAACTCAAGTTATCGCGGATACTTTATTACCATGAAGACCCTTTCAGCTTTCTTCCATATGTGTTTAACACCTTCCTCCTTGACCACTTTATAGACTTGTCAAGCCTCCTGCTACTTGATTATTCTCCGTTTATCTACGCACATAACTCTTGACTAGTATTTAATAACTAGCCATTTTATCAATGGCAAATAGCATTGTCGTTATTATTAAAATCTTCTCTTATTATCCCATTCTAAATAGAAGAATCTAGACATGATGGTAATAAACCTTACTTAAGTAATTTCCAAATGTGGTCGTGCCACACCAACATTTTCTACCAAGTAACCCTCCAAGATTGCCTATCATCTTATCTAACCTAAGTAGTCAATTGCCATTCTTACACCAAGACCAGAGGATACATGTACATGTTAAGCCTTATGGATGATCTTGTAAATCACTCCTTTAGTCTTCCAATAGTAACATGTGTCATGTTAGAAAGCCTATTAGGAAGTGGCTCATTGGAACCAATGGAGTATTGTCATGTCCTCAATAGCTTGCAACCATGATACACCTAAACTCCATCATCTCCACTAAAGGTTGTCACCTCCAAATGGATCCAGATGCCATGAATTCGACATTAGTATACCAATTGGTCACATCAAATTAGGTGATAGCTTTAGCTTGTGGCTTAGTTGAGCAAATAGAGATTTGCTCCATATCACATTATTTACTTATTTCCCTAATTTATCATCATCAAATCATAAGTCATGGGCATTGCATCCCAAATCATTCTTCTCATGTTCTCTTCAAAAAATCATTATTCTTATATTTTGTATGATAAGTTCAATTTAGTGGATCATAATTAAACCTAAGTGCATTATTATTTAAATGAGAATTTAATTTAGAGCATGCATCACATTGATAAATTATTTGAACTCGTGAATTATCATTCTTATATTTTTGGAGACACTCCAATTATATTCATATACTAATACATTTATATATATATATATGTTTTTACATAAATAAATTGAAAATATCAATTTTGGATTTGAATCTAAGAAAAAAAGAAATCAAAAAAGAGAATCTCAAATCTCTATTTTTGAAAACCTTTAATTAGTTCTTTTTAATTACTTCTTTTTATCATCCCTCTCCCATTCTCTTCCTTCAATTTCTCTCAATCCATCATCACACACATATTCCCCCTCAAAGTTCTCTCTCCCGCTCATTTAATTTCTGTCTCTCACTCTCTCTCAATCTCCGTCAGCATACAGCTCCACAAATCTCTCTTCCCCTCACCTTTTCTCTCTCACGCAGGTACCTCCACCGTACTCTTCTCCCTTCCCTGTAAATTTCTCTCATTTTTCTCTCAATCATTCTCTCTCTTCCCTCTACGTATAAGGGAGACACCCCCCCGCTTCCGCTCTCTCTCCCTCATTTTCTTTCTCTCTCTCTCTTTCACCTTCCCCACAGCAACACCATCCGCCTTCGGGCTACTATACCACGCACCCACAGCTGCATCTTTGACCTCCGCCTCCTCGCCGAAACTGCACCACTGTGTGTTTCCTCTCCTTCCACAACCGCGAGCCTCGGCGCACAGCACCCAATGACGACCACAACCTACGTACGATGTGCGATCACCTTCCTTCTCGTCTCTCTCACGCAGCTTCTGCAAGAACGCACCACACCCACGCCTCCAACCTTCCTCCTTCACGCGACATCCAAGCGCAACCTCCACCCAGCCTTGCACCGCTTGAAGCTGCCATTGTTCTCCTCACCACTGGTTGCGAACTTGCACACAGCAGCACCACGACCTCCCTACGACAGCAGCAGCGTCCTCCCACCATCAACGACCCCTCGATCGCGCACGCCCTCGTGACAGCTACCTCCACCATGTTCCGACCTCAACTTCCTTCATGTCCTCATCGACCGTGTTGCATCACCACGCTCTCACCTCGTGCGACGACCACTCAACCTCAATAGGACAACAGCACCTCAACCACGAGCACCTCCTTCCTCACCGCGACAGCCCGCCACCGTGTTTCGTCTACCTTCAACCGGGAGCTTCTATCTCGATGTTGACTTCTCTGCTAACCACGTGCCATCACCGCGTCATCTACGTCCACATCATCATAGCAACTGCACCACATCACCACTGTGTCTCATCCTCAACACTCCTATCACCGCGGTCGATGGTGACAATATCGACATCCGCAACTGCATGACTATTCATCGACTACATTCACCCTCGACGTACCCATACCGCATCCACAATCGCATATTCTTACCATTACTTACTGCGTTGCTTTTATTTTCCTTTAGTTAATTTCTTTTCTCTTATTATTGCAATCACTGTTTATCACTTTTATTCTTATATACAGAACCTATTTGTACGTAATTGCCTTCCTGTGGAGATAACATTATCTTATGTGGTTCATATTGATTGATTTTTATCTAGAAGAATGAAATGGATATTTGAGTTGGTTATATATTCGATGCGTTCTTATTTAACTGTATTTTTTATTCAAGCGTGTTTCCACCACGATTTATATTACATAACGACACTTAGTTTCATCGACTATCATATTTGAAGTGAAACACTGTAATCATTGTATTTCTACCTTAGCGTTTGTTTTTAATGTGTATAGGATTCTTACCATTGGAATGGGGCTCATGAATCCTTGAAAGTGTCCCTTCCAAGTTCATTGGCGCATATTTAATTTATTATCCAAAGTAATATCATCCTAGGCTATATGTTTCTATAATCATTAGGCAACTCATGTTGGACCTAACCAACCTTATTAGTCGCCTAAGTTTGTAATTATTCATCTTAGTTTCTTAGTATGATTTGGGTATCTGTTCACCAAATATAGATGATCAAAATGTCACCTTCAACTCCCAACCTCCTCCTAAGTTTAGAACATAAACTACTTAGTCATCTAAACCTGAAGCAGAGTCAACTTTAAGGAAGAACTAAAGGAAGTAGTGTGTCATAGAAGTATAGGAGACCATTTAAAACTTTTCAAAATCACAAAAAACATGATCCCAAGGCTGATTGAATTAGATTGAAAAAACAAGCAAGGACAATTTCCAATCACACGAGTTACAAACTTTACCTCCATGATTAGCCATCACTAGAATATGGCAGTATGACTATGCAAAGTCCCCAACACTTGGCCCAATCCCCTTGGCCACATTGATGAGTATTTCATCAAAGTCACACAAGGAAGACTTTTTTTGTATGCAGTGAACCCTTCTTTGCTAAGAAGCAACACCAAAGAGGAGGAAAGGGGGCATGCCCTCTTGCTTTCCCTCCAATGGGGATGGTAAAGGGTGGAGAGTCTCTCTCTAATTGATTCTCAATTAGTCCCTCAATTAATGGAACACCTCTCATTTTACGGTGAAATAAAACCTTAGGGTTAGAGAATCCTATTTCATTGAAATTCATTAACACCCCTCTTTACACCTCTTTCTAATTAAAGAGGATTCAGACACTTTAATAATTACCAAAATGCCCATAGTACTTCAGTAAGCATATATCAACATATTTCAATTATTTGAAAAAGATAACTAGTTTCCTTCCCATTCTGCATTGCTAGTTGCTATATTGTACCGTAGGGAGATCTTATATGCAATCTAAAGTTCTTATATAATTAGGATCACCCTGGATTAAGGGCTTAGATCATTTGATTGATTTAATTGATTCTAATAATTATTTTACTCCATAATTTTCCAATAATGAGTAAGGTGCTTATCACATAACCCCAATAAAAGTGTGACAACTATGAATTGTTAAGGTGGTAGCCAACCCCTTAGATATATTGTATATCCCATATGTCTTACACACATAAAAACACATATAACAATTCAAGGTTTAGGATCTTATTCCATTGTCATCCCTTCTAGAACTAGTCTATGTAGATTACTATTAGGCTTTGGATGAAAGAAATACTGAATAGCTTCTTCAAGTTCATCCAATTCCTTCCTTCCTATTTTAATCCAACTATTGAAACGACCATTGGTGGAATTGGACCTCCAAAGCCATAGTGATAAAGCTCAAACTCCACACCAACTATTGAAGTTATGTGAAGCCCATCTTGAGAAGGCATCTATGTCTTGTATTGGATTATGCATACTAGTTTCCCAACATATTGGCCTCACACTCTATGAAACCTCAGCCATTAGGTTGCCAGACCTACATAGCCTAAACACTAGCATAGACTCTTGTTTTAGGTATAAGGACACATTCCTCTTTCTTTACGGATTGTGATCAAAGGAGGGTTTCCATAATCTCATTTCCACTTATCAACTCCTTGATCATGCTCACATGACAATTTTGGAGTCAACATTTCTCTATGGAACTTCTTCCATCAGGAATTAAGTTAGGTGTTAATCATACATGAAATTGGAAAATTAACATCTCTTCCGAGACTAGAAACTATAATCAAGACAATGAGTAAATGATTGTGATCATATTCAAATCAATGTTTTATGTCCACCATCTAGAACCATTCCAGATATTTGATCCACTATCTTCACTTGTTTGATCAGGCCTTTGTATGAGTAACCCTAAAAGCACGAGAGAGACCAATAATAAATATTCATACTCAAAATTCATTTATCTAAATAAATATAAAGGATATACCTAATTAATGTGTTAATTACATAATCAAGTAGCTTGCCAAGGGCACATAACTCCAACGATCTCTCACTTTCCCTCAAAGCCACGTTGCCATTATTCTAAACCCATACAACCCAAATGGTAGTCAAAGACACTCTAAGTAAGTGTCTTAGTGAGCGGATCAACCTAGTTATTAGCCAATATGATCTTGGAAATAGCTACATCTCCATGTCCTGCTTTCTCTCAGATGATATGGAATCTCATCTCCATGCGATTGCTATTTTGGCAAGAGCATGGCTCCTTAGCTTAATAAATGGCCCCATTATTGTCACAATACAAGAGAATGGGTACCTCAATAAAGGAAACTATGTCAAGCCCCATCATGAACTTGTGTATTCATACAACCTCTTCAGCTATTCCATAAGCTATATACTCAACTTTAGTGGTTGACTTTGCTATGTCATCCTATTTTTTGCTCCTTTAACAAATAGCATAGTTAGCCAATGTGAAGATGAAACCAAATGTAGGCTTTTTATCTGTTGTAGTTTTGTGCCCTTGGAGAACTATCTGAATAATGTAATGAATTATGTTAGTTTGATCATGACGTCTAAATAAAGAATTAATTTATTTTTGGTACATAAATTGGATCCCTTAGTACAAATAAGATAATGTACTTGACTAAATCGAATAAACTCGATGTGCATTGACTCGGAAGTCTAAACAATTTAGAGTATTCGATAACACATCAATAAATCATTAGAAAAAGGATTCGATCATTTGTTTCCAGTCTAAGTTAAGATCTAAACCATCAAAACAGGAGACACATGATCTTTTGAAGGGATCACACAAATCTGTAAGCACATTTGTTTTGATGCACCAAAATTATGCTTATTGCTAAACTAACATTTCAGGATTATCTCGGATTAAAGCGTCTTTCAAGCCAAGTGCAGATAGTTGTTGATGTGTGTTTTTATATCTTTATTTGAGTATAGGACATTATTGTAAGGAACCTCAAATAAAACTTAAAAATGGATTTTCGTGTATTTTTTCAAAACCAAGCTTTTAGGGATATTGATCGACCAAATTAGTTATTTGATCGACCAACCAACTTCATTAACCAATCAAATCAGCCCATTTTAGGAAGTTGATAAATATCCTTTTGATTGACCACCCAAGTAAATTGATCGATCAATTAGTGATCAACCAACCACCTTAATTGATCGACCAAATTGCCTTTTGATCGACCAATTAACCTTAATTGATTGACTAATTTAACTTCCTATTTAAGAAAAACTTTTAGCATAAATAGAGGTCGTACGCAGCCCATCTACACACAACTTCCAAGAGAAATACCTTTCAAAAAGTAGAGCTTCTCGTGCTCATTCCAAAGGTCTCCACACCCCGTTCATTCTTCATATTCTTCAAAAACACGATGCCTCTAACTTCTGCGAAAAATTCGGTTTAATCTTTTATTGAGGTTCCATAGAAGTTATTTATGTTATTATATCTTGTTGCTTTGATTTACGGATCCCAAGATTATTGGGAAGATCCGTGGTTATTGTTTTTGCTTCTCTTTAGGATAAAAAGAGAAGTCAGAGGTTGTGCCACCCTCGTTCGAGTGGTACGGTTAGTGGATTGACTAGCTTAGATTTGTCGAAAAAATTCTAAGTTGGGAGGCTTAGGTAGTGGTTTTCACCTGGTTTGGTTTCCACTATAAATCAAGTGTACTCTGTACTTGAATCTCTTGTGATTTATTTTTTATTTGTGTATATATTTTTTAAGGCCATACTATTCACCCCTCCCTCTAGTATACATTGCGATCTGCAGAATATCCTCCAACTCCCATTTGGTATCAGAGCCTACGTTGTCCAAGAGATGTCAAAGTCGAATGTTAACACGCATGCTAAGGGTCGATCGGCAGTTCGACCTCCTCTATTTGATGGAACAAACTTCAGCTATTGGAATACCATAATGCAGATCTTCCTGAAGTTAATGGACTACGAGGTATGGGATGTCATCGCCTCGAAATACACAAGCCCAGAGATCAAGGACGGTGTTGCAATCACTCCAGACCAAAAGAAGATGTCTACACACAACACGAAAGCCATGAACGCCATCTTCTGTGGTCTCTCCAGAGTGGAATTTAACAAAGTCTCTACATGTAAAACCGCACACGAGATATGGAGCATTCTCAAAGTTACCCACGAGGGAACTCCAAAGGTAAAAGAAACAAGGATTAATCTACTAACCCAGAACTACGAGCTTTTCAGGATGAAGAAAGGGGAGTCGATAAAGGAGATGTTCATAAGATTCATGGACATCATAAACTCTTTGCGGAATCTTAATCATGACATCAAGAATGAAGCTCTTGTCAGAGAAATCCTTTGCTCACTCACCAGCGACTGGGAAACCAAGACTACCGCCCAAGAGTCAAAAGATTTGTCCACCATGAAACTGGATGATCTTATTGGAAGTCTAATGGCATATAAGGTTCAACTCCAACACATGAGGGATCAAGAAGGAGAAGGATCCAAGAAGAAGACTATAGCTCTTGAAGCTATCTAGGAATCCGAAGAAACTTCAGGTGGAGAAGAAGAGGAAGACATAACCCTCTCCAGAAAATTCAGGAAGTTCCTCAAAGATAAGAAGAGCTGGAGGAAGAGGAAAGAAGAAATCAAGAACGATGCAATCACCTGTTACAACTACAAGAGAAAGGGACACACCAAGAAGGACCGTCCGCTCCTCAGAAAGGAGTCAGACAAGAAGAAGAAGCCCTTCAGAAAAGACGGAAAGAAGAAAGTTTTCACGACAACTTGGGATGAGTCAGACTCAAGTTCAAAGGAAGAAGAAACCTCAGGAGAAGAATCTCTTCTTAGTCTTATGGCTCTAGAAGATGAGGTAACCTTCTTTTCACAAGATGAACTATTAGAAGCATTCTTTGAGATGCATGACATAGCTAAATCACTAAAACTAGAAAATAAAAATCTAGTAAGAACATTAGGGGAAAAAAGGCACAGAAAGATTTGTTTTCTCAACAAAATAAAGAGTTATCTGAAGAAATCATCTCATTAAAATCACACGTAGATAATCTAAAGATGGATATAGATAAATTAAAGGAAAATTCTACGATTCTCTTGAATGATCTGGCTAAGTTTACTAAGGGAAGGAGAAACTTGCATAAACTATTAGGAACACAAACCCAAAGCACTACAAAATTTGCGTTAGGCTATATACCCAAAAATGATCATAAAGCATCTAGTTCTAGGAAAAATAAAAAGAAGGGTAGCTTGCCTAAATAAGCAGCATCTAACCACCATTGACCCAAACAAAAATGGGTACAAAAAAGTATATTGCGATCTTATTTTGTAGGTTCTATAGATTATAAGAAGTGGACTTTCCAACAAACAAATTGAACATTGAAGCCACTCTATCAAACGAAGCCTTACAAACACAAACCAATGACAGGAAAAAGAAGAAAGAAGACGAATAATGGACAACGACTGTTCTAAGCACATGACCGGCAAGGAAGACCTATTCCTGCAGCACAACCGTCAGGAAGGTGGTACAGTCACATTTGTGAACAATCACAAGGGTCGTATTATTGGTACTGGCTCATTAGTAACTCTTCCACCTCTTTTGATAATGTACACTTAGTTAGTGGATTAAAACATAACCTTTTAAATGTTAGTCAAATATGTGATAAAGGATACAAAATCACTTTCACTTCAAATGGTTTTAAAATACGAGATAAAAAATCAAAACAAACACTTCTCAAAGGAAATCGGCATAAAGATATCTATACTGTTAACTTCAACAAATGCGACAATCTTAAATGTCTTGTCGTATCTGATGAAGAAGCAACACTTTGGCACAGACGACTAAGTCATGTTTACATGAGAAACATTAACAAACTAATGAAACATGAACTTGTCAAAGGTCTGCCATATATCAACTTCAAGAAAAGCAAAGTCTACGATTTTTGTCAAGTTAGTAAACAAACTAAAAATCCCTTCAAACCAAAAAAGATGGTTAGCACTTCACACCCTTTTGAGCTACTTTATTTAGACTTGTTCGGACCAACCAAAAGCCTAAGCGGGTGCAGATATTGTCTAGTCAAAATTAACAACTTTTCTATATTTACTTGGATATCTTTCTTAAAAAGTAAAGACTTAACCTTTGATGCTTTTAGCAAATTAATTAGAAAACTACAAAATGAAAAAGCGTATAAAGTAATTAGGATTAGGAGTGATCATAACGGAGAATTTGAGAATGAATCCTTTACCAATTTCTGAGATCAATATGGGATAAAACATGAATTTGCATTCCTTAGAGCCGCACCTCAGAATGGTGTAGTAGAAAAGAAAAATAGAACCCTGCAAGAGTGTGCCCACACAATGCTGTGCGAGTCAAAATTACCTCGATATTTTTGGGCAGAGGCTGTAAACACTACTTGTTATATCCAAAATAGATAACTGATTAGACCTATCTTAAATAAAACACCTTTTGATCTCTATCATGGAAGGACACCTAGAATTTCCTATTTCAAGATATTTGGTCGTCGATGTTTTATACTCGATACTAAGGACAATCTTGATAAGTTTGATGCCAAAAGTTCAAAAGGAATATTCCTAGTTTACTCAACCAGAAGTAAAGCCAATAGAATTTTTAACAAGAAGAATTCAGTTGTTGAGGAAATTATGCTTGTATCATTTGATGAAACCTTAGCTCAACCTAAAGTAATCAATGATGAGGATGAACTAGTAGATGACCCATCAAACATTCTAGAAGAAAATGTTTCTGATGAACTTCCTAGAGATATTTCCTATGTAAAAGATCATCCAAAAGAATTGGTGATAGTTGAATTGTCTAAAGGAGTTCAAACTAGATCTTCCTTTAATAATTTAGCTTTCACTGCATTTGTTTCACAATTAGATACCAAAAATATCAAGGAAGGCTTTTCTGATAGTCAATGGATCATTGCAATGGAAGATGAATTAAATCAATTTAAAAGAAATAATGTATGAGAACTTGTTTCAAAGCCTGACTCTCAAACCATTATAGGGACTAAGTGGGTCTTTAGGAACAAACTTAATGAATCGGGCGAAGCAGTTAGAAATAAAGCTAGACTTGTGGCCCAAAGGTATAATCAAGAAAAAGGAATTGATTTTGATGAAACATATGCTCCCGTAGCTCCCCTGGAATCCATTAGGATGCTGTTAGCCTTTACAGCTTCTACCCAATTGAAAACTGATGACACAGGTAAATTAGTAGATCAAAAACTATATAGAAGTATGATATGATCCTTATTATATTTAACTGCAAGTAGACCTGATATATTATTTTGCACTTGTTTGTGTGCTTGCTTTCAAGTAAACCCTAGAGAAATACATCTAAATGTTGTTAAAAGAATACTTAGGTATCTAAACAACACACAAGGCTTAGGACTTTTCTATTCGAAGTCAGATACATTGGAATTATATTCCTTTTATGATGTTGACTATGCAGGTAGTTTCACAGGCCGAAAGAGTACTAGTAGAACATGTCAATTTCTCGAAAATTCCCTAATATTTCTAGAAAACAAAATACATTTCACTCTCCACAACAGAAGCAAAATACATAGCTGCATCTCTAGCTTATTGACAACTATTGTGGATGAACCAAACCTTACAAGATTTTGGCCTATCCTACAAGATCAATAAAATACTATGTGACAACAGTAGTGCAATCAACTTATCTAAGAATTCAGTACAACATTCTAGGATTAAAATTATTGATGTGAGACATCATTTTCTTAAAGACTATTTTAAAAGGAGAAGTTAACATAGAATTTGTTAATATAGAAAACCAATTAGCTAATATATTCACAAAACCTTTGCCAAAAGAAAGATTTAACCAAATTTGTCATTCATTAGGATTATCAAGATTAAAATAACTCAATTAACGTACTTGTTTGGTCTTTTTTTTTTTTTATGTTGATCGATCAAAATGGATCTAGGCAACCGACACCCTGGTCGTTAGCTCAGTGCCGCCTTTGTCTTGGTTAGCCTGCATCTTCTGAAAGATTTGATTCGCTGGACCTTGAGTTGGACACTGATCTTCAGAGCATGATAGATGCCTTTATGGCATCATTAGATGATTAGATTGTCGTTACTTAATTCTTGTTGTTGGCATGTATAACTTCATTTTTCTCAGAACAATTATATTTTATATGCACTGCTTTTATGGCAACATTCTCAAAAATGGATTTTCGCGTATCATTTCAAAACCAAGTTTTTAGGGATATTGATCGACCAAAATACTTTGATCGACCAACCAACTTCATTAATCGATCAAATTAGCCTATTTTAGGAAGTTGATAAATATCCTTTTGATCAACCAACCAAGTAAATTGACCGAACAATTAGTGATCGACCAACCACCTTAATTGATCGACCAAATTGCCTTTTGATCGACTAATTAACTTAATTGATCGACCAATTTAACTTCATATTCAGGTAAAACTTTTAGTATAAATAGAGGTCGTACGCAACCCATCTATACACAACTTTCAAGAGAAATACCTTTTAAAAAGTAGAGCTTCTCGTGCTTATTCCAAAGGCCTCTACGCCCTGTTCTTCACATTCTTCAAAAGCACAACACCTCAAACCTCTGCGAAAAATTCAGTTTGATCTTTTATTGAGGTTCCATAGAAGTTATTTTTGTTATTCTATCTTATTGCTTTGATTTACGGATCCTAAGATTGTTGGGAAGATCCGTGGTTGTTTTTACTTCTCTTCAAGATAAAAAGAGAAGTGGTTGTAAGAGGTTGTGCCACCCTCATTTAAGTGGTACGGTTAGTCGATTAATTAACTTGGACTAGTTGGAAAAATCTTAAGCTGAGAGGCTTAGGTAGTGGTTTTCACTCGATTTGGATTTCCTCTATAAATCAGGTGTACTCTGTACTTGAATCTCTTGTTATTTATTTTTGATCTGTGCATATATTTTTTAAGGCGATACTATTCACCCCTGTTATGACTCGATCTCAGCTCCCTATTGGACCCGAGATCGGCTCCCCTCGACTAATCCCAAGACCTAGTCGTCCAACAAGAAATAACAAAAAGTAAAAAATATACTACAACTACACATGCAATGTAACTAAGTAGAAATAAATAAGAGACAGTAATGGAAATCACAACGAAAAGACTCAAATATATTACATGCCACAAGCGGAAGAGCATTATAACATACATAACCATTACAACTACAACAAAGGAAAATATAACAAGAACATAGCAGGAATAGCAAATACATGCTAAAAGTACTCACTACTACAAAAGAGCTCCGAAATGGAAAAGTAACAATTAAGGCTAGGCTCGGCTGGGCCCAGCACCCTCTGTAGCTGGTGGCGCTGGATGCTCAACTCCCTGACCTGAACATGGTTATATAATCCGAAGTCAGCTAACGCTAAGTAGAGTGGTGGTTAAGCTATTTACATGCAATTTAACAAAAAGAAACAAGCAAATAACTAATTATTCATTTCCATTTATCTCAACTAGGTGTTTTTGTTTTCGTTATCTAATAAGAATCCACAACATTTCTTAATCCTCTTGTTCCCTAAGGGAATGATCTTGATTGCAGTTTATTCCGTGATGTAGGATGTGCACGTGGCACTTTCTTGGCCGGGAGAGCCCCCGTGGTAGTCCTACACTCGATCTACCACCCTGAGGTCACGGTCGCGACGTAGCGGTGACTACAGCACGCACGATAAGCACACGGGTAGCTACCTTGCACTGACACGCGGTCAGTCATTTTCGCTAGCGGGTACGCCAAACGTACAGTACATAACAAAACAGGGGTCTCGCCCCTCAACAATCTGCGTACCCTCGCCCAACTATTTTTAGCAAGAGTTGGTGTAGGGTGGCCAGTCCTAACCCCAGGTCCCATGGGGCGGCTAGCTCCCCCCCGACACTAAAGTAACTAGAGTTGGTGTAGGGGGCCATTCCTAACCTCGGGTCTCAACCCAAGGGCGGCTAGCTCCCCCTACACTAAAGTGACGGTAGCTCTCTCCGGTATCACGTACACGAGGGCTAGCTCACTTTCCATGCAAAAAGGGAAATTGCTCCCTTCGGTACCGTGTACTCGAGGGCCAGCTCACTTTCCATGCAAAAAGGGACAATTGCTCCCTTCGGTACCGTGTACTCGAGGGCCAGCTCACTTCCCTCCTACATATGATATTCGTTCCATACATGCGAGTTCCTGTCTAGCTCCCTGTAGGGTTCGTACATAGACTTTCTTATTTCCACATCCGATTCATTAAATGCATAACAAGAAGCTCACGATTTCACAATCGATTATTCAGTACATCGCAGATATTTTCATTCATGTCAAGGTTCATTAAATGTGGTACAAGTAGCTCATGGTTTACTACTTTCAATAAGCATCACAGTAATTTAATCATTCAATATATGCGCATTCATCTCTTTCATCCCTAGTGTTCATTTCAAAACCTACGATTCAATTAAATATTTCTAAAGTAGCATGCATTCATCTCTTTCATCCCTAGCGTTCATCTCACAACATAGGGTTCAATTGAATATTTCTAAAGCATGTAATTTAATTATTAATTCGTGGATTAGAGAGATAACCACTCTACTGGGATACACGGGTGGAATGTGGGCTTGAATCACAGATCCCGTCCTCTCCTCGGGGCCTGTATGCTATATTAGTTGGAGACCTATATAGTTGACTAAATACATCAAACGAGTTCAAAATAGTATACGAGTGACACTAACACGTAAAGAAACTCGAATGGAAACCAACGATACTTCGTTTGCGCAAAACCGACTTCGTTTGAACCTTAAACGGGCCAAAAACGTGCATACTGACTAAATCAGATGTCTGGGACTAGACCCAGACATCTTAAATGATCTCAGAATTTTACCTTGCTTTCTTGCAGCTTCCTCAGATGTCCAAACCCCTCCGCAACCGTCTGAGGGAGATCCCAGACGTCAGACACTCCCTTTGGTCGTCTAGGAGTGCAGTCAGACGTCTGTCACTGTCTCCAGACGTCCTAAAGCAACTCGAAGGGCATGCCACACAGCTTTCTCATGTCCTATACCTGCGCATGGGCGTGGGTTTAAAAACCACGACACGTAAAAACATAAGTACGTGCATGCAGGCGCATACAAAGGACATACCTCGGCACTCTGTGTGCCCTCAAATGTCAGGACGTCCTGAGGCTCCTCCAAATGTCTAGATGGAGTCCCAGATGTCTGATACTGAGGAAAAGTGGTTCTACAGTATGCCCTGCTGATAAGTCCATTTTCGTGGACCATTATTTGGCCTAAGTACTTTTTAAGTAGTTGTTCTTAGTTAATATTTGGTTAGGAAAAAAGTGGGAATTCAACGTAGTCTGCGTATCATATGCACCAATTTTTTGTTTAATAACATATGATATGTTATGATAATCATTTGGTGGATGCAGGCTAAGCACATGACACCTGAAGGCATCAGGCAAATAGCCAAAATCACTCTACAAGACGTCTGAAGTTTAATTTGGACGTCTGAGAATCTCCATCAAGAACCACTGCTATGTACACATTTTAAGACGTCCGGAACATCAATCGGACATCTGATAAAGAGCGGCCGTCCCTTTTCTATCATTCCAACCACTCGCATTCTTTACAGGTGGTTGGAGAAGCGTTCGGCGGAAGCAACAAACTACAAGTGTTCTGATAAGAAGAAGAGCGGCTGGAGGAGGAGATCTCATAACCCTTCCCCTTGGCGTGGATCTCCTCCATTGCCTGCACCGTGCACTAGACCTACACCATGAACTCTAGTGTGCACCGTGGCTAGAGCGTACTCCTCCTTTCAACGCCGCATCTATCCTGGTGGTTCTTGGTGATAGCGAGGACCCATCACCCTTGGCTACACCACTTGACCATCACCATCTTCCTCTCTATTTCCCTTCTTCTTCTTCCCTCTTTCAACACCACTGACCACTATTCATCTTCTTCCTCCAGCGCACCCAACATTCATCCACGCATCACCGTCGTTGCCACACCACGCCAACGCCAGCGCGCCACAGCCTTGCGTGCACCGCGCGCCCTCCATGAAAGCACGTAGCCGCAACAACACTTGCACACGATCTCCACGCTCACGCACAGTCGTAGCAGTGCGTGCACCCTCACACCACAGACTCGCGTGCGTGCAGCACCTCCTTGCACGCAGCGACCCAACATGCAGGCCTCCACTCCTTCGCGCAGCCATCAACACAAGCCTCGATTCTCCTCGCCAACCATGCTAACAGCCACCCCTCGATGCTACGAACACAACCAAGTCCTCAGCCGCGTCAACCGCGGTCCACGATCACGCGCGCATAGGTCGCTGCCAGCATTCTCCTCCGCTTCCGGTTGCCGTCGCCGGCCACCTCCAGCCGTGCTTCCTAGGCCATCGCGAAGGTCATCCTCCGACGCACCTCTGCCAGCAGTTGTGACGCCAGCCACCGCCTCTCCTCCGCATGCGATTAAGGGATTCGTTTCCCTTGTTTTGCTACAGTAACTACAAAATTAAAATTTACAACATATGCCATTGCAGGATACACTATTCATTTATTTTCCTAATTTAATATATTGCATCATATTGCATGGACATCCCTCTTTTTTATTAAAATTATGCATAGTTGAGTTCTTCAAAATTATGACTTAAAGGTTAAAACGAACAAACTCTATGTTGTTTGAGATTCAGATTCATGGTGCTTACCAGTATCAAGATAACGATTCATGTATTCACATGGTATTATATTATGGTCATTTTGCATGTGAACACTTATATTCTTGATTAATTACATAAAATGATGACTTATGTTGAAAAAGAATAGCATGAATTAGCATGCGCACCTGTTGAGTTTCCCGAATAAACGAGACACCATTCAGTAGTTTAATAGGCTAATTCCTCCTTGTGGAGACCGCCTAACTATTTTCATGATTAAATTTTGAGTAATTAAATGTTTTGAAAAATGATTTTCTACCACGCGACATACTACAACGACATGTCATTTTATGTTATAAATTTTATCGAAAATGAAGATCACTCTTTCAAATGGCGCCATTGTAGTGGAGGAAACATGCCTATTAATTTTTTCAGGAAATTTATATTATTTGTATGCTATTTTGAAAGCTTTTCTGAATTATTGACATTGGTTCTATTTGTGTGCACGAATTGAATGACGAACACGACGGGCGCACATGACAGAGATGATATTTTTGGTAGACCTTCACGCCACCTGGAGGCCCGCAACGAGTGCTTGTGGGCCTTGATACCACGCACATGAAGGCATACAGAGGAGCCTTTCCTGATTTAGTCATTAGATCTTAGTTTAGATTTAGGCTAAATAGACATTAGACATTTAATTTCTGATTTCTGGACTCTTGTTGGGCATTTTTGGGAACCTGCTCCCAGCGCTTTTTATTTCTTATCGCTCTTGTATGTAAGAGCGTATTTTTGAGAGTGTGTTCCCATTTTATTTAGATAATGGGTTTATTTGAATTATTTGAACTGCATATTAGTTAGTTAGTTAGTTAGGTTCGATTTGTTTGCTAATTATTAAAAAAAATATAAATTAAAAAAATATAAATAAATAAATTTCGAACTGCCTGCTAGAAGCTATATATCAATAGGGCAATCATCTATGATTAAATGAGTAGCATCTAGTTTATATTTCTGCATCGGATACATCCTTGCACAAAAAAAGCTGGAGTAAGGTACGTCTTCTCTTATGCATCAATTACCTGTCATGCATCTGCATTGGACTTAAATCTAAGACCACTAAAGTCTTTGAATCGAATTAATTCAGTGGTCACTTTAAAAATTGGGACTGCTAAGAGGTTGGACCTTAAAATCTATAACTTGAAATTGTGTGCAAAAGGATCTTGTTTGCGAGATTTCAAAATTCAAAATGCAAAAGTGTATTACACACCTGAGACACTGTGCACATCACACATAAGGTCACTAGATAAATTTCTACCTCTCCTCTTTTGCATCACAAGGGAAGTTAGTCGGCCTATCCACTAAGTTACTTTGGTTCCTCGTATGTGGGCTCAATTTGAGACTTCCATCCCTTGTGAGTAAGTTGTAGGCACCAACGAAGGTCAGCCTAGAAATGTAATTCCTGCAAAACTTGTTTGGCCACCAACTGAACACTTAATTTTAAGACCTAGAATCTACTAAAAATAGATCCCACTGTATTTACGTTTGTTTTGACAGTGGTAGAACTCTCTAGGAAGTTTCTGCTTTTGTTCTGATTTCTTCTAAATCCTAAGAGAGTTAAACCTGTTTGGCTTAAAGAAATGGATCACCCTTACTCCTATCATTCAGATTATCAGAGTCAATACTTCCCATCTTTTAACCAGGATCCCGTGCCCCGAGCCTATCCATCCTTTGATGGGTACAATGACAATTCATGGGATCAATCATATTCCTATCCTGGGAGTACTGACCTGATAACTCCCACTTTTCAGCAGAGCCTAGGAGTGGATTTTTCCAGGTTGCAAACACCTAACCCTCCCACCCTTCGTGATTTTCCTTATCGAGGTTAGACCAATACCCCTAGGCAACCAGAGCCTGAGATTGACTATCCTCCCCAATCTGATAGTAATAGTCTATCCTCTTTTATGATAGAGATGCAAAAACAACAAAAAGAATTGATGGGGTCTATGGGAGAGATGTTGAGAAATAGTCAACAATTGAACAAGGAAATTAGACAGCATAGCTACGCTCTTACTATTGATTCTGATCCCTACTCATACAACTGTGATCATGAAAATAATTTTGAGGAAATCAATGGCAATAGGGATCTTGTTTTGAGTAGCTATCACTTAGACACTCCCCATGAGACATGGCCACTAGAGAAGAACGATCCTAGTGATTATCCACCCGAGCTATATTGGAGTCAAAGGAAAGGGAAGATGGTACCTCTTGAGGACCTTGACCCTGATGATAGTATTTTCTTTATCCTTGATAACCCAGGTCAAGGTCATGTTGTTCATGCCACTTCCCCTATTAATCATGTGGTGGAACCTCATTCTACCCTTAGTGAGCCAAATCCTGACCCTCCACTTAGGGAACCAACACCTACCATTCAAGAGGATTTAAATGCATCCAATGAAGGTGACCCTAAGGGAATGGAGGATGAATTGGATCAATTTTGATCTCAGGGATATAAAGAGTCTATTTTAGAGGACGAGGATGACCCAATGAAGGAACCCTGACTGATAGTTTGGAGTGAATCACAGGGGGATTATGTGTTATTCAAGGACTTACCCCCTGAGGATATAAATAATCTGGTGAAATCTGGATTCTTCCTTTCTTTTGATTTTGAGAATCATCCTCCGCAAAATCAGGAATTGATATTGGAGGATGACAAACACAATAGTGAGAAGCCTAGGGGAGACTCTTGGGGACAATACACATCAATTGAGGATTTATGCCCCGAGAAGAACAGGGAATTAAGTGATATAGGCTTACTCCAAAACATCAAGACTGATCCTCCTTCAGAAATAATTAAGGATACTGATCCAATTCCTCTCTTTACTAGTGAATCGCATATACACCTTGACAAAAACTCAAGTGAACCAAAAGAATCCGTGGATGAAATTAATGAAAAAGATTCTGTTGCTTCGACCCTGCCATCAAAGGAATTTGATTTGGAGTCCACCATTGATTCACATATACTAAAAGGTGAAAATATGACTCCGATCATTAATGATAGGCAAGGTGACATGAATTTTTCTACAACTGTTAGGGAGAATAATACAGAATCTGAATTGTTGGACTTGATATAAACTAAATCCTCCTTGGAGTTAACCATTACCGCCTAGCACCACAAACAACCCTTACACTCCCTAACCGATCCTTGGCTCAGGTCTCTACTCATATACATTCTTTCTGGGGAGCATATCAGGCCAGTACATCCTCGGGTAGAATGGCGGGTTTGGATTGATGCTTGTACTTTTAGTCTCGCCATTCAAGGGTTTGAAATTATTATGTTTATATCTTTTAAAACCCTTCCTGCTTTGGAGGATCCTTGTTATCCTCCACTTATTCCATTTCGGGAGGTCCCTTCTCATGTTCCTTTTATTATTCCTAGACCTCCCCATGTAGCCTACGAGGTTCTCTACTTTCATTTCTTCTGGCGAGCATGTGGGATAATGTTGCATCATCAGCTCGCCAACATCCGTGGCTACCTGCTTTCTAGGTTCGCGCTGTTACATATATTTTTAGGGCCTAGCTCTTTCTGTTTGGAATTGGACTTACAGGTTCCCTATGAGTCTGGTTGCCGACAGAAAATGTAGCACTTATTGGGAGGCAACCCAGTGTTCAGAATAACGCCATCATCAAGTGATTTCCTTCCTTTCTCCCCTTGTTTTAATTTTACAATGAGGACATTGTAGGATTTAGGCATGGGGGGTGCATTTTGCATTTTTGGGCAGTATTCATGCATTTAGGTTAGGTACATCAAAAAAAAAATCCTCTCTTTTCTTGAGTTGAATTGGTTATCCCTAGTAGAAAATTTTTATCAAGGAAGTGTCATTAAAAATTTTCTTCTTAAATTGTTTCTTAAGTTTAGAATCCAGTACATTTACTTCACCTACACATAGACAGGGTAATGAATCTTTGAAGAAAACCAATAAGCATTTTTAGTCTATTGAACCCTTGGACAGTTAATAGGGAGTTAGGCATACTATCTTCTATTAGATCCACCTCATATTTGTGAGAAGAAAGTAGAGAGACTACTGGTGCGTTAAGTCTAGTGTAAGGTCTCTTAAGTTCTGGATAATTAGATGATGATACATCAGAGTTAAAGCATAGTTTTTGCTCTCTGTTCCTGGGTGTGTACATTGTGTAAATTCCTGAGAGTCATCAAATAAGGTAGATACACAGAGATGGAGTTCTAATAAAACTATGACTATGGTGGATGGTTACGATCGTCCTTCATAGAGTCCTCGACTGAAGGAGGGTAGTAATGTCAAAGGTTAGAAATACGATTGTCCTATCCATTCCTTCCTAGTGCCAAGAGTAAGCACTTCCACCAAATAAGCCACATAATATCCTCTTGACCGTCATCATTCCTAATAATGCCTCATAAATAAAAGAATGCATCATTTTGTGTTAGTAGTTGAAAGAAAAAAAAAAGAAGAGAAAGAGAGAGAAAAAAAGGAAATATTTATATTTAGAAAAAATATATTAAGAGAGAGAGAGAAAAAGAAAAAGAAAAGAGTCTGAGTTTGGAGTTTCATCTTCTTGTCATTTTTTCATTAAATGTCGATGTTTTTGAGGCAACAATAAAAACACCCATTGCAATTCGCCAAATATAACCCATACCTACTTTTTAGTATTTCTGATCGCCCGAATACTGACTGAGGTCCTTCAACTTAGTTGTAGGATTATTAGGACTTTAATTGAAGTGTGGATGCCATGTGAGGGCACCAAACAATGAGTGCATTTATAAAATCTGGTGAGATTTGTGATCTTAAAAGGAAAAGAAGGAAAAGAGTGAGCACAAAGGAACATCAAGAGAGTACAGTTGTTTAGCCTCTCTCTGGGTTGACTCATTTGATAGTTTGGAGAGTTAGAGTTTGCAGTACTAGACTACAGGTAGCACCAGATGAGTGTGAGCCACCAAATATAAATCCATTCAACTCATTATCTCCTACTTGAGCCAAAAAGCTGGGGTCAAATTACAGATTATTTTCTGCTTTATCCCTGAGGGAAATAGTTGCATATCCTAATAAAATGTTTACCAAGGGTTAAGTACAAACTTTAAATATAGGTTGGCTTTTCACTTGTATCAATTACCTAGGCTACTATCACTTCACATTTGTCTGGATCTTTAAATTTTGGAATAAAGAAAGAAGAAATATCTTGATTACTTCCATTATTTTTCACTTTTGCCAGGATTAGCAAAACTTAGGCATGGGGGCATTTGATAAGTCCACTTTCGTGGACCATTATTTGGCCAAAGTACTCTTTAATTAGTCGTTCTTAGTTGATATTTGATTAGGAATTAAGTGGGAATTCAATGTAGTCTGCATATCATCTTATGCACAAATTTTATGTTTAATAATATATGATATATTATGATAATCATTTGTTGGATGCAGGCTACGAACATGACACCTGAAGGCATCAAGCAGACAACCAAAATCACTCTATAAGACGTCTGAAGTTTAATTTGGATGTCTGAGAATCTCCATCGAGAACCACTACTATCTACACATTTTAAGACATCCGGAACATCAATCAGACGTCTGATAAAGAGCGGTCGTCCCTTTTCTATCATTCCAACCACTTGCACTCTTCGCAGGTGGTTAGAGAAGCGTTCGGTGGAAGCAACAAACTGCAGGTGTTCTGATAAGAAGAAGAGTGGCTAGAGGATGAGATCCGATAACCCTTCCCCCTGGCGGGGACCTCCTCCATCGCCTGCATTGTGCACCCGACTTACACCGTGAACTCCAGCGTGCACCGTGGCTAGAGCGTACTCCTCCTTTCAACGCCGCATCTATCCTAGTGGTTCTTGGCGACAGCGAGGACCCATCACCATTGGCTACACCACTTGACCATCACCATCTTCCTCTTCGTTTCCCTTCTTCTTCCCTCTTTCAACACCACCAACTACTATTCATCTTCCTCCTCCAGCGCACCTAGCATTCATCGACGCACCACCGCTGTTGCCACACTACGCCCATACCAGTGGGCCACAACCTCGCGCATGCCCTCCACGAAAGCACGCAGCGGCAGTAGCCCTTACACACGACCTCCACGCTTACGCATAGTCGCAGCAGCGCGTGCACGCTCACTCCACAGACTCACGCGTGCGCAGTGACCCAACACGCGGGCCTCCACTCCTCTGCGCAACCATCAACACAGGCCTCGATTTTCCTCGCCAACAGCCTCCCCTCGACACTGCGAACACGACCAAGTCCTCAGCCGTGTCAACCGTGGTCCACGATCATGCGCGCACAGGTCGCTGCCGACGTTCTCCTCTGCCTCTGGTCGCCGTCACCAACCACCTTCGGCTGTGCTTCCTATGCCATCGCGAAGGCCGTCCTCCGACGCACCTCCGCCAACAGCTGCGATGCCAGCCACTGCCTCTCCTCCACGTGCGAGCAGGGGATTCGTTTCCCTTATTTCACTGCAGTAACCGTCGAATTAAAATTTACAACATATGCCATTGCAGGATACACTATTCATTTATTTTCCTGATTTAATATATTGTAGCAAATTGCATGGACATCCCTCTTTTTGATTAAAATTATGCATAATTGAGTTCTTCAAAATTATGACTTAATGGTTAAAACGAACAAACTCTATGTTGTTTGAGATTCAGATTCACGGTGCTTACCAGCATCAAGATAACGATTCATGTATTTACATGGTATTATATTATGGTCATTTTGCATGTGAATACCTATATTCTTGATTAATTAAAGAAAAAGATGACTTATGTTGAAAAAGAATTGCATGAATTAGCATGCGCACTCGTTGAATTTCCTGAATAAACGAGACACCATTCAGTAGTTTAATTAGCTAATTCCTCCTTGTGGAGACGACCTAATTATTTTCGTGGTTAGATTTTAAGTAATTAAAAGTTTTGAGAAGCGATTTTCTACCATGCGATATACTACCATGATGCGTCATTTTACGTTACAAATTTTATCGAAAACGAAGATCGCTCTTTCATCTGCGAACCTTCTCCTTGCGCTCTTCTCCGCCTGCAGAGACCACAGCAACTCCTCTAGCGGCTGCAGGAGGTCGTAGAGCTCCTCTCCACGAGCTCCCTTGATCGCACCTCCGGTCGCACCTCCTCTCTTAAGCTCCTCGTGATCCTCGTTCTCCCTCACCCACACTCTCCCTCTCTTTCACGCTCTCGTTCTCCCTCTCTCCCGTGCTCCGCCCCTCTCCTTCCCGGCTCGCGGCTGCAAGCGGACGGGGGAGGAGAGGCTCGTCGGCAGCAAGGTGGTGGAGATGTGGAGGCGGAGGTGGTGGAGATGGAGAGGTGAAGGTGGAGGAGATGGAGATGGAGAGGGTGGTGGTGGTGTCTTTTTAAAGGGAGGAGGGTGTGTGCGTGGGTGTGTCATGTGGGTGTGTTGTGTAGGAAGAGAGAGAGAGTGAAATTGTGGAATCTCCCCTGCAAAACCTTTCTCTTCCCTGCAAGGCCCACACACCTAAACCGAGGGGGTTTAAAATTACGCTCACGCCCCTATCTTTCTGGAGAACTTCGAACTACCCTTGGGAAGGGTCATTTCAACCCCTCCCCTCTAGCATACATTGCGATCTGCAGGATATCTCCTACTCTCAAAATCTGCTTCATAGGTGTATGCAGTAGATTGGAGGAATGAGCTTTCTTTGAGTATATTGGGATAAGTCAATTCCACATGTGATCATAGAGTCCTGATCAAGCTTAAGCATGAAAGAGAATAAGACAATCCTTTTAGAAAAGAGTTAATCTTTGTTCTCATCCTAATGATACATAGAGATATTTTAAAAATATATAACCTATGATAGGGATGATAGTTCTCTAATAGGATTGGCCCTTGAGGATATATTTACCTTCGGTGTGAAGGATCTATAGGAATTGGGAATATTTAAGGGATGTGCAATGCTATAAATCATAAATCCTAAGCGCTTCATTATTGGTGTGATGAAATCAATAATAATTTTTATGATTTCCTAGTTAATTAAGTATTATTTGCATTCAATAGTATTGAATTTCGGCATAATTGGGCCAAAAGATTTTGGTCTTAATCCAAAAGGATTGGAAGGAAACTAAATGCAATTTGGGCATTAAAACCCAATTAGCTAAATAAATAAAAAGAGTTAATGTTGAAATATCCAAGTAGGAACAGATCCCAAACATGATCCAATGGTTCCCATTGTATTGGGATTGACTAATTCCCAATAAATATCTCTCGAAAGCATGATAAAGAACCTAACCAATTTTTTGTGCAACAAATGCCACTAAAAGTTCATAATAGAGAGAAGAGAAGAGTCTTCGTAAAACTTTGTCTCTCTCTTCTTTACTTGTTGGTCTTCTTCTCCATTAAGGAGAAGGCCATTGGGGCTATTGGTCTTCCATTGGAAGAGGAGGTCTTCCAACAACTATAGGAGGAGTCCTCCAATTCCCTCGTTGGTCTTCCATAGGAAGAGGAGATCTTCCAACAACTATTGGAGGAATCCTCCAAGTGTTGGTGGACATGAAAAGAAGGATTTTCTCTCTATGGTTGAGCATGAGAGGCTGCGCTTGGAGGAGGCAAGGATCGTCACTGGGAATCCATAAAGAGTTTGTGGCCACACAATTGAAATGGGTGTTCTCCACACCAAGGGATTCATGCACCTGTTGAGAAAAAGAGAGTCCTGCCACATTAGGACTTATTACAGGAGGCATAACACATGGTGTGTTGTACTATGTCACCCACAAGGTATAATTCCTATACTCATAAGGATCTCAAAATGGGAAGATACTAGATCTTCCCATCTTATTTTAGATAGGTTGTTCTTGATTCTTCTAGTTTTCCAAGCATCGAATCGGATTTGCATCAAAGTTTTAAATAACTGATTTTTCTTGCTTCCACGATGCCACGTTGAATCATTTGCCAACATTGTCATCCAGTTTTGATTGGAAATTTGAGTCAATGTATCCCAATATATTGAGATCACCATCACCAAAGACACGGTAGTATTCTTTGGTTCTTCGAAGACATTTGAATATTATTTAATTGTGGTCTAATGCTCTTGTCCAAGATTGGACGGGTAGCATCTTGCCATGTCAATTGCCTGGCAAATACCAGGTCTGGTGCACAGCATGGCATACAACAAGTTGCCAACGGCTAATGAGTTTGGGCATCTAGTCATGGCCTTCTTCTTCTCAATTGTTTAAGGCGACGTCTTCTTTGAAAGAGCCATGCCATGTCTATAAGTTACAAAAGCTTTCTTGGAGTTCTCCATCTTATGCTTCTCCAAGATCTTGTTGATGTACCCATATTGAGACAGTCTTAGTATCCTCTTATTTCGGTCCTTAAACACCTTCAATCATAGAATGTAAGATGCATTTCTCAAGTCTTTCATCTTAAAGGTCTAGGATAGCCAAATCTTCACACTAGTCAACATTCCTACATCATTTCCAATGAGTAGAATATCATCTGCTTACAACACTCAAAATGAAATTGCACTTCCATTGACACCCCTAATAAACAAGCTTCATAGGATTTTGAATGAGTCTTAATCTCTTTACAAGCTCATTAAATTTGATGTTCCAACTTTTGAAAGTGATCACTTTGTCATTCAACCACAATTTAAAAATTGATAAATCTAAACTACATAGAAGCGATGAATCGGGTTGAATTCATGAGGAAGCTATGAATGGTGAAATTAATCCCAATAAGATCACAAAATACTAATTTTAATATTCAAGAAATGATGCAAATGAGATTTTTTTGTTTTATGTGTGGTTATGCTAATGATTGGAAAATATAACCATGAAAAGTTGGATAAAATTTATGATTCTCAAAATAAGCTTTAATTAAATGATTTCTACCCTAAGCTTAATCTATCAAATATTTGTTTCCTAAGGTTATAGTTTAGCTTGGATTTGGTCTTAGGTTTAAGCTATCCTATGTGAAATAAATTATGGGCATAGATTAACTCAGATATCGACTAGTCTAATGGAAAATCAATTAACTAATATAAGTGCACATAAAATCATAAATAAAAATTCAATCTCTTAGGAAAAGAAACTATAGCTATTTCATTATCAAAATCGAACTAGAATAAAATATGTGAAACAAATCACAAGTTCGATTGCACAAAGATATGTTAAAAAGATACAAGAATGATTCCTCACAAAGATAGATTTGAGCCTTGATCCATGTGCAATTTGTGGACGATGACCTCTAGGATATATGAAGCCATGAGCACCGTATATAATCACTATCATGATGATCATGTCTTCCTCCCTTGATTTTGTAGCTACTCAAGGTTGTGGAAGTGGCATAGAGGTAAAGACATAGATGATGTGAAGATGCGAGAGGGATATATGTCAATGATGACATAGATGGAAAGGATGCGTTGTCGTAGTTGGCTGTGGTGTTGATGATGACGATGGCTCATCATGAACCCTAACTTGTACAATATAATCCAAATATTTGTGAAAAAGCTCCTACAAAACCCAAAGAGAGGCCTAACTCAGAGAATTCTGAGTTAAAGAATAAAACAAATCATCAGGGGTAAAACTGTAATTTTACCAATGCAGCTTGCGAACAAGGAAATTAAGGGTCCAAACACAGGTCAAACAAGCTTAACAATGAGGGAAGTGGGATGATCTGATCTGAAAAGGGTTATAGCAACTCTTAGGAATTAAATGACATTCTGTGACACTAAAAATAAATCCACTTCAATTCATGAGGTTCGAGACAGGATAAAAATCAACTAAACCCTCTAAAAATCATAGAAAAATATTTCCTAGTGTTTAGAACCTTCAATTTGATCTTTGGAACCTATTTTGACCTAAAATGAGAACCATGCCCAATTAATGACTTAATTTAGGTTTTTACACAAATTGACTAGTCAAATATGGTCCAACCTAGAATTAAACTTCACCATTAAAATCCTTAGGTTCAAATTGGTCTAGTATAAAAATTTGAGCCTAGGAAAAGACCTCCTTGACTGACTTTACAATTTGGTCCTCTTTATTTACTTTTTGACCCTTATCTTTTGAAATCCTTGCATTTAGGCCCTAACTTTTCATCATTCTTTGCACAATGGTCCTCCCTGCCACTTCTGCGCAGCGCCATGCCTCTGGCGACCTTGCGCGGAGGATGGCGTCGCGCAGGGCAGGTCTGCCGTCCTCTGGAACAGAAGCGGGGTTCCCTGCGACGTCCTCTGTCGCAGGGACCCGCCCACGACCTCTGCCGACCACCATACCTTCCGTGTGAACGTGTGGAAGATATGGGTGTCCCTTCCGGCCATACTCCGGTGAGGCTGACACGACGCCACCTCGCCCCTCTCTACGTGCCAAGCACTTTATAAGGAGCGGCAGACCTTGCCGACTCCTTCAAGCTTCCTTTGACGGAGAACTACCCCCCTCTTCATCCCTTTCTCCTCCGATCGGAGAGCCCGAAGCTTCCGGAGACCTCCTCCTCCTCCTTGTCACTCTGCTGCCCTACTTGCATCAGGGTCTGCCCTGCTCTGTCGTCCGTGCTAGGCTGTACCCGCTGGCGCCCTCCGTCTGCTTCCTCGTCGCTGAAACCCTCCTCCAAGGCATCTTCGTCTCTAGCTCCGGTAGGCACGAGTCGGCTGCTCCTCCCTCCCCCTTCGTCGAGAATTAGGTAATTAGCTTCCTCTCTCTTTCCCTTGTATTTCCCCCTTTTTAAATTGCCATTTCGACCACACAATTGCCACCGTCCAGACCCATCCTTTCCACCTCCGATCACCCTCTCCGGTGAGTCCATCGCACATCCACAGACCCCTTCCCACCTCGTCGACCACCGCAGAAGCTCCCTTACACTCCACTCCATCGATTCCCTCTCTCCATTCACTGCCAAGCGCCACCCAACGACCCCCCGAACAAACCCACCTTTCCGCCCAGAGTCTGACCTAGGTCAGCCTCTGCACGCACTCCCGCACCTCGCCGACCACTGCACGAGCTTCGCCACACTCCGGTGAAGCTTTCCACGTCTTCTGACTTAGTCGAGAGGCCGTCATTGTGATTTCAGGTTCGTGCCCTCTCGCCGCCATTATCGTCGAGCTGCAGCAACTTCACCTGCAGCTGCAGGCATCCTCCAGCCCAGGTGCACGTCCCAGGCTGTGCGTGTAGGAGTCGCGAAGGCACCTAGGCTTGCAGCTGGGTCGTAGGCCTTACGGGCTGCCTCAATTGGCCGCGGAGTGCTCGCCTGCGAGTGCAAGATTTGGAGGTGGGACTTTAGTCCCACCTCGTAAGTGCGTGGTTGAGCGCCCGCATTTAAATTGAAAAAGTGCATAGGGCTTACTACCTTCGAACACAGGGGTCAGGTCCCTCTCCCGCACGCAGCGCGCCATACGCTCGCTCGCCCTCGCCCACGCTCACGCCCCGCGGGTCTGGGCCGGATCCGACTACCTGAACCGTGCACTCCTCGCCCACAACCGCACACCGGTGGGCCTGGTCCCGAGCGCGATACCCGCACCTGATTACCCGGCTCTGGGAGAGCAGTCCTAAGAGAGAATTCTAAGAAAGAGAGAGACGCGGGGAAGGGGTAGAGGTAGGTTTTGCTCTGACCTTTGTGTGAGCGTGCAGGAAGAAGAGAAGAAGAAGAAGGCAGGAAGGAAAAGAAGAAGAAGAGAAGCGGCCGAAGCCTTAGCCACTCAGCAGCAGCTGAAGAAGGAAGGAGAGAAACAGAAGAAGAAAGAAGAAGGAAGGCACTGTAGCAAAGCCACAGATAAGTCGTTTGAGCACTGTATCAGACGTCGGAATCCCTACAGCCGCAGAGGAAGAAAGAAGCCTTTGCAGCCGCCAAGAAGAAGGAGAAGGCAGGAAAGGAAAAGTAGAAAGAAGAAGGCAAGAAGAAAAGAAGGCAAGTGTTGGAAGGGTTCATCTTGGGTTCGCCCATAAAATTGTGGTAGAAGGCTCAGGATTTGGGGTTTAACTTCAAAGTCAATAATTAGAATATGTACCCAAGGTTAGTCTTGGTAGTTAGAGGGATCATAGAAATCCCTCAAGGTTCTCTATGGTTCATCATCCTCATGAACAGAAGAAGGCGGAGGAAGAGGCGGTTGGTTGTATTGCCCTTGTACTTGTTGGAAAATTCGGTTCTGCATTTGGACCATCTAGTCCATCTGCTGGGCAAAATGGGCCTGGGCTTGGGAAAAGTCTTGTTGGCCTTCCTCGTTGGGAGGTGGCCCTTGATGTTGGTTCCCTTCGTCAAGCCAATTGGGATGTTGACCTAAGTCGAGTTGTTGATAGATCTGGTAGCTTCCATTTACAATCCTGGCTTGGTTGTACATGGAATTTTGTCTATAGGCATCAAACTTGAAATCAGGGGGTGGTCGGGATGCATTAGGATTCTGTGGGTTTTGGTTCCCGTGAGTGTTAGCTGAGGGGGGTCTAGAAGGATTCTGGAAAGGGTTCGGGTCAATAGGGTCCTCTAGGTGGTTCTCCATCTGATGTTGCTGGGAAGAGTTTGCCATTTTTTCAAGGTCTTGGTTAGGGTCAGGTTCGGGATTAGGAAATACTGGATCAAAGGTAAAGTTTGGATACGGTGGGTTGCAATTAGTGAAATCGATTCACCGTCAAGTGGCAGAACCGATTCTGAAGCACAACGGGTGTTGTGATCGGCGACCGTACATACAACCGAAGATGAGTCTGGGGATGCGAAGAAATTGAGGAGAGAGAAGGTGTGATAAGCAAGCAAACAAACACTCTGTCCTATAATGTCACACTAGTGCTAAGATCCGAATTGAATGGATGAAGTAAGTGTAGAAGCAATCACTGGCTCTTTGAAGCCTCAAGCTAGGCTGTCGTAACTGAGGGAGGAAGGCCTAAGCTCATCCCTTTCGGGTGCCTATGTAAACCCACTCCAGTCATTTGGCACTGCCCACTCAGCCGACGTCGAGCTACCAAAGAGAAGATGATTTCTTCTAAACCTACTCAATCCACTCACCCACACCTAAACTCGGTCCTATCCTTAAAGTCACATTGCTACCATTTTTAGAATTAGGCTTAAGACAGTGCGTGATGTGAACATGTTTATATCACATAAATTGTCTATTTTTGCATGTTCTTAGACGTATAATTACATCATATAGTATAAATATTGCATAACATGCATCATCTTGCATTTAGGTTAGGTTGTATAAATTTTAGGTTAATTTCTCCTTTTTATGGTCAGGTGATAGGGTAACAATTAATCAGGGCCTTAGATTGAAGATCCAACTATACAAATTTGATTAGGGCAACGATTGGAGTTCAACGACTCTAAGATCGCCTCGATTGGACTTCCCTAGCATCAGATGTAGTTCAAGAAAGATTAGAGGTAAGGGGTTAGGTGTGTAAATCCATTTTTCAGACGACAAATCTGATTGCATGGATGATTCGGATCGACGATCACAGCTCAATGACGTGAACATCGATCCAATCCGACATTCGTGGCACCATCTACAACTCATAGAAGATGGACGGCCAAGATGGTGCCACGTGGCGCCATCCCAGCAGCCCAATGCCAGCCAAGGCCTCCCGCTCAACTTCTCTAAGCAAAGATCAACGCTTGATCTTGATCGTTGGGTGAAGATCCAACGACCAAGATCGACTGAGCTCAAAAGCATCCGTGCGACAAAGTGGCGGCCTTGGCGTGTTGGTCATGCGCCTTCACACGAAGAGGGAGGCGTGGGTTCGAGCCCCGTTGATTACACAGCAAAAATACACCAATAAAAATGCCATCTTATGTTATTCCCTATCATTGCCATTGCATATTAGGTAGCCATAGTTGCATTTGTAAAAATTGACACGTGCATGCATTTAATTAAGAGGGGAGGAAAGTGAATAATTGGCCTTGTAATTAACGTCTTCATCAAGGGTTGCATCGCAATTTTCACCTTCTTTATTTTATTTGGCTTTGAACATCTTCTTCCTCGCGCGATTGCAGGGCATGGCTTCTTCTTCTTCGCGCCACTCTCTGCCACAGCATGCTCTACCAGCCGCATCTTTAGTCATGTGTGTAGCCCAGGGCATGGCTGTGCATGCCTCATTCTTCTTTGAAAAAGCCCAGCCATCTTCCTTACGAAGGTGAGCCTGGTCCAGACCATCACCCGCAGACCCTTCCTCCAAGCTAAATTCCTCCCCTCTCCCCTCCATACGCAGCACCTCTTCCACTGAAGAGATACGCTGCGGGCAGGAGCAAGCTCACAGTGGTCCCACGACCACCGCTGTGAGCTCCACCACCGCCTAGCTCATCCAAGAGCAGGTGGGCGTGGTGGGTTCGTTCTCTGTTTTCGACGTTCAAACCCTTCACGCCATTGTCGCAGCTCCAAGCTTCAGAGCTCAGCAGCAGCAGCAGCACAGCACCAGTAGCTCCACGCAGCACACAAGCCCCTGCGCGCACGCCAGCAGTTGGCGCCTTCTCCTTCCGTGCACGCAGGCTCGCTCCAGCGTGCCCGCGCATGCAAACCGGCCGCAACCGGTTGTCCCAGTCGCGCACGCACTGTAGCTACTGTTCACGCGGCACTGTAGCTGCAGTGCGGTGATCGGAAAGTTTCTCACTTATCCGGTCACCACGCGCTCTCTCTCCATGCCGCAACCGCCCCCAGCCCATCGCCGCGTCAGCGCCCGCGCCTGCTCAAGCACCCGCGTGCGCATCTGCAACCGCTTCCTCTCTAGTGCCCACACCTGCCCGCGCCCGCATCCGTGTCTTCGTCCACGCCCACTCCAGCCTGCAGCACGGTGCGCTGCGCTACGCAGCGTGCTGCGTTGCTCTCCCTCACGCCTGCAGCCTCCAACACGCACGCGCACCCTTGCGCGCCTGCGCCTGTGCGCACCTGCGCTTGCGCATGCATGCGCCTGTGCCTTGGCATCCAGACGTCGGCTGCGTCCACCAGCTGCCTTAAACGCCCGCACCCTCTCTCACAGCCACTCCCTCACTCTCAGCAGACACACACATACACACACCACACTTGTACACACTGACGTGTACGCACACACACTCACTTGTGCACGCATATATATATACTTATATATATATACATATATATATATTTATATACATATATATATATTATTACCTATACAACTAAATATAAATATATATACATACATATATATATATACATATATTTATACACATATATATACATATATACATACATATATACGTATATATTTATAGATATAAATACATATATACATACATATATATATATATATATATCTATATACATAGATACTTATACTAATATATCTATATACATAAATACATATATATATATATATATACACACATATCTATATATCTATATACATATATTACTATATATATATATATTCATATCTATATAGTTAGACATATATACATATATATATCTAGTTGTAAATATATATATATAACTACATATACACCTATATAATTATAACCCTATCTATATATATACATATAAATATATACCTACATTCATATCACCTACCACGCGTTATATCACGGGAATATCTGCACCAGTTGCTGATATTCCCCGATACCCGCGTACAGAAAGCGTCTCCGCACACACACTTCTACCCATCCATCCTACACTCTACGCGGCACTTTGTCCTGTTGGTTGCATCTTCCTAGACGTCGATCAACTCGACACTGTGCTACACACCATTTCCACCTCCACCCCCACCCCTATATATAATATATATATCTATATTTATATAGACTATATTTATTTCCTTATAAGCAACCTATCTAGTTTCTATTTTACTTATGTTTCCTGCTATTAAAAAGATAAAAAAAAAGAGTAAAATAGAAAAGATAATCTTTGTCTTGCAGGTACTTGGTGTTGCAAATAGCAAGACCAGTTTTTCGAACCCTAAGTTGGCTCAAAGCTAAGAACAATTTGGCTCTAAGCCAAGGACCCGATTTTGAGGGTATACCTCAAGGACAAAATTATCAGAAAAAAAATCTTAAATAGAAAAAAACACCAAAACATAATAAACGTATGGAAGAGATTCGTTGTAGGAAAGGCGTAGAAACTTATTCACCTCTAATTCCTGCCTCTCTGAGTTCGACCCTGGGCCTAAAAGTGACCAAGATAAAATTAAGTAGGCCAGGTTAAAAATTTTATAAAAGATGGTTAGGCTTGATTTAGGTTAACCGCTATACTCACTTTAACGCTAATTTCACCATATTAACACAATCTATCCGGGTCCCGTCCATACTTTTTCTGGCGCCGTTGCCGAGGAGGTACGCATTCAAGTAAGTTTCTACTCTATTCCTTTAGTTTTCTCTTCTCACACCCTTCTCTTCACGGGTGTTTTTGTTTGCTGGTATGTAGGTGAACCAGTTGCAAGGAGGAGGCAAGTAGAGGAAGTCGGAGACGTGGGCAGATACAAGGTGAGAACAAGAGCGAGAAGTCACCGACACCGCATTGGAGCTTCGCCCACGTTGCTGAACAGGTAAGTTTCTCTCTCTTAGCAACTTAGGTCAACTTGTCACCTTAATAAAAAAAACCTAAAAAAACTTCTTGGGATCTCTTGGGTCAAGTGGATTAAAAATCACTTGTTTGATTGTTTGCCATCACTCCCACCACCCTGGGATTTCCCGCCAAACTTCGCATAGCGAAGATCCAAGAATCTTGATTCTTGAATCTTTTGCCGTGTGAAGTATTCTTTGAGGCAGAAATAAATAGATTGATTGCCATCCCTCTTTGCCTCATTTATATGCAATTCGGGATCACATTTTCAGTGGGGAGACTTGGAATTGAGTTGATTCCAACACCACCACGACCTTTCACGTGCCTAAGATTGGATCTCGAATACTTCAACTCCAACACTTTGATTTTCTTTACATTATCCTGTGGTTGAGCCTTGTGTGTGGAACATCATTCTAGTGATTGGGAGCACTTGAATTGAAGAGCTTTGGCTCCCTTTCACACTAATCTAAAATTGACTCGTGCATCCACACATAGAAATTTTCACCTAGGAAAGCCCAGTGCATTTTTAACATGCATTAACTAACTCACTTTGAAGAAGGGTTTGTTGGGTATAGAAAAACTTGTAACCCGGAGATTGGTTGAATCAGTAATTCAGCGAAATCCTAAAATCCATACTAATTAAGGCTGAAACTCTAAAAACCATTCACCAATTAAAACTTCAATTCGGAGAGATTTCCCCGTTGCATGCTTGGTTTACACACTTTATAAAATCAACGCACTTGGGCATTACCTGTAAACAACGCCATTCACATTCCAGAAGCACTTGATCCTAAACCTCTAATTGAAACTGGTAGCAACTTGACCCTTATTAAGGATTGGAGGTCTAATTACTTACGTGTAGCGCCTACGTGCTGGTGAGGGTTCCCGCGTGCTATCGGGTGTCTAAGACTGGGGCAAACGGCCTTTCAGTCTAGCCCGGTGGTTCCACGGTGCTCGCATTTGGTTCCGTACGTCATGATAGTAGGCAACTTAGATCTTTAGGTCTAAGGGCACACTGTAGAGGTTAGGGCTTTGATTGTCTTGATTTGTCATGAAGTGTACCTTTGCGGCGTCATTCCTCTCATCTCCTTTTCCCTTCTTATCCCCCCAATTCTTTATGTGGTAGTGCATGTTTGGGAGGAGGTCACAAATCCCTAAATTGTTTGAATTGTCTGATAATTTTAGAAGAATAGAAGCCGAATCGTCATCCTCCTCCACAAACATGGCTGCACGCCCACCCCCAAATTCCGAGGGAGGAAATCACCCTCAAAACCCACAAGGTGGTGGAGCCATGGATCCCATAACCCGCCTCCAAGCCCAAATGGAAATGTATAATGAACAAATTGAAGCCATTAGGGAAACATTGGAGGAAATGCAGAACCCTCCTGAACGGGAGGAGCCTAGGTCTCTTTGCTCCTATCAGAATCCCGCTGCTACAGAGACCATAGGACAAATTCGGGTCCCCATGGGTGGGGACGATTTTGAACTGAAATCCAACATAATTGGCCTAATTAATTTCCACTTCCATGGTCTTGCAAGTGAAGATCCTTTTCTCCATTTGGAAGACTTAACCCGATTGGCTGAAACTGTCAAACCGAGAAACATCGGGTTACCAATAGTCCTCATGAAAATGTTCCCGTTTTCATTGCGAGATAAAGCGTCGCAATGGTTACGCACCCTTGGGAGAACCATCCATTCTTGGAAAGAGATGCGAACATCATTTCTCAAGAAGTTCTTCCCAATTGGGCGAACCAATGCGCTTCATCGTGCTATAACTTCCTTTACGCAACAAAACGACGAACAGTTTCATGAGGCATGGGAGAGATATAATGACCTCCTCAGGAAGTGTCCGCACCACGGTCTGCCTAAGTGGCATATAGCCCAAATTTTCTATTATGGGCTAAATGAGACTTTGAAGCAAATTGCAGACGCTTCCTGTGGAGGGAGTTTCATGAATAAAGACGAGAATGGAGCATTCGAATTATTTGAAAACATGAGTGAAAACTCAATGAACAATGCCTCCATTGTCGCTTTTAATCGTACCAGCTTGCCCGATAATGTCCACGAAGTTGACACGGGACCCTCTCATTCATCCACTGATCTTAGCCTTATCGCACAGAAATTGGATGAAGTCTCTATCATGCATAAGAAGCTGGATGAGCTTCTGGCCAATCCCGCCCGTTCTATGGCAAACATCCCCACCTCACCGCTTCGTCACAATCCCAATTCTTCCAACACCAGGCTTTTCCCTAGAAACCCCGTGAGATCTTCCTTACCGAGCGTCGCGTCGAGCGATTCGGTAAGTCATGTGGATCTGGTTTCTGTAAGCCAGTATTTTGACACGGAGGAGCAAGCCTCCGTGTGCTCGGACACGCATTTACATGCGGACTCGTCTTCTGGCTTAGAAGATGCTTGAGCCCTGGGGAACAACCCGTTCTCTGCTACTTTTAACCCAGGGTGGCGAAATCATCCGACTTCGCATGGTCCAGCAACCCACAGCACCAAAACCCCATGGGTTTTCCAATGCGACCATCTGCACCTGTCATCCCAAGGGACCAGTCTAATCCTATGGCGAATCCACCCTCGGGACCTTGCATACCGCAGACAGAACATGCATCAAGTCCTCTTGAGAAATTGATGCAAATGATGACGGAAATTTCAAAGCGCCATAAAGAGAACATGACCACTCTTTAGTATCAATTGGCACAGCGGAATGCTGAGATCAGTCAACTACGCATGGCGACTCGATCTCAGGGCACTCTTCCAGTCCAACCTATCCCCAACCCACGAAATTTCGTACCCCGTGGTCCTCAACCACAGGTACGACCTTCTCAGGGGCAGGTTCATCAGATTCTGTAGGCTCCGAGCATTCCTCCGGGATTTCAGGCTAATCCCGCTGCAGCACCTTACTCTTATGTCCCTATTGCGAACCTCCTCCACCTTATGATCCCACTGGACCCGCAACGTCCAATGCTATTATTACGAGGAGTAGGAGGTAGACCGTCGATCTACCTCGACCTGATCCTGGCCCATCTTCTTCATCGCCTTCTCATTCAGGATGCGCACCACATTTGCGAGAGGACGATACACCCAAACTGGTGCCAGAATCAGTCCCATTCCCTGAGGCTCTACTGAGGGAGCCAAAAGGCAAGAAAAAGGATACGCAGGCCTTTGATAACCTGCACAATTTATTCAGAGATGTTGAAATCAAGGTACCCCTGCTAGAGGCTATCGACCACATAACTACTATTGCCCGATTTTTCAAAGACTACACAACACCCAGGCGACAGTCAAAGAAAACAAAGAATCCGGTGGTTCTCTCACCTCATGTGAGTTGTGCTATACCGTCAAATCTACCACAGAAGAAGAAAGATCCGGGTACACCGCTTATTTCCTATAGCATCCAAGGCTGCAACTTTAGCTGTGCCCTGCTTGATCTAGGATCTTCCATCAATCTTATACCAACCATCATGCTCGAAAAATTTTCCTTGGGAAATCTGAAACCCACCCTTGTCACGTTATAGTTGGCAGATCGTTCTGTCGAAATTCCAAAGGGTGTGGTGGAAGACGTGGTGGTTAATGTCAATAGTCTCTATTTTCCCGTTGACTTTCTTGTTTTGGATATGGAAGTCCCTAGCTCACTTTCTGATTGTCCGATCATCCTTAGTCGACCCTTCTTGGCCACAGCGCGCACCCATATCGACTGCAAATCGGACTGTATTGAGATTGCCGTTGGATCTGAGAAGCTCAAGCTTAACATCTTCAAGGCAGCCAAGAACTTTGATTGCGATTGCATTGAGGATGGCACGTCTAACGAGGACATGGCCGTCAGCGCGTGTATCAGACTAATTGGGACATATTCTGACTGCTACGGATTGCCTTTAAACACTGACGATTGCCTGACCGACACATATTGTGACGTTCCCCCATCCCTCCCTATTCCTGTACTTTCTCCTGACCAGACTTCTGATGAGGTTTTCCCCGCTTCCCATACCTCGTGGTCTGAGTCATATTCGGGCTACTCATCGCCTGTCCACACTCTTGAAGACTGGATTGCCCTTTCTTTCCTGCAAAATCAGGTGGAACTGCAACCCTACACTGGGACCTTGAGCCCACATACCACTCACTGGGGTTATACCTTTTTGGATCCATCTAGCCAAGATGCCCCTCTTCTTGGCCAATCTGAAGGCCAACTTCTTCCACCTGAATTGTTTTCTTCTGATCCGTTTGGGACACTCTCATCCCAAGAAATGCCAAATCTTTCACCATCCACTCCCGAGCTGAAAGAGCTGCCTGATACGCTTAAGTATGTTTTCTTGGGATCGAATGAAACGCTCCCCGTAATCATCAGTTCAAAATTGACCAGGGAGCAAGAGTACAAACTAACAAAGGTCCTTATGGAACACAAGGAAGCCATTGGATGGTCTTTATTAGACTTAAGTGGCATTAGCCCCTAAGACTGCACTCATCGTATATATACGGAGGAGGAGTCTCGACCTTCCCGCGAGATGTAGCGACGTCTCAACCCTAACATGCGGGAGGTCATTAAAAAAGAAATTATTAAGTGGTTAGATGCGGGTTTAATCTACCCGATCAGCGATAGCCCTTACGTGAGTCCGATTCACGTTGTGCCCAAAATGGCGGGACTCATCATCCGTGTCAATGACCGGGGCGAATCCATCCCTACATGCGCTCCTACATCTTGGAGAGTGTGTGTAGATTATAGGAAACTCAATGCTGCAACTAAGAAAATCACTTTCCGCTACCTTTCATTGACCAAATCTTGGAGCAGTTAGCGGGAAATAAATTTTTCTGTTTCCTGGATGGATTCTCAAGATTTTACCAGGTGGCATTTGACCCCCAGGACCAAGAGAAAATCACCTTTACTTGCCCCTTCGGCACCTTTGCATTTAGAAGGATGCCGTTCGGACTTTGTAACGCGCTAGCAACTTTCCGGAGATATATGCTGGCTATATTCCATGACATGGTGGGTGACTTTCTTGAGGTTTTCATGGATGACTTTTCGGTCTTTGGACCATCTTTTGATGACTGTCTTGGCAACCTGACCCGTATCCTTAGGAGATGTATTATGTGAACCTCATGCTTTCTTGGGAAAAAAGTCATTTTATGGTACACGAGGGAATTGTTCTCAGGCATATCATCTCTGATAGGGGTATCAGTGTTGACAGAGCTAAGCTTGATGTGATTGCTGATTTACTTGTGCCTGGCTCTGTCAAACAAATCCGCTCCTTCCTGGGACACGTCGGTTTCTATAGGAGATTCATTAAAGACTTCTCCAAGATTTCTCGACCTTTAACTCATCTCCTGTCGACCGACGGACCCTACGATATGGGCCCCGACTGCATACGATCATTCATGCAGCTGCGTGATGTTGTCACCAAGACCCCTGTTCTCCAGCCACCTGGTTGGTCCCTCGACTTTGAACTCATGTGTGACGCTTCCGACCTTGTAGTCGAAGCCATCCTGGGACAAAGACGCGATAGACACCCCTTCGTGGTGTACTACGCCAGTAAGACGTTGGACAAGGCCCATCGTAATTATACAACCACTGAGAAAGAACTACTGGTGGTCGTCTTTGGGCTGGAAAAATTTCGCTCTTATCTTTTGGGCTCACATGTTATTGTTTTCACTGACCACGCTGCCATTCTCCATCTCATGCATAAGAAGGATGCCAAGCCGAGATTGATTTGTTGGATCCTTCTGCTCTAAGAGTTTGACATTGAGATCCGCGGTAAGGCCAGGGCCCAGTATGTTATTGCTGATCATCTCTCGAGACTCGACCCTGACCACATTGGACTTACTTTGCCAATTAATGAGATTTTTCCCGATGAGCACCTATTGACAATTAATGTGGCAAGTGGACTTTGGTATGCCAACATTGCCAATTACCTTGCTTCTGATTCCCTTCCGCGTGGCTGGCCTAAAAACCAGCGCGAACGTCTCATGGCAAAAGCAAAGTATTATTTCTGGGATAATCCACTTCTTTTTCGAATAGGTGCTGATCAGATCATCCATCGCTGTATTCCTGACAGCGAGATCCCCAGTGTGCTATCCTTCTGCCATGATCAGGCCTGCGGAGGCATTTCTCTGGGAGGAAAACTGCAGCCAAGGTGTTGCAGTGTAGGTTCTTTTGGCCCTCCCTTCACCAGGATGCACACAATTATGCCAAACATTGCACTAGGTGCCAGTCGTTAGGGTCAATGTCACGTCGTGACATGATGCCCTTGCAACCCATCCTAGCTGCTGAAATTTTCGACATTTGGGGAATTGATTTCATGGGTCCCTTTCCTCCTTCCAACGGCTTCGAATACATCCTCGTTGTTGTTGGTTATGTTTCGAAATGGATTGAGGCTATTCCCATGTGTCATGCTACCATGTCGTATCCACTCGACTTGTCAAAGATCACATTTTGCACGCTTTGGGATCCCTCGAGCCATTATCTCGGATGGAGGAAGCCATTTTACCCTTGCTTCCTTTTGGGCACTTCTGAGGAAATATGGAGTACACCATCGTATCGCATCTTCGTATCATCCTCAGACGAATGGCCAGGCAGAGGTGTCAAACCGACAAATCAAGCAAATTCTCCAGAAAACGGTTCGGCATGACCATAAGGATTGGTCCGACAAGCTGATTGACGCACTTTGGGCGTATCGAACTGCCTTTAAGGCTCCCCTAGGTATGTCTCCTTATAGAATCGTTTACGGGAAGCCTTGTCATTTGCCCGTAGAGCAAGAGCACCGCGCTTATTGGGCGGTTCGCCAATGTAACCTCGACCCAGACCTGTATGGTCGAGAAAGGAAACTCCAACTCCAAGAGCTGGAAGAGCTCCGTTGTGAAGCCTATGATTCTGCCTTAACTTTCAAGCTACGTACTAAGGCTTTTCACGACAGCCGTATTCGGTGGAAGGAATTGGAGCCATCTCAGCAAGTTTGGCTCTACAACGCCCGGCTCAAATTCTTTCCTGGGAAATTGAAGTCCAAATGGACTAGTCCTTTCCTGGTCTCGAGACCATTTCCCAACGGGGCCGTTGAAATTGAAGATCCCAAATCTGGATACAAATTTACGGTCAATGGGCCACATTTGAAACCTTATCTTACTCATGAACCTGCCCCCGTTGGAGAAACTGTTGCCCTGTTGGAGGGTAACTAATGTCGTGCCTCATCCTGAGTCCAGCTGGGGATGTTAAATTCAGCGCTCGTTGGGAGGCACCCCAACAACACTCCGCCACTGCCACATATACTTCACTTCGCACCTTTTCACTTCACCACCCACCATCCACCCACCCTACCATCCTGTCGTATACCCTGCACCTCAGCTCTCGTTCCCCGATCTTTGGTCCTTCCTCTTCCCTATCTTGCATGCATATGAGGACATAGCATCGTTTGGCATGGGGGGGTGGATAGGCATCTATAGGATCTGGGTATTTTATGGTATCATGCAGTCTCCATCTATATAGAAAAAAAAAGGGGTGTTTAGTAATGATCTGAAGGCTGAAACAAAAATACAATAAGTGTTTATGGATATTCAACCACTGTTTTGAAGACTTTCCAAGCCACAGAAGCTTCATTCACTCAGGCTCGGCGTAATTCACTTGAGCATTGACAAGATAGATCGGAATCTCTCCTAACTAAGGATGTATTCTTGTACCTGAGACATCAGTACAAGATCCGTTGGTTTGCTTCTACTCGAGAGCCTAAGTAATCTTGGTTCACACTACACATACCAAGAACGACCAGGTGAACATAAGATCCAACCCTAGTGTTCATTAGGGAAGGTGGAGTCCTTACCTGTGAGCACAGGTAGACTTTTTATCCCAAGCTTTAATCTTGTGTTTAGGAGAGACTCTTTCCACCAAAAAGGAACTCTCCCACCAAAAAAAAAGTGTGCTCCTCCAAATAAAGTTGTAAGAGATATACTGAGACGTGTTTCAAAAAAAAAAAATTGTGCAAATAAGTCAGTATATCTCACAAATGTCTGTAAGGTATTCTCCCTACAAAAGTTTTCAGGGCAAGTTACAAATACCCTGTTTCTACCATATATTCTTTGAGCCACAAATGTAATAAAATGGGAGTTGAGTTTCCCGTCATCTTTTTAAGGGTCAGTCCGAAGACATGAGCTGAAACTGGGACTAACCTGCACTTAAAAATTTGTGAAACCCTGGGCTTGAGTCTTAAATCTGGTCAGTCTTGATCTTTCACTAAGCATAAGCATAATCTCTTGAGCTCTCGAGTACGGCAAAAACCTTTTGAGTCCTGGAAATCGTACTTAAGGTTTAAATATCAAGAGTCCAGGTTAGTTGAGAGATAGTCTTTGTCACATAAGACTTAAAGTACTAGTAGTCTTCTTTACAATTGGTTCTCACAATATCCAACAAATAAACACACCTATGTCGCCTCAGAAGAAAATCTTCAGCTTAAGATCATTTCTAAATACAGTACAAAATATTTTGCTAGGGACTAGCAAAAGATAGGCATGGGGGTATGATTACACCACAAAAATACACCAATAAAATTGCCATCTTGTGTTATTTCCTAGCATTGCCATTGCATATTAGGTAGCCATAGTTGCATTTGTAAAAATTGACACGTGCATGTATTTAATTAAGAGGGGAGGAAAGTGAATAATTGGCCTTGTAATTAACGTCTTCATCAAGGGTTGCATCGCAATTTTCACCTTCTTTATTTTATTTGGCTTTGAACATCTTCTTCCTCGCGCGGTTGCAGGGCATGGCTTCTTCTTCACGCCACTCTCTGCCACAGCATGCTCTGCCAGCCGCATGCTTAGTCATCCATGTAGCCCAGGGCATGGCTGTGCATGCCTCATTCTTCTTTGAAAAAGCCCATCCATCTTCCTTGAAGAGGTGAGCCTAGTCCAGACCATCACCCGCAGACCCTTCCTCCAGGCCAAATTCCTCCCCTCTCCCCTCCATATGCAGCACCTCGTCCACTGAAGAGATACGCTGCGGGCAGGAGCAAGCTCACAGTGGTCCCACGACCACCACTGTGAGCTCCACCACCGCCTAGCTCATCCAAGAGCAGGTGGGCGTGGTGGGTTCGTTCTCTGTTTTCGGCGTTCAAACCCTTCACGCCATTGCCGCAGCTCCAAGCTTCAGAGCTCAACAGCAACAGCAGCATGGCACCGGCAGCTCCACGCAACGCACAAGCCCCTGCGCACACGCCTGCAGCCGACGCCTTTTCCTTCCACGTGCGTAGGCTCGCTCCAGCGTGCCCACGTACACAGAACCGGCCTCAGCCGGTTGTCTGAGTCGCGCGCGCACTGTAGCTACTATTCATGCATTTCTGCGCGGCACTGTAGCTACAGTGCGGTGACCGGAAAGTTTCTCACTTTTCCGGTCACCACGCACTCTCTCTCCACGCCGCAATCGCCCCCAGCTCGTCGCCGCGTCAGCGCTCGCACCCGCTCAAGCGCCTTCTGGCGCGTTTGCAACTGCTTCCTCTCCAGCGTTCGCACCTGCCGGTGCCTGCATTCGCGTCTTCGTCCGCGTCCACTCCAGCTTGCAGCGCGCTACGTTGCTCTCCCGCACGCTTGCATCCTCTAGCGCGCGATCGCACCCTTGCGCGCCAGCACCTGTGCGCGCCTGCGCCTGCGCGTGCATGCGCCTGTGCCTTGGCGTCCAGACGTCGGCTGCCTCCAACAGATGCCTTAAACGCCCGTGCCCTCTCTCACAGCCACTCCCTCACTCCCAGCAGACACACACATACACACACCACACTTGTACACACTCACGTGTACACACATGCACTCACTTGTACACGCCTATATATATACTTATATATATATACATATATATATTTATATATATTTATATACATATATATATATATTATTACCTATACAACTAAATATAAATATATATACATATATTTATGCACATATATATACATATACTTACATTCATATCACCTACCACGCGTTATATCGCGGGAATATCTGCACCAGTTGCTGATATTCCTCGATACCCGCATAGAGAAAGTGTCTCCGCACACATACTTCTACCCATCCATCCTACACTCCACGCGGCACTTCGTCCTGTTGGTTGCATCTTCCTAGACGTCGATCAACTAGACACCATACTACACACCACTTCTACCTCCACCCCCACCCTTATATATAATATATATATCTATATATATATATATAGACTATATTTATTTCCTTCTAAGAAACCTATCTAGTTTCTATTTCGCTTGTGTTTCCTGTTGTTAAAAAGATAAAAAAAAGAGTAAAAGAGAAAAGATAATTTTTGTCTTGCAGGTACTCGGTCTTGCAAATAGCAAGAGTAGTTTTTGGAACCCTAAGTTGGCTCAAAGCCAAGAATAATTTGACTATAAGCCAAGGACCTGATTTTGAGGGTGTACCTTAAGGACAAAATTATCAGAAAAAAAATCTTAAATAGAAAAAAACACCAAAAACATAATAAACGCAAGGAAGAGATTCGTTGTAGGAAAGGCGTACAAACTTATCCATCTCTAATTCCCGCCTCCTTGAGTTCGACCCTGAGCCTAAAAGTGACAAAGATAAAATTAAGTAGGCCAGGTTAAAAATTTTGTAAAAGATGGTTAGGCTTGATTTAGGTTAACCACTATACTCACTTCAACGCTAATTTCATCATATTAACACAACCTATCCGGGTCCCGACCACTCGCCTCACCTCAAATTGAAGAGGCAATCGCGTGCGGCCAAATTTAGCCGTAGGATGGTGATTGTGCAGGCAAGGAGCGGCGACGTGGCTCCATCTGGGCGCGCAGATCATGCACGCGCGATTGGACATGTGTTTGAACACTCAATCTTACACAGGCGCATGATGGGTCGCGATGAAGGCGCAGGTGTGATGCCTTCTAAGCCTTTCGATCTTGCCATCAGACTACTGAGAGCGCATGATTGTTAGTAAGCGTTGAAGTGTGGGGAGAGGAGAAGGCACAGCGTGCGCGAAACCTACGCCCACATTTAGGGGCTTTAGTGGCGCTCAAATCCGTCACTAAAGACCCTGAGTTAATGTTTTTAAGCATAAAATGACCAAATTACGTTCAATCCCTACAACTATAAAAGGAGACCCCTACCACTCGAATTCTTCATCCCTTCCTCTCTTCTTTCACCCCCTCCGAAGCTCTAAGAGCTTGTCTCAAACCCGGGATGCTCCTCTAGAGTTAAAAATATAATTTTTACACCTTCTCATCCCGTTCGTGGAGCATTCCGTGGTGATTCTCTCACCGCCATTCGGGAAGCAGATCCTACTGCGACGTCGCCCTGCCCCGTTCTTTGTCATCTATCATCGTTCTCCTTTGTCCTACATCTTACCACCTTCGTTCGGGTGCTCCGTCAATGTGGCTCGTCCTCCAAACAGTCGTCGAGGAGGATAACTTCTCTTCACCTTCTCTTTACTGCTTTCTAGAGTAGATTTATCTCTTTCTGGTGTAGATTTTCTGCTGTAGTGGTTAGTTGTAATAGACATGATAATGTGGTTATGAAATTCCTGTTCATTCTCTCTTTATTTTGTCTTTATTTGTATTATTCTCTCTCTTCTATTAATTATTCTTTAAGTAGATAACTAATTTATATTCAATTCAACCAGCTAATCTGCTTCATGACAATAAAACAAACACGATTTTTAATCAAACGTCTGCCTCCCTGTGTTCGACCCGGAATTCCTTTTGAGTTTCGGTTAAATTTATTTGTTGATGGATTTCCTCACAAATCTCACTATAACGACGGGTTTTCAAAACTTAAACCTTTTGTGTAGAATTTCCGACTAAACATTTTAGCGCTGTTGTTGGGGAGGCGACGCTCTTTTATTTTTCATGTTTTTCTGCCTTACTTATCTTTTACCTTATTGCTCTCCTTTCTTATTATGATTGCAAGTACTCTCTCGAGACAGGCAAAAGCGGTAGATTGGAGTAAAGTACTGTTGAAGGGTTTGTAAGTTTATCCCCACCTCCCCACCCACTAGATTTCATTTCATGACTTAATAACACAAACCCTAATTAACCTAGGAGCTTGTATAAACTCTAAGGGTAGTTTTGATTATTTGTTTGTCACCTCCACCCACCTCACCCTCCACTTATATAAAGAAAAAATTTTAAAAAAATCTCACAGAGGTACACAACCTCTTCTGATTCTTCATACTCAACCGATAACCTGATCTTTGGGATCAGTACACTCACCAACACATAATTGAGTAGAAATTAGATTAGGTAATCACTTGTGTGCCTAATTAAGTGGTGCATTAGACCAATTGTTTGAGTTGCTTGGGCCGCACCACTTCAACTAAAAATAATTCATCAGGTAGCTGCCACATTGGTTCAACTTTTAGGGATTTACCATGCACTCCACATTCTTTTAAGCTTTAATGGAAAACATCTTCACTTGTGCTTTTAAAACCTAGTGTGCCAACTGAAATTGATTGAATACACCTAAAGTTGAATTCTAGAAGCTATTAAGCAAGATTTAAATCTTAAAATTCACCACATCCCAGAAAATAATCTTGCTTGAAAACCACTGGTTGTGCATGCACACACATATCAATTAATCATTAAGGGCATAGCCCAAATAAAGGGCCCATCACATTTCAAAGTACATTCAAACCTAACCCTATTTAAAATAGAGTAGACGTTGGCCATAAGGATTAGACTCGCTCTTCAGATCCCAGATTGAGATTATTTTTTATTAATTTGTTTCTACCGTTCAATCTGATGTCTAACTAGGGGTGCAGAATCGAACGATCGCAGTTGGAGGGTACACTAAGAATCAGAGGCACAAGCCAAAGGAAAACCTTCTCCCCAGCCCCTCCCTCTAACTGGTTGGATCGACTGGAAAGAAATAGATCAATCATTTCTTTATCTTAAGACGGGTTCTGGGAGTCTGTAGGTTTTTAGGTTAGCCCACTTATGGACAGGTTTGTTTGTTTGTATTGCAGGATGCCTTTCTTCCTCCCATCTGTCATGGATCCCTCCACATCCTATTCGCACTTTAGCTTCTACCCTCGTGCCACTACTTATTCCCAAAATAATTATTATTCCAACCAGACTTATTCTCATCCATCTTCTAGTTGGTGTAATCCTGATTGGGGATACAGTTCTGGACCTTCGTGTTCAGGGTCTAACCCTGGACACCATAATCTTGATTCTTATCCTTCTCCGAGCTACATCGATTATAGATCACCGCCCTCATTTGGACAACCTAATATGATCTACAATGAAGAAGGATATGCTGATCCTTACCCTTCCTTAGATTACAATGCTTATAGGTCATCACCTCCTTATTGACAACCTGAAATGACCTATTATCAGGGAGGATATCAAAAACCTCAATTCATTGACTCCCTTGCACTGAACCCAAACCCGCCCAACCCTGAACCAAATCATTTGGTTCAGGATAACCAAGTCCAAGCTAAGGTGTTGGCTAACTTAAGGAATACCATATAATCCTTAGAAGCTCAGCCAACACCTTGTACTGAAGAATTGGAGCCCCTAATTAAAATGATTGACGATCTTAAAAAGTATTTGTTAGATTGGCTTCAGGATGTTAAGGATAAGGAGTCGGGTGAGTTTTTACTTGGGAAGTTATCAAAATTGAGGATGAGATTTGTGATTGCTCTAATCCAATCTTAGGAAGATTCCCAAGATGAACCCATGATAGGAGAGTCGATGTCAGAATCCACTCAGGCACCTGTAGGGGTTAACCAGGTTGTTCTAGAGCAATCAAATAAGGATGAACTGATTTCTTCACTTGAGATCCCTGAGCCGGGGTACGAGGAAACGTATGTCTCCATTGAACAAAAAGTGATTGATGATTTTGAGACATACATTAATGCGGATTTAGAATTCTTTGATTCTGAAGGTGAAGAATCATTATGTGAATTCTCACATGAGTTTACAGAACATGATTTTAGTGAGACGACTGGATCTGAGGAATTTGATAAATCATTTGATGACCCTAAAATTGAGGAACTTGATCCTGTTGGGGCTCGCAAGGTGGATTCAGATCTTCATTTCATGGAGGATTCAATTCAAAGCCCTGATCCTCAATCACACCCCATTGAGCTTACTAACGAGTTTGATTTTGAGATCACTAGACTGAAGTCAATTCTGATTCCGCAACAAATCTTGGACTTGGACATTTTAGATGGGGTGATTAATATGCAGAAGGTCCTGGAATTTGAAATTCTGAATGAGGATAGGAATTGGGAAATGATGATTTGAGAAGCCAATTCCAGAGGAAGTAAAAGATCGAGTTTAAGGGTGCCTATTTGTCTGAAACCACAAACCTTCTACCAGGACCCTTACAACATCTTTGATTTAGAGGATGTCCAACCCAAGCGTACAATCATTAATTATCCTTTTGAGCTTGATTCCTTTGTAACCCGACTTTTTGGACTTGGGTTGCATCCTCACAAATTGCAGATCCAACCCCGCTTGCATACTGATCTCAAGTTATGGGTAATTTTTATCCAGAACCTTAGATATATTCAACCATGGGGTATGGGTCTGCATTACAATCTGATCCACATTTGTGGACATCTTCCCCTGGCAGATCCAGAGTAAATTTTCTTATTCTGATCCTGACATACACTTGTGAATTCTTTGTTTCTTCTTCTTTGTATAGTGTGCCTAGCTGAAGGCATTAAATTCAGTACATATACAGTTTTTTTTCATCTCCAAGCCAACTTGTTATTTGCACAATTCAAGTGCTTTCTACTCTATTCCACTATGTTTCATATCTTTTTAATACAATGAGGACATTGCATTGATAGGCATGGGGGGTGAATATTCATCTCTGAATTATTTCATTAGCTCTGTAGATTCTTCTTGTTTTCTTTTTATTTATTAAAAAAAAAATGGAATTAGGAAAGAGAACTTAGGCTTTAGAAAAATTTCAATCTTAGAGAATAAAACTGTATGATTTGAACACTTAGACCCTTTAAGTCTTCATGCTTAATCAACTTGGGTGTCCACTAAAATGTGAATTTGCTTCTTGAGTCCTCGCCAGTCTAAATATATTTCTAATTTGATTTAATAAGTTGGGGTGATAAGTACGCGACTTATCAACCCACTCTCTGATTTGAGGGAATTTTAAGTCTAAGCATCTATACACTTTTCGCACTGACTCGTTGTTCGACGATTTTTAAGGAAATTGGGTAGCTAATGAACCTTCTAGGGTGGTATGGCTGGCAAGTTATCATGGGTAACAACCCATTGGTAGGTTGTCCAGAGCCTAGTTACACAACCATTCTTTTCCTACTGCCTTCAAGTAAATCTTAGATCAAGGAAGCCACCTACTTAAAGAAAGAAAAGAGAACAAAAATATCCAAAGAAAAGAAAAAGAAATAGAAAAGGAGAAAAGAAAAGAAAAAAAGAAATAAGCCACACTTCACCACACAAGTATGACTGGCAAGTTATCGTGGGTAACAACCCATTGGCAGGTTGTCTAAATCCTATCTCAATAAATGCATGTATAATTCCTAAACACTTAGGAAGAAGTGGAGAAGTAGAATAAGCTAGGGAGATATACACTGGGTTCGCCCTTGTGTTGACCCCATAAAAATAAAAGTAGGATGAAAGCTACCGGTTGAATAGATACACCTTTAGGTAAAATTTCTTTTTAGGGTCACCTAGGGGCATGTAAACCCGAAGTCCATTCTAATCGCCGATCAGTGAGTCTATCACATTTCATATATAAAGATGCTTATAACCTAGGGTTCTCTTCGAGTCTTGGGTTGGTTGAGTGGCTATAGAAAGCTGCTTCGAAATCCTAAACTCAAAAATCCAAAAAAAAAAATACAAGAAAAAAAATATCCTTCTTTAAATAAGGTGAGGGCTTGAGGAGGTCTACACTTTGGCAGACACCCAGGTGCTGTTGTGTCTCTGTAGTTCAGGTTTTAGTTGAAATCTCTAAGTGTTGAAAAAGAACTATTGCCCAAGAAATCTAACTTAATTCTCTTATAAATAACATGTAGTTTTGCTAGGGACTAGCAATAGATAGGCATGGAGGTGTGATGTAAACACGTTTATATCACATAAATCATCTATTTTTGCGGTTCTTAAACGTATAATTGCATCATATAGTATAAATATTGCATAACATGCATCATCTTGCATTTAGGTTAGGTTGTATAAATTTTAGGATAATTTTCCCTTTTTATGGTCAGGTGATAGGGTGACATTTAATCGTGGTCTCGGATTAAAGATTCAACTGTACGGATCTGATCAGAGCGACAATTGGAGTTCAACGGCTCCAAGATCGCCCTGATCGGACTTCCGTATCATCAGATGCAGTCTAAGAAAGATCAGAGGTCAAGGGGCTAGGTGGTGTAAATCTGTTCTTTAGAAGACAAATTTGATCGCACAGATGGATTCGGATCAACGATCGCAGCCCAACGGTGTGAACATCGGTCCAATCCGACATCCGTGGCACCATCTACAACTCACAGAAGATGGATAGCTAAGATGGTGCCACGTGGTGCCATCCCAGCTGCCCATCGCCTGCGAAGGCCTCCCGCTCCACTTCTCTAAGCAAAGATCAATGCTTGATCTCGACCGTTGGATGAAGATCCAATGGCCAAGATCGACTGAGTGCAAAAGCATCAGCTCGACAAAGTGGCAGCCTTGGCATGTTGGTCACGTGCCTTCATGCGAACAGGGAGGCGCAGGTTTGAGCCCCACCTTGCCTCAAATTAAAGAGGCAATCGCGCACGGCCAAATTCAACCGTAGGGTAGCGATCGTGTGGGCAAGGAGCAGCGACGTGATGTGATTTGGGCCCGCGGATCATGCAATCGCGATCGGACGTGCGTTTGAACGCCCAATCGCAGCAGGCGCATGATGGGGCGTGATGGCTTCTAAGCCATCCGATCTCGCCATCGAATGGCTGAGAGCACATGATTGTGCATAGGCGTTGAAGCGCTGGGAGAGGAGAAGGCGCAGCGTGCGCGCAACCTACGCCCACATTAAGGGGCTTTAGTGATGCTTAAATCCATCACTAAAGACCCTGATTAATTTTTTTAATCATAAAATGACCAAATTATCCTCAATCCCTACAATTATAAAAGGCGACCCCTACCACTTGAATTCTTCATCCCTTCCTCTTTTCTCTCAATCCCTCCAAAGCTCTAAGAGCTTGTCCCAAACCTAGTATTCTCCTCTTGAGTTAAAAATATAAAATTTCCACCTCATCTCATTCGTGGAGCATTCCGCGATGGTCCTCTCACCGCCATTCGGGAAGTGGATCCTGTTGTGACATCGCTTTGCCCCGTTCTCCGTCGTCTGTCGTCATTCTCCATCGTTCCACATGTCACCACCTTCGTCTGAGCGGTCCGTCAACGTGGCTCATCCTTCAAGCAGCCATCAAGGAGCATAACTTCTCTCTACCTTCTCTTTACTACTTTCTAGAGTGGATTTACTGCTTTCTAGTATAGATTTCCCGTTGTAGTTTCTAGTTGTAATAGACATGATAATGTGGTTATGAAATTCTTATTCATTCTCTCTCTATTTTGTCTTTATTTGTATTATTCTCTCTCTCCTCTATTAATTATTCTTTAAGTAGATAGCTAGTTTAGATTCAATTCGACCAGTTAATCTGCTTCATGACAATAAAACAAACATCTGCAATTAATATAATCCGTAGGAGCAAAATAGTAGAGATCTAAACCTTAGATGTCAAATCCGACCGTACGGATTGATTCGAATGAACGATCGTAGTCCAACGGTGCAAAAATCAACTCAATTGGAGCCCTGTAGTACCAACTACAAGGGCGGGAAGATGGACGATCAGGATGGTGCCCTGTGGCACCATCCCAACGATCCACCGCCATGCCCCAACCACTGAAGGAAAAAATGTGGGCTGTTGGATTGTCATCCAATGGCCACGATGAGGCCACATTAACCCCATCCACGTGCTTCCATCAAAAGAGGGACCATCTCAATTGTTGGATCTTCATCCAACGGCTGAAAGTAGCTACGTGCTAAACCCAAAAATCGACACAAGGGCACACGTAGTGTGTTGGTCTCAGCACTTGCACACAAGCAAGCAACGCAAGTTCAATTCGTGCTGAGCGCAAAATTGAAGAGGCGGTGGAGTGCAAACGTAATTGAATCATTGCATCAGATCGAGCAGCACGAGGGCGGTTGTGTGGTGCGTGGAGGCACGTTGGGTGAGGCGGTGATGAGAAGCTTATCTTGGTTTACTAGTTAATTAGCTAGAAATATGTGAATATATGGGTTAATTATTAAATAAGGGATAAATAGTAAAGGACCTTAAATTAAGTTTAAAATGCTATATTATCATCCAATTAATATTATTAATAATTTAATTAATAATTGACTCGAAATATTATCAATTATTCATTTAATTAATGTGTCAACTAACTTAAGCATAATATATACCTAAGTATGTAATAACTAAGTAACATTACTTAATTAAATAAATTAATCTAAAAAGGTCAAAAATGTAAATTCAAGGTCTAAATATAATAATTGTCTCATTTATAATCATATATAAAAAGTTGAAAAAGATTTAAATTAAAATAAACCTTGAAAACCTGAGTTTACATTTTGGTCCTTACATTTTATTTCAATCGGGTCCTTATTTTCCACTTAGGTTCTTAGGATTCATTGCGAATAAGTCCCTAGATTTCTTCTTCTCTTCTTCACCCATCTGGATGGCTGACGATTGAAGGTGCAGCCACCGCCTGATCACCGCCAATCTGACGTCATCGCTTCTTCTCCAAGCTCCTGGAGCTTAAGCTTACCATCCCCTTTTCATCCACTGGTCTGGATGATACCTAAATCCTATTTAGGGTTGGAGATAACCTCACTAGCGTCGGAGAAGATGCCGGAGGTTATTCTCCTTCTAGCCACAAATCCATCCAAATTCCACCTCCTTCTCAGTCGCCATCAACTATAAACACCTCTTGACACCCTCGATTTCCATCAAGTGGGCTCCCTTCCCTCTTCTTCACTGAGTCGAGCTAATAAGCTATTCTCTCCACAACTCCGGCGAACTTCCACCACCTCATCCGACTTCCTCCATCCATCTTCAATAGCTCTGGATCTCCGCCGAAGTCAGCTGCATCTTTTGACAAGCGCTAACTAGGAGCTCTCCTCTGCTTCACCTCACAACCACTGCCGGAGATCTTTCGAAAACCCTCTGATTTCCTCCTCCGTTATGAGCCGTTGACGGAGGTCCTCTATCCCCTTTGTCTAGGTAACAGTAGACTAGGTAGGTAGGAGTAGGTTAATTTAGTTAGTTAGTTAGGTTGCTTAGGTAGTTGTAATGTTAGAATTAGCTCTCGTCTTCCTCAACTCTGGCGAGTGTCTTGAGCTTGTCAGGAGCATTAATTTCGTGTTTTTAAGTCGCTGTCCATCTTCTTGAATCTTCCACAATCATTTCTAACACCTTTAATTACTAATTTGATCACTAATTCGTCTAAACCACTTCCACCTCCACCGACTACTCTGCTGTCCATGGCAGCAGTAGTTGAGCTATTTTCCACCTTCATGGGATCCTCCATCACCTATTCATCTCCTAAGGATTTTAATCATCACTTTAATTCAAGTAAATACCACGTATAACCTAAATGCCCAAATCTAATTAAGGTCCTGAGCTTGCTGTCAATGGTGGCTCAGGAGTAGTTGAAATCCTTAATTATATATATATTTATGATCGCAATTATCTGTTGACCTATTTTATCCACTCAATTGGGTGGGAAAACAAGTCCTGAGCCTTAATCCAACTCGGACTTTATAAAATTGAATTCACTGTTAAATCTTTATTCTAATGATCAATTGAAGCAACTAACTTGTTCTTGAGGTTCCTTGTGACTTCAAGAATCTTTTCAAATTACTAATGGCACAATTCCACATTCTGAATCCCAAATTCACCTTTTTCTGGACTCACCGGAGCTCCAGCGAGCTCCGCAAGTCAAAAACAGTTCTTCAGCCTATAGAACAGAGTGAGAAGATCAAGATCAATGAATTGAGGTTCATTGATTATGTTGAGAGTGTTTATTTGAGATTTGAATGTCTGCAGCTTGAGATAGGTCTTCATCTTCTCCAACTCTTGCAAAGTTGGAGAAGTCTGACAGTTAGTTTTAAGATGCATTTAAGGGGTCTAGAAGCTTTAGTGCTGTGCACTGAATTCATTTCCATGCTTAAATCAATGTAACAACCCTTAGGTTGTTCTGACGAACAAGTACCTTTAGAAGCTCAGGCGACAAGCTTAAAACCCTAGGAACTTCAGTTAAAACACCTATTTAAGGGTCTGAGCATGTTCTTGAGATTGAAAGGATGTTGTTTAAGGTGCTAATTCCCTGCGAAAAGGATTAAATTAGAAAGTCAAAATTCAAGGTTCTACAATCAAGCCTGAGTTTGATTCTTTGATTTTGGATTCAATCTGATGCATTGATGAGTTTAAGTTGTTTCTGAGAAGTCCGTGAATGATTTAAAAGAGGTTTGGTTGAGCTCTGATGGATAATTTGATTGGATTTGATTTCTGTCAGTTTGGGTTATTTTTGAACCCAAACTAATGACAGTGGATTTTTTATGAGTTTTGATTGCAAATTCTGCCTAGATGAATTGGTAACAACCTCTAGAAGTTGTTTTAATCGATTAAACATGTCTTTAGTTGTCTGTTAGGTCTTTTCAAGTCTGAATAACACTTCCTAAAGTTTCCAGAGAAGCTTTGAGCTTCTGCACACTTCCTGAAGCTCCTGAGAGCTTAATATCCACACCAGTAGCTGCGGAATTCACCTCCTAACTTATTTAGAACTTCAACTGCAAGTTAAAAGTCCAGTCTACGAACTTATAGTTAAGGAATTCAATTTCCAGGCCAAAATAGACGTAGAAAATCAGAATCTTCACCATTCAAATCGAAGAGCATAACTTCCCCTTCACATTAAATTGATACTTCAATCTTGTAGAGCAACTCAAGATCTTTCCAACAAGCTTTTATTCGATTGGAATGGAGCTCTGAGCTGTTGGGAATCGACGTTTGAAGTTTGCTCTGGGAGGGGATAAGATAGTCCCATCTCGGTTATTTCTTAATGGTCGCTTGGGTGTAGAACTGTTTTATGTTATAGCCACTTCAGTCGATAGCGCACGGCTCATGGTTACCTATTGAGCATTGATTGTGTGTGTGTGGGCACGTATGTGCCTGCGAGTGTATGAGCCTGTGGCATGTGAGTATGGCCCTGGGAGGGTGTGTGCGAGGCCTGGGAGGCTGTGAGCCGGTTTGGCTCGAAACTTTGAATCGGAAATAAATCGAACTAAATGAATCAGGCTTGAACCTAGTAGGGTCTGGTCCTACCCTGAGAAGGATGCTGTGTATCCCTGAATGGTCCAAGCCGCCAATAAATAAACCTAATTTTTGGTTGAAGAGAGAAAAAAACCCGGTTCGGCTCAGAAGGAAGAAAGGTTAAGGAAAAATGTTAAGTGCTGAAGGAAGCAAAGCTAAGAAAAAAATGCTAAGGTTAAGTGCTGAAGGAAGAAATGCTAAGGGCTAAAGAGAAGAAAGGCCAAGGCTCAGAAGGTAAGAACAAGAAGAAGGAGCAAAGAAAAGGAAAAGAAAGAGAAGGAAGACAGGAAGAATTCATAGAAGAAAGAGAAGGATGAATAGGCACTGAAGAGACAAGGCAGAGAAGAAAGGAAGAAGAGAAGAGCTCGAGAAAATAAGAGAAAGAATAAAGAGAAAAATAAGGAAAAGATTAAGAGAAGAATAAAAGATAAGTAAAAAGAGGAAGAGAGAAAGAAAGAGAAAAGGTAAAAGAAGAAGAAGAACAAGGGAGAGAGAGGCTGAAGATATAAGGAGAAAAGAAATGGTTTAATTTCTTGTATTATTTTTAATTCCTTTTTTATTTTAATGTTGTAATAAGGCATATTTCAATTATAAAAACTTTCTATTGCCTTAATATCTTTGAAATAAATAGAAATTAACATGTTTACTTGTTATTAAAGAATATCATTTATGTAAATATGTTTTTTATGGAATTTTGCATACTTCTTAAATTTAAAATCATTAGGCAAAGTTCATGTTGTTAAAATTAACTTAATTATACATTCTATGAGTTTAGAATGATTGGTGAATTCTCAATAAGTTATACCTCCCAGCGAATGACCTGGACTCAACCAGTTAAAAGAAATAAAATCTAAAATGTTAGGTTAACTTGACCCTATACTACTCAATCGACACAAATTCGAGTTAACCTAAATTACTTTCTTCTACACGTAATTAAGCACAATTAACTTAATTAACTGTGTTGAGAAGGGAACACATCAGGTGGTGCCAATGGATGCCTAATCTGACACCCAACCTAACGCCCCGCTAGATGCGGAGCGACATTTGAAGAAGTGGTGCTACGTTCGTTTTATGATCGGACGACTGAGATTGAATGTGCTCGCGTGCAAGCAAGAAAGTATGCGTGAAGGGTGAGCGGGTCGAGCGGATTAGATCCAGTGGCTGGGCGTGCACCATGTGTCACCATCTGGTGCATTTTGCACTTTTAAGGTGTGTGGAAGGGTATTTTGAGGCACGTTTGGTTCGTTGATCTCCCGATCGACGGATCTGATGGCTCTAAGGTTGTTGCACGAGTTGGGGAGCCAAAATACCTACTTTGACCCTCATTTTAGCTATAGAAAGAGCCCTAGGGCCCCCAGTTGAGAGGCAACTTCCACCAGACACATCTCCAGCCTCTCTCTCTCTCTGCAACATCTCTCTGATCTTCCTCCCGGTGCTCTGGATCTAAAGTACTGCTGTATTTCACATAAGCATCCCATAAGCAGCATTGTCCTTCATCTATTTTCTCTCTCTCCATTATTTAGCATAGTTGTTTTAATTCCTAGTTTGAGAATTGTTTGCCATTAGCAATAAAAAACTGATTATCTGAATATCTGGTCTCTCTTTCTATGTTGCATTAGGATAGATTAGTTAGTGCAAAAAACTTTGAAAATCATGTTTTTCCTCCCTACGAATGACTTAAGACTCACCGATTCTGATTTATATATTTATTTGTTTCGATGTGATTCACACTACAATGATAGAAATAATATTTTACGCATTTCGCAATGAGCAACCACCCCCTCACCTAGTCCCATCCACCAATGGAGGCACAATTCAACTCCCACTCGAGGTTACTGGCAATTCCAGTAGGAAATGGCAGCAACCCAATTCCCAAAAAGTTACCAACAACCCAGGAATGGGTTGATAATGTAAGAAGTAGATCTTTTCCTCAAGGATCCAAGGAACTACCTATGAAAGAAATGAGAATGAGAAGTAATAGTAGAAAATAACCATGCTCAGTTGCCCAAACCCACATATCATACAAACATGTCAACAGAAAAATGGTTTGTATATTCACAAGACATAAGCTTGAAGATTTGCAAATGAAGAAAATATATTGAAATTGCCAAGTCAATATGAGTTATATCAGAAGTTAAATAATAGCATGAGGTGAATACAACACATCAACATCCAAAAAAGCCTATTCGTATAAGAGGAAAGAACACATCAATAGCAATACAAAGAATAGGCTATGGAAATATGGCATAGAAAGTCAAAGTCAATAGTACAGTGTATGAAAACAATTATTAGGTCCACATAATTAACTGTTACGTTGTCAGCTCAGAATATTCAGTTATTGTTGCTAAGAATCTGCAATATGCTCTTGCAAGGAGATATTAGTTCCACATAACATCTGACTAACATAATTAGACAAGAAGTGGTGATGTAGATATTACAAAGAGAAAGAGGCTCACATGAATCACATAGGCAATAATCTTCTTACATAAAACAAAACCAAATAGGCTTTACTCTTATTATTACATTTGACAAAATTATAAATAGATCCAAAAGAGCTGGTTAACAATATGATTTATTCTACAATGTACACTAGAATAATGAAAATACATCAAGTAAAAGCTACAAATATAGTTCAACACATACATGAGCAACAACTAAGATATGAACATACAACAACTTTCATTTAATCTCAAAATCAGATTGGAAGTGCAAACATTATTTCCCCTAAATCAGAGAGATTCAATTCTTTTATGAAAGTGTAAAGGAGGCTGTTCAACACACAACCATCCACTTCTGGACAATCTCAAAAGTAGGCAGAGTTTAGTTAAGACAATAGTAGTATAAGGTAGTGGGTCAAACAACACTTATCTGTGTGGGAGATGCATCATAAAAGAGCATTTCATGTTCTTCGATTGTAGTCCTGAAATCATAACAAATTACCAATTAGAAAGAAATCATAAGATGTAAATAGGAGGTTATGAGCATAGGGCAGCACCTATGATTTAATAGCAATTTGTGTGCAGATAGAAGGTCTGATGATCAACAAGGTTGTGCCGTCATAGGTAATCTGTCTTTCGCATTCTATAATCGATTTGGTGGACATTAAGCTCAGATAGCTATAAGAAAGTTCATTTGGGAACACAAGTATCCATGTGGCTGCTATAAGAGGGGTTGCCTACCATGAAAGGTGCCATCCTAACCATGTTTGCAGCCGAACTTACTACAACTTTGGGGTTGCGTGGTTTTTTGCCACCCATCCAAACCAAGGTCAATGTGGTCATTCTCATGGATCCATAGATGTTTCATGTGACTCGTCGATATGTTAAATTTATTAACATATTCTTAGCTTTCATCATTGCCCGCTATGTTGTACTATCTACCCTGCAAGAAAACAACACCATCGACAATAATATATTACAAACATGCAATTAATTTCAATCATGGATAGAAATAAATTTGAAGCATCTAAATTATAGACAATTTATGGCCATATAATTGTTGCTGCTAGAGCACCACGATCGTTTATTTTGATGATAACAAAACACGTGTTATTTAACATTTGCACTTGAAGTCTTAGATTTCAGGTTAATTGCAAATGGAGACGTGTTTAGATAGAGTTCGAGCTCACATCCATGGCAGATTGGAGGAGCTTGACGGAGAACAAAGGAGCTTCGCGAGGAGCGATAGCCTAAAGAAGCATGAAGACAAGAATATGATGGATTTCCTTTTATCTTGTTTGTGTAATTTTATTTCTTTGTTTTGCTCTTTATTTCTTTCTTAGATCTTATGTTAAAGAGCCTCAAAAAACCCTTAATGTAGTCCTAGGAACACTTGCATAACTCTATGATACTTAGATTTTCTGTAAAGAACTTAGAAAATCAAAATAGGGTTCTGAAAGCCTAATCAAACGTCTAATCTGAAAATCAGACGTCTGATAATGACTTTAAGACGTCTGACTGTTGACTTAGATGCCCAATAACTTAGGATGGACTTTGTAGCATTTGTCTAATGAAATTAGACGTCCAGACCTTAGTCCAGACGTCTGATGTCTGTGCTAGACGTTCAATTAGTGGAACGTTGGCTTCCTATACAAACATTGAGGGAAATGACCGTTAGCTTACATCAGACGTCCGTAGAGAACCCCAGACATCTGATACGTGACCATTTCGCCTCGACCGACCCAAAATCTCTTTTGTAAGATTTTCTAGCCGTTAAACTATCTTGGGAATCCATTTCTGCAGTACAATAGGCTTTTAGATGTCCAGACCTAGTGCCAGATGTCCTGTATGTCGTCTGATGGCCATACACTAGAACCTTCTTTAGGTCTTAACCAAGTCAGGAAAGAAACCTACCTAGAATCAGACGTTTGACTTAGTTCCCAGACATCTTAAATAAGTTTTCTAGACGTCTGATACCTGGACCAGACATCTGATGACCCTGTCAGAATCATGATTGATTCTGATTATAGCCTGTTTTGCCTTGGGTTCAACCCCAATGGCTATGGAAGCTTTCTAAGGGCTTCCAAAGCCTTCCTAGGCCCTCTATAAATAAAGGACCCTTGGCTTGTAGAGACACACCTTGAATACTATTTCCACATCTCTTGTGTCAAAAAGAAGTAAAAGATCATCTAGAAGAAGTTCTAGCTCTCCAATCTTTTGTTCCACATCTAGAGAGCTTGAATCCAATTGCGCATCCACTCCCTCCATGATTACGAGAGTGACGAGGTGCCCCCGCGTGGTTCACGCACCCGCGTCATCACGCCAACGCACTCCCTTCATCAAAGGGAAGTTTCTTTACCTATAGTAGCTAGGTTAATCTTTTTTGGTTCTATAGGTTATTTTGTAATCTTTCTTTGTTATTGGTTGGGTATTCGCATTGAGAATCTCCATCTTCTTCGTAAGACAAAATCCACCTTGTGAAGAGGAGGGGTTGAGGAACGTTACCCTTGTACTTGTAGTATGGCCGTAACTGAGGTTGAACTACTCTCGTTTAAGTAGTTTGTATAGTGGATTTGATCAATTAGATTGATTAGGAAATCTTAACTCGAGAGGGTTAGGTGGTGGTTTTCACCCGGTTTGGGTTTTCACTTAAAAATACTTGTGTACATTATGAGATTCTCTTTTTGTAAGATTGTTTATTTTTATTTTGTATTTTATATGTCATGCATTTCTCACCCTTTCCCGTAGGAATCTACAATTGGTATCAGAGTAGGTTCTTGCTTATTTGGCGTAACAACTGGCAAGAGATCTATGGAGGGGAGTAGTTCCACGATCGGGATTTCCAAGGGGCAGTCCACCACCAGTCCACCTTTTTTCGACAGGAGCAACTACCCCTACTGGAAGCTGTGGATGAAGACGTGGCTTCAAACCAACAACTTCACGATTTGGGCATTCTGAAGAAACCCACGGGAGGCTACTCGCAACAACAAATTCGTGAACTCTCTCTCAATGCAAAGACGATGAACATGTTGTGTTGCGCGCTCAACCTGGAGGAGTTCAATAGAATCTCGCAATGTGCCACCGCATATGAGATCTGGCACACACTCGAGGTAACTCACGAGGGTACCTCTGAGGTAAAAACTTCTAAACTTAATTTACTTTTACAAGAATTTGAGTCTTTTTCCATGAAATCTAATGAGTCTTTGAGTGAGATGAACACTAGGTTCACTCTCATAGTAAATAATCTTAAGATATTAGGAAAGACTTTCATTAAGGGAGAGCTTCAAGGGAAGCTTCCTCGTTCCCTCGGACCGGAGTGGGAACAGAAGGTCACAGCCATCAAGGAGGTGAACGAGGTGGAGGAACTCAACATGAAGGATCTCCTAGGTAATCTGATGGCCTATGAGACAAAGTTGAAGCAGAAGAAGGATACACCGAAACCAAAATCGAAGAAGACTCTCGCATTCAGAGCCGCGTTAGATAGAGAGGTTAGTTCCGATGACGAAGATTTTAAATTTTTACTTAAAAAATTTTCCAAGTTTTCTAGGGAATCAAAGAAGGAAAAGGAGAAGAAGGAAAAAGATAGCCCAAGACGTTGCTACAACTGCAACGAAAAGGGTCATCTTCGACCTGAGTGCCCTCTTCTCACGAAAGAGAAGAAGAAGGAGAAGGAGAAGTATAAGAAGAAGGCATTCCAAGCGACTTGGGACGACTCGAGCTCGGAGGAGGAAGAAGAAAATCTCGAAAAGAAGAATGAAACTGCCTGCATGGGTTTCATGGCGACAACAGGCGATAGCGAAAGTGACTTCGATAATGAGGTAAATTCTGATTTACAAGATGCATTTGATGAATTATTTGAACTTAGTAAATCACTTAAGGTAGAAAATAAAAATATTAAAAAGAATCTTAGTTTTCTTAAATCTGAAAATGATAGATTAGAAATAAAACTTAAGGACCTAGAAAGTTGTTCTAATCCTAAAGATGATGATTTGTCATTAGAAAATCACAATCTAATCATTGAAAATGGGAAATTGATTGAGGAGAACACTAATATAAAATTAGAAGTTTCTAGTTTAAAAACGAAGATGCATATTACAGAAAAAGAAATTACATGTTTTAGGGAAAAATCAAATAGTTTGATCAATAAAGTAGAAACTTTATCTAGCCTTAAGGTTGAGAGAGGATTTCCGTCAAGGAGACCCACTAACAGATCCGAATCCAAATTGATTTGGATACCGAAGAAAGAATTAGAATCCTGTTTTGTAGGTCGTAAAGATTACAACACTAAGGATTGGACCTACAAGCTCAAAGATGGTCAACTCAAATTGGGAGGACCAAGGAGTAGACCAAGGAGGAAGGAAAAGAGGAGACCAACGAGATGAAGAATAACCGCCCGACCTGCCGCATGTCGACTGCCCGATTGGAGATTGGCACCAATGCCCGGACCTCCAAGCTACGGATGGGAACCCCATCCGATTTGGTATCCACCTTCATTTGAGCCATTCTATTGGCCATGGTAGGTGAGGTAATCTCTAACCCTATCTTTTTTATCATTAGCATATAGATAGGGGGTGTTCTGTTTTTCGGGTCCAGATTTCTGTCCGGACTTGAAAAATCGATTCCTAACACCCCAGGCCTCCTAAAATCATAAAATTTCATAGAGTGATTCCCAATTAAGTTAGGAACATCTGTTCCAAATTTCAAATCAATTGGATTTGTATTTAATTTTTAAAAATTCGTGGATTGCAGAGAGGTCATACCCTCTTATCTTCCTGTTTTGCTACTGTCCGCGAATTTTCAGAATTTTTATACTCATCCAATTTTTGAAAAATTGAGCTTGTTGGAATCCTTGTGAAATTTTATATATCATATAAAATCATAAAAATTTTCTGAGGTCAGTGGTAGTACTAAAAAGTTCATAATACCCACAGGTATTATTTCTGGACTTTGACACCAGTACAATTAAAAATTCAAAACAATTACCAAACGAATTCCTAAAATCTTACAAAAATCTTTTCTGGAATCCTTGTTTGATTTTATTCAAAGTAGTGGTGTTGTTTTACTTGTTTGGACCACTACTTAATTCTGAAAGCCTAAAAAAATAACTCATTGGTAATTAAATTTCTGTCTTAGGGATAATTGGCTTAGGGTTTCTTTCTTTCTCTTTTGAGGATTAATTCAAAGGAAATATACAATCACCCATACAACTTGTTTTCCTTTGATTGTGGGTTTTCAAACTTGTTTGAAAATTTAACTAAAGAAACCCTAAAATACATTCAATTAAATCAAATCCTAAAAGACAAAAATACAAAAAAAATTGTGTGACAACTTGATTTTCATTGGAGCCACTCTCCAATTCCTGCACACAAAAAAAAAAATCAAATAACAGGGCAACAACCCAATAAACGCCCTCCACATTCCGTGTACACTATAGAATCCTAAGCCTAATTAAAATTTGTAGCAACTTGACCCCTAAGGCTTTATCAACTTAGGCTTGCTATTTAGGTCTTAAGTTTTCTTTAGTTAGTACCAATTCTGTCATCTATATCTGGTGTTCAGGCTGAGGGGCCGTGTCAAACGACCAGGCGCGGGTTTGTACAAGCACCTGGGGTTTTCCCTGGGAAACGTTTGGGCCCAAACCTCCCCTTAAGCAACTTGGCTAGATTTGTTGATAGAACGGGTATTCACTATTGACTACTTATTTCCTATATAGACCAAGTCTTAGGTTATTATTAGGGAGTCACAATTAAGTTAGGTCTAGTTTTTGTTTGTTTGAATTGCACACTTTCTCTCATCTCTTTCTCTTCTCCTCCCGTCCCCGTTCTTCCATTTTATGCACGGGCGACGGTCTCAAAATCCGCACTTGGAAGGACCATTTGATTTCGCCCCCCACGTAAAAAGACCACTTTTTCTGTCTTCTCCTGAAAAAATGGAAACACAACAAAATAGGTCCACTGACCCTTCCAAGTCTACCTCTAACCCCACCTCTAACCCTAATTCTAACCCTTCCACCCAAAACCCAACCACCAGTAACTTCCCACACTTGGAGCTCCCCAATCTTGAGTTGCCCCACACACAACATCAAGACCCCCTACCTGATCTTTTAAAATTGATGGCCGATCAGATTAATAAATTAAATTCCAATCAACAAACATTGACTAGGAACATCCAAAACCTAGCCAATCCAAGGCCAAACCCACCACCCCGTCAGCAGCCTGTTGTTCCTCTAAAAGATTTCTATGATCCGTCTTATTATGAGGAACGACCAGGGGTGGTCATACCGGAGGGGGACTTTGAGATCAAGCCAGCCGTCCTGAACCTGATTAAACAGTTTCATGGCCTTCCTAGGGAAGACCCTTTCAGCCACCTTGAAGAACTAACTCTTCTTGCACAGACAACCCGTTCCCGAAATGTGCAAGAAGACATATGGCTGATGCGGCTTTTTCCATTATCTCTTAAAGATAAGGCCGCTTATTGGTTCAGGACCATTGGCCAACCCATTACAACATGGCCTCAACTCAAGAGTGCCTTCCTCAAGAAATTCTTTCCCATAGGTCGTACCAATTCCTTACGAAGATCTATTACGACCTTTCACCAAAAATCTGGTGAAACTTTCCATGATTCTTGGGAAAGATTTCAAGACCTTTTAAGAAGTTGCCCGCACCACGAGATTCCTTTATGGCAGCTCATGCAAATCTTCTATCGTGGATTAGAAGATCAAATCCGACAGTTTGTCGACGCCTCGTGTGGCGGCAACTTTTTAAATAAAGATGCAGAAAGTGCCTATGACCTGTTCGAAGAAATGAGTGAAAACTCATTTAATCAAGCTTCCATGAACACATTTTGCAGAACCAAAACCCGCAGTTCGGTGTTCATGAAATAGGCACTCAATCTATCCCTGTCACCCAAGACGATCTTCAATTGATTGCTCAAAAACTCGACCAGATGCATATTAATCAAAAGAAAATTGAGGAAAGACTAGCCACTTCAACTCAAGCTCCACACCCACATCTAACCCAACCTAACTTTCCACAAAGAGAAAATTTGCACAAATTCAACACTACCCCTACTGATTATTCTGAGGTTGCCCATGATTCACTGGGGAACTACAACTATCCAGATCTTAACCCTACTCAAAATATTTCTGCCATTCAGGAGCCCTTTAAAAATTCTTCCAATTGGAAAAATTACCCGAACTACTCCTGGAATAATCAAGTTTCCTCCCAACCATATCATTTTAATGGGTATGGGTTGAATCCAAACTTCCATCCTGGGCCATCCCAACAAGATATCAATGCCCAGATGCTGCGAACCCTGCAGGATATGCAAACAAAAATGACGGAAGTAACCCGCAACATCACAAATCTAAACAATCAGATTAGGGTTACTCCCACGCAAAGACCTGTAGGACATCTTCCGTCCCAACCCATACCCAACCCTAATCACCAAGGAAACCATTATATGGGCAGAAATCCACATTATCCACATCAGCCTCCTCCTAATCCACCACCTCAGCAGCCGCCCAGGTTTCTGCAATCACAGGCCCCCCACCTCCTCTTTATTTATGATGTAAACACATTTACACTACTTAAAATGTCTATTTATGCATGTTCTTAAGCATAGGATTGCATTTCATGATATAAATATTGCATTACATGCATCATCTTGCATTTAGAGTAGTTTGAATAAAATGGAGGTTAATTGTCTCCTTTTATGTGCTTGGACAGGGCAAATATTTTATCGGGGCCTCGGATCAAATATCCAACCGTATGGATATGATCAGGGCGACGATTGGAGTTCAACGACTCCAAGATCGCCCTAATCAGGCATCCGTAGCATCAGATAGAGACCGGGGAACCCTAGAAGATCAAGGGTCAGGATGGTGTAAATCCACACTTCAGATGATAAATCCGACCGCACGGATGAATTCGGATCGACGATCGCAGCCCAAGGACACAAAAATCGAGTCAATCCGACATCCGTGGCACCATCTACAACTTCCAGAAGATGGACGGCCAAGATGGCGCCACGTGGCGCCATCTCAGCCGCCCAATCGGCCGCATGCATCTTGTGAAGACCGCGCACCGTCTCCTCTCCGCCGTTGGATCTCGATCCAACGGCTGCGGTCGCTCGCGCTTAAAAGCGTCCGCGCGATCATTTCGCCCGCGTAGCGCAGCGGCGACGCAGCTGCGGGCGAAGCGGAGGTCGCGGGTTCGAGCCGCGGTGAGGGGGTGGAAGGCGCGGGCGAGCGGGCGCGGACGAGCGTCAGATGAAGATCCAACGGCTGTGCGCGCTCAATCAGGACGACGCGCGATTGGACGCCGGGCGTAACGCGCGATCGCACGCGGGCGGGCGCGCTACGCAGCGGGCGCGGACGCGATCTAAGCCGTCCGATCTCGCGATCGGACGGCTGAAAATCAAGCGAGGTGCGTAGGCGTTACGCACGGGCAGCCGAGCGGGCGCGCGTGGGCGTGGCGGCTACGCCCACGTTGAGGGCTTTAGCGACGATTTTATCCGTCACTAAAGACCCCTTATTTATTATTTTGAAGATGTAATGTCCATTTTGCCCCCACTCCTTGCAACTATAAAAGGAGACCCCCTTCATACGAAATTTTCATCCCTTCCTTCTCCTCTCTACCTCTCCAAAGCTCAAGAGAAGCTTGTCCCACACCCGGGATGCTTCTCGCGAGATAAAGTCCAAATTTTCGTCCCCCTTCGGAAGTGGATCCCGCGACGACGACGGCGTGCTGCTTCGTTCCCGTTCTTCTGCTTCGTTCTCCTTCGTCCAGGCGTCGTCCCGTCCGGCTCGTCCTCCAAGCGACCGTCGAGGAGGATTCTCTCTCCCTATTCTTTTTACTGCTTTCTAGTATAGATTTACTGCTTTCTAGAGTAGTCTATTCGTCCTCCGAGCGATCGTCGAGGAGGATCCATTCTTTTAATGCTTTCTAGAGTAATTGTTTTATGTTTTCTAGTTGTAACGAAAGAACTCTTTTAAGATAAATTCCTTGTCTATTCTACATCTCATTTTGATTTCCATGTATATTATTCTTTCTCTCTCTCTTACTCCCTCTCTCTCTTTTATTTGTTGTAGATACTTAGATAGTTTAAATTGAATTCCTTCGTGACAAAATAAAAAGAAACGCGAAGTTTTTAAATCAAACGTCCGCCTCCCTGTGTTCGACCCGGAATTTTAATTTCGGTATAAATTTTATTTGTTGAACTGGAATCCTTCGCTTTCGAACTACAACGACGGGTTTTCCAAAACCAAACACGTTAGCGTAGCTTCGTAATACGTTCAACACCGCCCGACCTGCCGCATGTCGACTGCCCGATTGGAGATTGGCACCAATGCCCGGACCGCCAAGCTACGGATGGGAACCCCATCCGATTTGGTATCCACCTTCATTTGAGCCATTCTATTGGCCATGGTAGGTGAGGTAATCTCTAACCCTATCTTTTTTATCATTAGCATATAGATAGGGGGAGTTAAAATTAATGAGCTAGTTGTCAATCTTTGAGGGAGAGTTTCAAAAATAAGTTAGCTATATTTCCTTTAGAAAAGGGGAGAAAAAGATATAGCTATCTTGTTATTACAAAAAGGGGAAGAACATTATTCTTGTTAAAAGAAATTTAACCTAAAAACTAAAAGAGAGTGTTTTAAGGGGGAGTTTAGGAGAATTAAAATCATAACACCTTTTTAATAATGTCAAAAAGGGGGAGAATGTTTATGCATTATTATTTATGGTTTGTCATCATCAAAAAGGGGGAGATTGTTGGTGCTAAAGCACCATGATCGTTTATTTTGATGATAGCAAAACACGTGTTATTTAACATTTGCACTTGAAGTCTTAGATTTCAGGTTAATTGCAAATGGAGACGGGTTTAGATGGAGTTCGAGCTCGCATCTATGGTGGATTGGAGGAGTGTTTAACGGGCGAGATCAATGTTTTAAAATCAATGCTTCGTAGTATAGTTGAAATCGCTCGAAAACAAATAAATTTTATTACTCGAAGTTTTAAGTCCGAGGTCGAACACAAGGAGCAAATTGGGGTTTAAAAATCAAGAGCACAGCTTTAAAATTGAATACAATATGCAATGAAAATCAGAGTTATAGTGCAAAAATGTAAATGTAAACACTGGATATCAATGTATATAAAGAGCACAAAATAAAATGGACGTCTGATTTTATGAATTAGACATCTTAAATATGGCTCTGCAACAGTGCTGCTTCTCTTCTCTTTTCCTCTTCTCTCTATCTCTGGCTGCTTCCTTCCTTCTTCTTCTTCTTCCTTCCTTTTGTCTCTACGACTCCTTCTTCAGCCTTCATTTCCTTCTTCTCTTTCTCTTTCTCTTTCTTCAGCCCTTTAGCCTTCAGCCTCTTCCACTTCAGTTCTTGCCTTCTCCTCCCTAAGCTTCTCTGGTTTCCGCCCTCTTCTTCCTTGGCTTCTTCTTCTTCTCCTTCCTTGCGAGAGAGCAAAACCTCCCCCTACTCGCACCCGCGATCTCTCTTCCTCTTTCTCTCTTAGGCTCGCTCTCCCAGAGCTGCTTCTCGGGTAATTGGGTCGGGTATGTGCGCCCGGGACCAAGCCCATCGACGTGAGGTGGTGGGCGAGGAGTGCAGGTCGGGTATACGGGTCAAGCCAAGTCCGCGGGCATCAGGTCACGGATGAGGTGGTGAGAGGTGAGAGGGACCTCACCTCGTGGTCAGGAGGTGAAGAGCCTTCTTCACTTTTTCAATTTATTTCACTGTAGCCGCTCACTCACTTCCGAGGTGGGACTTTCCTTCGCGAGTGTCCGCAGCAAGAGGCTTCCTTGATTGTGGCTGCTACTTCAGTCTTCAGTGCCAATTGCTTGGTTGGGGTTGTGCACGAGATGAGTCCTTGCACCCTGGGGCAATCCACCTGGAGTGGAGAGACCTGGGGCTAGCTTGCAAGCTAGCTGCTTGCTTGCTTCAATGGCGGCAGGCCTCCGAACTTGTCCACATGAAAACGGCCTCGAGGCCTTGTAAGAAAGCTCAGATAACTTTGTCTAGACACGACGAACATAGTGCGGGGGTCGGCGTGGTGTGGGGTGGCCGGAGCGTGTGTGCCTAGGGCATCCTGTGTGCGTGAAAGTGGGTGTGTTCGGGGGGTGTTTTGGGGGCATGGCGCGGTAAGTGGAGTGAGGGTTTAGGATCAGTGAGGTGTTACGATGCTTATGGGGTGGTTGGCGAGGTGGATGGAGGTGTGGAGTGGCGGAGACGCCTCGCCGGAGGTCTGGCTGGAGATGAAGAAGGTGATGGTGGTAGCGTGCGTCGAGGGGCGTTTGCAAGAATAAAAGAGAGAAAAATGATGAGGGCAAAGAGAGGACTTAGCTATGCATAGGGAGATGAAGGGGGATGCAGAGATGGCGGCCGGCTCGTATTGCCGTTGCCGGATATGAAGCACTTAGAGGGGGAGGACGATGATGATGAACGGGCTGTAGGGGCATTGGCTGGTACGGCGCGACGCGGACGAAGAGGAGGAAGAGAACCCTGCCATTGGTATTGTGGCAGAGTGACGAGGGAAAGAGAGGGATGTCGTTGGAGCTTGCTGAGTCACTGGCCGGAGGGGGAAGAGACGGAATAGAGGGATTCTCAGGCCAATCTCAAGCTTGGAGGATGCGGGGTGATTTGGGCGTGCTTTTATAGGCCCTGGAGGAAGGTTTTGTGCAGGCAACCTCGCCAAAGATGGAAATTAAAAGGAGACGCAAATATCTCATGCATTCGCATGAGAGATTGGATACCAAATCGAGCCTCTGATTGTGTTCAAACTGGAGGAGATTTCTCAGAGAATCTCCCTTTCAATTTTGATGGGGATTCTCTGAGGAATCAGAGAGATCTTTCCTTCGATTCCTCACAGGAGTAGGATTCCCTCCGCTATAATGGTGGAGGGACCTAATTACAAAGAACAAAGACTAAGATAGGAGGGTTTCCGTAGAAGTTTTCAAAAGTTAGGGGTAGAAATGTAATTGGGTTGGATTTATTTGCAAAGTAGGTCAAGATGACTTCCCCTTAGGTCAAAATTTTGGTATAAACCTAATTTGGACCTAAGAAATTCAATGGTGAAGTTGGATTTTAGGTTTGACCACGTTTGACTGGGTAATTTACACAAAAATCTAATTTAGGTTAAATATTTGACTGAGACCCCAATTTAGGTCAAAATAGGTTCTAAGGGCCAAATTGAAGATTCTAAACCATAGAGGATATTTTTTCATAATTTTTAAAAGATTTAGGTGAATTTTATCTTGACCAGAACCTTGTTAAATCAAGTGGGTCTGTTTTAAGGTTACAAGAAGTCATTTAATTCCTAGAATCTACATGAACCCTTCTCTGTTTGAACCAGCCCACTTTTTATCTTGTTAAAATCATTTGACCTATGTTTAGCCCATGAGAAATCCTGTTGTTGTACTGTAATGGTAAAATTACAGTTTTACCCCTTTCTTGCTTTTCTCTCAGAATAGTTATTCATGGAATTATGACGTCCAGTTGGTTATGTAGGAGCTTTTGTTCTTTTTTCTGAGTGAAAATGAGCTAGTTAGGGCTCATGATGGTGTCCCATCAAGGAGCTTGGCGGAGAACAAAGGAGCTTCGCAAGGAGCGATAGCATGAAGAAGTGTGAAGACAAGAATAGGATAGATTTCCTTTTATCTTGTTCTATGTAATTTTATTTCTTTGTTTTGCTCTTTATTTCTTTTAGATCTTCTGTTAAAAAGACTCAAAGAACCCTTAAAGTAGTCCTAGGAACACCTGCACAACCCTAGGATACTTAGGTTTCCTATAAAGAACTTAGAAAACCAAAATAGGGTTCTGATAGCCTAATTAGACGTCTAATCTGAAAATTAGACGTTTGATAATGACTTTAAGGTGTCTGACTATTGACTCAGACGTCCAATTACTTAGGCTGAACTTTGTAGCTTCTATCTGATGAAATTAGACGTCCAGACCTTAGTCCAGACGTCTTAGAAGAGGTCTGATGTTTGTGCCAGACGTCCAATTAGTGGAATGTTGGCTTCCTATACAAACATTGAGGGAAATGACCGTTAGACTTATATCAGACGTCCGTAGAGAACCCCAGACGTTTGATATGTGACCGTTTCACCTCGACCGACCCAAAATCTCTTTTGTAAGATTTTCTAGCTGTTAAACTATTTGGGAATCCATTTCCGCAGTACAATAGGTTTTTAAACGTCTAAACCTAGTGCCAGACGTCCTGTATGTCGTTTGATGGCCATATATTAGAACCCTGTTTAGGTTTGAACCAAGTCAGGAAAGAAACCTACTTAGAATCAGACGTCTAACTTAGTTCTCGGACGTCTTAAACAGGTTTTCCAGATGTCTGATACCTGGAACAGACGTCTGATGACCTTGTCAGAATCATGATTGATTCTGATTACGGCCTATTTTGCCTTGGGTTCAACCCCAACGACTATGGAAGCTTTCTAAGTGCTTCCAAAGCCTTCCTAGGCCCTCTATAAATAGAGGAGGACCCTTGGCTTGTAGAGACACACCTTGAATACCATTTCTACATCTCTTGTGTCAAAAAGTAGATCATCTAGAAGAAGTTCTAGCTCTCCGATCTTTTATTCCACATCTAGAGAGCTTGAATCCAGTTGCGCACCCGCTCTCCCTTCGCGATTAAGAGAGTGATGAGGTGCCCCCACGTGGTTCACACCCCCAAGTCGTCACGCCAACACACTCCATCAAAGGGAAGTTTCTTTACCTATCGTAGCTAAGTTAATCTTTGTTGGCTCTATAGGTTGTTTTGTAATCTTTCTTTGTTATTGGTTTGGTATTTGCATTGCGAATTCCCGTCTCCTTCGTGAGACAAAATCCTCCTTGTGAAGAGGAGGGGTTGAGGAACGCTACCCTCGTACTTGTACCGTGGTTGTAATTGAGATTAAACTACCCTCGTTTAAGTAGTTCGTATAGTGGATTTGATCGACTAGATTGATCGAGAAATCCTAACTCGAGAGGGTTAGGTGGTGATTTTCACCCGATTTGGATTTTCACCTAAAAATACTTGTACATTGTGAGATTTCTCTTTTTGAAAGATTGTCTATTTTTATTCCGCATGTTATACGTCACGCATATCTCACCCCCTCTTGTAGGAGTCTACAATAATTATATGTGAAAAGATGGTACGACCTGAAAAAATGAAAGGTAGGTATGGGAAGAAAAACTTACTGGCACTTAGTAAATTAGACATTCTAGAGTCCATGTTTCTCATACAGATATCCACTTAAGGTTAGGTATGATTGTAATTTGTCTATAGTGAAGGAAGTTAGTACTTGCGAAGTGAACCTCTCATATGTAGTAGGAATGTAGCATTACATATCTAAAAGGACAAGTTTTGCAACCTATCTGCAATAGTGGCATGTGCAGAATGAAGCTCAGCTTCTTGTCAGTCGCCTCCACTTGCATCTCTCCAATGCGCACTTGCAGCCTACTGATTGTGCAGCAATCATAAACCCTGATTTACCTGGATTAAGGTAGAACCTAGCTTAACATAGGCATTCTGCACGCATACACATCATACTTTGCATCTTAGATGATTTATATGTTTTATACATAATAATGTGCTATTTGAGAGGTATTATTAATTACAGGTAATCCAGGGCTGTGGATGGTCGATCCAACCTTATGGATCTGTTTGGAATAACGACGGAAGTCCAATGCTTCAAAGAGCGCATCAATTAGACTCTCGTAACACCTTAGGGAGTCCATAGAAGCAGGAGCCATGGGGAAATTGAAGAATATTCGGACCTCAGATGACAAATCCAACGACGCGGATGGATCTGAATCGACGTTTGCAGTCCAACAGTGTAGAAATCAACTTAATTGGAGGCCTACGTCATCAGATACAAGAAGAAGAAGATGGACGGCCACAATGGCGCCACTTGGTGCCATCGCAGCTGCCCCTCACCATGCCTCAAATTGGAAGGAGAACCACTGGCCATTGGATCGTCATCCAACGGCTGTGATCGTAGCCACGCGCCCACCCTCAGCCGCATCATCAGATGAGACGAGATCTCCACCGTTGGATTCCCATCCAACAGCCGAGAATGCGTGCCAACAAAACGTAAACGCAACAAACACGTGGAAGTAGCACGTTGGTTAGCGCTCTATCTGGAGCGACGCCGTGCATGAAATCAGGACGGGCGCTTGCAGATGGAATTCAACCGTCAGATCAGCATTAGGAGGAGGAGGCGTGGACGTGTGGTGGGTGCGAAGGTGCTGGATCAAAAACTCACACGATGAAATGTGCGGAAAAGCGTGAGAGTGAGCTTTAGGATTTAAAGGCGCGATTGAGCGCGCGTTTAAGTCATCCGATCGTAAGGCTTGGGCACTCAGAAGAGGCGAGCGGTGAAGGAGAGAAAGCGAAGGCGAGCGTGGGTGATCTACAGCCGTGCGATCTTCATCCGAGGGTGTACAGGCTGCAACGTGGCAGCACCAGATTCGGTTGGGGATAAGAGAAGGATTTGGAAGGCTTAATCAAGGTCGTTGATCTCCCGATCAACGGATCTGATTAATCCAAAGCATTTGCACGGATTTAAGTGGTCAAATACCTTCTTTGCCCTCTACTAAAGCTATAAAAAGGGGACAAAGGGCCCCCCTTTGAAGGCACTTCTCATTTTTCTTCTTCTTCCTCCTTCAACCTCTCTTCTGCTTCTTCTTCTCGTCATCTTTGCATTCGTCTCTGCACCTTCGTCTAAAGCATCCGTTGGGTCACACCAACGGATTGTTGCTGCTCTTCCCAACCTCTCCAAAAGGCCACCACAAACTACCCGTAGTTTCCTCGTTCTGTTACATAAGTAGTTACATTTATGTTAGAATTTGTTTAGTTCTATGTATACAATTCATGTTTAGACTCTTTTGATTGTTGTATATATTGTGTCTATACTACTTAGCATTTATATTTAGAATAACGTATGAAATCAAAAGTGTTTTTTGCCTCCTTATGATCAACCAGGACTCACCAAGTTTCGTTAATTTATTTGCTCAAGACGTATTTCACGCTATACTACAATGTGTTAATTCTTTACGCGAACTATGCTGCGAACAAATTGGCACCGTTGCCGGGGAGACAAGGCAACTTTTGATTTTATCTCTAAAACAGTATTTTTGAGTGTAGGAACAACGACATGAAGCGGCGAACAAGGAATAGCAGGTGCTGCAAAAATCAGGTGCACACATTCCTATTAGAAATTCGGCTAGAATGTAAGTGTTATTTTTAAAATTCAATAGCCGTGTTTCTAATGTTCCAAAAATCATGAAATTTGGATTGGAACTAGATCTTCGAATTATCTCTCCAATGCCACCTTTCTCAAAAAGAAATTTTTTCTGTGGAATTTTGAAAAATTCATGGAGTACATACTAGTCAAATTGATTGAAAATAGAACTTTTATGGACTTTAGAAATCAATTCTAACTAACATACAAATCAGATTTATTCAAAATTTGTGGGGTGTGAAAGATAATCAAATTAGTTTTCAATATCATATTTTTAGAGAATTTTTAGAGCATATTTGATATAGTTTCCAATAGAAAAACTAGCATGGGTCTAAATCCTTGATTTGACCCCTGGTTAGTTAAAAATTCATAACTAATTGTTGGAAAAAGAGAAAAATTTTGGAAAAATACTCTCTGAAATGCTTATTTAAAGAGGAATCTTCTTGCCATGTTTCAAATTATTGGATTCCATCTCGCCTTAGAGTATACATTTAAAGTGTGGTCTTCAATTTGAAAAAGAACTTAGAAGTGCATGAACCAATAGGACCACATAGACTAACTTAGGCTCCGATGAGCCCAAAAGTTAGTCGATGAGGCAAGTCACCTTATGGACCACCCACCATCTACTACATTGGAGAAACAGGTTAAGAATTCATGAAAATACATCAAATAACCTGCATTTGGCTTAAAACTACTGGGTAGTTCCAATCTCGCTTGCAAAACCTGGTGACTAAGCTTGCGGGGTAGTGTCAAACAACCGCGACTGTGGGGTAACGGAACCGGAGGCGAAAGTCGAAGGAAGAACCTTCCTCGTAGTCCCTTGTAACCAGACTGGCTGGGTTAGCTTGAAGGTGAGAATTCCTTACAGTCGATCTCTCGCTGAATTTTTAATAACACAAACTTAAACGAAAAATCTGGTCACCTGATCTAAAGGACCACTCTGATTAACAAGGCCTTAGCCTTGTTCTGCTTGACTGCACCAACCCTTTGAGTTGGTGTATGAAAGGAGGAAGGTCGTTAAGACCTGAACTTACGAGACCATGGGAGCCAAACCCAAGGCGGCAAAGGTGATTTTCGCTCGACCTCTCTTCTCAACCTTCTTCCACCCAATTAGCTAAGATGGCTAATCCCAGTCCTCGACTTTGTCAGGACCCTGAGAATCAGGCCCCAATGGCTCGTCTGGAAGCCAGGGTCGAGGAAACGGAACAGAAATATGGACAGAGCATCGACCAGATTCTCACGACACTCGACAGGATGCAGCATCCACTACGCGGAGAACAACTATGGGACTTCTATGATCCAGCGGCAACAATCATAGCACCTCAGGTCTGGATTCCCATAGGTGGAGACGCATTCGAGTTAAAGCCGAATATCATAAGTCTGATTTAGACTCATTTCCATGGAAACTCAAATGATGATCCCTTCCAGCACCTCGAAGACCTAAGTCGGATTGCAGAGTCAGTTTGACTTAGGAATATAGATATTGGAATTGTTCTCAGGAAGCTTTTTCCTTTTTCTCTCAAGGATAAAGCTGCTTATTGGTTCAAGACCATCGGGAGGCTAATTGAAACATGGGAGGAATTATGTCGCAAATTCCTCCAAAAGTTCTTCCCGATCGATCAAACAAATGCTATGAGGCGCATAATCACGACCTTCGCTCAAGGCCCTGGAGAGAAGCTGCATGACGCCTAGGATAGATTCCACGATATTCTCAGGAAGTGCCCCCACCATGGCGTACCTAAATGGCACCTCGCTCAAGTATTTTACCATGTCCTGGATGACACACATCGATACCTGGCCGATGCATTTAGCGGTGGGAATTTTCTTGCGAAGGACAAGAACAATGCATTTGAACTGTTCGAGTCCTTAGTAGAGAAGTCGATGAATGCCGCATCAATGAACCATTTCCAGCGACCTGGACAGTAACGAGTTGATGTCCACAAAGCTCAAGCCGAGTCTACCTGAGTCAACATGGACATTATCACCAAAAAACTGTATAAGGTGATTCTACTCGATAAGAAGCTCGATGAATTAATGCGAGTGAGATTCGTATCTTCTGGCAGCATTGCTCCATCTTTCTCTTCTCAAGCATCCCGAGCTCCCTCTGCTTGTACATATCTGTTTACTTGAGATGTTTTCTCTCTATCTTTATGGGATCCTGCATACCAGGAACCCGTGAACAATTTGGATTTGGCGTCGTACAATCAAGGTTACGCACCACATGACGATGCAAGTGCGTATTCTTTTGATGAATTCGCATTTGAGACGTCTTTGACTTACGAAGATGTCAATGCCATTCAAGGATACGGGTGTAACAACCCGTATTCTGAAACATATAACCCTGGTTGGCGCTAGCATCCCAATTTCGCCTGGTCTGGTAACCCACAGAGAACAAGTCAGGTTCCACACTACCAGACTAGACAATACGGGAATGCGCAGAACACGTATCCTAGGCAGCAGCCATTCTCATCTCAGCAGCAATAGACACGCTCTATTTATCAGTCGCTGCACCAAGCTGCCAACTACCCTCGAAAGCGGGCCAACCCTTTGGAGTCGCTAAAGGAGGAATTGCAGGTATCAATTCGGAAATCTACTCATGACAACCTGCAAATAATGAAAGCAATGGCTGAGCAAATACAGAGCATACAGAACATACAAAACCAGATGATGTAGGAGCATAGATCACAGGGAGCTTTGCCCTCCCAACCTATCCCAAACTCGAGATATGTGCAGAATCAGGGCACTCCGCCTAGATTCCAAGCAGCACAGGGGCAGGCACACGTTGTTATGCAAGCACCTTCTGCACCTCCTGGCTATGGGCTCAGTTAGCTACCTCTGTTACAAAACCCTATGTATCCAAACCAACCCGCTCCTTTGCCCTTACATGGATAGTACGCTGATGCAAAAGCTGTCACCTTAAGGAGCGGAAAGACTACACAGGACCCGCTACCCAGGCAAGTGGGTAATGATTTTTCCTGTGCTCTACCATGAGATGGCTCACAACCCTCTTCCTCTCATAAGCCATCTTCATTAGATAAAGGAAAGAAGCCCTTAGACACTAAAATTCCAGTCCCTTTTCTCGTGGCCCTAACGCGAGATTCAGCATGGAAAAAGGACACGCAAAATTTTGAGGATCTGAAATCTATGTTCAAGGAAGTTCACATTCAGGTCCCTCTCCTCGAAGCAATTGATCACATCGTAGCAGTTGCTAGGTTCTTTATAAGGACTACTATACTCCGAAGTGGCAGCAGAGGATCTGATGACAAGCGGTATTATCTGAGGAAGCTAGCACAGTTATTTTAGTTGACTTACTGCCCAAAAAGGACCCGAGCACACCATTGATTTCCTGCTTTTTGCAAGATTCCCCTTTTGATAGGGCCCTTCTTGATTTGGGGTCGTCCAGCAACCTAACTCCCACCACAGTATTTGATCGATTTTGATTTGAGGAGTTAAAGCCCACCTTGGTTACCATACAGTTGGCTGATCGATCTGTAAAAACACCGAGGGGGGTGGTTGAAAATGTGATCGTAAAATTCCAAGGATTCTGCTTTCCAGTGGACTTTTTTGTTATTGATATGGAGGTTCCTCCTAATCTTCGTGATGCACCGATTATTCTAGGTTGCCAATTTTTGGCAACTGCCTGCACAAACATCGACTGTGCATCAGGGTGCATGGAGATTGCCCTGGGTAACGAAAAGCTTAGACTTGACATTTTCAGGTCATCAAAGAACTTCGATTGCTATTTGATTGAGGATGGTGAAGACGAAGATTCAGCTTTCTGTGGGAACATTAGACTCCTCTACAGTGACCCAATGGCACATTCATCCTCACTATCAAGGGTCTTTGATTGCGATCCACATGAGACTGAGACTAATGACATACACATTTTGTCCCATGGATCTAGTTGTCGTGGGTGTTCATTTGCTCTTAACACACCTGATCCTGACTATCCTATCCTATCTAGCACGAATATCTTAAGGCAGGATTACATGACCACTGTAGGTGGATTCTCTAGTAGTCAGGATCAGCATATTTCCGTTATTGCTTCCTTCCTCCCCTGCATAAACCCCCTCCCCACCCTCCGCTACTAGAGTTACAGCCCTTACCTGATTCGCTCAAGTATGTGTTTCTGGGAGAAAGTGAGACATATCCTATGATTATCAATGCTCACTTGACTCTGGATCAGGAACATCAGTTGATCTCCATTCTGCAAGCACATAGGCTGTTATCTGGTGGGGCATTTCTAATCTCCATGAAATTCGCCCCTCATATTGCACTCACCATATCTACACTGATGAAGGGGTGAGACCAGCGAGAACCTCAGAGGCACCTAAATCTAAATATGTTGGAGGTTGTCAAGAAGGAGATCATTAAATGGTTGGATGCGGGCATTATCTATCCTATTTCCGCCAGCCAGTGGGTGAGTCCCATTCAGATAGTGCCCAAAAAGGCGGGACTCACCGTAATCAGAAATTAATTGGGCGAATCCATCCTGACTCGCACCACGACTTCTTGGTGGGTCTGCATTGACTACAGGAAGCTAAACTCGGCTACCAAAAAGGATCATTTTCCTTTGGCCTTTATTGATCAGATTCTAGAATGGCTAGCCGGGCGTAGTTTCTTCTACTTTCTGGATGGATACTCCACGTACAATCAAGTTGCAATCAACCCGAAAGACCAAGAAAAGGAGACTTTTATGTGTCCCTTTGGAACATTTGCTTTTAAGCAGATGCCTTTCGACCTCTGCAACGCATCATCTACCTTTTAGCGATGCATGATGGCCATCTTTTCAGACATGATCGAGGACTGCGTAGAAGTGTTCATGGATGACTTCTCCATGTTTGGAGATGATTTCTTGTCTTGCCTTGATAACCTCACAAAGATTCTGAGGAGATGTATAGAGGCTAACCTAGTACTTTCATGGGAGAAAAGCCATTTTATGGTGAGGGATGAGATCATACTAGGTCACAGGATCTCCTCTAATGGACTCGAGGTCGATCAAGCTAAGTCTGAAATCATTTCGCGATTACCTCCGCCTAGCTCAGTTAGGCAAATCAGACCATTCTTAGGACATGTCAGATTTTATCGAAGATTCATTCGAGATTTCTCGAAAATTGCTCGTCCATTAACGAATCTTCTGGTAATCGACACACCCTTTGATTTCGACTCTTCGTGTCTCAGCTCTTTCGAGACCTTGCGAAGCGCTGTCTCAAGTGCACCTATTCTCCAACCTCTCGATTGGTCTCTCAACTTCGAGATGATGTGTGACGCCTCCGACTTCGCTGTCGGAGCCGTTCTTAGCCAGCGTCGGGAGCGCCATCCATTCGTAATATACTACGCTAGCAAAACGCTGAACGAGGCTCAACGTAACTATACAGTCACTGAGAAAGAATTGCTAGCCATGGTATTTGGGTTGAAGAAATTTAGGACATACTTACTCGGGTCCAAAGTTATCATCTACACTGACCATTCTGCCCTCCGGCATTTGTTGGCAAAGAAGGATGCCAAACCTCGCCTTATTAGATGGATCCTTCTTTTGTAAGAGTTTGATGTCGAAACTGCGGTAAAGTTAGAGAACATAATGTTGTGGCGGATCACTTGTCTCGGCTAGACCCAGACTACATTCCGTACTCCCCGCCGATATCAGACCGATTTCTTGATGAGTCTCTCGTATCTATCAACTCTGTTAAGTTTCCTTAGTATGCTGATATAGCAAACTATCTTGTCGCAGGCAGGCTACCTGTGGGATTATCCAAGGATCAAAAGCTCAAATTCATATCAAAGGCTAAATTTTATTTTTTGATGACCCATTGCTCTTTCTCATTGGGGCTGATCAGATCATTTGTAGATGCGTCCCGGATTCGGAAATCTCTAGTGTGCTATCTTGCTGCCACAGCGATGCTTATGGGGGTCATTTCTCAGGCCAAAAGACTGCAGCAAAGATTTTGCAATTGGGATTTTTTTGGCCGACCATTTTCAGAGATACACATGAGTTTGCCAAGTGCTGTAAGCGATGCCAGGCAGTCGGTTCTATGACTCGGAGAGATATGATGCCTCTCTAATCCATTCTAGTCGTAGAAGTGCTCGACGTCTGGGGCATTGATTTTATGGGCCCCTTCCCGAACTCGTATGGCTTTGAGTACATACTACTCACAATAGACTATGTCTCAAAGTGGGTAGAAGCTATCCTAGCGAGGCTAGGTCAGACGTCCCCGCAGACTTCTGGACGTCTGGGAAACCACGCTGAACAGGTAATTCTCTGATCCACTTTTTAAGACGTCTAGAAGAAGTTCCAGAGGTCTGATTTTGCATAGTGTCGTCGTTTTCGACCCGTTCAGGGCCCGTTCGGGTTCCGTTTTCCGCGATTCGAGTTGCGTTCTTTTCAGAATTAATTCCTCTACCCGTCTACAGTAGCTATACACTGTTTTGAGACACTCCTTGTGTTTGATCCTTGTGATAGGACCCCGTTCTGTTGCAGTCTCGGGGGTCGCGGAGGCACGCGGGATTCCCGACCACGCCCCCATTTCTCCCGTTGTACCTGGTAGAGTGGCTTTAGGTTATTAATAAAATCTGTTAAATTATGGAACCATAAATAGAACCTAGGACATTGCATGAATCCTAGGAATGAGAAATAGATGGAATGATAGCTCCTAGGTGTTGCATGAATCCTAGGGCTGGAAAACTAGATTGTACGATAAATCCTAGGATATGGCATGAATCCTAGGATGGGAAAACTAGTGGAATGTATAATACTGCAGTCTTGGAAAATGGAAAGAGATATAAAGCTGCCTGTAATTTGAATTAACAGCTGCTTGTTGTGAATAAATAACGTGGTTGAGAATATGGATTGTAAGAATGTGAAACTGGAAAGTGAAACCTGGACGTTTGAGTAAAAAGGATGGAACCCTACGGGGAAGTAGGAGTAGAACTCCTGGAAAGTGAATGGAATAGTATTGTGGAAGTGAGCTGGCCCTTGAGTACGGAGTACCAAGGAGAGCGACTGTCCCCCTGTTTAGTGCAGAGCGGAGCCAGCCGTCCCAGGGACCCGGGGTTAGGACTGGCCACTCTGTACCGACTTGCTGGCCCTCGCGTACGTAGTACCGAGGAGAGCTACTAGTGTAGGGAGGTACTAGCTACCTCACGGGCCCCGGGGTTTTGCTAGCCTCACACACCGACTTGTTAGGCCCGCTGGAGCAAACCAGGGTAGTCAGGCGAGGGTGCGCGGACTGTGGAGGGGCAAGGCCCCGGTTTGGTTACTGTGGAGGGGTTGGACCCCTGTTACTGAGAGGGCTCTGCCCTGGACTGGTTCCGTGCTGTGCTTTGGGCGCACCCGTTAACGGAAACGACTGACCGCGTGCCAGTATGGGTTAGCTACCTGTGCGTTTATCGCGCGTGCCGTAGTCACCGTTACGTCTGTCAGTGACCTTGGGGTGGTTGACTGAGGGTAGGATCACCACGGGGGACTCTCCCGGCCAGGAGAGCACCACGTGCTACTTCTACTTTTTGGAAAAGATTGCAATCAAGATCATTCCCACGAGGAACATTCGAGATCAAGAAAAAGATCTGAGGAATAAATGAAATAGTGAGACATTTGAAAGATGTGAATAAAGAAAGTAATCGAACATAACAGCTACTGTACACTCTACTGTTGTCTTTAGTTTAGTTGCCACTCTACTCAGCGTTTTGCTGACGTGTTACACTCGTTACCTTTTTCAGGACCAGGTGTCGAGCAGCCAGGGTCAGCGACTGCAGAGGACGCTGGGCCGAGTAGGGTCCAGTAGAGTTACCACTGTCTTTTGTACCTCTTTGTTTCCGTTATAGTGAGTAGTTCTTGTTTCCGCTGTACTTTTCTTTACCTGCAGTTCATGTGATATGATAAATGTTGTTCTACTGTTGTGGTGGTATATACTGTAGTAGTTTCTTTCCTTACTGCTGTACTTTCTTACTGTTAGTTATATTCATGCTGAATGTGGTTTATTTTACTGCTCTTTTGGTTACTTCCTCGTTGGACGACTAGGTCTTGGGATTAGTTGAGTCGGTCCAGTTCTCGTGTCTCGTAGGGACTCGGGAACCGGGTTGTTACATGGGCTGATCATAAGACTGTTATATCCTTCATCCAGGAATTTATTTTTGCGAGATTCGGAGTTCCCCAAGCCTTGATAAGTGATGGGGGAAGCCACTTCATCCATGCCCATTTCAGGTCATTATTCAAGAAATACGGGGTGCAGCATCGCATTGCTACCCTGTATCACCCATACACTAATTGGCAGGCTGAAGTATCAAACCGTCAAATCAAGCTATCCTTCAAAAGATGGTTAGACCTGATAGGAAGGATTGGTTCGATCTGTTGATTGATGCACTATGGGCCTACCGGACCGTGTACAAGGCCCCGCTCAGAATGTCTCCATACCGCATGGTGTATGGAAAGGCTTGTCACCTTCCTGTGGTGCTAGAGCACCGTGCCTTTTGGGCGGTGCAGAAGTGTAATTTTAACGTCAAGGCCGGAGGTTATGAAAGAAAGCTCCAGCTCAGAGAGTTAGAGGAGATTGGGTGGGAAGCATATGAGAATGCAAAAATATACAAGGACAAGACAAAAGCTTTCCATGATCGACACATTCAGAGGAAGGAATTCGCACCTAACCAGTAGGTTTGGTTGTTTGACTCCTGACTCAAATTCTTTGCGGGAAAGCTCAAGTCTAAGTAAACTGGACCATTTTTGGTGGTCCACTCGTATCCTAACGGGGTAGTCCAAATTAGAGACCCGAAATATGGGCACATTTTTATAGTTAATGGCCAGCGCTTCAAACCATTCTTTGCCCAAGAACCTCCTCTTGTCGACGAAATGATACATCTTCTTGAAGACGTGTGATTGATGAGTTTCCTAGCTGGAGGCATTAAACTCAGCACGTATACATATATACATACCATATATACATAGCATATTTCATTTTCGCATAATGTTTTGCATATTATTTTCCATATTGTGTATGGCATTGCAGTGATGGCATGAGCTGAATGATAACTCAGAAGCAGTTTCAGGTGATTTCTATCCACATACACCCTGCCTTATTTCTTTTATTCATGCATGAGGACATGCAAACACTTAGGCATGGGGGGGTAGTCCGTAAAAAAAAAACTAAAAATTTTCTACCAACAAGTGGGGGATTAGATTGCTTTATCAAAAAGTTTTATTAAAGATTTATTCTTTAGTAGGTTCCTAAGCTTAGAATCCAATATAACCTCACATCTGCATGTAGAATTTGTAATGGATCCACTGTGAAAATCGATAGACATCTCTAGTTTGTCTAGAAGAAGCATTGCTTCTTCTCTTGAACCCTTGGATAGCAATCAGGGAGTTAGGCGAACCATCTTCTAGTAGATCCACCAAAACATAGGTGAGATGAGAGTAGAGAATTTACTGGTGCTCTAAAGCTAGTGTAAGGAATCTTTAACCTTTAATAATTGAATAATGATACTTGGAGATGGGCATAGTTTTTGCTCTCAGTTCTTGCATACTAAATCTATGAGAAATTCCATACGAGAGCCACCAAATAAGCCAAAAACATAGAGAGCGGGTTCTGATAAAACTAGGACTAAGGTGGAAGGTCATGACCGTCCTCTACAGAATCCTCAGCTGAAGGAGGGTATTGATATCAAGGTCAGAAATACATCATCCTATCCATTCCCTACCTGGTGCCGAGAGTAAGCACTTCCACCAAATAAGTCACCCGAGATTCTCGTGGTCATCCCCAAAAATCCCAAATGATGCCTCATGAATAAAAGTATGTATGTCGTGTTGAATTGTTGCGTTATGTTATGTTGGTAACAGCATTGTGCCAGTAGATATATATATATATATATATATATATATATATATATATATATATATATATATATATTGATAAAGAAGAAGAAGAAGCAGAAGAAAAAGCATACAAAAGAGATATTTACTTGTGAAAAAAAAAAGTGTTAAGCTAAGACGTTTGAGTTATGTAAGTTAAAATGTTTTGAGCCAAAAACACCTATCATCCCCAACAAACCACCAAATACAGCCTTAACGTATTTTTCTGTATTTCTGATCGCCTGAATATGGGCTGAGGAGTCTGATTTAGTCATAGGGTTATTAGAACCTAATTAAAGTGTAATGCCATGTAAGACCACCAAATACAGTTGCAAATCTAGTAAGATGTAAGCTCAGGAAGAAAAGAAAAAGAAAAAGAGAGAGAGAAAAGAAAAAGTATAAAAGATTAAAGAAAGCACAATTTTCCAACCCTTCTCTAAGTTATGTTATTCAATAATCTAATAATCTAGATTCTGAAATACTAGTCTCCATGTAGCACCAGAAGAGAGTAAGCCACCAAATACAAATCCAGTTAACTTAGACATCCACTACCCAAGCCAAAAGCCAGGGTTAAAATCAGAGAATAGTTTATATCCCCGAGAGAAGAGGTTTCCCTATCCTAATAGAAATTTACTAGGGGTCAAGTACAAACTTTAAATGTGTATCGACTTTTCGCTTGGATCCGTTGTAGAAGCTACAACATTATATATTAATGGTTATCTGGATTTTGAATTTTTGGATGAAACAAAAAGAAATAAACCTTTAGTAAACTCTTGATACAATGCATTTAGTCTTGCACTTGCTAGGGACTAGCAAGATTTAGATATGTGGGTATGATTGCGCAGCAATCATAAACCCTAATTCACTTGAATTAAGGTAGAACCTAGCTTAACACAGGCATTCTGCATGCATACACATCTTACTTTGCATCTTAGATGATTTATATGTTTTATACATAATAATATGCTATTTGAGAGGTATTATTAATTGCAGGTAATCCAGAGCTACGGATGATTGATCCAACCTTATGGATCTGTTCGGAATAACGATGGGAGTCGAACGCTTCAAAGAACACATCATTCAGACTCCCGTAGCACCCTAGGGAGTCCGTAGAAGAAGCAGGAGCCAAGGGGAAATTGAAGAATATCCGGACCTCAGATGACAAATCCAACCACGCGGATGGATCTGGATCGACGTTCGCAATCCAACGGTGTAAAAACCAACTTAATTGGAGGCCTACGTCATCAGATACAAGAAGAAGATGGCACAATGGTGCCACGTGGCGCCATCGCAGTCGCCCCTCACGGCGCCTCAATTTGGAAGGAGAACCGCAGGCCGTTGGATTGTCATCCAACGGCCACGATTGTAGCCACGTGCCCGCCCTTAGCAGCATCATCAGATGAGACGAGATCTCGACCGTTGGATTCCCATCCAACGACCGAGAACGCGCTCCAACAAAACGTAAACGCAACAAATGCATGGGAGTAGCACGTTGGTTAGCGCTCTCTCTGCGAGACATTGGGTGCATGTTCAATCGAAGGAGGGGCGCTTGCAGATGGAATTCAATCGTCAGATTAACATTGGGCGGAGGAGGTGCGGATGCATGGCGGGTGCGGAGGTGCTGGATCAAAAATGCGCACGATGACGTGTGTAGAAACGCATGAGAGAGGGCTTTAGGACTTAAAGGTGCGATTGAGCGTGCATTTAAGCCGTCCGATCTTACGATCGGACGGCTGAGGATTAAGCGCTCAGAAGAGGTGAGCGGCAAAGGAGAAAAAGCAAAGGCAAGCGTGGGCGATTTGCAGCCATGCAATCTTCATCCGAGGGCGCACAGGCTACCATGTGGCAGCAACAAATTCAATCAGGGATAAAAGAAGGATTTAGAAGGCTTAATCAGGGCTGTTGATCTCCCGATCAATGGATCTGATTAATCCAAGGTGTTTGCATGGATTTAAGGGGCCAAATACCCTCTTTGCCCTCCACTAAAGCTATAAAAAGAGGCCAAAGGGCCCCCCTTTGAAGGCACTTCTCATTTTTCTTCTTCTTCCTCCTTATTCAACCTCTCTTTCTTCTTCTTCCCGTCTTCTCTGCATTCGTCTCTGCACCTCCGTCTGAAGAATCCGTTGGGCCACCTCGACGGATTGTTGCTGCTCTTCCCAACCTCTCCAAAAGGCCACCATGAACCACCCGTGGTGCCCTCGTTCTGTTACATAAGTAGTTACATTTCTGTTAGAATTTGTCTGGTTCTATGTATACAATTCAAGTTTAAACTCTTTTGATTGTTATATATATTGTGTCTATACTATTTAGCATTTATATTTGGAATAACATATGAAAGCAAAAGTATTTTTTGTCTCCCTGTGATCAACTGGGACTCACCAAGTTCTGTTAATTTATTTGCTCGAGATGTATTTCACGTCATACTACAACGTGCTAATTCTTTACGTGACCTACGCCATGAACACTTACCGACTTCTTCCTGAGACTCTTCTACTTCCTTCTTCATAGTATGATATTGATTTTCTCTAAGGTCAATTTTCTCTTGCACCTTGTTCATTTTTTCTATAAGAAATTCAATGTACTCATGGAAACCTATTTTTTGTGATAGCTATGTCATCTCAATCTCCAGTTTCCAAAATTTTCCACTCATTTGTGTAAGAAGACTCACTCCGCTCTAGTTGAGTCGAGTGTAGGATCAAGCTACTTTGCTCTAATTTTGTAATTGCATCCCTACAATAATCGGACATGTTGAGGAGCATATGTATTGAATGAAACGACTATAAACATGAACACATTTTCCACTCACTTGTCCCAATGGACATGTATAGTATATACCGTCCATTGTTCTCAATTCATCGTCACTATCATTAAGTAAGCAAAGTTTACATAAATGATCGCAATAGTATCGTCTCCCGTGGGTTTTTGTCATGAACACGTCAGCCATACCTGCAAAAATACTTGTTCATTGATATACAAATATTTTTGTTATCCTTGACGAGGATGGAGTAGAGTAGATAACTTCATAATAGAAGTATTAAATATGTCTGTCTCCCGTACTGCATACAGACTACTTGATAGTGAATCTTCCCCTACCACATATAATGTTCATACATGTAATTATATATGATAAGTTAAGGATAGTCTACATAATGAAACCCTGCAATGTAGAAATTATAGAAATGTAAATAACTAGTATCAACGGCCGTTGTGGTCTTCCTATAGGCTATGGACTATCTACTCGAGCAGAAATTTCCTTGCCCTGATAGCTGTGGGGTTGACCTCTGTATTGTCAACGTCTACATCCCCATCATCAGCGTTGTCATCCCATGCATCATCGAAAATATGATCCTCCAATTTCCACCTGCAAATCATGTTGTGGATGATGTAGCAGGTCATAACAATTCGACATTGAGGTTTAAAACTATAGTAGGGACGTAGCTCCAACATTTTGAAGCACTTTTCAAGACACCAAAGGTTCGTTCAACAACGTTGCGGATTTGAGCATGGCGATGATTGTACAACTCATTGTAAGGCCTGTATCGACGAGCCCGACCCTGGTACTCCTGCAGGTGGTATGCAAATCCTTGAAAAGGTGACAAGAACTTATTAGTGTTTGAATATCCTAAATTAACCAAGTAGTTATGACCATGTGGAACTTTAAGCCCCTTTCCCAAAGCCCATCGAAGGACCTTCATGTCAGCTGCTGATCCTTCCCATCCTATCCCCACGAAAACAAACTACAATGCAAAGTCCATAGTAGTATGACATTTTGACTAGTCCATCCTTTGTGATTTCAGAACTGCGCTTGCACATTTGGAGGGACCGTAGCTGTAACGTGGCATTCGTTGATCGCACCAAGTACACCCCATGCAAAACATGAAACCAATCAACTTAAAATGATGTTACTATATCCCTATGAATGGTCACTGTAACGTATTGAGGATATTTCGTACCTACAAATATGACATGAATCGTGGGTTTCCCCCTATCTCCAATGGGATAGGAGGGGAGTTCCCAAGTAGGCATATGAAGTGCTTCTTCAAGCTGCAAAAAGCATCAAGCACAACATGGAAATATTAGGAAATAGTCTCCTCGGAGTGTTGAAACCTTTCCATCATTTGACGATTTGAAGAGGCATGGGCGAGGCCATGGAGGAATATAGTCAGCTGCTCGTTAACAGTTACATTCCTCGAGTTATATAAGTTGGTATGAACTATGGCATAGAAGGTGTCGGTGCTAACACGAAACTCGTCATAGCATCGCATCTAGTCTCCATTCAATACATCGTGAACTCAAATGTGTTTGATCATCGGGTTCATGTTACGTGGCTGTCGGGGGATTGGTTCCTCCCAAAAGGGCAGGAACTCAGCGACAATGGCAGCATAACCTCTGCAACTACCAATGCGTTCACCTTGAAGCTACTATCATTGGATGATACACTACTCCGATATTCATTTGATGACAATGACATACTTGTTCAGATAATCATGACGACAGTAGAATACATTGTCTTTTCAGTGGACAAAATTTGTAGGGAGTAAATAAGGAAATACCATTGCATAATATTGTACTACTTGTAAGGGAAATAAACATCTAACCAACGTACATAGCAGTCAATGAACTAACAATGCCAATTGATAAACGGGAATGAAAAGTTCATAATACATCATGATACAAAAAACTGGAGACCTAATAACAGACTAATAGATAGATATAAGAGATAGAGGAATAATCAAAGGTTGTGGTCGCTGCCAATTATCCTCCTCAGCCATGCTCCAAACTCTGCATTAGAATTGATAACGTCCATGAATACTACTCTTTGACTAGAGTGGTGAAAGGCATCTGCAACCATGACAAGATCATCAGGTGAGATGCTGGGAAGACGATCTCTTAAAAGCCTCATGCAATGATGAATTTCCTAGCCTGTTGGATCAACTCGTCCAGGAGGGGAGATATGGTGGTCAACTAGAGTCTTCATCATACTCGTAAATTCATCTGCCTTCGTGGCCGACCATGATGCTCCCAATCCCCCTTGTCTACATTTACCACCACTAGAGGTCGAATCATTGGATACTCGCTTTGAACTTTGGGGCTGGACAGGTGTTATTGAAGGATTACAATTCGAAAATGGGGAGGGGTGGCTTTGCAAACTTGATCCTGCAACAAAGCTGCGAAACAATGTAGGACCATTATAAGGGGTTTGCAGGAATGTCCATATGTCCTCTCCTTGAGTCCGAACTTGTTCGCTCGAACTTCACTGATATTCAAACCCACTATTAGCGTTAGCATCGGGTGTTGGTGTAGCATCCTCATTGAACATCCCATTAACGTTCTTTACATTGGACGAGAATGCATGTTCCCCTGTTGCAGTATCTTGTCTAACTATCGTGTGTACATCATCCCAGTAGGGGAACGGCTTACCCTTCAACTTCTAGAGGTGGACAGGGAGCTAGTAAAAAGAAATGGAAATGGATATGAGAAACTATGCTGTTTTATGGTAACATACATAACTCATTAACGATTTCCAATATAGATTACCTCATCCCAAGCTTCCATTGAAGGTGCAATCGAAGTATTAGTTCATGGGTTTATTCCCCACCCACTCTTGCTCAGTAAGTCATTGTAAGCTGAATGCTTCCTCTTGAGTTCCTTCCAACGATTTAGAATCTTCTTGTGTGGATACCTTAAACCGATGGCAAAATTGAACTAACCATCTATCTCATTCCAAGTAGTCATCGTGAAGGAACCTTTAGTCTAATGTCTAGAATGGTAGTGCCTAAGCAATATCTTCAACAATTTGTTTGTGAGCTAGTAGTCTCAATTCTTAACTCTTGTGCCATCATCTTGTGATGGATTAAAGGAGCTCATTCCAGACAATACATGACAAGGTAGTATGAATTAGGACAAGACAAATGGTTACAAGGTTATGGAGGGAGAAAATGCTTTTGAAAGGTCAGTGTATCTCCAAAGGTATATTGACACCCATGTAATAGGTGGTCTTCAATGCATCGGACCAATATTTCATTCAATGAATTTCATATTGTACGAATCTTTATTAATGGTATGCTAAAATGCAACCGTAAGGTATGACACAAATATACTATCATCAGAGGATGGTATGAGACTTGTTGGTTGTAGGGGTTCTTTTCCTATAATTACTATTCCATATTAGCGAAAATTATTGCAATGCTGCTTGGGTTCCACAAATAAAAACTGAACTGAGAATTTCAAGGCACAAAAGGATGGTATGAGACCTGCGCCCGACCATGCTACTGCCATTTATTCCATTTCATCCATCAAAGATCTTAAATAAGCTAACTTAACTGATCCAAATCATAAGCCATAAAGGAAAGGAACACTATGGTCATACTGACTATTGAAAGCTACCACCCCCAGATAATTTTCCAACAAGGTAATTATTTTCAATAACGGTTTCATTTATATACTTGACAAACAATAAGCAATAAGTAAGTTCCAAATCTGCAGAAACTCTCTAGCAAATCTTTAAAGAAAGGGTTCTCTTTCTTTTCAACATCAAAAAAAGGATGACCAAGAATAACTCAACAACAAATAACTTAAATGTCTCCCACCAGTCTTTCTATTTTTAAATACACTTTGATGAATATAAGCAACCAACATAAGCATGATATCTGAACAATATACATAAGTAAACACAAACATACATAGAAGCCCATTATAGATATTTCACAGCACTCGCTGTGCAAATTATTTACAGCTATTTCAGAAGATCATTAACTGGTATGTTCACTTTTATTGCTATTTATGTTATTCGAACCTCTGACTCACTGTGCAAAGAGGAAAAACTGATTTACGAAATCACAAAACTTACATTTACCATTCCATTCCCATGAAACAAAATATCATAAAATAGACTTCGAAATCTGTAAGTATTATCTCAGTTGCTAGCACCATATCAACAACTAACTAAGCAGTAATAGCATGATGCATACAAAACCCAAGCATGAAAAATAGGAATGCTTGTGTGTCATCCAACCATAAATTTGCCCATTTGTTACGATCATTAATCAGCAGTTAAATTTCCAATACGAAACAAGGAAGTAGATCCAAATGCAAAACCAAACACATATGACCTACTGGAATGTCTCATTCTCAGAAACGAGGGGAAAAATTCCCAAATTAATACGAAAGATTACTCCAATGCATGATCCACTACCTCAGCTTCAAGAGGAAAAACCATACTACCTCCCATGGCTTGTAGGTACCACCTGGATAGAGGAAGGGGAAAGTGCCCACCCAACCACTGCCTCCTTCATTGGAATCATGAAAAACACAACTCATTACAGACTACTAATTACTATAAATACATTTTCGGAAACAAAAAAGACAAAATACTGATCTGTACCTTCGTCCTCCTCCGAACAGTCAGACAAATCGATTGCTTCTTCCTCCTCTTACTTGTGCAAGAGGACCAGCATAAGTAGTAGTGCCAAGCAATGGACTTTGCATGCCCTTTAATAGAAAGCCTTTGTCCTAACCCTCGAAGTAAGTTGTCTCCAAGCACCACCACTAATGATAGATGTATGGGAAGTAGTGGAGTTCAACAAGGCCATGAGAGGACCAGTCAACACCCCCCTTGCAACCAGAGGTCACAAGAAGACCTGATGTTGGGAATGAATGATATGTCAAAACACGATAATAAAGCAAGAAAAGTTAATGCTATAGAGAAGAATCCCCAACAACCATCCTCTCTCCAAGAAACCTTTTCTAAACAAACGACAATACAACAATGTGGAAAATGATGGCAGCACAATCATTGGTGTTAACTAACTTAATTTAGCCTAATTACAATAATAAATGCTCCTTAATATTTGTCAGAGGGTTGTAATTCCGTTCTGAATTGAATTTGAGAAGAAGAGAAAACAAGTTAGTTTTGTTGTTTTAACATTTAATCACAAATGTAGATTTTTAACATCTAATCACAAATGTAAATTAACTAAGGGGTTAATTAGGGTTTAATCTAAGGTCAATTGAGCTTAATTTCCCAAAAAGTGGGCCTAAACTGATTGAACCAAGGTTTTCTGAGATTCTAAGGATTATTTTATTATTAAAAACTAATTTCAACCTCATCTCAATTGAGATGGTTCTGGTGGAAATAAATGCAACATAAACCTCCTAAAAATCATTGAAAAATATTCTATGACGTTTGTAACCTTCACTTTGACTAAAGGAACCCATTTTGACTAAAAACAGAGACTTAGGTAGAATTTGTTTCTTTTTGGGCTTCTTTGTAATTTTTCCAATCAAACGTGGTCAAAATATAAATTTGAGGTCACCATTAGATTCCTTGGGTCCAAATTAGGTTAATCTTAAAATTTGAGCCCAATCAGAATCCATCTTGACCTAGTTTGCGTTTAAGCTTACGAAGCCCTGTTTTCTACACTTTGACCCTTATCTTTTGGGTTTTTCCTACACACAGCCCCCCACCTTTTGAGACTTCTTACAAAGAGGCACCCAACCATTGTCTTCTTCCTCGAGCCAAAGAAGGAAGATGGCAGCAGTAGAAAACCCAAACTCGCTGACTTTTGTTGGGGAAATTATGTCATCAAATCCTCATCAAATCCCACCAAACTTGGTGTGATTGACAATCAGATCATCCACGATCGGTTGAGTGCCTTATCAAAACGTGAGATGGTCGGAATGATCACTGACGACCTCGTGGAAGTTGGGTTCTGAAGTCGGTCAAACCACTTGCCAATTGCACACATATTGGCTTATTTGGACTGAAAGTATACTCTATTTAAAGCCCTCAACACTCACGAGCACAGACTCGTGCACTTCCTACCAGAATTCCTCTCTAATTTGTCTCCCTCGTTGGCGTAGAGGACCACAACTGGAGCACCTTCACCACACTTCTTTGCCCTCTACCACGTACAATAGGCAGAGTGTTTCTTCTCTTCGTCGTCTCATGAAGCTCCAAACAGAGCTTTAGCCCCTAATTCAACCTCAATCCCTTTGGTCAACCTCGTCATCTTCTTCATCATCAGTGAGCTTTGGTAAGCTTCTCCCCTCCTTCTTTCCCCAAATCTCCTTAGGGCTTTGTCTCCTTATACCTCCAATTAGCTTTAGGGAGCTTTAGAGCTCCATTCTTCTCCTTTGGCTCCTTCCTTGACACCGGCTACCATCGCCACTACCACCGTCACCATCCTTCCTCCCTTGCTTCCCTCACACCTAATTAACATACGCAAAAGCTTCTCATCACGCTCGAGCTTTTGCCTAGGTTAATTGCCCACTATGTTGCCTCTGTCATCCTCTTCGACCATGATCTCCAGAGCTTCATGAAGCTTCTCCGGATAGTCGCCACTCGTCACCAACCACCAAATCATCACCATCGACATGATTGTCGTGCTCTGGTGAAGCTCCTGAGCTTTTCAATTGGGGCCGTTAGCCCATATTCATTTGTGCAAGTGCTCGCCGTCGCCGTCAGCCACCGTCCGATGACCATCCACATCGCCACCACCTCCAATAGCAGTGGTTCAGCATCAGGAACCTTCCTGAGCACCCAATTTGGAAGACCAATAGTAGCTGCAGCATTAATCAAACCAACCATCTCTCGCAGCTGCAACAAAGAAGCCCTGGGATTTAGTCCCACATCGTAGAAAGATGATTTGAAAATTCCTACATAACGTTTTGTGTGTAGTACCTGGTTGCCCAAGTCACTGGGGGTCGGGTCCCCACACGCATACACGCCCATACGCATGCGCCCTCGCCCTTGCGAGCCTGGGACTAGGTTCGAATCCGATTAGGGTCAAATTAGAGAGAAAAGAGAGAGACGGAAAGGGATTTGGCTGAGAAGGGAGGGGGGTTTTTGCTCATGCATGCTTTAGATTAGACGTCTAAGTTTGAACTTTAAGTCGTCTGACCATTAGTTCTAGACATCTGATCAAAGTATTAAGTGTTGAGTTGAGGTTATTTGAATCAAACACTTATATCTTTTTGAAGTTATGATATTGCAATAAATTGAGCATCTATTTCTTTTTATATCAAGCTTCTTGTGCTTCATTCTTATTAGTTGATTAGTGGCTTTAATTGCGACCATATTTGCTCCCTGAGATGACCTCGAAACTCACATTTCAAGATTACAAATTTTAAATGTTGATTCGATTTTGTTGACTATATTACGACGCATATTTCAAACTCGACGAAAGAACGTTAACAAAAAACATCTGCAAGATCAAGTTCGAGCGATCAATAAAGCAACACAACCACAAAGCATGGAACCATGAGAACCATCGTGCAGATGCACGAGCAAAATAGTCGAAAATACACGCTGTACAACAATGTAAAGGTTCATCGATCAAGAACACAACAGAAGATCTCATTAAAGTCGAATTACAACAACACACGATGCAGAAGACTACCATGATGCATTGACGACAAGATACGAGAGGCGAGCAGAGATATTGTGGCAACCCTACTCGATAGGTTGAGGTCGATCGACATCGCCGCACATCGAGCATAGGATCTTGCGATTAGCGTTTCACGATAGGGTTTCCACGAGAGCGGAGCATTTTCGAGGAGCGAGGAAGGAAACAGGACTGAGGGGGGGAGGGATAAGGGCAACGAGATAAAATGAGGGATACTTCCCTCTCGCACCCGACCCTTGGTTAAATATGTCCCCAGGATTCGTGGGCCTCCCTCGGGATAAGGCCAACACAAGATAAAGCCCACCCAAACACAACTTATCCCACCTTCTCCTGCAAAACAAACATGGCCTTAGGATAGTTATTTGCTTGAGTTGTTTGCATACAAAAGTCAAAAAAAAAAAAACTCCTTTGGTGGACATTATCCCTTGATGTCGTCAAAACCACCTTCCTAAAATTCAGGTGCTAAGTAATTCGAGTTTCAAAAATCATTTGCTGAATTTATATTTGTTCAAAAATTATAAAAGTGCTCTTAGACGTAGATATTGAAGTCATGAAGATTATCTTCAAATTTTGTACTCATCTGATCTATATTCAATTTGTAGTCTGATATCCATCCTGATTTTTCTTCCTGATTTGCAACCTTATGAAAATCATAGGAATTTTTATGAAACTTTAATTAAGCTGAAATTTGCAGTGTTAGATTCCTGTAATAATTGAGAATCATGGAAAAATATGAAAAAAATATTTTGAGGCACGACACTATCTGATTCACATGAAACACTAATTGGGTTCTTTTTTGACTTTTGGACCCTAGTACACAAAAAAATTTGATAAAATTATTTTTAGGGATTCAAAATTCTTGAAAAAATATTTTCCAGATTCCCTATTAAGTGGTGTTTGAGAAGCCACGGTTTCTTTGTATTGGGTTGCACCACTTGAACTAATTAAAAGCAATTCATCTTCTAGAAGCCGCCTGCCTAGGTTAAAATTCTTAGGGTCTTCAATTACACACTTATATTTTTCTAAACTCTAAAGGAAATATACTATCATTCGTGCTTGCAAAACATTTTGTGTGCCTTCACAAGAACCTTGCTTGAATCTATTATCTCATTGAAACCCTAAAATCTCTCTCTAAACAAGATCAATACTAAAAGTCATTTCATCAAAAAAATCTTGTTTGAGGACCTTTGATTGTGCACTTCACTTGTGAAATCAATTTTAAGGGCAACACCCCCTAACACCCATCACTTTCCAAAAGCACTTAAGCCTAACTCTAAAATTAAGTAGACGTGCCCTAGGGTCGAGCGCTTATTTACTCGAGCCATTTTCCAAGAAACTACTTTACGTCTTTGATTACGTATGGATCCTTTGATTAGACCCCGACAAAAATATGCTCGATATGAGTAACGGGTTACATATATTTTGTCTCCTTCGCCTTCTTCTTCTCCTTTTTTGACTTTTTTTTCTCACCGATAGGGATTTGATGTTTAGGGCCGATGGGAATTTTTTTAACCATGGGAATTGTTGTTGTTGGCCTTCTTTTTGTTGTTGTTGTTCTTCTTGTTCGCTAATCTACTTGGTAACTTGAAGTTAGATTGGGCTAAGATCAAGACCTTGTCTACTTGGGCCAACTGGTGACAAAAAAGGTCGATGTGGTAACCACGTTAACCTCTAGTGGTGTCCCGTTGTGAGAGGTGTCCTAGGGGATCCCACCCTTCTACCCAGCCAAGTAATTCAAGAATTGGTCTAACCCAGTCGTATTTTTGGGAGCCAGGATTAGGTCTAATTAGGGTTTATACTATAAGGACTAGCTTGACTGCTTGTATTGTGAGAGTGGGTATTCTCTCATCTATTTCCCCTCGCATCTCCTATACTTATTTTGTTTATGCTTGGTAGGAGATCACTTAATCTTGAACCTTTTGAGAGGAACCTTAGAAGGAGATATGATTTTTCTTATTCCGGGATGGCTAATTCTAGTAAGGGTAAGATGCTGAGATTCTTGATACATCTGAGATTCCTAAACAACCCAAGATCCTTGGAAATCTTGAGAATTAGAATCGTGACCCTCTTGCTTTAATCCAAACCCAGATCAATGCTAATCATAAACTTCAACAGAATCAAGTCCAATTGATTATGCAGACTTTGAAGTGAATCTAAGAACCACCACCTCAACCACCACTGCCACCACCACCCAAGTCCCTTAGAGACTTTTATGACCCTTCTACAACTCATATAGAACATTTTGTTAGGGTTCCTGAAGGGGAAAATGATTTTGAATTAAAACCTAATGTGATTAGCCTGATCCAAAATCTTTTCCGTGGGAACTCTAATGAAGGCCCCTTCCAGCACCTTGAAGATTTAAGCAGACTTATTGAAACCATCAAACCTACAAATGTGAGCCTATATATTGTCTTAATGAAGATGTTTCCCTTCTCGTTAAGGGATAAGACAACACACTGGTTTAGAACTATAGGCAAACCCATTGTTACTTGGGAAAAGTTGAGAAGCTCTTTCCTTAAGAAATTCTTCCCTATATGCAGGACTAATGCCCTTAGGAGAGGCATAACCACCTTTTCACAACAACAAGGGGAACAACTCCATGAGACTTGGGAGCGATTTAACGAATTATTAAGGAAGTGTCCACACCATGAGGTTCCTAGGTGGCACCTAGCCTAAATTTTCTAATATGGTTTGAATGATAATCTTAGAAATTTTGAGGACACTTCCTGTGGAGAAAATTTTTTGAATAAGGATGAAGAGAGTGCTTTTGAATTATTTGAATCTATGAGTAAGAACTCTTTGAATCATGCTTCCATGACCACTTTTAATTGATCCAGTCAACCCGGTGGTGGAATATATGAGGTCCAAGCTACTTCAAGCTTCGTTGACATGGACATAATAGATAAGAAATTAGATTGTATGGAAGTGGTGGATAAGAAATTGGATGAGCTCATTAGCAATTCTAAGAAACCTCTAGAGATATCCCCACAAGCCTAATCTATGGATAGGGGAACACTGACTGCACCTACACTGCCCCAGACTCCTTTAGGAAAAGCGTTTGTGAACAATCTTGACTTGGTTCAACCTATGAACCAATTGAACCTGGAACATATGCCGATTTCATTCCAAGGTGGGGCCCTTGTCCCCTTTTAGATGGCCACGCGTAGCACGCGCACGGAAGTTGCGCACCATGCGCGTCTTACTCTTTTAAGGGGGGAGGGGCAACTCCGTATCAAATCATTTGGTGAGGGGGCACCGTCACGAATTTCTAGCGGTAGTTCCCTCGAGCTAGTAGCAAATCACCTCCCTCACACCATGCAATTTCTGCACTCCACAGAAAAATTTACCCAGAAGGAATAGGGTCCTTGCCATTGCCGCCACCAAAAAATTGCAACAAATTGTGCCAAATGTGAATGTTAAGCCTTGGGAGCACAAGAACAATGTTCCTGCAAGAAAGATCACGTGGAAAATCGAAAATGGCACGGAGGAAACATGCAACAGTGCATGATGGCCGCGTGCAGCTCACGCACGGAGGCTGCACACCACGTGCGTCATGTTCTTCGAAAGGGGTAGGCGCAACTCCGCATTGAATGATTTGGTGGGGGGCACCGTCACAAATTTCCAGTGATAGTTCCCTCGGCTACCCTCCCCCCATACCATGGTGTTTCTGCACCCCACAGAAAAATTTACCCAGCAACAAAAGTTTCCTTGCCTTTGTCGTCGCCAAAAAATTGCACCGAATGTTGCCGAATGTGAACATTAAGCCTTAGGAGCACAAGAACAATGTTCCCGTGGGAAAGATCATATGGAAAACCGAAAATGGCATGAAGTAAACAGGCAGCGAACGGAGCGGCGCACGATGGCTGCACGCGACACTCGCACGGAGGCTGCGCACCACGCGTGTCTTGCTCTCCCAAAGGGGCAGGGACAACTCCGTATTGAATCATTTGGTGGGGGGGGCACCGTCACGAATTTCCAGTGGTAGTTCCCTCAAGCTAGCAACAAGTCACCTCCCTCACACCATATAGTTTTTGCACCCCATAGAAAAATTTACCCAACGTGAAAAGGGTCTTTGCCATTGCCACTACCAAAAAATCGCAATGAATGGTGCCAAACGTGAACGTTAAGCCTTAAGAACACAAGAACAGTGTTCCCGTGTGAAAGATTACTTGAAAAATCGAAAATGGCATGGAGGAAACATGCAATGGCACACGATGGCCGTGCACAACACGTGCATGAAGGTTGCGCACCATGCACGTCTTGCTCTTCTAAAGTGGTAGGGGCAACTCCGTATCCAATCATTTGGTGGGGGGGCACTGTCACGAATTTCTAGCGGTCACCTCCATTGCTGCACACCATGCATTGCTGTTCCCTTGAGCCAACAGCAAGTCACCTCCCCCACACCATGCAATTTTTGCACCCCACAGAAAAATTTACCCAGTAGGAAAAGGGTCCCTTCCATTGCTACTACCAAAAAATTGCAACAAATGGTGTTAAATGTGAACGTTAAGCCTTGGGAGCACAAGAATAGTGTTCCCGCACGAATGATCACGTGGAAAATAAAAAATGTCACGTAGGAAACACGCAGCGACGCACGATGGTCGCATATAGCATGCACATGGAGGCTACACAGCACGCGCGTCATGCTCCTCGAAAGGGGCAGGCACAACTCTGCATCGAATCTTTTGGTGGGGCGGCATCGTCACAAATTTCCAGCGGTAGTTCTCTCGACCTAGCAGTAAGGCACCTGCCCCACACCATGCAGTTTACACCCCATAGAAAAATTTACCTAGCAGAAAAAGGGTCCCTGCCATTGTCGCTGCCAAAAAATCGCAACGAACGGTGCCAAATATGAATGTTAAGCCTTGAGAGCACAAGAACAGTGTTCCCGTAGGAAAGATCACGTGGAAAATCGAAAATGGCACGTAGGAAACACACATTGAACACAGCGGTGCATAATGGCCTCGGGCAGCACGTGCACAGAGGCTGCACACCACACGTGTCATGCTCTTCGAAAGGGGCAGGAGCAACTTCGTATCAAATCATTTAGTGGGGGGCATCGTCACAAATTTCCAGTGGTAGTTCCCTCGAGCTAGCAGCCAGGCACCTCCCCCACACCATGCAGTTTTTGCACCCCACAGAAAAATTTACCCAACAAGAAAAGGGTCCCTACCATTGTCGCCGCCAAAAATCGCAATGAATGCTGCCAAAACATGAATGATAAGCCTTCGGATCACAAGAACAGTGTTCCTGCGCGAAAGATCACGTGGAAAATCGAAAGTGGCATGGAGGAAACAACCATCGAACGTGGCGGCGCACAATGGCTACGTGCAGCACGTGCCACGGAGGCTGTGCACCATGCGTGTCATGCCCTTCGAAAGGGGTAAG